>CM069137.1:49389348-50047767 GCA_035221665.1 Okamejei kenojei
TATGGAAGATCCATTAGATTTCTTAATTATTTCTCCCTGGTCTAAGAAGACCATGAAGAATTCCAGTTCTGATTAACAGACATTAAAAAGAACAAAGTGTGGAAAATACTCCGCTAGCCACGCTGAATCTGTAGAGAAACAAAGGTCTTTAAGTCTGATGACATGAAAGATAAATATTATTGTTGTAGCACTTGATGCTATGTATTTCTGGCATTTTTGTTTTTATTTGAGATTTTTATTATCTCTTTTTTGACTGAACTTTAATTATTGCCAATATTCTAGAAACCCCCCATTCTATACATTCTTTAAGGTTTTATCATGTATCACAATTACTTTAACTGGGGTTAACTAATGTTATAAAAGTTCGCGATGACTTCCAAAGCTGTCTTGATGTCAAAGAACCCATCAACAACTGTTTGAACTTGCAGAATGTAGAGGAGGAAGTATTTGTCAAGCCAGAGGGTGGTGAATCTGTGGTCTTTGGGTATTTTTAAAACGGAGAGTGATAGGTGCTTGATTAGCAAGGGCATCAAAGGTTATGGGGAGAAGGCAGGAGAATGGGTTTGGGAGGAAAAAATAGACCAGGCATGATCTAATGGCAGAGCAGACTCGATGGGCTGAATGGCCTAATTCTACTCCTATGACATGAACTTGAAAGATGTGTTTGGTTGTATGGTTTTATCTTAATCCCTGCATCTACTTTAAAACAGAACCATTTAGGCAGTTCATTTGCACCTCCTCCAACTTCGTCTACCGTATCCGCTGTTCTAGGTGTACATCAGCGAGACCAAGCGCAGGCTCAGCGATTGTTTTGCTGAACACCTCCGCTCAGTCCATCTTAACCTACCTGATCTCCTGGTGACTCAGCACTTCAACTCCCCCTCCCATTGCCAATCTGCCATTTCTTTCCTGGGCCTCCTCCATTGTCAGAGTGAGGCCCAGCGCAAATTGGAGGAACAGCACCTCGTATTTCGCTTGGGTGGTTTACACCCCAGCGGTATTATCATTGAGTTCTCTAACTTCAGATAGCCCTTGTTTTCTCTCTCCATCCCCTTCCCAGTTCTCCCACTAGTCTTACTGCCTCCGCCTACATTCTATCTTTGTCCCGCCCCCTCCCCTGACATCAGTCTGAAGAAGGTTTCTCGACCTGAAACGTTGCCCATTCCTTTTCTCCAGAGATGCTGCCTCACCCGCTGAGTTACTCCAGCATTTTGTGTCTATCTTCGATTTAAACTGGCAACTGTTGTTCTCTATTACACATTTAGGCGGCACAGTGGCGTAGCTGTAGAGCTGCTGCCTATAGCACCAGAGACCCGGGTTCGATCCTGACTATGGGTGCTATCTGTATGGAGTTTGTACGTTCTCCTTGTGACTGCGTGGGCTTTCTCTGGGTGCTCCGGTTTGTTCCCACACTCCAAAGATGTACAGGTTTGTAGGTTAATTGACTGATAAAATTGTAAATTGTTCCTAATCTGTGGGATAGTGTTGGTGTACAGGGTGATCGCTGGTAGGTGTGAACTTGTTGGGTCGAAGTACCTGTTTCCAGGATGTTTCTCTGAAGTCGAAAGATAAGAATTGGATTTGCACTTTGTGCATTAAATCTCTTCTACCCATGTCAGCTGTCTCTGTTTACATCCTCTGTCACTCCACTCCTCTTTTACAAAGTTTCAGTTTTTTGTGATACCCAGAAGATTTGAAGCTATGCCTTCTACCCAACTTCAAAGACAATAGTTCAAACGCTCATCCTCTGGTCATCACTGCACACTTTCTACCCCACCTGTAAAGTAATTGTTCTTTGTTTTCTAATCCTTTGCCAAAATTATATTCACACACATTTCAATCATATGATCTTAGACTTTGCTAACTATTCTAAATATAATATTGTAGGTATATGTATTAAAGATGTCAACACCGAAGCAAATATGTGATGTTGGGATCTTCGAGTGAGAAATTTACTCGAAAATGATCATTAATAAAGGCGATGCATTGTGAAGGCAAAATTGCTTTGTATTTACGCACTCAACTTGGCATAATTTGTTGCTGTAATTTTTATTTATCTGTGCTTGCGACCAAATTGGATTCGTTAATTGAAGAGAAAGCTGATTAGATTTGATGCCTCCCATAAACTAAACCAGCTATCAAATGATTAGATGAATGTAAAGAATGAGCGCAACACTGAGGGAACTGTGAGGATATATGAAAATATACTCAACATATAGAACAATACAGCACAAGAACAGAACCTTCATCCCAGAATGTTTGTGCCGAACATGATGCCAAGACCATCTTTTATCTGCCTGCATGTTATCCATATCTCTTCATATCCATATACCTATCCAAAAGACTCTTAAATGCCGCTATTGTATCTGCCTAAACCACCACACCCGACAGCACATCCCTCTGCATGTATAAAAATAGTTGTCCCACGCATCTCATTTAAACTTTGCACCTCGCTCCTTAAATCTAGACCTGCTAGTATTTCATTTATTTTCTATCCTGGTAAAACCTTTCTGATTGTCTACCGTATCTATGCCTCTCACATTTTTATATACTGTACTTCTATCTGGTCTCCAAGCAAGCTCAGATGTTTCAGATAAAACAATCCAAGTCAAGCTCTGAAAACCTGCAGTGAGGAAAATTCCTGAAATAAGCTTTAAACTTCCATATTTAAATCATAATTTTATTTTGAATAAAAATAAACAAATACTGTTTCAACTTGAGGGTCTTGACAAGAGAGCAAACTCAGTTTCTCTTTCCACACATGCTGCCTTGATCTGCTGAGTGTATTCAGCCTATACTGTTTTTTCATTTTGTGTAATGTTGGTGGTGTGCAGACATGTAAATTGTACTTATTGACAACATATACTTACCATTGTTAAAACAATTTTTTAACTTTCTTCTTGGGTAGAAGGATAAACCTGTGAAAGACTCTTAGTGACCAAGATATGAGGCTCCGCAAGTAAACACACCTGAGCAATTACAAACACTGTGAAGCCATGTGTCCCAAACATTATGGTTCCCTGCAATGGGGGGGACTATATATAAACACATGGTAACACATGTAATTTCTACATGGTGAAATCAAAATATATAAAATTGCCCTTTATTAAAATCTGACATTTAACCACATGTGATTTTTTTTCTATTTCAAATCTCAAATTGTGGAGTACTGAGGCCAATAAATAAATGATGGGTCTTTGTCCCAAATATTATGTATTTAATTTATTTTAGAAAGTTGCTGTTGAATCTGCTGCCCCCATTCTTTCGGGTAGAGTGCTCCCAATCAAACAAATGGATAAATGTTTTTCATATACTTCTATTTGTTCCCTAGAATTTTTGGATTAATTCAGTTGGTCGTCTCTGGTTTTTGTCCATCTGACTGGTAACTACACGTTTCATGTAGTTCTTCCAGTCAAAATACCATATCATTTTAAGCATATGTGTTAAATTAGTCTCCTAGTCTTCTTTGGCCTTAAACTTGGGAATCACTGGAGCTCAAATTTCCTCAATTGTTGCCTTTTTTGTTTGGGGGAACTAGTGATGATTATGAAAGAGAAATCCATTATTTCCATTTGAACTGATTAATGGGTTTAATTCCTATATATTTTCTATCCCTAGCTCTGTAGTCCACGTCAAATGAAGAATCATTTTCTAAATATGGAAAAATGCCCCGTTTACCAATGTACAGTTACAATGCCCTCCATTATGTTTGGGACAAAGACCCATCATATTTATTTGCCTCTGTATTGCACAATTTGGGATTTGTAATAGAAAAGAAATCACATGTAGTCAAAGTTCATATTGTCAGATTTTAATAAAGGCCATTTTTATACATTTTGGTTTCACCATGTAGAAATTACAGCAGTGTTAATGCCACATTTACATTGTTGAACAACTGATACCTGCTGTTCCACTATAACTGGCACAATTATAACAGCACAACTTAAGGTTTCACTTGTGCCCCAAAGGTTCTTCCAGGCATGATAACATGAGCCGTCATTAAACACATTTTATACATTTTAAATCTTAAGGGGCAGCTGGGTGAAATTATTTGCGAATGTGAGACAGTTTCTAAGCCCTTGAGATGTCATCATATTTTAGCTGGTGAAGTACTTTAGAATTAATCTCATGGACTGCAGCAAAAATCTATTTTCTATCTTTTTAATGAATTCCATCGTGGTTGCTCGATTAATGCCGAGTGAAATGGAATTTATTCGGGTTAAGGAGCTGAATTTATGATCTGAATCATGATTAATTCTTGATTGACCATAAAGTAGGGTATGCTAGTTTTGAGCCTAGTTTTCCTAAATCATCGTGAAGCTCATTAATAAACTGCCCCAGCTTCTGGTGTGACATTGCCTCATCCTCTTCAATTACAATTGTTGTATAAACATAATTAAAATTTGAAGAATGTGAAGATATGGCAATTTTGGTCAATCTCACTTGGAGAAGGTGCTGTTGTAAATGATGGGAAATGATGCTACTGACATTATTTATGTTATGAAACTATCCTCCACTAAACAGTTTTGTGCAGAATTAATTAATTGCTTGTGACTTCCAAATTTTGTGGGAGAAATAACTCTTATTTGGAGACATTACTATAGTTTAGAATTCTGTTTCAAAGGATAGCTTGTGAGGGAAGATGGGTTAACTACAGCTCAACTGATGGTGATTTTACAAATATAATCACAAATATGGAAAAAAGCTCTTAGCCCTTAAGTCTGCATGAACCACCTATTTACTCTAATCCCTCAGTGATTGCACATCTTTTCTCCCCACATTCCCGTAAACTGCTCAGATTCTGCACTCACTGACAAACAAAGTGCCAATTAACCTAACAACACATTCACCTTTGGGATGAGAGAAGAAACAGGAGCTCCCGAAATGGACAGATAACTTGCAAACTCCACACATACATCCCTGGAGGCATTGGGATTGAACATGGGTCTAAGATGCAAAAGCTCCACTAGCTGCACCGCTGTGCCACCCGATAAACCTTCTCTACTGAAACAAAGCTTTTAATTCCGGTTTTTCAGGTTTTGCTACATCCAGTTTCTTCTATGCAAGGAATTTGTAGTATCTATTCAGCATTTTTGAGAGGTTGGTAATTTTTACTCCTGCTCTGCCATTAATGTACAGTATAAACCATATATGAACCATTGGGTATATTATGCAAATGTTAGATAAATGTAATCCACAATTGTTGACAATAGCATAACTAATGATATGGATACAATATTTTTTTTTGGATGCCAATCCCTCAGTTTTCACGCATACTTCTACTTTGGTGTAACTGGAATGAATTGGAACATTGATATTGTGCCAATTGTAATCTGGCATTGAAGATTGCCAGCATCCCAAATCAAAACCTAAACCTTGATGGAGCCTGTTTGCTGGAAAAATGTTCACAATGTTGGGGGAGTCCAGAACCAGGGACCACAGTCTAAGAATAAAGGTGAGGCCATTTAAAACTGAGGCGAGAAAAAACCTTTTCACCCAGAGAGTTGTGAATTTGTGGAATTCTCTGCTACAGAAGGCAGTAGAGGCCAATTCACTGGATGAATTTAAAAGAGTCAGATAGAGCTCTAGGGGCTAGTAGAATCAAGGGATATGGGGAGAAGGCATGCACGGGTTATTGATTGTAGATGATCAGCCATGATCGCAATGAATGGCTCGAAGGGCCAAATGGCCTCCTCCTGCACCTATTTTCTATGTTTGAAAAAAGCTTGCTATGTTAAACCTAGTTTGTAATCCACTAATTCATTTGATTCAGTGTTATAAGCTTTGATGGGTGTAAAATAGAAAACCAAATCTGCAAGCTAAGTAATTATTTGGAAGTGTTGTAAGTGTGCATCCAGTGTGTCCTGCACCATTTCATAAGGCATTTCTTATTAGGAAGCTGAATGATTTCTCTGTATTTGTTTATTGTAATATTCCAATGTATTTTTGCACTCGCACTTGGAATTGACGTCAGAATGTGTTCAATGATTATATAACCATATAACCATATAACAATTACAGCACGGAGACAGGCCCTCTCGGCCCTTCCAGTCCGTGCCGACCATTTGTTTTCCCCTAGTCCCATCTACCTGAATGCTGAATTATGTGAATTATATGATTTAAACTTCTACACACTAAAATTTGTTGCTGTTAAATTCAAACATGTTAAAAGCAAGACCCCTGCCAAACAAACTCAGTTCTCTTTGGTCAATCCTTGATCAAAATATCACTTTCTTATTTCATTATTTTATCTCTTGTATTCTGAAGTGTCAAAACAAAAATATTAATTGCTGCCTCGAATACATTCATCAATAGGACATTGACTGGACTCCAGAGCAGAAAGTTTTGAACAGTCTTAATGTTTTGCGTGAAGACATTTCTCCTTAAATGGATGACTCCAAGCCTGCTTCAGTTCTGGACATGGTTGCCAAAGGAACAGGTCACCAAGCTTTCAATAATAAATGCTTGTTTCTCATTCTCCTAATCATGAGAAACTTAACACATCCTGAGTGAATGCTCCTCATTAAACATTTTTTTTTGTTCTAGTATTCTCGTGAATCTATTCTATATTGTCTCGAAAGCATAGCCCATGAAGACACTGATTTCAGTTGCTGAGGCCTATGTTCGAATATTTTTCATTAGGGTGAACCCCCAGAGCGTCCAGCCCCAATGGTGCACCAAGCCACCACCTTAAAACCTACACAGACCACCTGGCTGGATTTTTTTGTGGATGTCTTCAACCTCTTACTTCTATTATCAGAGCTTCCAAAGAAGAGTAAGGTGACATGCCTCAATGACCACCAATGAGTAGCGCTAATGTCTGTGAGGTGTTTTAAGGCGTTCAACTCTACAAGTTCCTTACTGCTGTGGCAGATCAATTTGGGATGCGATATCACCAGCTCACAACTTTGCACTGGAGCATTGGGACACCAAGAACGTGTGTCAGATTGTTTTTCATTGACTGCAGCTCGGTGTTCAACAATGCCATCATACTCTCTAAACCAATCATCAAACTCTGGGAACTGGGTTTCTGCTTATCCTTTTACAAATGTATCCTCAACTTCATCGTGACAGATCACGATCATTACAAATTGGCAACAATACTTCCTTTTCAATGGTCAGCAATGCAGGAGCACCTTAAGGCTGCTTGCTCAGTCTCCTGCTCTACGCTCTCTATACCCATTACTGTGCAGCCAGACACTGCTCCAATGCCATCATTACATTTGCCTTGATACCACCATTATTGATCAAGTGATGGTAATGATGAATCAAAATATGGCAGAGAAATTGATAATCTGATAGGATGGTATAACACCAATCTTGCTCTCAAAGTTAGCAAGATCAAGGAGTTGATTGTTGACTTCAGCAAGGGAAAGAAGGAGACCGACAAATTGGTGTTCATTAACGGAAGGGCAATGCAGAGAGGCAACCTCTTCAAGCTTCTGGGTGTGAAGATCTATTCTGGTCTCAACACTTTGATTCAATCTTGAAGAAAGCTCATCAAAGCCACCAGAAGATTTCCTTTAAATGTTTCTTCTTTCACTTTAAAACAATGCCGTCTAGTCTTTGGCATTTTGATCCAGGGAAAAATTTCTGACTGTCCACCCCATCTATCTAGTGGCCCACTGTGCTTGTGCCAGCTATTCAATGGCGATTTCCAATTAAACCTTTTATCTTATTCTGTCCTTGTAGCTGTGTGCGTTTACCATACAAGTAATTCCTTTTTGAAATGAAATGGACTTGCTCATGGAGACATGATTGTTGTGTAAGGAATGTGTGCAATCCAAGAATATGTGGTTGCCATTTATTTTCCATGTATATAAGTGATTTAAGTATAGGAACAGAGTGAAAAAAATGTTGACCTACGTTAATCAAGAATAGACAATGGGAGTCATTTCAACACTCTGTCATGTTAAAGTATTAATTGGAACCCCCTTTGTGCAGGAAAAGCCTTGTTTATTGAAGCATCTGTCCAGAACGTATATACAATGTCCAGACTATGTATCCATTCTATTTTTGTTTGGCAGTCACTTCAGAAAAACAGACACCTCTTGCATTTGTGATACACTTCTTACACTTCTTACACCTCTTCACCTCTTGCATTTGTGATAAAAGTAAACAAAGAGGATACAACAACTTGAAACTACGCACAACAGTCATGGGAACAGCCTGTTCCCCTTTATTGTCAGACTACCGAAAGGTTCTCCCAAATGTTAGTGGTTAGTCCTGATCTTCCAACTAAACATCATTGCAGACATTGGACCTTTTACTCAGATTGTAACATTACAATGTTGTAAAACTATATTCTGACTCTTTTTCTTTCCACTATTGTACTTGTGTGTGGTGGCATAACTGTATTCATGCATAGTCCGATACAATTTAAATTGATAGCACACAAACAAAGCTTTTCACTGTACCTTAATACACGTGGCTAAAATAAACCAATGCCAGTCCAATCTGAGATAAAAGTATTGGTAATTCAACAAAACCGGGCATATTAGGCATCTGGTTTATTGCTGGTTTGTTGCTAAATGTGAAGAAAAAAATCCCATTTTCTATTCGATTGGCTGGTGTTAAAATGGGAAAAATATACTAATGTGGCATGAACACTCTCCAAGTTTTTAGACTGGACTCTCCCCAAGACTTTCCCTCAAATATTCAAGCAGTTATAATTGTTTGGCAACTGTACATCAGGAGTTAAGAAGTAATTTCATCTATTATCAATTGCTTTTCAATTTCATTGGCCACCATTGGTGAAATGTAGCAGCTGTGTGCTTAAGTGACAATGATGTTTGACTTGATTGCTAAGGAGGTTAGTAACCAGAGAGGTTACATGGAAACAGGCTTTTTGCCCCCAATACCGTTTAAATCCAAGACTGCTTTCTTTCCGCTTGTCAATTTGCAAAGCGATTTTTAAGTTGTTCTCTGGTTCCTGATCAAAATTGTGTGATAACCAGATCCATCCGCCTATTACGATGGTATTCCTGAATTTATCACTCGTGTTATATTCAATTTGTGTTATAGAAGCAACCGTTTTCGTAGAACTGTCTGCACCTGACCTGTTGAATATTTGGGGAATTTTTAAGGAAACTGCATTGGATATGGGGGAACATGCTTATTGTCTTTCACATGGGGTTCAGTTCAAAACTAGTTCAGTGAAATTGTTTTAAAATATTAGTAAGTCTGTGGTTGCAGTTTCTAAACTACTGTATTGCATTGCTGGGTTACACAAAAAGCTGGAGAAACTCAGCGGGTGCAGCAGCATCTAAGGAGCGAAGGAGATAGGCGACGTTTCGGGTCGAGACCCTTCTTCAGACTGGTCAGGGATCAGGGAAACGAGAGATATAGACGGTGATGTGGAGAGGTAATCCACATCACCGTCTATATCTCTCGTTTCCCTGATCCCTGACCAGTCTGAAGAAGGGTCTCGACCCGAAACGTCGCCTATCTCCTTCGCTCCTTAGATGCTGCTGCATCCGCTGAGTTTCTCCAGCTTTTTGTGTAACCCTCGATTCTCCAGCATCTGCAGTTCCTTCTTTAACACTTTGTCTACTCCACTGCGACATCTCCTCAAGGTATGCCTACTTTGAAGAAGTTCTCCTCCTCCCTATGGAGACAGTTTCACAACCTCCTCTCTAACTGCTCACTCATTGTTCCTTATCTCTCCACATCACCGTCTATATCTCTCGTTTCCCTGATCCCTGACCAGTCTGAAGAAGGGTCTCGACCCGAAACGTCGCCTATCTCCTTCGCTCCTTAGATGCTGCTGCACCCGCTGAGTTTCTCCAGCTTTTTGTGTACCCTCGATTCTCCAGCATCTGCAGTTCCTTCTTTAACACTTTGTCTACTCCACTGCGACATCTCCTCAAGGTATGCCTACTTTGAAGAAGTTCTCCTCCTCCCTACGGAGAGAGTTTCACAACCTCCTCTCTAACTGCTCACTCATTGTTCCTTATCTCTCCACATCACCGTCTATATCTCTCGTTTCCCTGATCCCTGACCAGTCTGAAGAAGGGTCTCGACCCGAAACGTCGCCTATCTCCTTCGCTCCTTAGATGCTGCTGCACCCGCTGAGTTTCTCCAGCTTTTTGTGTAACCCTCGATTCTCCAGCATCTGCAGTTCCTTCTTTAACGTATTGCATTGCTGTCTTGATTATATGTTTATTCTGACAGAATAAATAACAATAGTGATCATTGAGTTAAGTTTTGGCCCTCATGCCATAATACAGCGCTGAAGTAGGCTGTAGGAGATCAATCACTTGCCATATCCCATCCATGGCACTGTGACGCTAACCCAACAATCCATTAAACTCATCAGTTGCGTATCTCCACTTCCTATTGCCTTTGATGGTTGTGGTTAGCTATCCAGTATGTACACACTGCACTGCTTTCTGCATCTTTCCTTCATTTAGATGCTCCATAAGAACTAGCACTTTAGTCAAGCTTTATATAGGCACCTCGATGTAAGATTTTGTCTTAAAGCATTTACGGAAAACACTCCAGAACATTTCAATAAAGTGCCATAATTTAAAAAAAAATGACTACCTGAATCTTTAACCAGTGTTTTTCCTCATGCGAAAGTAAAATTGATACAAGGCCATAAAGTTAATGCTGCCTTGCCATACCTTGCCCATTATCGTAGTTGAGTTCAGGTTTGACATTATCCTCTGTTAATTATCAACTAAATTTTTGAGAGAACTTTGCCTGGCCAATTTATATCAGTCAACTCTCGAGTTTCCTCCAAATGTATGAAGCAAAATGTTGGGTCATTTAGTCAGAGGAGAATTAAAAAATTGTAATTTTGTTTTATTAGCATCTTTCTTATTTGACTCCATAAATAACCTTTGATGGCCTGAAATCCCACCTACTGTAATTAATTTTAATTTGGTCTTTACTGAAACTACTATTGTACCAAATCATAGCAATAAGTCTGATGTGGTTTGCAAATCACAGAGATTTGGCTGTCTTGTGCCAACTGGCTTGTTTGCCTGAAAAGTTGGCTGGAAATATGTAGCTGAAAGAAAACTGCCTGGAATGCAGAATAAATTAAATAATATATGATTGTGTTTATGCCTACAATTTGTGCTTTGGAGAACTGATAATGTAACCGTGATCTGAAAGATGAATAGTGTGATAAGTTTTTGTTGGTAAATTAATACATTTTATTTGGATGAATCTTAGTCTGTAAAGTCGCAGCATGCTTTTGTTATTGACAGATATTTCATTTAGTTTAAATAAAATGTTAGTTCAGAAAATAATCTGATAGCCATCCAGTTTAAATTGTGCTCCATTTGTAGGTTAATTTTGCTGTATCAAATGCAAATGACATAGCAAGAGTTTAAAAAAAAAAGACACTATGTTTAATCAGCTCAATCTGTCATCCTAGTCCCAATTTTTTGTACCTGTTCAATGGAACCTTGGCGATTTGAAATGAAAGTAATGGTTCAGATCATTGATCTTTCATCAGAATATTTGAAAGACCTAATTTTTTCAATTCTGCTTATCTCATTGCCCTGCAAATATTCACTTTTTTTCAGTCTATATCTTTTTTAAGTTGTCATGGAATCTGATTTCACCACCTTTTAAGACAGAATATTTCTTACTACCAAAACGCACTCTATTTTAAAATTAAACATCTTTTTGTCCAGCCTTGTCCCATCTCTGTTCTGTTCCAACACACACACCTTGGTACTTTTCAGTGTCTTTTAGTTACTAACTAGCCAACCAGTGGAAAGTGTTTGCATCCAACCTCAATGAAAATCCATTGTCGCTTTATATTTGAAACGTGTATTAATTGTCCTATTGATCTCCGTACAGCAGAGCTGGTCAATCGTAAATTGTATCGTAAATGTGCAATCCTAACATCTGTAAAATGCAAAATTATGCATTATTGACTCAAATTAGAAGAAACACGGTTCCCTAATGGGGAGCGCTGAGCTGGAGGTGCTTTGACTTTGCTGTAGGTTGTAGTAACTCTTTTTACTGATCTGTGTGCATAAAAATATCTGCAGGAAATGTGGTATTTTCTTCTTTGAATCTGGAAACAATTAAAAAAAAAAAAAAAAATCTGTTTTAAAAATAGTCGAAGATGCCTGGAATAGGATCAATCCAGGAAGTCTTTGAAATACATATTGAATTTATTCAGTAGATGGTCACAAAATGTTGGAGTAACTATGGGTCAGGCAGCATCTCTGGATAAAATGGATGTGACGTTTTGGGTCGGGACCAAAAACATATTGAATTTTGGCTCGGGGCGCATTGCATATTGAATTTATTCAGTCTTAAACTGTGTCAACATTTTCTGAAAAATATATACAATGGAGAATAGATTCTGGAGAATGGAAAAATCAAGTTTCAGTTACTATATCAAATTAACTCTACATAATTTGGGATATGCATTAATTGGAGAAATGCATGTTTCAATATCCTGGTTATTTATTTTTATGATTATTCCATGAAATTTGAGATGTAAAATCATCCATTGTCTTGTTCTTCCATTATATCTCCATTGCATTGCTCATAAGTAGTTTGCCATATGTGCAGTGATTTATGGTTGCTGTCCGCTTATTCTCTTAGGTACAGGTGTAAATCCAGATGTTTATAATTATATAAAATAGTTGGTTATAAAATTTAGTCATTAAGTTCCTCGTAATTTCAGAAATTCATTTTCATGTGTAACTGTGTAGGAAAGAACTGCAGATGCTGTTTTAAATCGAAGGTCGACACAAAATGCTGGAGTTAACTCAGCGAGACAGGCAGCAAATCTGGAGAGAAGGAATGGGTGATGTTTCGGGTCGAGATCTTTCTTCAGTCATGTGTAGCTGTGTTTGGCTGCAATTTTAAAAAGTCTTCATATTCGGAGGTAAACTCGTGGCCTACATGATTTCATTGATGAATATGCTAATTCATTTAATTATGAGCTACTTTGTGTGATGTTTTTGAGAAGTCTACTTGGTTTCAAATATTGTTATTCAGAATCTCTCAATAGTGTTAAGCATTGACACCATTGTTTAATTCTGTTTTGTCAAGTTTTCAGTTGGTGAGATTGCAATAGTACTTTGAGTACTTTTTAAAAGGCAAACCATGTTCTACGTTTTCTCATGCACAGAGGTGCTTCATATTAAATAGAAAACTAGACTAAGTGGGACCCGTTGGTGTGTATGTGTGTGGGGGGGGGGGGGGGGGGGAGGGGTGTGGGGGGGTTGGTTTGGGGGAGGGGTATGTGGGCAGCGGTGTGGAGGAGAGGGATGTGTGTGGGCAAGGGGTGGTCTGTGGGAGGGAGGAGTGTGTGGGAGAAGGGGGTGTGGGCAGGGGAAGGGGGGGGAGTGGTGTGTGGGCGGGGGGGGGGAAAGAGAGCTCAGAGATAATCGAGGAAGAACCATCGGGAGAGTGTGGTATCACGGGGGAGGGGGGCAGGAGCCAGCAAGGGGGACCAGAGGGGAAGGGGTTGGAGGTGCGATGGGGACTCACAACGGGCGCTGTTGCTGGTGGCTTCGCTGGTCATTCTCCGTTGCCGGGATCAGAGTGTCCGCTTTCCATTTGGCGACATCGGCGCCATCTGCAACTCCGCGTTGGGCTGGGTCGGGCTGTTTCCGGTCCCTCCCTTCGAAGCTTGTGCCCAGTTGAAGACTGCCAGCCATCCAGAGCCTCCCGCAGCTGCAGTAAAGATGCGATGGCGCAGGAATGGGCGCACCGCCCCGTGGAGTGACAATAGAAGGGACCAATCCGCGCGGCGCTGAATGGCAGGAGAGGCAATCGATCTGCACGTGCAGTTTTAAAGATTTTCAAACTTCGATAGCTCTTACTGGCTTACACCGACCGGAACAAAACTTTGTGCAATCACTGCACAGGAGAACGGTGACTAAGCTGGCGCAAAATCTTAGCAATATCGCATACTTTGGAATGACCGCCAAACCGGGAGATAACAAGATCAGAGTTTTAGTTATGTATTGCACAGAAGTTTAGAAATTATGTTGCAATGTAATGAAATCAGATTTTTAAAAGTGAACTTTCATGTATCTTCATAAAATAGCATTTTTTGATAAAGGCAAGTTGTCCATTTCAAAATTTCACCCATCTTCCCTAGCTTGAGACGATGCCGAACTAAAGCTATGAGACTCGAGTTGAATCCATCCAAGTCATTTAGAGAAAATACATTGTGAAGAATTAAAGGATTGCAATCTTTAAACTGATTCTTTTTTGACCATGGGAGAATGAGTTGGCGGCAAAACATAACTAGTAGACTTAGTGCTGTCCTTTCACCTGGCAATTTTGGACATTTATTCAGTCCTTCAAAACCTGAAATCAGTTTTGGAATTGTATTTGATTGAACCTGGGCAATTTATGAATGTTAGATTATTGGATAATTTAATACAGGAATACACAAAGTTCTGTAATACACAATTGTAATATTTTGGTTAGAAACCACTAATGGTTTACAGCTACTTTAGTTTTGCATATAGGCCAATCAGAAATGTAAAAAGTTGGCTCTCAGAGCATATAGATTTTGCAGGGATTTTAGATTATGCAGATTATGCAGATTTGCATCGTATTTTGAGGTCTGAAATCTAAAATAGAAACAATAGAAACCTCTGCAAGTTGGGCAGCATCTACAGAGAGCAGTGAACATGTAACTATAAACTGATCTGGTGAAATTCATTGACTTGAAATGCTACATTTGTTTCCATTGTCACAAACACCGTCCAATCTGCTGAGTATTTCCAGTGTTTTCTGACTGGTAGCATCTGCAGTAATTTGCCTGATGTGTGATGCACCTACCTGGGAGGGCGCCAAGTCAAGTTTCATCTGAAATTTACCTTTTTGTTTGCATTATTTTGAAGCTTTGGTATATTTACTGTTTGCAGTTCAAACAGGTATAGTTGACATGATGACTGGGTACTGCAATTGAAAATATAGTATTCACTGCATAATAGCAACTTATGAAACTTGAATGTGGTTTCAGCTTTTGCTTTTCACTGTAGGGTGATATGTTTAAATTTAGCATGCTTTCATATAGTATTTGAAGAAAAAGCACAGTGACTACCCTGTTCCTTGAATTGCTATTGATTTGCTTCCCTCTGCTTCTGCTTTTCCTAAGCTTGGTTCCAGTGGGAGAGTTTAAAAACCATTCATTATGTGTGACTGTACGCGTCAGCTGTGGTTGCATGATAGCCTAAAAATAACCCTGCTTTCACCATTACCCTGCATGTTCCCAGTGGAAATGTCTATACTGTGTATTGTCGGTAGAATGTCGATGCTGAAGTGGGCTTTGCAAACCAGCATCGTAAAGTTAAGTGATGGCTGGAATTATGGAAGGCTGATCTATGGGTGGATCTAATCTGTTAGCTATTTTAGGCACAAATTTGAAATGTAAATTTATTAAAATAAAATAGAGATTGTAATTAAAAAAATATGTTCTAAGCATTTGCATTCCTTTCTTACTAGCAAGCTGCAAGTTTTAGGTGTAGGTGAATGGAGAGGTAATCATAATTAAAAGACCTCAGCTCATCTATATGGAATCAATTAGAATAAAACATGTCCTGTTTCTCCTGCTAATCATCAATGAAGCTTAGTAACCACATTCTTAATGTTATTCAAATACAGTGCCCTCCACAATGTTTGGGACAAAGATATATAATTTATTTATTTGCCTCTACTCCACAATTTGAGATTTGTAATAGAAAAAATCACATGTGGTTAAAGTGCACGTTGTCAGATTTTATTAAAGGGTATTGTTATACATTTTGGTTTCATCATGTAGAAATTACAGCTGTGTTTATACATAGTCCCCCCCCCCCCCCCCCGTCCCCCCCCATTTCAGGGCACCATAATGTTTGGGACACATGGCTTCACAGTGTTTGTAATTGTTCAGGTGTATTTATTTAAATGCCTCCTTAATGCAGGTATAAGAGAGCTTGCAGCACCTAGTCTTTCCTCCCGTCTTTCCATCACCTTTGGAAACTTTTATTGCTTTTTATCAACATGACGACCAAAGTTGTGCCAATGAAAGTCAAAGAAGCCATTATAAGACATGAACTGTTAGAGAAATCAGCTGAACCTTAGGCTTACCAAAATCGACTGTTTGGAGCATCATTAAGAAGAAAGAGAGCACTGGACTGGCAGGCCAAGGAAGACCTCAACAGCTGATGACAGAAGAATTCTCTCTATAATAAAGAAAAAAACCAAATAACTGTCCGACAGATCAGAAACACTGATCAGAAACACTTTTCAGAAGTCAGGTGAGGATTTGTCAATGACCACTGTCTGCAGAAGACTTCATGAACAGAAATACAGAGGCTGCACTACAAGATGCAAACCACTGGTTAGCTGCAAACATAGGATGGCCAGGTTACACTTTGCCAAGAAGTACTTAAAAGAGCAACCACAGTTCTGGGAAAAAGGTCTTGTGGGCAGATGAGACAAAGATTAACATGTCAGTGATGGCAAGAGCAAAGTATGGAGGAGAGAATGAACTGCCCAAGATCCAAAGCATACCACCTCATCTGTGAAACACGGTGGTGGAGGTGTTATGGCCTGGGCATGTATGGCTGCTGAATGTTCTGGCTCACTTATCTTCATTGATGATACAACTGCTGATGGTAGTGGCATAATGAATTCTGAAGTGTATAGACATCCTATCTGCTCAAGTTCAAACAAAAGCCTCAAAACTCATTGGGCAGCAGTTCATTCTGCAGCAAGACAATGATCCCAAATATACTGCTAAAGCAACAAATACGTTTTTCAAAAGCTAAAAAAAGGGCAATTCTTGAGTGGCCAAGTCAATCATCCGATCTGAACCCTATTGAGCATGCCTTTTATATATCGAAGAGAAAACTGAAGGGGACTACCTCCCAAAACAAGCATAAGCTAAAGATGGCCGCAATACAGGCCTGGCAGAGCATCACCAGAGAACACACCCAGCAACTGGTGATGTCCATGAATCGCAGACTTCAAGCAATCATGGCATGCAAACGTTATGCAACAAAATACTAAACATGACTACTTTCATTTACATGACATTGCTATGTCCCAAACATTATAGTGCCATGAAATTGGGGGACTATGTATAAATACTGCTGTAATTTCTACATGGTGAAACCAAAATGTGTAAAAATGGCCTTTATTTAAATCTCACAGTGCACTTTAACCACATGTGATTTTTTTCCTATTACAAATCTCAAATTGTGGAGTACATAGGCAAATAAATAAATGATGGGTCTTTGTCCCAAACATTATGGAGGGCACTGTAAATACAGGAAAGTTAAATCTCCTTTGCTTTGGCATGGTGCCATGGCATTTTCACCCCTTGGGCTTCTCCCGTAATCTACGTCAAACGTTTAACTTTTTATTCTTACTGAGAGTGTGTGCATCTATTCGCTTCTGTCACGAGTGCCAGATTTGTAGCAAATTATGATTTGTTCCAGTCTACTCGGAGTAAACAAAGAATCAATTGTTAGAGAGGGCAGCCTCTCAGTGCTTGGGCTTGCCATCTATTTCTTAATTACATTAGGTGCATTGGCCAGTCGTTAACCCTGAATGACTATCTCAAAAATAGACTTTGTGGTCAATGTTGCATTCCTGTTGGGGCTTGGTGTGTGCAGGTTGGTGACCACATTTCCTACACGTACTTACACTACTTCATTGGCTCAAGCACTTTGGGACAATTTGAGGTCATGAAACGTGCAAGATAAATGGAGGTCGTTTTGCAGCTTGGACTGTCAGCATGACCTTGAAATGTTAGAGAAAGCGCTTTGTTCAATGAGATGACCGCTTGTGACACATGCAGATTGGTATTTAAACATATTGATTAATGTGTGATCAGTGAAATGATCACTGAACGTAATCTCCCAGGACTAGGCTGTTGAGGACAATGATCAAAGAGAGGGAGATGTGTGTCTTTCAGTTTCCTCCAATCGAGTGCTTGCTCAATGACATTTTAGGCTGATTGGGGCTGATTTAATGCCTCTCCAGCAACTAAAACTTGCTCCGTTAAGTCAAGTTTATTCGTCACATATGCATACGGGATGTGCAGTGAAATGAAAAGTGGCAATGCTCACGGACTTTGTGCAAAAAAACAAACAAACAACCAACAAACTACAAACAGAATGAAACGGATTACATATTAAATATTGTGGGTGGTATTGTGGTACAGTAAAGTTAGTCCCTGGTGAGATAGGAGTTTACAGTCCCAATGGCCTCTGGGAAGAAACTCCTTTGCAACCTCTCTGTTCTCACAGCATGGCAACGGAGGCGTTTACCTGACTGTAGCAGCTGGAATAGACCGTTGCAGGGGTGGGTTTCCCATTATCTTATTGGCTCTGGAGTTGCACCTCCTGATGTATAGTTCCTGCAGAGGGGCATGTGAAGTTCCCATAGTGCGTTCGGCTGAACGCTCTACTCTCTGCAGAGCCTTCTTGTCCTGGGCAGAGCAATTCCCAAACCAGATTGTAATATTTCCGGACAAGATGCTTTCCACAGCCGCTGAGTAGAAGCACTGGAGGATCCTCAGAGATACTCTGAATTTTCTCAATTGCCTGAGGTGGTAAAGGCGCTGCCTTACCTTACTCACGAGTGCTGCAGCGTGCGATGTCCATGTCAGATCCTCAGAGATGTGGACTCCCAGGTATTTAAAACGGCTCACCCTATCCACAGTATCCCTATTTATCCTCATTGGTGTGTACGTCCTCGGATGATGTGCCCTCCTAAAGTCCACGATCAGCTCCTTAGTGTTTTTGCTGTTCAAGAGGAGGTTGTTGTCCTGACGCCAGAGTGCCAGATCAGCCACCTCTTCTCGGTAGGCCTTCTCATCGTTGTCTGAAATCAGGCCCACCACCACAGTGTCATCAGCAAACTTGATTATGGAGTTGGAGCTGAACCTAGCCACACAGCCATGTGTGTACAGGGAGTACAATAGGGGGCTGAGGACGCAACCCTAGGGGGATCCTGTGCTCAGGGTGAGGGACTTTGTTGTAATCCCTCCCATCTTGACTACCTGGGGCCTGGCGGTGAGAAAGTTCAGGGCCCAGGCACATGGGGGTGTTGAGCCCTAATTCCAGTAGCTTCTCTGCCAGTCTGGTGGGGACTATCGTGTTGAAGGCTGAACTGAAGTCTTTGAACAGCATCCTCTCGTAGCCCCACTTCTGGCTGTCAAGATGAGAGAGAGCGGTGTGCAAAACCTGGGAGACCACATCGTCCATGGATCTGTTCGGACGGTATGCAAATTGTAACGGGTCCATGTTGCGAGGGAGGAAGGCAAGATGTGTTTCTTCTCCAGCCTCTCAAAGCATTTCATGACTACCGAGGTGAGGGCCACCGGATGGTAGTCATTCAGACAGGCTGGGGAGGCATTCTTTGGTACAGGTACAATGATGGATTTTTTGAAGCAGGCAGGGACCACGGACCAGGGAGAGGTTGAATATTGTAGTGAGCACCAGAGCTAGCTGCATAGCACAGGACTTAACTACTCTCCCCGAGATGCCATCGGAGCCTGCAGCTTTCCTCGTGTTCGCCCGTGTCAGAGCCCCCCTCGCATCGTGGCGATCCCTTCTGGAGGACAACTTGTTTGCAACACTGCCAGGGTGATGGTGAAGGATGCAATCATCCCCTCCAAACTCGTCACCAAGCTTTCCACCCATGATGTGTGGCTAATCACAACTACAATCCAATTTACAAATTTGTGGACGATATCACTGTGGTTGGTTGAATCACGGGTGGTGATGAGTCAGCATACAAGTGAGATAGAATACCTACCACAATAAAACACTCTTGCTCAACGACAACAAAACCTCTTGGTTTCTTTGCAGTTGCATTTTATTGTAGCCTGATTTGTCATCTGCAATTCCATCTTTCCTACTTGCTTTTCTGGATAAACCATGAATTTACAGCTTTTCCAGAAATGGTTTCTGCGTTTGCAACCATCACAAATTTAACCGAAGGTGGGGCATTTTTCCCGCTTGGCGATATGTGAGCTTCCACAATTATTGCAGTAATTAATATATGTTATGCCAAACTGGCCAGAAGGGGTCTGTTTTGTTTCATTAGGCTGATAAGGTTGTCGATCTCTTCTAACATAGTCGTATAGCATCGATGCTATGCGCAGCCTGTGGTGTGGTCAGTGTTTTAGCGTGTGCTTCGGTCACTTCATTAACTGAACAAGACCTGATTGCTCTAGCCAGTGTGAGGTCGGGATTGCGCAAAAGCTCTTTCTTCAATTTGCCACCTAAAATGCCACACATAAGCCTGTGCCTAACAAGTTAATCGCAGAGAGCATCGAAGTTGCAGCGCTGTTCTATATGTTGTAATGAGCATACATATGTTTCCACTGGCTGCACGTGAAGAATTTATGTTGCTGCATGATGAGATTGGTATGAGGGTCGCATAGCTCGCGGAACTTTCTCTTGAGGCATTCAGGGTCGTACATTGTTTCAACAGGTGTAATCGCTTGACCTTAAGCATCCAGTATTGTGGGGGCTTAAACGAACAACTTTGCCCAACGCACAGCATCATGTCCCGCCAGAATCTAGATGCTTGGTTGTGAACAGATTTGCCTTGGTGCACCACAACCATGTAGATATCGTAGTCCTTGAAAACTTGAATTTCTTGCTCAGGCAGCCCAGACGCCAGTTTATGAGTTGCCCTTAGAAGTCCTGCTGAGGCTCAGATTGGCAGTCGTTCGCAGGGTCGTGGTGCCACTTTCCCGGAATGAATACTAGGGCAAACTCCACCGACCTGACATTTGCGCAATCTACCACAAATGCAATGAGGTGGACACGCCTGCTCTCCGACGCAGGCCTTCGAGAGGAATCGAACGACTGGAATGGGCTACTGGGGGAGATGATATATCGGCTTGCAAATTTGGCTTCGGAAGTCGACCATGGGATTGGATCTGGCACCTCCTACTGGGCTGGAGTTCCAAAGCCCTGGCCTGCTGGGACAAATTCAATCTGCCGATCAACCGGGAAGATCTCAATAAGGTTGAGATCGGCTGCCTCACGTGGCCTAGGTGTCACTTGGTGGAGGGGGAGAGTTTCAAGTGTCTAGATTAAAGGTGCTGGTCAGCCAGTTGCCGGAAAACTGGTCGTGGATCTGTACGAAGAAATAGACTTGTTTGCAAAATTGAAGCATGTGGGATTAAAAGGACAATGGCAGTGTGGAATTAAAATTGACTGAGGAGCAGACGGAGGAGGAAAGAGGCAGATTTTTCTGACAGTAGTGTAGTACTTTACAAGACTCAGTATATTAATGGACTGACTGGATTTTTAGAAGACAGTTTAAAAGTTTGCAGGTGACTCAAACATGTAAATGTAATAACCAAGGAACATGGAGCTGTATTACAGATGGACATGGCAGGCATATGCAGATTAACTTTAATGCAGAGAAATGGTATACATTTTGGGCCAAGAATGAGAGGTGGCCGCATGAACCAATTAAGATAATTATAAATGGGTTTGGAACACACAGTCATGGGCAATTATAAAGGATATATATGGTGCAGAAACAGTATCTGGCGATACATTTAATCAGACCCGAATCATCTTGACCTGCATAGCTTGGTGCCAGGTAACGATCTTGAGCAGGTTGTGCATGTGAGCATTTCAGTCTGCTCATGAATTTTTGTTGGGGAGGCTTTGATAAAATCAGTGTTATTTGCAGTTTGCCATGGGTGGTTTTTTTTCTTCAGTTTCAGTTTCCTGGGGTCAACAGTTTGATGTTCAGCTTCTGTACTGCCTTGTCAGCACCTCGTAACTTTCAGTGACTGGCATATTTCTCTGTCATCTCTTTATTTACCCCATTTAGCTGCTTACCTTCCAAGTACCAAATGGCCTCTCCATACTTTTTACCAAAATGTACAATCTTGAACTTTTGAATGTGCCATTTATTTGTCCATTCTGCAAGTTGTTGAAACTCGTAATGTAATTTGTTGAACCCTTTCTTTACTGTAGTATCATGCATTTATTTAGCAATTTGAATCCAGAGCTGTAGTTATTTAATACAGCAAGAAAATTGACCCTTTGATCTTTACTTACCATCATCACCTACCTACACAAATTCTGTTCCCCTGCATTCCTATGTTCTGCCCAGATTCTGTCACATGTACATATTAAGGAGCAGGTTACAGTGGTTAATTAACTTACCAACCCTTATTCTTTGGGATGAGGTAACTCGCATAGGTCACGGAGGAGAAAACTTAGCGCACATTCACACACAGCATCGGAGGTCAGGATTGAACCAGAGTCACTGGAACAGTGAGGAAACGGCTTTACTAGAAGCATTTTGAGCAGCACAGTGCCACAGTGGGCAGAGCTACTGCCTCACAGCACAAGAGACCCAGGTTCGATTCTGACCTCGGGTGCAGTCTGCAAGCTTGCACGTTCGCCCTGTGACCGCGTAAGTTTCCTCCGGGTACTCTGGTTTCCTCCCACATCTACAAATCCACTCGTTTTTGAGGCTAATTAGCCTCTGCAAATTGCCCCTGGTGTACAGGGAATGGATGAGTAGGTGGGATAATATAGAAGGTTGGGCTGAAGGGTCTGTTTCCATGCTGTATCTCTAAAACTAAAACTTAACTTGATGCACTATTGTGCCAACCCATTATTGTAAATTGTGTACAGCTGTGGTCTTGGTACTGATCCTCGTGGGAAACCTCCTACTTTTAATTGTCCACTATGAAGAGCTACCTTTCACTCCCACAATCTGATTTCTGTCTTGGTCAGCTAGCAATCCTGCAAGCATAATCATGATCTTGGGCAGTACTTTATTGATAACTTGCTTTATTTGCTGTGGGTTCTAAGGTGAACAATTCCTATATGGAATCTATATACTCTCTGCATATGGTGCTTGACATCAAGTTGGATGAGTTGCTTTTGTTGTTTGTGCTTGGCTACCCTTTACAAACAGAGGAGAGACTTGAAGTACTCGGTACCTAATAGCATTCTTCTCCATCAGACTTGGCTAGAGATTTCCATGAGTCACTTGAGATGCAAATTGACATGCTAGGGTTAAGAGGACATACTTGTTCTATCATCCTTGATAAGGCTTGACATATCATGGGTTGGACTTGAGACCTTGTCTCAGGAGTCCAACATCAAGCTTGGTCTTGTTTTTCAAGCACACTTTTCCCAAGTGAATTATTTTTGGTGGTGGATTTAGGCACTGGTGTCTTGCATCGTTGAGTGATTGCTCATATTATCAAGAATGATCAATGTTGTCATGAATCTTGATCAGAGGGAGCTTGCTGAAATAACTTTGTCATCCAGAATCAGAGTGGTTGCAGCTAGGAAGGAGGCTATTTAAGTCTATACAAGTTGTATCTCGGAGGAACCAGCTGGTTCCCCTACTCTCCATTTGTCCTTTGGTCAGACAAATTCTTTCAATTCAAAGACTTATCCAGTTGCATTTTCAACGCTGCAATTTGCCTCAACTACCACCTCTGCCAATGTATTTCATAGTATTACCTCATTCTTGACCCTTCAATTAATAGGAGTGTTTCTCTCTTGCTTTCTGAATTTAAATACTTCTGTCAGATCCTCTTGCATCTTCTGTTCCAAAGAGTTTCATCACCAATTCGCATTTTCTCATTCCTTGAATAATTTTATTAATTCTCCTTTGCACCTTCACTCAAGCAGTGGCATCTTTCCTGGAGTGCAAGACTCAATGTTTTGTACTAAACTGCAATTATGTTCTGACTAGTATTTTGCACGGTGCTTATGACTATGTGGCTTAATGTATCTGTTTATAAATCCCTGTATCCTCTGTCTTTGTTTAAAACCTGGTGTGCCATTTTAATGAGCCACGCTGTTACCCTCTAGATCTCTAATTTGTAGCCATTTGGTATGATGCCCTCTGATACTTAGTAAGAAAGGCCTCCATGTTAAGCTTTAGTGCATAGTAATAGTTTGGAACTGAAACTCTGTGTTTATGTAAGCAAGCAATTTTGTATACTGAGTTCAGAAAGATCCCATGATGGAGTGGAACTGATAAAGGTTGAAGAGTTTCCACCTTAACCTATTGATAACTCCATTCTCTGTGCGGGTGAAATCTGTTGAAGTGACCAAATGTAAATGAAGAGTTAACTGTCCCTTGTCCCTAGATGATTTTGCCATTAGTCGTGTAATGTTAGTCTTAAATTGACTAGCTTCATGTTGGGAATCTGTTGAATGGGTGTATTCATTTGGTTATTGACCATATTAATGCATGAAGTCATGGCTTGTCACAGCGATTTGGGGGAAAAACAAAATCAGTAATATAGAAATACAGTTTGCACGGAACATGGCAAAGCATGAGCTAAATTTGTGGTGTGTGACGGAGGCTCGCAGGAGTCCAGCCATAAACTAGTCTAACATGAGTTGTGTGCACTAGACGTGTTTATTTCCGGGAGACCGGGACGGCGGACGGCAACCACAGGATGGTTGAGCCACATGGACAACCCAAGTGGACCGGTTGTAAACGAGCCACAGACACCGTTTCATGCCAGCCTCCCACGTCCAAATCGAATGAAGTAGGGCCGTTCCGCAGCACGCGAAAGGGACCTTCATACGGGCGCTGCAAGGGCGACCTGTGGGAGTCATGGTGAAGAAAACGTACGGGCAGCCCATCAGTGGCAGTGGCAAATGGGAAGGGGTCGCTCCATGACACGACGTTGGGATGGGAGACAGGGCGCCGACCTTCTCCCGCAAGCGGATCAGCACTGATGATGGGGGTTCCTGGGACCCGTCAGCAGCAGGGACAATCTCCCCGGGGACGGTGTGCGGAGCACCATATACCAACTCCGCGGAGGACATGACAGATCCTCCTTGGGGGCCGTCCGAATCCCCAACAGGACCCATGGCAACTCGTCCATTCACCCAGGGCATGTGAGACGAGCCTTCAGGGCGGCCTTCAGACAGCGGTGGAACCGTTCCACCAACCCATTTGATTGGGGATGGTACGCTGTCGCATGGTGGAGCTGCATCCCCAACAGGAGGGCCATGGTGGACCATAGTTCAGATGTGAACTGGGCGCCCCGGTTAAACGGGATGTGAAGTGGAACCCCCAAAGCAGGCAATCCAGGCTGCTACGAGGGCACGAGCGCACGACTGAGTTAAAGTGTCCATGAGCGGGATGGCCTCCGGGCCACAGTGTAAAACGGTCAATCACCGTAAGCAGGTGTGAAACACCCTGGGACAGGGAGTGGCCCCACGATGTCCACGTGTTTGTGATCGAACTGCCGGCGTGGCACTGCGAATTCTTGAACGGCGCCCGGACGGGTCTATGCACCTTTAATGTCTGGCACTGGATGCACTCCCTGGCCCAGCGAGCGACCTGCTTCCGAGGTCCGTGCCACATAAACCTTGCGGCCACCATAGCGACCGTGACCCGGATGGATGGGTGGGCCAGCCCATGGATCACCTCAAAGACACAACGGCGCCAGGCTGCCGGAATGATAGGCCTCAGCTGACCCGTGGATATGTCGCAGAGGATGGAACCCGAGGGACCCAACAGCTGGGCCGCAGACCTCAAGCACCAAGCCAGAGATCGCGGTGCGGTACGCCGGCATCTCATCGCCCACCAGCTGGGCCGCTGCCAAGCCGGAGTAATCTATCCCCAAGACCGGGTTAAGCATTGGTTCAATTGCCAGACGGGACAAAGCATCTGCCATGAGGTTGCATTTCCCAGCGATGTGCTGGACGTCCGTTGTATGCTCCGAAATAGCTGCCAGCTGTCGCTGCTGAAATGGGTGGACCAAGGATACGAAACCTTCGCAAAAGCAAACGTGAGGGGCTTGTGGTCTGTGAAGGCTACGAAGGAATGGCCCTCGAGGAAGTGCCGGAAGTGCCGCACTGCGAGGTGTAAGGCGAGCAACTCCCGGTCGAAAGCGCTGTAACGCTGCTCCGCAGCCCTTAGGTGACGGCTAAAGAAGGCGAGAGGCCGCCAACGGCAGTTAACGGACTGTTCCAAAACGCCGCGGACCGCCGAGTCAGAGGCATCCACGGTAAGGGCTGTGGGGGCGTCGGCAGAAGGATGCAAAAGCATAGTCGCCCGAGCCAAGGCCTCCTTCGCCCCTTCAAACGTCGCCATGGCGACAGCGTCCCACTGGATCTGCCGTTGCTTGCCCATCGGCAACTGAAAAAGCAACCCCGGAACGAACCGGTGGTAAAATGTGACCATCCCTACGAACTCTCGGAGGCCACGTACCGTAGCAGGCCGCGGGAACCGGTGGATTGCCTCAACCCTCTCCGACAGAGGCACTGCTCTGTGCCGTGTCACCCGATGCCCCAGGAAGTTGATGGTCCGAAGGCCGAATTGGCACTTGCCGGGGTTAATTACGATGCCATGGTCACTGAGACGCTGGAAGAGTAGCCGCAGGTGGGCGCAGTGTTCCTCTCGCGAGCAACTTAAAACGAGGATGTTGTCCACGTAGACAAACAGGAAGCACCACGGTGTCCATCAGGCGCTGAAAGGCCTGCGCAGCGTTCTTGAGGCCGAAGGGCATCTGCAGGAACTCAAACAACCTGAACAAAGGATACCAGGATACAAAGGACATTTATTATCACATACACCAATTGGTGTAGTGAAATTTGACTTGCCATTGCAGCACACGAATAAAGATAAGACACAACATTAAGGAATTTAACAATAAACATATAAACATCCCCCCACAATGGTTCCCACTGTGGGGGAAGGCAGCAAAGTCCAGTCCCATCCCCTGTTCACCCATAGTCGGGCCTATTGTGGCCTCCGCAGTCGCCGCTACGGCAGCCTGATGCTTCAGGCCCTCTTGCCGGGAAGCTGGAACTCTGGTGTCGGGTGAACACTCCTCGGCAACTTGGAATGTCTGGAGCTCCCTCCCCGAAGACCGGGAACGGGTTGATAATTGCCGTCTTGGGGACATCCTCCGGTTGCACGGGGATGTGGTGATATCCCCAGACTAGGTCGATCTTGGAGAAGAACCTAGTCCCGGCCAGATGTGCTGAGAAGTCCTGTATGTGGGGAATAGGGTAACGGTCAGTGGTTGTGGCCTCGTTAAGGTGGCGGTAGTCCCCGCACGGCCTTCAGCCGCTGGACACCTTCAGCACCATGTGCAGCGGTGAGTCCCATGGGCTGTTGGAGCATCAAACGATGACCTCCATACTCCGAAACTCTGCCTTTGCTATGAGGAAAGTATCAGGAGGGAGCCTACGGGCGTGAGCGTGGAGAGGCGTGACCCGATGTCAGAATATGGTGCATGATACCGTGCCTGAGGTTGGCCGAGCTGACCTAGGGGGTGACATTGTCTGGAAACTCAGCCAGTACCTGGGCGTAGACATTGTCCACCGTCGCTACGAGGATGCTGACTGGCGCGGTGGGTGCAGTAGAGCGCAAGGAGATCTTCACAAAAGTTGATGCGTGGATGAGACGTTGGGCCTTCACGTCCACGAGGAGCGACTGCGCCCGCAAGAAATCTCCGCACAGCAGCGGCTGAGCCATGTCCGCGATGCTGAATGGCCAGGTGAAATGGCACGCGCCGAAAAGGACAGGAACTGTGCTAACCTCATATGTGTGGATTGAACTGCGATTTGCAGCAGTTAACGGAGGGGGGGGGGCTCTTATCAGCACGAAGGTCGAGTCCAGATGGGGGCAATATGCTGATCTCCGCCCCCGTATCCACCAAGAATCTGAGCCCCGAGCACCAGTCCCAGATGTACAGTCAATGGATCCTGCCGGCCACCGCAGTGACTATTGGAGGCCGGCGCTGCCGTTTCCCAGAAACGAACATGGCTGGCGGCAATGGCGGGCTGTTGAACCCCAGCGCTGGTGGTAATAACACCACATTCTTCTCTTTGGATCTCCTGGATCCTGCTCAGCCATCCTCTCCTGTGCCACTTGTCTGGTCTGTGGTTCAGCCATCCTCTCCTGTGCCACTTGTCTTGTCTGTGGTTCTTGTGGGCATGGCCCTCTTTTGGGCTTGGTCCTGGGTCGCTAGGCCTGCCAGGGCATTGAGTCAATCCGGTCTAGCGATTCCGGGGATTCCAGTGCACCCACCTGCTGCTGGTCAGAGATCCACAGCTCATCAGCGTGGTCCGCTAGCCGGATGGGATCTTCAAAACTCTCCTTCGCGAGCTCAAAGAGCGGGCAGGGCAGGTGGTAGCCCATGTGCGTGAGCATCAGGTCGCCGAGCCCGCCCATGTTAAGGACCTGACAAGCGCTCTGCATTCGGCACGGCCCGTAGATCCGGAGCAGCAGCAGCTCCTTGAGGCCTGCGTACTTACCCACGACCGGCGGGTTATCCAGGTAAGGAATGACCCGACCGGCTGTCTGCTGGTCAAGGGCGCTTACCACATAGTGATAGCGAGTCTCGTCAGCTGTAACGCCGCGGATGTAAAATTGGGATTCGGCCTGTCGAAACCAAATCCCTGGCTGCGTGATCCAAAATTCCGGTAGCTTCAGGGAGACCGCGTTGAGTTCAGCCTCGTAGGCAGCAGCGGCAGAATGCAATTAAAAAAATTTCCCTACCAGGATTACACTCCTGGGCATCTGGGGTCACCAAGGCTCACAGGAGACCAGCCAAAAACTAGTCGGACACGAGTTGTGTGCACTAGACGTATTTATTCTTCACCAATACAGCTCCCTACTCCTCACCTGACATGGGCGTTGCCCGGTCTTAAATACCTACTCACGTACCGATCCCGTGACTCACGCCTCCCCCACCAAGACGCTGCCCTCCAGAGCCAATGGTTCGTTGTGACCTTGGATTGTCACCAGGTGATAACTTGTCTAAAGTTTCTTGTTGCTGATCTGGTCAAATAACAGCAGTATCTGGAAGGTCAAAGAATATATAGGAAGGAACTGCAGATGCTGGTTCTGAGAAAGGGTTTTGACCCGAAAACTCACCCATTGCTTCTCTCCAGAGATGCTGCCCCTGAGTTACTCCAGCTTTTTGTGTCCATCTTAGGTCAAAGAATATGTCAAAAAAGGGTCAACCCTTAGTTTGTGGTTGATAGCACCCAGCCAAATGGAGAAATTCAAGGGTGGTCACATCAGATTTTGTCTGTCCAGAAGCAAACAAACTTTAAGAAAACGGTTACCTCAAATTCCAGAAAGTTGTCTGTCCGAATTTTGCCGAAGTGGTGTGAGATGGTATGAGAAATGTGTGTGCACCAACAGATGTAGAGGAGGCCATGTTGTGAGCACCTAATGCGATAGAAGAGGTGCATGTGAACTTTAAAAATATATATTTTTATTAGAAGCAATGTACATACATAATAATCATGGTATATAACATAATACATTTCATGTACAACTTTTTTTGGATAGAAAAGAAAGAAAGAAAGAAAAAAGAAAAGCTTGAGGAGAGTAGTGATGTGTAGGGCGCAATAATTAACGGTTAATGATTAATAATTAGATAAATAGACTGCGTCCTTAGAAGTGTTTAAAAAAGGAGTAAAAAAAAGGCCCCAAAAATAAAGGGACCTTAAACAAAGAAAAAAAATTAGAAGAAAATGCATGTGAACTCTCTTGGAAGGGCAGCTGTGTCCTTGGGTGGTGTATTGACAGGTGTTACATCGCTGATTGCAGGGGAAAGTACCAAAGTTGGAAGAGATAGCAAATAATGTTTAACCATATAACAATAACAGCACGGAAACAGGCCCTCTCGGCCCTTCCAGTCCGTGCCGACCATTTGTTTTCCCCTAGTCCCATCTACCTGCACTCAGACCATACCTCTCCATTCCCTTCACGTCCATATACCTATCCACTTTACTTTTAAATGTTAAAATCGATCCTGCCTCCACCACTTCTGCTGGAAGCTGATTCCACACAGCCACCACCCTCTGAGTAAAGAAGTTCCCCCTCACGTTACCCCTAATTTATTAGTTCCAGAATCTGTCAGTTGTCACCTCTGCTGTTTACCCACCCATATCCCTCTGTCCAGCTTTATATTTCACTCTTCCTCTTTCTTTGTCTTACCCCCTTTTGGCTCCTTTACACATTTCCACCTCTCTTTTCCAGTTTTCTCTCCCCCCCTCCACATCATTCTGAAGAAGGGTTCTCACCTGAAATATCATTGGTCCATTCTCTCCACAGATGCTGATTGACCTACTGAGTATCCTCAGTACTTTTTTTGCTTCCTCAAGGTGCCAGCATCTACTGTCTCTGTAGCTGAGTGAAAGGTTTTGGTTTGATGTTTAATTTTCATTTGTAGCATATTTTGCTGATCTTTGCTATATACTTATCGTTATACTTATTGTAATGGTACTTGTTGCTATATCGTGAACTCAGGATTCTTCTAAGTGGGAAAGGAGCATTTGGGATGTTATAGCCAACCTTGTCCATGCACTTCGAGCACACAGATACCCAACATAATTAGCAGTCTGAGTGCCCCTCCCCACAAGCTAAGCATCTGCCTGCCCCATCAGACCCCTTCTATCCCCATCAGACCCCTATCCCCATCTGTGCAAAAGGTTCTCATGTGTTCATCAGTCACCTTAGAACCCACAAAACCAGAGTGAAAGCAAACTGAGGAAATGCCAAAGAAAACGAAAAAACACGGTGTTAAGTTGAACTCACTTACAGGCAATTGACAGACTCTGATGTCCTGTTGTAACAAGGTGTAAGGGAACCATAGCAAGCAGTGATTTATATGAGACTGGTCCCTGGAGGGAAGTTGTAATGTGTTGCTTTGTGTGAAGATTTAAAGTTTAATGTCTTTAGGCTGATTGCTGTTTGCCATTGGAAATGTGAGTGAATAATGCTGCTGCTGCGCAAGTTCCAATATCACCCATGCTAAAATCATGGTTTTGATGCAAAAAAAATATTAAGCAACATTCCTTTCTTGTGCTCCCAACCTCCCAACTCATTCTACCCTGTTGTTTAAATGTGTGGAAAATTTGACCAGACTTTTTCAATGGAATTGTTCTGACACATTGAGCCATTCTTGATCTGAATGCTCTCTGTAATATATCTATTTATGAATGAGGAATCTATTTTGTTTGTTGGTTTCATTAGCCAGTTGTGTGTTCAGAATGAAGAAATTGTATTGAAATAAGAGAACAAGAACTGAGGGAGTACAGCAAAGGTTGACAAGGTTAATTCCCAGGATGGTGGGACTGTCATGTGCTGAGAGAATGGAGCGGCTGGGCTTGTATACTCTGGAGTTTAGAAGGATGAGAGGGGATCTTATTGAAACATAAGATTATTAAGGGTTTGGACACGGTAGAGGCAGGAAACATGTTCCCGATGTTGGGGGAGTCCAGAACCAGGGGCCACAGTTTAAGAATAAGGGGAAAGCCATTTAGAACGGACATGAGGAAACAATTTTTCTCACAGAGAGTTGTGAATCTGTGGAATTCTCTGCCTCAGAGAGTGGTGGAGGCCGGTTATCTGGATACTTTAAAGAGAGAGTTAGATAGGGCTCTTAAAGATAGCGGAATCAGGGGATACGGGCAGAAGGCAGGAATGGGGTACTGATTAGGGATGATCAGCCATGATCACATTGAATGGCGGTGCTGGCTCGAAGGGCCGAATGGCCTACTCCTGCACCTATTGTCTATAACAATGCCCACGATGCTCCAGATAAATATGCTGCTTATATTGCAGATGAGGGAGAGAACAGTGTTCAGGGGCTTGCTTGTGCGATGTAAGATCGTTTTCAAATTGTTAATATTTTGCTCATAAACTATTTATTAACTAATTGAGTTTCCATTTTCAATTTATTGAAGAAAAAGTAAAACATTTTCCGCGATGCTAAATATTCCAGACTTTTCTAATGCACTTGTCAAAGGACCACCACTGAACATTGAGAAAACTCCCCAGGCTACATTTCTTTGTTATCTCATTCTGGGTAGCATCCCCTAAGTGTTGTTTACCTTCTGCTAGTTCTGTGCAGTGCACTCTGCAGTCCTCCTGCTTCAAATCCCCTGTGAATCCCATAATGATCCAGGTTCCAGATCACCACCTACCTTCTAACATTTCTAAACCATTTTTAGTCTCTTTTTCTTTGAATGTAGAGCTAATCAAATAGTATCATTTTATTACATCAATTGTCAGGTTGTATTCCTTTAGCAAAAGAAAGTAACAATTCTTGCCTTTATTTGTATGTGTTGCCAAGTGCTTTATATGTAAAGTGTTTCCTTTCGAAGACTTTGTCTTGAAATCATTGTATCTTGTGCAGGAATATTCATACTGGAATTTTTTGGAAAGTATTTTCTTGATTATTTGAGCATTGGGTGTGGTGGATTGGTGTGTGTGCAAGAGACAGATGAGAGATAATTTGAATTAGCCATTACAAACACGTATTTGATAAACTCATTATAGATCAAGGGGTACGGTTTAAGGAAAAGGTGGTTGAAATCATGTGCAATATTCCCAGGCATGCATGCATACATTCTTTGTGATCAGGAATTTATTAAATACAATGTGTTGCCATACTTTTTATGAAAGCTATTGTCTGTCTGCCAATAGCTATTCCTTCAAATTTGATTTGCAATAAAGTTGAATTCTGAACTGGCAACATTTATCCGACTCAAAGAGGATCAGCCACGATCTTAGAAGAAACCGTGGAATTCATTTCATATTTTTTCTCATTTTATTTACTGATAATGTAATGTACTTTAGTTTTACATTCAGAGAGTAAATAGCCAATTCTTTGATAACATGTTTATTAAATAAACACAGCGGAATATTATAAAATAGCTGCATGAGCCAGGTGAGAATAATTGTAACAGAAGCTTTTTACTTGGAATTCCTGATTGCATTTGGGATATTGCCAACATGGATATGTGCTTTATTTCTTCAACTATTAAGCCAACAATTCAGGGCTGCCAACATTGGGTGAGAGCTGGGAGTGAGAAATTGCAAGAGACCAAGCACGAGGGGGCGTAGTGTCCCGTGGGGGGGGGGGGGGGGGGTAGAAGGGGGTGTACCCCCTCCTATTGGTACGGAGCTTTTGCATTTTTCAGCTTGAAATTGTGCAATCTGGTGCATACTGTAGCGAGTCTTTTATCTTGCACTTGAATGTAATATTTATGCTTTAAATTGGAGTAGCGATGAATGAGATTAGGCTAAATTACATTCCTAATTACATTCCACAGTGGAGCCAGGCTCTGATCAACAGGTGCAGCACATGAATGATCTTGGTATATTCATGTATGGAAATCGGATTATAATCAAACACTTGGCCCATGTTGACCAACCTGGGTCTCACTGCACACCTGGTACTGCTCCTGACCCTGACTCCAGTTGCTTACCTTCTCTCATTCCTGACCCTGAGTCCAGCCTTACACCTGGCACCCTATTCTACCCTAATCATACCTGCCAACCATTCGATTTGGGCGGAATTCTTCCGATTTTTCCATCCCAATTCGAATTCCGATTTTTTGTCTCAATATTCCGAGAAAAAAAATCGGAAAAAAAAAAACACACAGAAACTTTCTATGTGTTTTTTTTTCCGATTTTTTTTCTCGGAATATTGAGACAAAAAAATCGGAATTGGGATGGAACGGCTGGAGCGTCTAGACTCAGAAGCGCAGGGGAGAAGTAGGTGCGAGTCAGGTGGGCACCGGGGAGGAGGGTGGAGAGGGGGAAATCAACGATCATCCCGTGGGGTAGTAAGCCAAATACGTTCATTATCACTTCAGGGGCAGGGAAGAGGCGATGAGGGGGCAGGGAGAGATGGTCCGGTCCGGCCCAGACGGGCAACACTCACCGGTCACCTCACCTCAGCGCCGCCGCCGGGACTGTCAGCCCGGCGAGTGACCGCGAGCGCGTCAGGTCGGGTCGGGGCCAGCCCGTTCCCGCCTCACCAACACCGACACAGCCGCCGAGGCACCCAGCTGCTCAGTGCTCGGGCGGGTAACGGAGCAGAGCAGAGCAGGGCCGGCTGGCTGGTTGGCTCCCGGCCGGGCATGGGGGGCGGCGTGGAGCGCGGCGTGCAGATGTTGCTGACCACGGTAGGGGCGTTCGGTGCCTTCAGCTTGATGACCATCGCCGTGGGCACCGACTACTGGCTGTACTCGCGGGGCGTGTGCCGGAGTAAGGGCGGCGGGGACAACGACACGGGTCCACAAGAACGAGGAGGTGATGACCCACTCGGGGCTCTGGAGGACCTGCTGTCTGGAAGGTAGGTGGCGGCGGAGCCCGTTCCCCTGGATCCTTGGCCTGGCCCGGGCTACCTGACAGTCCCTTCGGCCCACACATCGGGACCCCCCGCGCGTCTCCCGGGACCCCGACCCTCCACTCCCCGGGGCCCCGACCCTCCACTCCCCGGGGCCCCGACCCTCCACTCCCCGGGGCCCGGGGACCCTCCACTCCCCGGGGCCACGACCCTCCACTCCCCGGGGCCACCCCCTCCACTCCCCGGGGCCCCGACCCTCCACTCCCCGGGGGCCCCGACCCTCCACTCCCCGGGGCCACGACCCTCCACTCCCCGGGGCCCCGACCCTCCACTCCCCGGGGCCACGACCCCCCACTCCCCGGGGCCCCGACCCTCCACTCCCCGGGACCCCGACCCTCCACTCCCCGGGGCCCCCGACCCTCCACTCCCCGGGGCCCCGACCCTCCACTCCCCGGGGCCCCGACCCCCCACTCCCCGGGGCCCCGACCCCCCACTCCCCGGGGCCCCGACCCTCCACTCCCCGGGGCCCCGACCCTCCACTCCCCGGGGCCCCGACCCTCCACTCCCCGGGGCCCCGACCCTCCACTCCCCGGGGCCCGACCCCCACTCCCCGGGGCCACGACCCCCCACTCCCCGGGAACTCTGGACGTCCTCTCCTCCCCCCCCCCCCCCCCCCCCCCCCCCCCCCCCCCCCCCCCCCCCCCCCCCCCCCCCCCCCCCATCTGAGCCCCGCCATCTCCCCCTGTGTCTTCCGTTCCAGCCCCTCCAAATCCCTGCCCCATGCGCGGTTCCCATGTATTCCGATACCAGAATAAACACAGTTATAACGGGGCAACTGTCCTCCAAGAGCAGAATAAACACCCCAGTCCAAGGACAAACGCACTGGTAGCCGTGTCCGGGAGAAGCGATACCTTGCTGGCGTGTTAACCCCCGTTGAAGCGCCTCTCGCACCTCTCACAGCGAGTAGCACCAACACAGCATTGTAACGCGGGAAATACTTCCCCAGCAGCAGCTGAAATCTCCACCCTGCTCTTTGACACATCTCCGGAATTGTTGTGACCTTTCTGGCAAATATACAAACAAGGGGGGGTTCTCATTGTTAACTGTCAGAGCGCAGCAGGGGGAAGTAAGCGGTAGATTGAATAATAATCAGAACATGAAAACATAAGATGCCCACATCTCTCCCTCCTCCCACTGTAAATTGTCCCTAGGTGCAGGTTAATTGGCTTCTGTAAATTGTCCCTAGGATGTAGCACAGAACTAGTGGACAGGGGGTAGTTGATTGGCACGGAGTCGCTGGGCCGAAGGGCCTGTTTCTACGCTGTATCTCGAAAACTAAAATGAAAACATGTTTTAAGATGCAGAACATGGGTGGAGAGAAGATGGTGAAGGTCTTGACATCAGAAATAAAACTGAAAATGCTCAGCAGGTCAGGCAGCATCTGTAAAATGAAAGAAATAGTTCATAGTGAGACACAAGTAGCTGTAGATGCTGGAATCATGAGGAGAAAAAAACAAAGTGCTGGAGGATAGACACAAAATACTGGAGTAGCTCAGTGGGTCGGGCAGCATCTCTGGAGAAAATGGATAGGTGACGTTTTGGGTTGGGACCTTTCTTCAGACTGATTTTGTGAGGGCTTTGGCTGGAAGCGAGGAGGGAAATTCAGGACGTATCAGGGCAGCAACAGATGACCTCAAGCAGGGAGGTTTCCTGATAGGCTGATTGTTGGCTAGGAACAGTGAGCTAGATGCAGGAAGATTGTTCCCGATGTTGGGGAAGTCCAGGACAAGGGGTCACAGCTTAAGGATAAGGGGGAAATCCTTTAAGACCGAGATGAGAAAGACTTTTTTCACACAGAGAGTGGTGAGTCTGTGGAATTCTCTGCCACAGAGGGTAGTTGAGGCCAGTTCATTGGCTATATTTAAGAGGGAGTTAGATGTGGCCCTTGTGGCTAAGGGGATCAGAGGGTATGGAGAGAAGGCAGGTACGGGATACTGAGTTGGATGATCAGCCATGATCATATTGAATGGCGGTGCAGGCTCGAAGGGCTGAATGGCCTACTCCTGCACCTAATTTCTATGTTTCTACTCACAAACTGAGAGTTGACAAAGAAACTGCAGATGCTGGAGAATCGAGGGTTACACAAAATGCTGGAGAAACTCAGCGGGTGCAGCAGCATCTAAGGAGCGAAGGAGATAGGCGACGTTTTGGGTCGAGACCCTTCTTCAGACTGAGAAGGGTCTCGACCCGAAACGTCGCCCATCTCCTTCGCTCCTTAGATGCTGCTGCACCCGCTGAGTTTCTCCAGCATTTTGTGTAACCCCCCTGAGGTCACTTTCCCGCCCTCACTGACGTCACGTACCCCGCCCCTTACTGACGTCACTTGCCCCGCCCCTTACTGACGTCACCTGCCCCGCCCCTTACTGACGTCACGTGCCCCGCCCTCACTGACGTCAGACTAATAGGATTCCGATTTTTCAATCTCACAAGTTGGCAGGTATGCCTAATCATAGCTGCTTACCTGCTTAGGTTCCCAGTGCTGAACACTCCCATTGTCCCAGCTTTGACTGCACACCTAGTACTATTCCAGACCTTGACTCTGGATGCACACTCCTAGCCCCTGCACTAACAATATATCTGCCCCACACATAAAGCCCCATATTTGATCCCCTGGACTGAACCTATTACGTTCAAGTCCACAGGTGGTTATCTAATGCGGTAATCTTTTATGGGGCACTACACGGACCAAATGTTGTATAATCCATTGGTTACATCCATTGGCTTCCTTGTTATCTAACATGCTAGTTACTTTGTCAAATAAGTCATCAATTGGTTGAACACAATTTCCCATCCATAAAATTATACTCATTCAGCTGTATAACTATCCTGTTTTCATTTCCTTCATTTTCCTAACAAACTGTCCTGAAGTCATTTTCACCCCCAATATTTTCAGTATTTTGCTGTGTTCCTCTCAGCTGGGACTTTTCCGAAATGCAAAGTCCAATAACTATATATTTAAACAATATTACTCTATTAAATGTGATCGTGAGAGTACATAATATTTTCTGTGGTATTCATAACACAACAATGATAAAAAGATCTTTGTTTTGATTGCACCTACCAACATGGATACATTATTATATTACAGTTAACATGTAACTGTAAACGAGGGCAAATTTTTGTTCCAATGCTCCCCATTCCCAATTACTTTTACATTGAAGTCATTGAAATCCAAGTGATGTTTAATACCATCAGAATAATAAGCCTCTGGAATGGATGATATTCATTACATGGTTGATTGGAGTCAGTATCAGCACAGTTAATATATTAAACTTTGAATCTTCAGATGTCCTGGTTCAAGCTTGAACTAAAGACAAATAATAACCTCCTCACACATTCCCCTGCAACTATCTCTGTCACTCCTTTAGAATATGCCCCGTCTTTGAACAAGCTCTTAAACATTGTGTCTGAATCAGTTTCCATCTGATTGCACTCCTTGAGGATGTTCATCTATGTGTTCAATTAATAAAACAACGAGATTGGGGACATTTCTATTCAACCTGTCAAAGGAATTTGGGAGGTGGGGGGGGGGGGGTTTAGAAATAGTCAGTGAAGTAAACAAGCATAATAGTTGAGTGGCAAATGACAATAATGCTACCTTCCCAATATTTAACTGATGGAAATAATGGGTTATCGGGGCTGTATGTTGTGACAGACAACCTGACACCTTGCATGTCATTTTAATATTACACTTATCCCATCCCCCTGGATATTTTGGATTACTAAATTATGGTTTTGTCAACTAATTACAAATCAAGAACATTAGCCAAATCCAAATCACAAAGCGCTGAGCATTGGGATCCAGACATCACGGACAACTGGCCTCAGTTCCCCGCTCACATCTTCCAGCGCTCTCTGTCTGAACCAGGGGCCATGGAGTGTTTTTGATAGTGGGGGGGCTGAGCGATCACTTATCACCCAGCGAGGGAGTGCAGTAATCGAGTGGAGGGAGGGTGTGGGAGGGGAGTGTCCCCCTCCCATGGTAGGGACGTTTTGAAATTTGATGTATTAAAGTCATGTTTTAGTGCATTGTAGGAGTTTAAATTTTTTTTGTTTGAAGTATTTTTAAGAGATAGCTTTTTAAGGGTGGTGGGTGCATGAAATAAGCTGCCGGAGGAAGTAGTTGAGGCAGGGACTATCCCAACATTTAAGAAACAGTTAGACTGACACATGGATAGGATAGGTTTGGAGGATATGGACCAAAAGCAGGTAGTGTAGCTGGGACATGTTGGTGGGTGTAGGCAAGTTGCGCCGAAGGGCCTGTTTTCACACAGTATCATTATGACTGCATTATACCTCCACTATGCATGAATGCTTCAAAATCAAGTGGTTGAGTTTTATTGCTATATACTCAAGCATAGAAACATAGAAAATAGGTGCAGGAATAGGCCATTTGGCCCTTTGAGCCTGCACTGCCATTCAATATGATCATGGCTGTTCATATAAAATAAGTACCACTTTCAGGGTAATATATCCCTTGATTTCACGAGCCCCAAGAGCTAAATGTAACTTTTGAAAACATCCAGTGAATTTTCCCTGCAGTTACAGTAAGTGAAAATCTAGCAGGCAAGCAGGATGCTTTCTCCAACCACCCCACATTCACAGGCCACTATCTTCCACTGTTTCTACCCAGTGCTTGGTACAGGATGCTGTACAGGTTGCCAGTCCTGCAGCTGTCCGTTTTTTTTTCACTTTTCTTTATTTTTAGTATGTTAAAAGTGTTATTTGGGGGTCTAATCTTTATGTGTGGGGGGGGGGAAAGGGGAAACTGCTTCCTCAAGTCCCTACCTGGTCGGAGAGGCGGCTTTCCTCGAGTAGCAACTTCGATCCGTCCTTGCAGCCTACCGGCGGGGTCTGGAGCGGCGTTTTCCTGAGGGGACCTGGCCAGAACCTCGGCTTTGGAGGCGACACAGCGCTATCGCGGAGTGGAGCGAGCGATGCCTTGCCTGGGTCGCCGCACTGGAACTCCAGTATGCTGCGACCACCAAGAAAAACATCGCGGAGCCATGGGTCTGGGGAGCGGGCGGCCGCGCTGAACTTTACACTTGTGGAGCCTGGGATCTCTCGCCGAGATCGCCAGTGTGTGGAGCTCCGTACAACACAGCCTGTTGGCTTGGAAGCTGCGGTCTCCGGTAAGGAGGCGACTGCTCCTGGCACCCCAAGCCGCGGAGAACAGCCGGGAACATCAGGCCTCCATAGCGGCGACTGTGGAGGCCTCAATAGGCCCGACTACTTAGGGTGGACATGGGGATGGGACTGAACTTTGTGCCTTCCCCCACAGTGGGAACCATTGTGGGGGGATGTTTTTAATGTTTTATGTTAAATTCTTTACTGTTGTGTTTTATCTTTATTGGTGTGCTGCAGATGGCTCTGGAGGCGAGAGTGAACGCTGGCGCGATTGGCTGCCGCTGCTCTCTCTCCGAATTGAGTATTGTTGCTGTATATGTGTTTTTGTTTTATGCTTGTGTGAATTGTAAGGTGTCCTTGAGAGTCTTGAAAGGCGCCCTATAAATAAAATGTATTATTATTATTATTATTTATTATTATTACTTCCAACAGCCACTGGTTGCCCTCCAGGATGCACCGAGCCACAGCCTGAAGGGCCTGCCCCATTTAGGGGATCTTTTGGGTGACTACAAGCAACAATGACAACAATTTTTGCTGTCTGAGGTTGTTGTGAGTTGTCGTGATGTGTTGTAGGTGACTGCTACTAGAACTAGTCCCTGACAGTTGCTTAAAGAGTCACCTCAGTGGGAGTGCATGGGAATAGCGTAGATCAAGGGAGCTGCAACTAGCTGCGTCACACGTTGTCCAGCCTGCTCCCCAAGTCGCCGATAGAAACAAAAAGCCGGAGTAACATCCGATTTCCTCTCTGTGTCTGTGGACAGACTCCAAGCACCCATTGATCTGTGGCGCGCTCGATACGTGATTGGCTTTGTGGAGATCAGAGCCAGATGTCACCGTGTCTTGGCACTCGGACCTACACAGCCCTGCTAGTTGGACAGGGTTCAGTTTAGAGATAGTGCGGAAACAGGCCCTTCAGGCCACCGAGACCGCACCGACCAGCGATTCCCGCACATTAACACTATCCTACAAACACTAGGGACAATTTACACTTATACCAAGCCAATTAACCAGACCTTCAGTCTGAAGAAGGGCTTCGACCCGAAACGTTACCCATTCCTTCCCTCCAGAGATGCTGCCTGACCCACTGAGTTATTCCAGCCTTTTGTGTCCATTGGTTTAAATCAGCGTCTGCAGTTCCTTCCTACACGTGTACCTGTCCAAATACCATTTAAATGTCATTGTGGAAATTTCAAGTGTAGAATGAAGACGAGAGTGTTTAGTTGTCGCCTGCAGCAACATCAGAACAATGACATTCTCAGTTGCTGCACCTTAACAGGCCGGTTAAAGCAACAAAGCACAGATACATGTAAATAGATTGATTTAGTTTACTATTGCCACCTGTAGCGAGGTACAGGGAAAAGCTTTTGTTGCGTGCTATTCTGTAAATGCAAGCAAGCCGCTCAAAATGTACAGATAAAGGAGAACGGGCGCAACATAAATAATCAATAATACAATGGATTAATAATCAGCAATATTGGGTAATCATCCCGGCATATCAGTGGAGGCCCATGTATTATCATTACAATTAATGCCCCACAGCACCGGAGACCCAGGTTCGATCCTGGTCTCGGGTACTGTCTGTGTGGAGTTTTCTCCCTGTGTCCGCGTGGGTTTCCTCCGGGTGCTCCGGTTTCCTCCCACATCCAAAAGATGTGCGGGTTTGTAGGTTAATTGGCCCTCTGTAAATTGCCCCCTTGTGTGTAGGGAGTGGATGAGAAAGTAGGATAACATAGAACCAGTGTGATCGGGTGATTGATGGTCGGCACGGTCTCGAGGGGCCGAATGGCCTGTTTCCACGCTGTGTCTTTGAACTAATTACAATATTGAACAAATCAAGACTTACCTATCGGATTTGAACATGAACAATATTATCCCAAGGTTGCAGAGTATTTGAAGAGCATTTACTGCATAATCCCTGAGGTTATTCTTTGTAAAGTGAAGGACAAAGTTCATCTCTACAAGTTTCATTTTCTGAAGTTAATTTGTAGTTTATATTTACCTTCTTGCCTTTGCTTATTTGTTCCCGCAACACATGAATCCAAGACTTATATTAAAGATGAACAAAATATCCATTTAAAGACAGATATCATCTAATTTCCTCGATTGAGTATGAATATCGTGGTACTAGTGGTACTAGCTTCAAAGTCGTCTTGTTGGGTCATTGTGTGAGAAGGAACTGCAGATGTTGGTTTAAACCGAAGAGAGACACAAAATGTTTGAGCAACTCAGCGGGACAGGCAGCATCTCTGGAGACAAGGAATAGGTGACGTTTCGGGTTGAGACCCTTCTAAAGGTTTCGCGTGGGGACTCTTGGAAGGGTCATGACCATAAACGTCACCCATTCCTTGTCTCCAGAGACGCTGCCTGATCCATGTCGATCACCAGGGCAAATTCGGCACAGAGACTCTAACGGCTGCGGCGCAACGCCTCCGACGGCCCGGGACTCTTGCACCGTGGCTGCTCAATGGCCGGAGCTGCAGCGAGCAACTTGCCCGCCCGGCTAACACTCGCCAGCCCCGGCTCCCCGTCCATATCTGCCCCCGCCGCAGCTTCTGCTTCCATCCCTCCCTCAACCCCAGCTCTCTAACACCCGCGGCCCATGCACTTGATTTGAGCTTTGAAATTCTCGTTGATCACAGAATTTCTCAACGCAGAGCATGAGAAATTTGTGATCAGCGTGAGAGCGTGAGAATTTGTCGAAATGCGTGAGTCTCACGCTCATTGCATGTGAGTTGGCAGCCCTGACAATTGCACATTCGTTTGGGTTATGGTCTATTATTACTTTTAAACTGAAATGATCATTTTCCTGTTATTTTGCAAGCACAACTAGATAAACCACTTTTTCATCTTTGCCATCTTTTTGGACAATCTCTCGTGGTCGGGCTGACTTGTTTTCACGCTGAGTCTGGCAAACACAATGCATTTATTTCAAGAGGGCAGAGATAATAGAGATTTGATGCTGAGGATTTATAAGGTGCTGGTCAGACCGCATTTGGAGTATTGTGAGCAATTTTGGGCCTCGTATCTGAGGCCATTTCATTACAATGTCTGATTATTAAAAGAAGGACTTGCAATTATGTAGCTTTTTTTTAATGGCTTCAGCATGCTCCAAAGAGTCTTTGCAACGATAAGTACTTTGGTTGACAGCTATTCTGTTTACAAGATTCCACAGAATAATGTAACATTGAGTTGAGCCTTCAATAAACATAAGCATTTACTTTCAGTGTTTTATGCTCTGGTGGGAGGGTCAACAGGGGTTTGGGTTTCCCCATTTATCTGAATAATGATTGAGAGATTAATTGCCATTCCCCTCTGATTCACTGTTCTGGAGCATCATCTTGGATCATTGTGCTCAGGTCTCTGGAGTGATACAAAAATTCTGAAAGTTCTAACTGAGAGGAGTGGTAACATTAAGTTAAATCTTGTGATCTAATTTATTTTGCAAAAGCAATGTTTTAGTAGACATTGGGTTACTACCAGAAATGGAGCCATGCACGCGGTAGTTTCCTGTCAGTTTCATCAAGGTTAGCGTGAATATAGAGATCAATCCCAGGTGGCCTGACATCACTTTAAAAGTATGTACGGATATGAGTCGTGTCTACAAGGCCTCTAAACTGAAGGGTAAAGTAAGGAAAACAATACTGTGAATATCGTTCTTTTTATTCCCTCTGGGGTCTGCAGGGGCAGAGGAGAAAAGGCTGCAATTAGAATAAAGTTATTTTATGGAGGGGAATACAATCATTACAATTAAGTGCCATTTTTAAGGAATTACTTCTATTATAATTGAAACGTTTTGAAAATAAAGGGTCAGTTGTTGTAGCTCATGGTTGTTTTATAAAATATTAAGTTGTATCATGCATGACATTTTCAATTTTTACCCATTGGGAATCAATCAACTTGTAATTGCCAAGCAGATATTATTGCATCTATTTTTTAAAGAAGGAACTGCAGATGCTGGAGAATCGAGGGTGCATCTAGTTTGTTTATTCTCCAGAGGCATTTCTCAAATGTTATCAGAAAATATAATAAATGTGGATAGTTTTCAAAACCTGTATTGAATTATAAAATAAGTATCAAATGGATAAGTTGAAAGGTAAAAATGAAGAGCTGCTAGTCTGGTACTAATTCATTTTACTAACCATTTACAGTACAAAGTTTTGATCATTTTAGTTAATAACAAGAAGGGTGGAATTTTGTGGTGCAGAATAATAAGCTGTCCAAGTAGACGAGAAAAAGTTTAGTTTAGATAGTTGACTAGCTTTAAATAGAAATTCCTAGCATACCGTGTGCTGTATCAACAAAATATTTGCTGACTTGTGTAATTGAAAATGAATAGGAGGTCAAGGAACTGGTCTTTCTGTAACCCCTTATGTTGAACTGCATTTGAGGTGCGCAGCTTGCATAAATCGGGCTTACTTTTATGCAAAATTATTTTGAGAGAGCTTAATACAATGGTAGCAATTGTTTGAATCTCTTTGTTATCAGAATGTTTTCCTCTGCGGGCTTGCTTCTGGAATGGAGTCCAATTTCTACTCCACATTTGTGTAATGCCATCTATCACTACTATTACAGACTCTGGCTGTGCCTTTAGAATGTTTGTGCTTTTTGAAACTATGCGGTCTTCCCTGTAATTGATAACACACTAAGCCATCTATGGATCAAAAATAGAAGTCCTGGAAGGGTCCAGCCAATTGAGCAGCATCTGTGGAAAGAGAAACCAATTAACGTTTAGGGTCGGGGACCCTCCTCGGAATAGGGAAGAGTGAGAGGTGTGACAGTTTGTAAAACTGAACTGGAGTAGTGGGGTGAAAGGCAAAATGCTGGAGTAACTCAGCGGGACAGGCAGCATCTCTGGTCAAAGGAGACGAAGATCAAGGAAAATGTAGAATAGATCATTGCTAGCATGGGGAAGTTGACAATGGGGCATACAAAGATAAAATGTAATCAGGAGGGCAGTCAAACTAGTAGGAAAACTAGGATGGGGAGGGATGGAAAGAAAGGGTTACTTGAAGTTAGAGAAGTCAATATTCATACTGCCGGGTTGTAAGATGCCCTAGCAAAATATGAGTTGCTGTTCTTCCAATTTGCGTTGGACCTCTGACAGTGGAGGAGGCCCAGGACAGAAAGGTCAGTATGGGAATGGGAGGGGAAGTTAAAATGTTTAGCAAACGGGAGATCACCTAGGTCTAGGCGGACTGAGCGGAGGTGTCCAGCGAAACGATCGCCGAGCCTGCACTTCTATATATCGACTCCTATATATCGACGATATATAGGAGTCCACATCTGGAACAGCGGATACAATAGATGAGTTTGGAGGATGTGCATGTTAACCTCTGCCTCACCTGGAAGGACTGTCGGGGTCCTTGGATAGAATCGAGGGAGGAAGGTGCAGCGACAGGGAAATGGATCAATACACGAGTTCTAAACTAACATAGATAATTCTCTCATTCCTCAACAAAGAGGAAATGGGGAAAACAAATTGATGCAGTCCATAACTTATATTATAAACCCGGAACCACGTATGCTGGTTTGCAAAAAAAAAGACACAGTGCTGGAGTAAGTGCAGGTCAAGCATCATCTCTGGAGAATAGTGATAGGTGATATTTCAGGTCAAGACCCTTCCCAGCACTTAGTCCTTCCCATAACTTGCATTGGATGGGTGAGGGACAGAGGTTCGAAAGGGTGGGAGAGGGACGGTGAGAGAGTGGATGCAAGGGTTACTTGAAGTTATAGAAATCAATATTTATACATCTGAGTTGTAAGCTGCCCAAGCCAAATATGAGGTAATGTTCCTCCAACTTGCATTTGAAGCTTGTCGCATGCTCGCTTTGGCTTACAACTGAAGGAAGTACTAGAATTTGGTGCCAGTTTAGACGGCATTAAGCAGCTCGCAATCTTAAACGGGTTCCCACGGGTAATGAACCTGCTAGGTATTTTGTTTTAAACTTAATCATTTATTTGGTTGCTACTGGAGGAAGGTTTGGAACAACAGCTAGATAATAACACTAAAAAACATATGTATATAGATATACATATACGTATATAAATATATAGAGGAGAAGATATTGACTATGACCAAAATGCAGTCTAGGATTTTGAAAGATGATGGAGGCAAATGAAAACGCTATGATTGCAGCTTTTTGGTCTGTTATGTAGATCACGGTAATCATAATCATACTTTATTAGCCAAGTATGTTTTGCAACATGCGAGGAATTTAATTTGCCGTTTACAGTCATACCAATAAATAGCAACAAAACACACAAAATGCATTTTAACATAAACACCCACCACAGAGACTCCTCCACATTCCTCACTGTGATGAAAGGTGAAAAAAAAGTTCAAACTCTTCCCTTCTTTGTTCTCCCGTGGTCGAGGGGCTCGTGCCTTCCATTGACGGGGCGATCATGGCTCCCACAGCCGGTGGTCTGACCCTCTGCATCGGGGCAATCAAGCTCCCGCATCGAAGGGATCTTAACTTCCTCGCGCAGGGCGATCGGACGCCGAGTCGGGGCTGGTCGAACCTCCTACGACTTTGGAGCTTCCCTACATCTGTCTCTACCCGAGACTGCGAGCTCCTCGATGGTGAAATGCGCAGGGCGCGGTTAGAGCCTCGATCCCAGGCAAGGGATTGCAAGCTTCGATGGTGAGTCCACGGCCCCGTGGTGGGGCTCAAAGTCAGTCTCGAGCAAGGCCTCCATCTGCATGATGTTAGGCCGCAGAGTGACCGGAGATACGATCTAGAAAACAATTGCATCTCCGGCAAGGTAAGAGATTGAAAAAAGTTTCCCCCTCCCCACCCCACCCCACCCCCCCACATAAAAGAAATTAGAGAACATTAACACATACTTTTTAAAACACACTAAAAATATCAAAAAAAGACAAAAAGATAGACAGACCGTTGGCGAGGCTGCCATCGCTGATGGCGACACCTGGCAGTAAGAGACTGAAGGGTACCTCCATGATACTGATCTATTCAAAAGCAGCATTACTGAAGTAATGATGATCGTCAAATTATGCGCAAAATAATAACACTTTGCCCTCTTTACAATTTAATGGTGACGTTCTCTTCCCTTGAGCCTTGGACTCTTTAAGAAATCTTAATCTGGATTTAATTGTTGCTCTTAGGGAAATATGTTTGTCCTATTTTCTTCGTCTCAGCCCCTCATACTTTTACACAGCTCAATTAAATCTCCCTTAAGCCTCCTCTATTCTGTGGCCATTTAACGATCTTGGTTCAGTTTGAGGATTTGACAATAAAGTGCAGTTTAAGGTTTGTTAAACATTCACAAAGACTCTTAAGGAAAGAGAATGTATCTGCCATGTCACCAAGAGACAAGAGACATTTATTGTCACATGTACCAATTGGTACAGTGAAATTTGTGGTCACCATACAGCCATGCGAATAAAAAAGAGAACAGAACACGATAGTCTTTAACATAGACATCCCCACACAGCAGAATCAAAGTTTCCCACTGCGAGGGAAGGCACCAAAGTTCAGTCATCCTCCTCTGTTGTCTTCTGTTGTTCACCCGTGATCGGGGGGCACCTGAACGCCTCGCAGTCGCCGCTACGGGCGGCCCGATGTTCAGGCCCACTCGCAGGATGATGGAACTCCGACATCAGAACGGGAGAACATTCTCAACGGCTTGGACTCAGAATTGGCCACTTCCTATCGGAGACCGCGACTCCCGAAGTCCACAGGCCAAGCTGGGTGGAGATTCGCGCTGGCGGCCCTCTGCAAAGGGATCCCAGGACTCCGCGATGTTGAAGTCAGTGCCGCCCGCGTTTAAAGCTCTGCAACCACAGCTCCGCGCTGTTGAAACTGCGAGCCCAACATTCCAGAGCTTCAAACGGCATTCCAGGTACGGCATTGCCCGCTTCATGGTGAATCCAGTGCTGCACCGCTGCTGAGGTTTTGGTCGGACTTGGAGAATAGTCGCATCCTCACCAGGAAGTGACTGAGAAACGGTTTCGCCCTTACCCTGCCCCCTCCCCCACATAGAAATACTAAAAAAGTCCTCCAAAACGTACTTTTAAACAAACTAAAAATTAAAAAAAGGTAGAAAAATAGACAGACTTTAGGCAGAGGCTGCCATCATGCAGCACCCCTAGTGGCCATTTCATTTACAGTGTTTTATTGCACTATTTGACCGTGAACTTCCAAAATCTTGCTGTTTTTCTCAGTAGCATCTCATTTTTCAGTTTAGTCTTTTACTTTGATGCCCAGCCAGAATTGTACTTGTCAACCATTGCCCCTTCTTGCCTCTGACCCAATTTTGGATCCGGTATATAAGCCTCTCCCATGGATTAGGTTTTACTTTTTCTGACCAGCCCCAAAAATGGGAACTTTTAAAAAATGTTACCAAACTCCATTTAGATTGTATCATACATACGGCTCTCATTTGATATTAAACTTTTTGCAGATGAACAACCAAATCAGCATTAAGTGCCTCCCCCTCCCACCAACCAAATCTATACCTTTCTAAATGTTGTTAGGTTTGATTTCAGTAATTTGTCCAGGATAGGGGTTCAATGTACTGTTCTTTGATGATTTAGTTTATCTACCCTCCCCGGTGTGAACTATGTTTTCATAAAAACCATGAGTTGTTTAAAAAAGAACTGCAGATGCTGGAAAAATCAAAGGTAGATAAAAAATACTGGAGAAACTCAGCGGGTTAGGCAGCATCTATGGAGAGACGGAATAGGCGATGTTTCGGGTTGAGACCCTTCTTCAGGCTGATGCAGATTACAAAAAATGACTCTTGAAGCACCTCCCCTGTGTTTAAGGTTGCAGTTAGAAATATGAAGGTCATAAATTAGAATAGTCCAGGACAAATTTATTTGATTGGCTTTCCAGCCACTGGACTTGTCACCGATGTAACTTTCTTCCCTGTTATTCGCACTGCCAAGAGTATGGTCCCATTTCCGCCTTCATTCATAGAAGATAGACACAAAATGCTGGAGTAAAGGGCCTGTCCCACTTGGCGATTTTTTTTTTTTCGGCGACTGCCTGCGTCATTGACTGACGTATCAGGGTCGCCGAAAGATTTTAAACATTTCAATAACCAGCGGCAACAAAAAATATGTTGTGACACTTGAGGAAACACCGCGAGTCAATACGTCATCGTGCCGCGTCACGACGCAACTTTCGGTGACGTGATACGTCAGTCAATGATGCCGGCAGTCGCCGAAAAAATCGCCGTGGGACAAGCTCTTAACTCAACGTGATGGGCAGCATCTCTGGAGAGAAGGAATGGGTGATGTTTCAGGTTGAGACCCTTCAGAAGAAGGATCTCGACCCAAAAGGTCACCCATTTCTCCCCAGAGATGCTTCCTTCCCCACTGAGTTACTCCAGCAATTTGTGTCTGTCTTCGATGTAAACCCGCATCTGCAATTCCATCTTCGACCTTCGTTCATGCTGTGTCCAGACTTTATTTATATAGCCATGTCTTTATTGTTAATGAGTGGCTATCCAGGAATTTGCTGTTGAAGCATGCTGTATGTTCTGGCTGACTGGTTAGTCTCTCGTGAGTCAGGAAGAAGGTCAACAACCCCTGACTGAGCCATTTAAAAATAAGCATTTTTTTGTTGTTGTTGCTTTGTCCACACACATACCAGTGACACACATATGAAAAGAAAACACTAAACTGCGATTTGACCTCATTTAATTTTGGGCAAACTCTTCAGTTTTTTAAATCATCATGGAACGGGGTACTGATTGGGGATGATCAGCCATGATCACATTGAATGGTGGTGCTGGCTCAAAGGGCCTAATGGCCTACTCCTCCACCTATTGTCTATCGTATATTCATCTGATTTTTTTAATACCTGAAAACGTTTCTCATCTATGTACAATATAAAAGAAAATGCAGCAGCATAGATGAGAATCAAACACCAAGCAAAAGTTTACAATATTACAGGTGTCATTTAGATTGAAAAGTAAACATGTCCAACTTTTCCAATAATTAGATCTTACAATAGTTTCCAAACCTATATGCATGAATGATTAATGGAGCAACAAGTTGATAATTTAACTTTGCGGGCTTTCTATTTAATATTTGTTTCTAATTAATGTAAACATGCTTTAAAAAGCACAAACCCATATTAGTGATACTGAGCACAGGGGAGGAGACTAATGAAGGGAGAAAGTTGAACATAAAGATGTTTCGGGATGTGCTTGGCAACCATAGTGGTGGGTGTTTTATCGATGTATTGGTCTATGCTAAAGGTTCGTGAAGCAAATTCTAGAAAACTTCACACTCCCAAGTAATTTACATATTTAAGGTAGACACAAAATGCTGGAGTAACTCAGCGGGTCAGGCAGCATCTCTGAAGAGAAGGAATGGGTGACGTTTCGGGTCGAGACCCTTCATATTTTTTACATATATGTAAAAACTTTACATTTATGTAGCTTGCATTGCAAGACAGCATTGTGCTTCTGAACTTTGTTTTATCTTTTTACCTTTTATCTTTCTATCATGTTAGAGGACTTGTAAGTCTTACAAGATTACATATTTTACCTGGCATAGTAGCTCAGAATTAAGCTCCTCTTAAATCTTTCAGACGCAATATTTGGTTGTCCTATTTGCCCTATAAAGTGAATGTAAAAAATGTGATTGCATTATTTTAGGAAATGTTATTTCCCCCATTTCAACATCACTCATTCAGTTGTTTGACCATTGTTATTTTGCTGTTTTGGGGAGATTGCAGAATGCACAACTTGATTGCATAACTTCCTGCAACGTGACAGTAAACAGAGTAAAACTTCCAATACTCCGACATCTGTTCAGAAATCCTGATGCTCTGGCATCTGGCTCGCTCACTAATTCAGAATGTGAACCAAGCATCCAGTAGATAAGTAGGGTGTGGATGAGGTGTGTGTCCAAAGTTGAGGTCTAAAACACCAGGGGTTGAAATGTGGGTAGATACATTGTTGGAGCTTGAGTCCACATGCTACAATCCAATGGCATGAACATGAAATTCTCAAATTTCGTGTAATCCCGTGATGGTCCTTCTCATTTACACCCCCCTCCCCCCTCCCTTCCCCCCACCCCCGTCAACATTCCTTTCTCCTCGTTCTGTGCATTTCCTCCATTTCCTACTCTGAGTCACCCAGGTCCCTGTTATTCTCCCTCTTTACCCCGCCCCCATTGTCACCTTCCACCCACATCCCTCCCTTCGGTTTTATATTTCACTCCTCTTCCTTCCTTAACCGACACACTTTTATCTCCATTTGACATCTAATCTTTGCCACTATCCCTATTCCTCAGCCCTCCTCATCTGTAGCCACATATCACTTGCTGGTCTCCCCCTTCTACCCCTCTTTTTCAGCTTTCACCCCTTACGCTTTCAGACTGAAGTCAGGTCCCAACCTGAAACCTTGTCCAATTCTCGTATCACACTGCCTCACCATTCAGGATGATTGTGGCCAGTACTTCCACACCTCAAAAAAAAATTTCCTTAAATAGAATCCCAAATTTCCTGGAATATGATGGTATTTCCTGAACTTTTCAAAAATGCTTCCTGCAAGCTATTTGTTTTTTTTTCACGGGCACACGTTCACAACACAAAGAAGAACAAGGCAAAACAGATCAATGTAACTACACCGTATCTGCTGCTTCTGTTACTCACTTGTACGGTGTTATGCAAAGCAGCTTTCGTTTTTTCAACCTGCTCTCATGTGTCTCAGTCTCTGATCTCTCTCCCCCCCCCCTCTAAATTCCAGAGATTGCGAGTCTAGTCTGCTTAATCTCTTTTCCATTCCTTGCATCTGCGTAGTGAGCTTTTGTTCTTGCTTATGTATCCTTCCTTTGGAAAGGAGAGCAGTAATGGGCACACTATTCCAGATGCAATCTCACCGACCTCTCAAATGTGCAGCAACATCTTTACTCTTGGATTCAAAACCACTTTGAACCACAAACACCATTTGCATCCATAATTGTTGTGATATTTGTGAATTTTGAACAGGGGTACAATCCCAACACTTTGCAATCTTTCATTTAAAAAAAATACACTTCTTTCGACATAAGTGAATGACCATTTTTTTTTTTCACGTTATATTCCATTTGTCATATCCAGTCTATTTACAGAGCCTGTTCGCATATTCCTAAAGCCTCTCTGTATCCTTCTCATAGCTCACACTACAACATGACTTTATATCATCAGCAAATCTGGGTATACTTCACAGTAATGTATCAAATACTCCAGAACATCTGAATTTGCATAGAAACGTGTGCCAAAAATGAAGATTTCAAACCAGATCTCACCTTTTTAATCCTGTATGACATTTGTTTAAATTTGTGGTCTTGGTTTCTTTATATTGGTTGTTCAAGAAGTGTGATAAATGCTACAAATTATGCTTTGTACTTTGTGATTACAGAAAGACCCGGACTATCTTAAACTCTGGCTGGAGAGCTTTGTTGGAACGTATGAAAAGTTTCTTGATGCAGATTTTGAAAGACCTCCCACAAGGTATGTTGTATCAAGGTTATAATTTTTTTCAAAACATTTTTGCTACTGAAATTGAAGAAACAGCTCTTGAGCAGGAATCTTGCAAAACTCCATATGCTGGCAAAGGAGAAGGGCCAGGACAGAACTATATATGCTGTTATCTTGGGTTGAATGAGCAAGGTCGAGATTTAGTCATTATATTTTGAAGTATTCCACTAGGGAGGCTTAGAACCCAACGCTATAAACAATGAATTCTCCAATTTTAGGTAACCATCAAAAGATCCCCTGAATTTGTCCCCCATTCATGCTCTTCTTCGATTGCTGCCTGTCCTTTGAGTTACTCCAGCACGTGTCAATAGACAAAGGTGCAGGAGTAGACCATTTGGTTCTTCGAGCCAGCACCACCGTTCAATGTGGTCTTGGTTGATCATCCCCAATCAGTAGCCCGTTCCTGCCTTCTCCCCATATCCCCGGACTCCGCTATCTTTAAGAGCCCTATCTAGCTCTCTCTTGAAAGTATCCAGAGAACCAGCCTCCACCGCCCTCTGAGGCAGAGAATTGCACAGACTCACAACTCGGGTTCAAAAAGGACGGGTTGCACTTGAACCCGAGGGGGTCCAATATCCTGGCGGGGAGATTTGCAAAGGCTACTGGGAAGACTTTAAACTAGAACTGTTGGGGGGAGGGACTCAAATAGAGAAAGCTAGTAGACAGTGTAAGAGGCAGAGAAGGGAAGCACTCAGACCCAACATGTAGAGGAGAAAGAAGAAAAATATAATAAACAGAGAATTAAAAAAAGCAGCCTACCAGAGGACTGGGAGAAATTCAGATTCCAGCAGAGGAGGACAAAGGGCTTAATTAGGAAAGGAAAAATAGATTATGAAAGAAAACTGGCAGGGAACATAAAAACTGACAGCAAAAGTTTTTATAGATATGTGAAGAGAAAAAGATTAGTTAAAACAAATGTAGGTCCCTTGCAGTCAGAAACAGGTGAATTGATCATGGTGAACAAAGACATAAATAATCTGCCGGAAATAGCAGGGGACCGGGGGTCAAATGAGAAGGAGGAACTGAGTGAAATCCAGGTTGGCCGGGAAGTGGTGTTAGATAAATTGAATGGATTAAAGGCTGATAAGTCCCCAGGGCCAGATAGGCTGCATCCCAGAATACTTAAGGAAGTAGCCCCAGAAATAGTGGATGCATTAGTGATAATGCTTCAAAACTCTTTAGATTCTGGAGTAGTACCTGAGGATTGGAGGGTTACTAATGTAACCCCACTTTTTAAAAAGGGAGCGGGAGAGAAAACGGGGAATTACAGACCAGTTAACATCGATAGTGAGGAAACTCGCAGTTAGTTATTAAAGATGGGATAGCAGCACGATTGGAAAGTAGTGAAATCATTGGACAGTCAGCATGGATTTATGAAAGGTAAATCATGTCTGACGAATCTTATAGAATTTTTTGAGGATGTAACTAGTAGAGTGGATAAGGGAGAACCAGTGGATGTGTTATATCTGGACTTTCAGAAGGCTTCCGACAGGGACCCACATAAGAGATTAGGATGAAAACTTAAAGCACACAGTATTGGGGGTTCAGTATTGATGTGGATAGCGAACTGGCTGACAGACAGGAAGCAAAGAGTAGGAGTAAACGGGTCCTTTTCAGGATGGTAGGCAGTGACTAGTGGGGTACAGCAAGGCTCGGTGCTGGGACCCCAGCTATTTACAATATAAATGATTTGGACGAGGGAATTGAATGCAATATCTCCAAGTTTGCAGATGGCACGAAGCTGGGGGGCAGTGTTAGCTGCGAGGAGGATGCTAGGAGGCTGCAAGGTGACTTGGATGGGTTGGGTGAGTGGGCAAATGCATGGCAGATGCAGTATAATGTGAGTAAATGTGAGGTTATCCACTTAGGTAGCAAAAACAGGAAAGTAGACTATTATCTGAATGGTGGCCGATTAGGAAAAGGGGAGATGCAACGAGACCTAGGTGTCATGGTACACCAGTCATTGAAAGTAGGCATGCAGGTGCAGCAGGCTATGAAGAAAGCGAACAGTATGTTAGCATTCATAGCAAAAGGATTTGAGTATAGGAGCAGGGAGGTTCTACTGCAGTTGTACAGGGTCTTGGTGAGACCACACCTGGAGTATTGCGTACCCGGCGAGTTTTGGGCTCCTAAACACCGGCGCCATGTGTCTGAGGAAAGACATTTGCTTGCCATAGAGGGAGTACAGAGAAGGTTCACTAGACTGATTCCTGGGATGTCAGGACTTTCATATGAAACAACCCCAGAAAGGAGAGAAATGCTGGATGGGTTAAATGTTACTCGGCTTCTGTACTCGCTAGAATTTAGAAGATTGTAGGGGGAAACTTACAAAATTTAGAAGATTGTAGGGGGATCTAAAGGGTTTGGACAGGCTAGTTGCAGGAAGGTTATTCCCGATGTTGGGGAAGTCCAAAACAAGGGGTCACAGTCTAAGGATAAGGAAAAAAAATTTTTTCACACAGTGGTGAATCTCTGGAATTCTCTGCCACAGAAGGTAGTTGAGGCCAGTTCATTGGCTATATTTAAGAGGGAGTTAGATGTGGCTAAGGGGATCAGGGGGTATGGAGAGAAGGCAGGTACGGGATACTGAGTTGGATGATCAGCCATGATCATATTGAATGGTGGTGCAGGCTCGAAGGGCCGATTGGCCTATTCCTGCACCTATTTTCTATGTTTTCTCTGTAACTCTCTGTGTGAAAAAGTGTTTCCTCATCTCTGTTCTAAATGGCTTGCCCCTTATTCTTAAACTCCCCCAACAGTTGCCCCTTATTCTTAAACTCCCCCAACATTGGGAACATGATTCCTACCTCTAGCATGTCCAAACCCTTAATAATCATATGTTTCAATAAGATCCCCTCTCATCCTTCTAGATTCTAGAGTATAGAAGCCCAGCCGCTCCATTCTTTCAGCATTTGACAGTCCCACCATCCCGAGAATTAATCTTGTAAAGCTACGATGCACTCCCTCAATAGCAAGAATGTCCTTCCTCAAATTAGGGGACCAAAACTGCACACAATGCTCCAGGTGTGTCCTGCTGTACCTGCATGCTTATTTTCATTGACTGATGAACAAGGATTCCCAGATCCCATTGTACTTCCCTTTTCCCAACTTGACACCATTTAGATAATCTGCCTTCCTGTTTTTGCTACCAAAAACACATGTATCCACATTAAACTGCATCTGCCCACTCGCCCAACCTGTCCAAGTCACCCTGCATCCTCATAGAATCTTCCTCACAGTTCACACTGCCACCCAGCTTTGTGTCATCGGCAAATTTGCTAATGTTACTTTGAATCCCTTCTTCTAAATCATTGATGTATTATTGTAAATAGCTGCGGTTCCAGAATTGAGCCTTGAGGTACCCCACTAGTCACTGCCTGCCATTCTGAAAGGGACCCGTTAATCCCTACTCCTTGTTTCCTGTCTGCCAACCAATTTTCTATCCATGTCAGCACTCTATCCCCAATACCATGTGCCCTAATTTTGCCCACTAATCTCCTATGTGGGACCTTATCAAATGCTTTTCATTTCACTGCACATCTTGTATGTGTATGACGAATAAACGACGACATGCTTTCTGAAAGTCCAGGTACATTACATCCACTGGTTCTCCCTTGTCCATTTTCCTAGTTACATCCTCAAAAAATTCCCGAAGATTAGTCAACCATGATTTCCCTATCGTAAATCCATGCTGACTCGGACTGATCCTGTTACTGCTATCCAAACATGCCACTATTTAATCTTTTATGATTGACTCCAGCATCTTCCCCACCACCGATACCAGGCTAACTGGTCTCTAATTCCCTGTTTTCTCTCTCCCGCCTTTCTTAAAAAGTGGGATAACTTTAGCTACCCTCCAATCCACAGGAACTGATCCTGAATCTATGGAACATTTGAAAATTATCACCAATGCATCTATGATTTCTAGAACCATTCCTTAAGAACCCTGGGATGTAGACCATCAGGCCCTGGGAATTTATCAGCCTTCAGTCCCATCTGTCTACCCAACACCATTTCCTGCCTAATGTGGAATTCCTTCAGTTCCTCTGTCAACCCAGATCCTCTGGCCACTAGTACATCAGGAAGATTATTTGTGTCCTCCGTAGTGAAGACAGATCCAAAGTACCTGTTCAACTCAACAGCCATTTCCTTGTTCCCCATAATAAATTCACCTTTTTCCAGTCTTCTAGGATCCAACTTTGGTCTTAACTATTTTTTTTCCTCTTCACAGACATAAAGAAGCTTTTACTATCCTCCTTTATATTCTTGGCTAGCTTACCTTTGTACCTCATCTTTTCTCCCCGTATTGCCTTTTTAGTTACCTTCTGTTGCTCTTTAAACGTTACCCAATCCTCTTGCTTCCCGCTCATCTTTGCTATGTTGTACTTCTTCTCTTTTATTTTTATCCTGTCCCTGACTTCCCTTGTCAGCCACGGTCGCCCCTTACTCCCCTTGGAATCTTTCTTCCTCTTTGGAATGAACTGATCCAGCACCTGTATTATTCCCATAAATACCTGCCATTATTGTTCCGCTTTCATCCCTGCTAGGGTATCTTTCCAGTCAACTTTGGCTTGCTCCTCCCTCATGGCTCCATAGTCCCCTTTGTTCAACTGTTATACTGACACTTCAGATTTTCCCTTCTCCCTCTCAAATTATGGATTAAAACGTACCATATTGTGGTCACTACCTCCTAATGTCTCCTTAACGTCAAGTTCCCTCATCAAATCCGGTTCATCACATAACACTAAATCTAGAATTGCCTTCTTCCTGGTAGGCTCCAGTACAAGCTGCTCTAAGAATCTATCACGGAGGCCCTTTGTTGGGGTCCAGTACCAACCTGATTTTCCCTGTCGACCTGCATGTTGAAATCTCCCATAACAACTGTAGCATTACCTTTACGACATGCTAATTTTAACTCTTGATTCAACTTGCACCCTTTTCTCATAAACCAATATCTGCAGTTTCTTGTTTTTCCTTAAGATAGCCGTAAGATAATGTCTTTCCAACATTATGATTTTAAGTTCTCTGAGGTGAGAACAAGTGTGAAATGGAGCATTAATGTGTTTGTTCAATTCAAGAATCTTTCTGCAGCTGCATCACAGGTGCATATACTCTGACAAACACATAAAAATACTATAAATAATACATGAATTACACAAAATTTCAAAAGGGAAAAAGACTGCAAAAGAACAAGACATTAGTGCAAAAATATAGTTAGAGAAAAGTACGTCCACAGTACTTCGAAGTGGGCCATAGTTAAGGCAGGATTAGGGTTGTGTAGCCTTGTTGAAGAACTTGATATTTGTAAGAAGTTGTAGTTTTCGGGGTTCAGGCTTCTGTACATTTTGCCTGATGATCACAGTGAGAGGCAGGCATGACCCTGATGGTGGGGATCCTTGATAATAGATGATGACTTCTTGGGACAGTGCCTTATGTAGATGCTTTCGCTGGAGGGATGGCTGTGCTCATGATGGATCATAGCAGTGAGCTATGGGATGGAGGGCTACTACGACTTGATCTGACAAAGATCATTTGTGGAGATATTCCATTAACTCTCATTGGCTTGTGTTGAGTAAAATATTATCTTAAGGTTAGATTTGTAATAACATATCAAATTACGTCAGAAATATGTAAAATTAACAATATGCCTCGTCCTTCATGCCTGGAGCTTTGTGACTAAACATTTTCAAATTGCTGCCCTCTCCCAAGCATACAGACTCCCAGGACAGGAAAATAAAATGTATAGATCTAAATCGATGAGAAATATTCTGAGTATTCTTTTGATTCTCCACCTTTTCATGTGCCGTATCCAAGTCTAGGATTGGGTAGAGCTGTCCAGTATGCTCATAGTGTCATCCTGTTTGCTCCATGCAAAGATTCTGCACTTATTACCAGCCAGCAGCAAATTCTGAGGCCCAGTACTCTGGTGGGGAGAAACAATATTTTGGAAAATGTAATTGTAAACGCAAACTGATAAAACATTTATATCTGACTGTTGAGTTTGGCAGTCAGCTCAATGGTACTTGATGTTCCTTTGATGAGTAGTTCATGACTCCCTGTGTGATGGTATAATGGCAAGTGACCTCTTATGTGATGAACATACTGTATTTTGCCAGATACATGGTAGAGTGATTCCTTTGTTTGTGAAGGAGATAGTCACAGGAATTTAGCGTTGTGTTTTTTCCCGTCTATAAAGTCTTCTGTACATGTTGAAGCCAGGTAATTCTTGTGATGTTTTCAGTTCAACCTTTATTTGGGTCTTTTGTCAGCCCACTTTCATACCACTAATCATTTGCCTTCATTTGGACCTGCAGAGGGTTCTGCATGATTCGAGAATGTGTTGTGGATCACAACCATTTCAGTGAGCATGTTTAATACAGCAGGATATTGCCATGCATTTGTTACACAGTGGTTTAGCCATAAGTGCTGTTGCCTCTGTTCCAGGAACCTGAGTTTTCATTAGGTGTTAGCCGCATGGAGAGGCCTGATCATCCTGCAACCACATGGATTTTCTTCAGATCTAGTTTATTGCCTCACCCCAAAGGTCGGCTGGTAGATTAATTAACTCCTGTAACTTAACCTTCAGTATAGATTAATTGCAAAAATAATCAAAGGGCAGGCAGTGAATCGGTATGTGTGAGCAAAAATTACATGCAGAAATACAGGGAAACAGAAGAAAATAGTATGAATGGGATTTCTCCCCTGGGAGCTGGCATGGCCCCAATAGGGCAAGGTCTGTGACTTTATGATAAGATAATTGAAGCCATTATATTTTGCTGAATATTGTATGTGAACCCTGCCACGTACAAATAGAAGCAGGAAATTGGCTTTTTGGCTCTGTGGCTTGCCCCGGTGTTCAATAAGATCTTTTCCTAAACTAACCTTCTGTTGCCTCAATCCTTTAATATCTAACCATTTTTGTTGCATTCCCTCATCATAAGTCTATAATTTCTTATGACACCGTTGGCTGCTTTGAGGCAGCGTGAAGTGTTGATGGAATCAATGGAGGGAAGTCTGGTTTGTATGATGGACTAGGCTACATCTACAACACACTGCAATTTCTTGCGGTCTTGGACAGAACCATTACCAAACCAAGCTGTGGCGAGAACATGGGACTCAATGCAAGTAGGTGAGGTTGAGGGAAAACTAGATAACTGCACAAGGGAAAAATAGAAGTCCGTTCTTTAGACTTTAGAAGGTTCCCGACCCAAAACGTCACCTATCCATTTTCTCCAAAGATGCTGCCTGACCTGCTGAGTAACTCCAGCATTTTGTCTCTATCATATGTATCATATTTGTTTTGAGGAAATTCTCTCGTATTTCTCCAAACGTGTTGCGTTAAAATGGTTACTTGCCAATATTTTCAGTGAAATGCTAATTTGAAAATAAAATCTGCATCTGCAGTACCTTGTATCTATATTTGAAAATCCCAGTGGTTTGACAGTTCAGTTTAGTATCAGTTCAGTTTCAGTTTAGTTTATTGTCACGTGTTCTGAGGCACAGTGAAAAGCTTTTGTTGCGTGCTAACCAGTCAGCAGAAAGACAATACATTATTGCAATTGAGCCATTTACAGCAAAGGTTATAGAGGAGCAAGATAGACCACTCCTCTGAAATTCAATGGACTGATGTGTAGTAGACAAAGGTGGAATAGCACTTCCAAATTTTAGGATATATTTCTATGCAGCCCAACTTCGACCACTAATTAATTGGTGTGAGGACAGCTATAGAGCTAGGTGGAAAAAGATTGAGACATATATCCCTGACTTCCACATCCAAACACTCTTGGGAGAAAAAGTGCTTTCTGGACATATCAGGAGTATAATCGATCCAATAACGATATTGACTTTAGAAACCTGGTTCACTCTTACCAGACAACTTAAACTGAATAAGCGACAAAAAGTTTTAAGATGGATGGCTTTGGATAATGAATTTAAACCAGGGATGTATGACTCTACATTTAAAGAGTGGATGAAGAAAGGAATGACTGCATTTTGTACTGTTATTGAAAATGGAGACCTGAGAAGTTTTCAAGATTTGAAGGATAGATTTGCACTTCGGAACCAAGACTTGTTTAGATAACTCCAATTACAATATAAAAGTAAAAAGGGAGGCACTAGAAGAAAATAATCCAGTGATAGAAGTGATAATTAATGCGTATCATCAAAAACATTAAGGATTATTTCTAAACTTTATCATAGTTTAATGGAATGTCAAGCTAAAAGTACATTTTATGTAAAATTTAAGTGGGAAAAGGAATTGGACATCACAATCTCAGAAGAAGAACGGCATATGTGTGTAACACTGACATCCACTCATTCACAAAAATGGAGAGAATTTAATTGGAAAAATTTGATTTGTTTCTTTATTACGCCTAACATAAAAAGCAAGCAAATTCTAAGGCAGCAAACATGCTGGAGGCAATGTGGCCAAACAGATGCAAATCATGCATGTATCTTCTGGAGTTCCCCAAAAATAGAACCATTTTGGGACACAGTGCAGAGATGCCAATTCAGAATTAAAGGAGGTATTAGGATATATAGTCTCCAAGAAGTATTCCATTTTATACCTGGGTAATATAACTACAGTGGTGCTGAAGGAAGATCATTACTTGGTTAAAATCCTACTCACTGCTGGCAGAAAGGCCATTACAGGAAACTGGCTTGCAGCTGACACACCCAGACTTGGACAATGGTTAGACATAGTACAGGAAATATTTGTCATGGAGAAAATGACATATTTTCTAAGAGTGAAAGAAGACGAGTTTAACAGAAAATGGGGAAAATGGATTAGGTATAGAAATAAAGACATCAACACTGTATAATTTTCCTGACAATAATGTAAGTTATTGGAAAATGTTTTAATAAGAAAATAGTTCTGTATACTGCATCATTAATTGTAAACTGAACCCCCCGCTACACTGTTGTACGTTTCACTGCATTGTTATATGTTTCGTTGTTATATTTGTGTTTTATTTGTGTATACATAAAAGCAATAAAGACTAAAGTGAAAAAAAAGATGTAATTGTATTAAAGCTCTCCCCTTTCATCTTAAGCATATGCCCTCTAGTTTTAGAATCCTCTGCCCTGGGTAAAAACACTGTGAGCATTACCATTTCCCCCCAGGGTAGAGGATTCTAAAACTAGAGGGCATAGCTTTAAGGTGAGAGGGGGAAAATGTAAAGGAAATGTGGAGGGCAGGTTTTTTTTTAACACTGCAGGTGGTGAGTGCCTGGAAAGCGCTGCCAAAGGAAGTGGTTGAGGCAGATATGATCATGGGATTTAAGAGACTTTTGGATAGTATAATTTGTATAATTTTCCTTCCACTTCACAATTATACACCACTTTGTGTTGGTCTATCACATAAAATCCCAATGAAATACATTTACGTTTGTGGTTGTAACGTGACAAAATGTGGAAAAGTTAAAGGGGTATGAAAACTTTTGCAAGCCACTGTATAGCACTTCCTTTAACTTCCAAATTGCTTCATAGTTTTATCCAACACATTGAGCCACATAAGCAAGTTACTGTGCCGACTGATTGAAAGTTTGGCCACAGAGGTGGATTTTAAGGGCTGTTTAAAATGTGAAATGAAAATATAGCGGCAGTGGCAGTTTTGGAAAATAATTCTGGATTATGAATTAATAATTCTGAAATATAGGACTGAAGATACAAACTGCCAAAGGTAGAACAGCTAGCTACCTTTGTAGATTTTGAAGGCACTTTCACGTGGGAGAAGTACAAGGAATTTAGGATTGGTAATTGAGTTTGAAGAAACAGAGGCTGGAAAAAATGGCTACAAAAGTTTGGCAATTCTCAATAATGTATACTTATTGTCTCTTAGAGACTCATGTCTCTAAGAAAGGTCATGAATTGAGGGTCCAGGAATGCAGAGGCATGATACTCGAGCGACAACTGAAATTTGATCTAAGGAAAGGCGTAAATGGCAGATCCGCATTCCTGGTTTCAGGCACGAAGAGCCCGCGAGTTGAACTGACATACAGATAGAGGGCAACCACACTAAAATTATACTATAATAGAATAGTAAGATTAAATGAGAACTTACCAGTTTGAAGTTTGATCTTTATTTTATGAGGAGTTACGATGAGGGATTACGTGAAGACCCCGCCAGCACGCATGCGCGACATTCTTCAAAGCAGTGGTGTGAAATCACAGATACCAAAGTTGACTAACATAGTAAGATAAGAGAGAACTTTATATACCAGTTGACCTTTATAATAGAGGGTTTGGGAGCGGAGGGCACATAATCCCTCATCGTAACTCCTCATAAAATAAAGATCAAACTTCAAACGGGTAAGTTCTCATTTAATCTTACTATTTTACTTCAGGGTCACGTGAGTGACTACGTGAAGATCTCAAAGCTCTGTGATTTCATGCCCTGGAACATTTCCATGCTCACACACTGCCATGCTATGATGTAACGTATTTCAGACATGAAATTGTGCTGAAAAACAAAAAGGTATTTATTTCATACTTAAAATAATAATGCCCCTACATTGGGTAATCATGAAACAGAACTTAAATTTTTTCCTGCAAATGTCTTGGGAGTGGCCACGGGTTTATTATAGAAGTGCTGAAAAGTCCGTTCATTGCTCCAACCCGCTGTTGCAAGGATGTGGTCCATTGAAACTTCCATCATCCTTGCCGCCGATGTGGATCCAGCCCTGGTGGAGTGAGATTTGAAAACATTAGTATCCACCCCCGCTGCACCCAATACCACTCTTAACCATCTGGAAATGGTTTGTACTGTGACCTTATGGTGAGGGCGTTTGTGGATAATAAATAAAGCCTTCCCCGTGCCCCTAAGACTCTTGGTGACCTCTATATATCGCAATATATATGTCACGATAATGAGCCGACAATCTGCAGGATAGGCCAGAAATTCTAATTTTTGGCCAGTGGATCCGGGTCTATCCTGTTTAAGTAACCCCTGTATTAGGAAAGTTATCTTGTCTTATTTAATGTACATGGCGTCCATACTTAATTTATGTAGGGACTGGACCCGTTGTGCTGTTACGTGCCATTAACATAACCATTTTATAGGTTAATTTATCCAGTGTGAGTCCCGATTATAGGTGTCCATCCTCGAAGCATTGTCAGCACTAAGCTTATGTCCCATATATGGGTGTATCTGGGCCTGGGGGGATTAGAATTAAATATACCCCTCATCAGTTTAGATACCAGTGAGTGTGATCCCACAGCCAGGTGATCACACCTTTGCCCCAGATAATTGGATAAGGCACTACGGGCACAATTAATGGCACTGTAGCTCAATCCCTCATCAAAATGGAGGGTAGCCAGGAACTCCAGCACTTCAGTGATGGTGGCTGTGTCGTATGAAGTGTTCGTTCTGGTGCAGAACACTTCCCATTTCTTCACATATGTGAGATATTGTCTTCTGGTGGACTCCATGCACGACGCTGTGATGACATTTATCGTCCTGTCGGAGAGTCCGTAGTCCAGAAATGGCCTGTTCAGAATCGGCAAACCAACAGGTTAATTCGGTCATGACACGGATGACTTTCCCCTGTCACAGGGTGTACCAAAAGGCTCGGACGTTTGTTGACCCGAATGCAGGGTTCTGCGGCCATATTTTGTACTACTGGGAACCATGGTTGGGTAGGCCAGTCGGGAACAACCAGGATACCTGAAGCGGTGTCTTGTTTGATTTTTTGTAAGACCCGACTGATGAGGCAGAAGGAGGGAAAAACATAGAAAAACAAATCCCCCCAATATAGTGAGAAAGCGTCCATCGCTACTGCCCCAGGGTCTGGTTCCCAAGCAACATATGTTGGTAGTTGGTGATTTAATCTGGATGCAAAAAGGTCAATATCTGGTGTCCCATACCGTTCTATAATATCGGCAAACACTTTCCGATCCAACATCCATTCGGTGTTGGTCGTTGAATTTGCGTGACCTGGTGTCCGCTACTGTATTTAGCTTACCTGGAAGGTAAGTGGCTGAGATCCATATATTCCTTTCCAGACGCCAGTGCCAGATATTATTAACCAATTTATCACATGATATCGACTTTATTCCACTCATATGATTAATGTATGCCACCACAGTGGTATTATCAATCTGTAATCGTACATGCAAATGGTGTATGTCTGAGCAGTAGGCCCGCATACCTGCCAACCATTCCGATTTGGGCGGAATTCTTCCGATTTTTCCATCCCAATTCCGAATTCCGATTTTTTGTCTCAATATTCCGAGAAAAAAAATCGGGAAAAAAAAACACACAGAAACTTTCTATGTGTTTTTTTTTTTCCGATTTTTTTTCTCGGAATATTGAGACAAAAAAATCGGAATTGGGATGGAACGGCTGGAGTGTCTAGACTCAGAAGCGCAGGGGAGAAGTAGGTGCGAGTCAGGTGGGGCACCGGGGAGGAGGGTGGAGAGGGGGAAATCAACGATCATCCCGTGGGGTAGTAAGCCAAATACGTTCATTATCACTTCAGGGGCAGGGAAGAGGCGATGAGGGGGCAGGGAGAGATGGTCCGGTCCGGCCCAGACGGGCAACACTCACCGGTCACCTCACCTCAGCGCCGCTGCCGCCGCCGCCGCCGGGACTGTCAGCCCAGTGAGTGACCGTGAGCGCGTCAGGTCGGGTCGGGGCCAGCCCGTTCCCGCCTCACCAACACTCACAAACTGAGAGTTGACGAAGAAACTGCAGATGCTGGAGAATCGAGGGTTACACAAAATGCTGGAGAAACTCAGCGGGTGCAGCAGCATCTAAGGAGCGAAGGCGATAGGCGACGTTTTGGGTCGAGACCCTTCTTCAGACTGAGAAGGGTCTCGACCCGAAACGTCGCCTATCTCCTTCGCTCCTTAGACGTTGCTGCACCCGCTGAGTTTCTCCAGCATTTTGTGTAACCCCCCTGAGGTCACTTTCCCGCCCTCACTGACGTCACGTACCCCGCCCCTTACTGACGTCACTTGCCCCGCCCCTTACTGACGTCACCTGCCCCGCCCCTTACTGACGTCATGTGCCCCGCCCTCACTGACGTCAGACTAATAGGATTCCGATTTTTCAATCTCACAAGTTGGCAGGTATGGGCCCGGTGTCCATGAAATGCTCCCAGCAATTCTAGATAATTAATCCCTAGTGCTCCAAACAGGCTTAATTCTTGTGCACTCCATCTGCCACCACAACTAGAGGTGGTATTAGTTGCTCCCCAACCTTTTGCACTGGCATCAGTCTGTAAAGTAACCGGATTCATAATAGTGATGGGGTTAGAACAAAGCTGAATATTGTCTATTCACCAATTTAACTCTAATTTAGCTTCCCCTGGTAGTTCCATAGGCCTATCAAAATGGCCTGCATGAGTTTTAAGAGCTAATATTTTTGCTCTTTGTAGATTTTGGTAATGGAGTGGTCCAAATTGTGCTGCTGGAAATGCAGCCACTCGTTTCCCAATCACTCTGGCTACTTGCCGAATGGATGGTTTTCTGATGCTAGTGAGGCTTTTACATGCTTCTGTCAAGTCTGCCACTTTGCTTGGTGGCAAGGTGATAGACATTTAAACAGAATCGATAGTGAACCCCAAATAATCCATGGTAGTAGAGGGTCTCAATTTTGATTTATCTGGATGAATGAGAAATCCCAGCTTTTGAAAAAGATGCTTTGTGGCTGATACTGCCAATGTAGCCAACTCTAAATTTTCCCCTACAATGAGAATATCATCAAGGTAGGCCATAACAATATGGTTTTGTTTCCTCAAATGTGCCAAAGCTGGTTTTAACAATTTGGTAAATAGCCTGGGTGCCGATGATAACTCGTTGGGTAAGGCCTTATACTGCCAAAGCTGTCCCATCCAGACAAATTTCAGGTATTTCCGATGATCCTTGTGTATTGGTACTGAACAATATGCATCTTTTAGGTCGATGCAAGCCATGTAGTACCTGTTGTAGATTAGCTGTATGGCTGTGACAAACGTGTCCGTTTTGAAGTGGGCATACTGAACGGAAGTATTCAGTTCGGTCAAATCTATAATTATGCGGCATCCGCCGTCTTTTTTGTTTTTGGTAAAAATGTTTGATACGAACTCTTGAGATTCTCTGTTTGTCTTCTCAATTACCCCATTTGCGTTTAATCTTAAAAGTTCAGCATGGCCTTCTGTCCTTTCTTTTTGTGAAAGTATAATGGGCCAATTGATGATGGCAACAAACTTGGAAAGCAGAATTATCAATGAGTGCCACAGATCTGGAACTCCACAATTTGAGATTTGTAATAGAAAAAAAATCACCTGTGGTTAAAGTGCACATTGTCAGATTTTATTAAAGGCCATTTGTATACATTTTGGTTTTACCACGTAGAAATTACAGCTGTGTTTAGACATAGTCTCCCTATTTTAGGGCACCATAATGTTTGTGACACATGGCTTCACAGGTGTTTGTAATCGCTCAGGTGTATTTAAATGCCTCCTTAATGCAGGAATAAGAGAGCTCTCAGCACTTAGCATTTTCTCCAATCTTTCCATCACCTTTGGAAACTTTTATTGCTGTTTATCATCATGATGACCAAAGTTGTGCCAATGAAGGTCAGATAAGCTATTATGAGACTAACACAAGAATAAAACTGTTAGAGATCAGCCAAACCTTAGGCATACCAAAATCAACTGTTTGGAACATCATTAAGAAGAAAGAGAGCACAGGTGAGCTTACTAATCGCAAAGGGACTGGCAGGCCAAGGAAGACCTCCACAGCCGATGACAGAATTCTCTCTATATTAAACCGAAATCCCCAAACACCTGGCCAACAGATCAGAAACTCTTCAGGAGTCAGGTGTGGATTTGTCAATGACCACTGTCTGCAGAAAATGTAATGAACAGAAATACAGAGGCTATACTGCAAATGTAGGATGGCCAGGTTACAGTTTGCCAAGAAGTACTTAAAAGAGCAACCACAGTTCTGGAAAAACTTGTGGACAGATGAGACAAAGATTAACTTATATTAGAGTGATGGCAAGAGCAAAGTATGGAGGAGAGAAGAAACTACGGTGGTGGGGTGCTATGGCCTGGGCATTTATGGCTGCTGAAAGTACTGGCTCACTTCTCTTCATTCATGATATAACTGCTGATGGTAGTAGCATACTGAATTCTGAAGGGTATAGGCGCATCCTATCTGCTCAAATTCAAACAAATGCCTCAATACTCATTGGCCGGCGGTTCATTCTACAGCAAGACAATGATCCCAACATAGTGCTGAAGCAACAAAGGAGTTTATCAAAGCGAACAAATGGGCAATTCTTGAGCGGCCAAGTCAATCACCTGATCTGAACCCAACTGAGCATGCCTTTTATATGCTGAAGAGAAAACTGAAGAGGACTAGCCCCCAAAACAAGCATAAGCTAAAGATGGCCGCAATACAGGCCTGGCAGAGCATCACCAGAGAAGACACCCAGCAACTGGTGATGTCCATGAATCGCAGACTTCAAGCTGTCATTGCATGCAAAGGATATGCAACAAAATACTAAACAAGACTACTTTCATTTACATGACATTGCTGTATCCCAAACATTATGGTGCCCTGAAATGGGGAGATATGTATAAACACTGCTGTAATTTATACATGGTGAAACCAAAATATATAAAAAATGGCCTTTATTAAAATCTGACAATGTGCACTTTAACCACATGTAATTTTTTTTCTATTACATATCTCAAATTACACAGTACAGAGGAAAATAAATAAATGGGTCTCAAGTTAAAGAAGTTAAAGATGGGTCTCAAGTTAAAGAAAATGCAATATAAAAACAATAGTCAATGTAGAAAAGGGGATAAAGGCTAGAAAGTTTGCATTAACAAAGGCATAATATCCCAGCAGGAATTTCAAAGCTAAATGTAATTTTAATAGCTATGTTTCTTTCTGTTTCTGCAAGCTAAAAAAAACAAAAGCTTATTTGACACATTGTTCAATAGAGTATCCTTGTTAATAGAAACAATTGCTTGTCAATCCAATGGCAATGACATGTTCTAGGGAAACAGTGATATCTGATTCCTGTGGGGAGGTTACGTGGAAACAGATTTTTTTCCTTAGTCTTTTTCTCAGGACAGCTTTTTTTCTACATGTTAGTTTCCAAACTTACTTTTAAGCAATTGTGTAGTTCCTGATTGTAACTGGGTAAATGCCGTTCCATAATACATTGCATTATATGCAACTTGCATTAATTTCTTAGTTTTCCTAATTTTGAAGAATAAACCGCCATTTAATATCCAGGCAACTTAATCAGCAAAAGGGGAAAGCATTAACTCTATTAGATCTGTAAGAATAATTTTTCCAAACTATGAAGGTGTATTCCTTTGAAGAATTTTTATCACCAATGATTCTTTGTCACTTGAATCAATTTTTTTTCCCTTCCCTTTCAGATTGGATGATGTCCCACCAGGGTTATCTTTGCTACCTGATAATATTCTGCAGGTCCTGAGACATCAGCAATTGCAGTGTATGCAGAAACTATCAGATGGATTGGAAGATGAACAGCAAGCATTGGCACTCATTTTGGTCAAATTCCTCATCATTATGTGTCGGTATGGTTCCAATATTATAATATATTCCAATACAAAAGAAGCATGAGTAGCAATTACTGTAGCATCCCACTAGTTGTGGCTTCCCAATCTAAATTTATTCCGGACTTATTTTCTGTCTGTGACCATTGTTTTATTGTTTTATCTTCTACACCAATGCTTCTTTGTACTAATTCATATCATTTGATTCTCTTCATGTCCCTGAAATCCTACTGATCTACAACTTGAATGTCCTCAATAGCTGACTCTCCACATCTGTCTTGGGTAGAGAATTCCTAAGATACATACTCTCTAAAGCAAAAATATCTCATTGCTGTCCTGAATGGCTGATCCCTTATTTTGAGACTGTGGCCCTGGTTCTAGACATGCCACCTCAATCATTACCCCACATCCATCATTTTAAAACCTTTTTATAATTTGTAATTTTTATTGAGATCACCTCTCATTCTAAAATTTGAGTGCAGACTATATTTGCATAATCCTTAAACTTTCTTCATAGAGCAATTCCCACCCGCCATAAGTTGCCAATAATTCTGTGATCTTTGTAGCATTATCTCTTCTGCAAATGTATCTTGACTTGGGTCATGGAGGACAGAGCTGGTCACAGTACTCATGGCACTGTCTAACCAGGGCCATGTACATTTTCAGTTGGTTGTGTTTACAGTTGTACTTAAGTTGCAATATTTGTTAATTTGCAGTAATTACTGCTGAACAACTACTGGACTGCTTGGAGTCAGTAGACTGGGCAATGTTCAAGGACTCTGCAACGGACCTGAATGAATATGTCACAGTCGTTACAGACTTCATAAGGAAATGTGTGGAGGACTGCGTCCTTCAAAAACTTTCCGAGTGTTTCCTAACCAGAAGTCTTGGATGAACTAGGAGATCCGCATCCTTCTGAGGACCAGATCCCGGGCATTCAGGTCTGGTGATGCAGAGGTCTATGAGAAGTCCAGATACGACCTTGACAAGGACATCAAAAGGGACTTCCACTCAAAGCTGGAGGGTGAGGTGGATGTTCGGCAACTGTGGCAAGGTTTGAATGCCATCACCTCCAAGAAGGGGAAAACAAATGGTCGGCATGGACTGGAAGGGCCGAGAGGGCCTGTTTCCGTGCTGTAATTGTTATATGGTTATATGGTTATAAGGCAAAACCAGGAGGCAGCTCAAGCGACAGAGAAGCATCACTCCCTAACGAACTCAATGCGTTCTACACACGCTTTGATAGAGAGAACACTGATGTGCCTTCCCAAGCCCCTATATGCCCTGATTGTATTACAGTCATAGTCACAGAAAACTGTAATGTCCAGGTTCAGGAACAGCTTCTTCCCTACAGTCATCAGGCTATTAAACACCACAACCTCAAATAAGCTCTGAACTACAATAGACTATTATTATTATCATTGCACTACTATCTTTTGTTTTTGTGGGTATATATATATATATATATATATATATATATATGTATGTGTGTGTGTGTGTATATATGTGTGTATATATGTGTGTATATATGTGTGTATATATATATATATGTGTGTGTGTGTGTGTGTGCGCGTATACATACACAGACCTTTTTTTTCTCAGGTTTATCATATTTATGGTGTACAATGCTTACATATTCTGTTGTGCTGTAGCAAATAAGAATTTCATTGTTCTATCTGGGACATATGAATATAAAACACTCATGACTTTCTGATAGCTTGCTGTAGCACTGAATTAACTTTCAATCATTTGTGCACAAGGAGATCAAGGTCCTTTTTGTCCACACACTTTTTATTCTCTCAAATTAAAAAAGTGCTCTTCAATTATTCTACCAAAGTGGATGGCTTCACGTTTACCCAAGGTTAAATTGAAGACCCTCATGATTTTTGTATTTCCCTTACTCTATACTCCTCCCATTTCCTAACCATACACTTCTACTTTACTGTTTGGAGTATGTTTCGAGCCACCATTGATATTTTCTGTCTCTTAGCTTCATCCAAGTACCAGCTCTGCTAGGCGGAGGACAGTGTTAGTAGACGGAAATTGGCTGGTTCTGTGGTCGAGGAAGAATCGGAGGACTGTTAGACTTTCCTGGTGGGGGATAGAGGTGTAGAGTGTTGAGGAAGAAACGGAGGCCTTTAAGACATTCCTTGTCGAGGTAGAAGAGGAGGGCTTTAAAACCTCAGTTTTCCAGGCTTCATGACTACCTCATCTTTACTATGGATGTTCAGTCTGCACCTCCATCCCGTTTCTTCCTCGACCATAGAACCAGCCAATTTCCATCTACTACCACTCCTGCATAGCAGAGCTGGCCCTTGCCCTTAACAACTTCTTCTTCGACGACTCCCACTTCCTCCAAATTCAAGGCGTGGCTATGGGCACTCGCTTGGGCCCCAGCTATGTCTGCCTCTTTGCAGGGTTCGTCAAACAATCGCTGTTCCAGGTGTGCACTGGCCCTATACCCGAATTCTACCACAGCTACATTGACAACTGCATTGGTGCTACCTCCTGCACCCATGCAGAACTCACTGACTTCATTAAGTTCATGACTAATTTCCATCCTGCACTCAAACTCACTTGGACCATCTCCGACATCCCCGACATCTCCCTACCGTTTCTAGATCTCACCATCTCCATCACAGGAGACAGACTATCGACTGACATCTATTACAAACCCATTGACTCCCATAGCTATCTAGACTACACTTCTTCCCACCCTGCCTTCTGTAAAGACTCTATCCCCCCCCCCCCTACTCTCAATTCCTCCGTCTACACCGCATCTAAACCCAGGTGAGGTGTTTCAAACCAGGTCATCGGAGATGTCCTCATTCATTAGGGAACGGGGGTTCCCCTCTTCCATTATAGATGAGGCTCACTTGAGTCTCTTCAATATCCCACAGCTTTGCTCTTGCTCTCCCTGTTCGTAACAAAGACCCCTTGTCCCCCTTGTCCCCCTTGTCCTCACCTTCCATATCAGCCGTCGCATACAGGGCACAATCCTCCACCATTTTTGCCACTTCCACCAGGATCCCACCACTAGCCACATCTTCCCATCTCCACCCCTTTCAGCTTTCCGCAGCGACCGTTCGTTCCACAACTCCCTGGTCAACTCGTCCGTTCCCACCCAAACCCTCCCTAGGTACTTGCCCTTGCAACTGCAAGGGTTGCAACACCTGTCCCTAAATCTCCCCCCTCGACTCCATCCAAGGACCCAGACAGTCTTTTCAGGTGAGGCAGAGGTTCACTTGCACCTCCTCCAACTTCTTCCTCTGTATCTGCTGTTCCAGGTGTGGACTCCAGGCTTGCTGATCGTTTTGCTGAAATCCTCCGCTCGGTCTGCTTAAATCGACCTGATCTCCCGGTTGCACAACACTTTAACTCCTCCTCCCATTCCCACACTGACCTTTCTGTCTTGGGCCTCCTCCATTGTCAGAGTGAGGCCCCGTTCAAATTGGAGGAACAGCACCTCATATTTCGCTTGGGTAGCTTGCACTCCAGCGGTATGAACATTTACTTTTCTAACTTCAAGTAGCCCTTGCTTCACCTCTCTCTCCATTCCCTCCCTGTCCCCCTTCCCAGTTTTCCTACCAGTCTTACTATCTCTGACGACATTTTATCCATGTACCGCCCACTCCCCTGACATCAGTCGGAAGAAGGATCTCGACCCAAAATGTCACCCATTCCTTCTGCCTCTCCCGCTGAGTTACTCCAGTATTTTGTGTCTACCTTCGATTTAAACCAGCATCTGCAATTCTTACCTACACATATGAATAATTTGTATTTTTGTGTGTTTGAGTCTATGTGTCTTTGATGCTGCTGCAAGTTAAGTTTTCATTGTACCCTGTAACTCACTGTATTTGTGCATAAAAACAATAATCAACTTGACTTTACTCGACTTTCCACAAATGGGACCAGACTTGTGTGTACTTCCAGCCTTTTCTGTTTCTCCTTTAGATTTTCAACATATCCTTTTTTGTAATTGTCAATGATAGCTATAAATTGGATCATTCTCTTTTTATCCCAGGAATCTGGCTAATGTTGAGGAGATTGGTTCCTGCTCCTACATTAATCATGTAATCACCATGACTACTGTCTACATCCAACAAGTAAGTGAAAAACTTTATAATACCGTTTTCTCTTCAAAGTATTTCCAGCACTTTATATCCAAAGACAAAAATAATTTATTAATGTGGTAAACTTTTCCATTAGTTTGTCTTAGATTTTAATTTTGTTATTTCACTTAAGCTTTCCATAATTCAGACAAAAGTTGGTGTAGATGCTGAAAAGCTTAAGATTCCGTGGGCTTACTCATCTCTCAAGAGTGAAATATGGTACAACTTGAAAAAAAAAATCAGTGTTGCAAAGACCTGATGAGAGGAAAGAATGGAAAGAGATTACTTTTCAACTGTAAGAAATAAAGGCCGACCAATTGAATGGGCACCATACTTGATAATGTCACGTAAAATTGCCTTTTCAATTTAGCAATTGCGTACACTTGTTCTATCCTACACACAAAAGGCAATATAATGAAGCCAATTAACTTACAAACCTGAACATGGGAGCAAACCGGAGCACCCTGAGAAAACCTACGTGTTCACAGGGAGAACGTACAAACTCCATACAGACAGCAACATAGTCAGGAACAAACATTTCTGGCACTGTAAGGCAGCAACTTTGCTTCTGCCCTTTGTTAAGTTCTCTTAATTTTCTTTTACAATAAGTTAAAAAGCAAGACCAAAGAAAAAGAAATGGCAGACGAAACACCAGCTGAAGATTTTGTAAGGCACGCACTTATCTTCTGTGAGAGTCTATACGACCCGTATCGAAACTGGAGACAGAGAGCAGCTGGGTGAGTGGATGATGATATATGAAAGCTAAAAGCTAAGCTTTGTTTTTGTGAACCTATTTTTAAATTTTTTTAATTACTTTAGATTCTACTGATTTTGTTCTTATGTTACCCTTCTATGTAAGATAATACTAAAGCAATGATTTTGATCGCATGATGCTCAATTGTAATCGTTTATTTTCACTGAGAATGCCAAGGAGTACATTATCATGATGTTCAAAAGCTATTTAATGCTTCCCATTACTAATTATCAATGGTGTGGTATATCTACCTGCAAATATAACAATTTCATGGATGTTCCTGTTAAGATAAACAATGTAACACCAGTTATACAACGGAGGAACTTTACAACTTGGTTTAACGTTTTGACTGAAATTACTATGTTCATAATTAAGAATGCAGTTAATTGTACATTTTTAACAGAAGCATCCATCGCGTCATATGTTTCAAATGATTACAGCAACAAGTGTGTGCATGATAAAAGGTTTTTAGAGTCCTCTATCAATGTAAAAGTGACTTGATGTTGTCAAGATGCTGCAAATTTGGTTGAACTTTTCAAGCTGCGTAGTAGCTCCCACTGTTGTGACACTTTCTCATGCCCTCACCCAGGGCAAAGCAGAAGAGGTCCTTGATGCTGATTTTGGATTTCTTGATTGTGAATGTCTCATGCAAAAATAATGTAGTTATAGCCTTTTAACTTTGTAAAGCATCACGGCCTAGTATGAGCATTATTGTACAGAATTTAACAAGCAATGAGAAGAGTTGTTAAAGCAGATGACCAAAGGCTTGCTCAATCGGTAGGTTTCAGGGAGCATTTTAAAAGGTGTCAGTAGTAGATCTGCTGCTTCACGGATCCAGCGATTTGGGTTCAAACCTGATTGCTAGTACTATGTGGAATTTGAATGCTCTTTCTGAGACCGCATGAGTTAGCCCCCAGGGAGTGGTGGTTTTGTTTCTTCCCACATGATATTCTCATTACCTTTTCTAGCTCTAATCTCTTGAGCATAGGCAAATATACTTGCTCCATCCGGCTATATCCACGGCTATATCCACCCTTACACTTGCCTCTTATTTCTGACACTCCTTAAAATGTATCAGTTTAACCTGTTATGGGCTTTTACCTTAATATTGTGTGTTCCATGCCAAATTTTGTGTCCCGAATGCTTTTGTGAAGGGCCTTTGGATGTTTTAGAGCTAGCTATTATTATTGGATGTGTGAAGCCTAGCCCAGTTGCACAACCCTGTATATAATAGTTTGCATATTTTACATTATTATCAAAGCTCACTTTCCTACCTTGCTTTGTCCTGAGGCCTGCTCATTTAATTGAAAGTATTTTTGGTGGTGAGGATACGAGTGATTAGGCATTCATATTTGTAAATATTTAAAAGCAGCAACAACATTTCAAGAGTAAAGTGTGTTTAATTGTCATCTGACAACAGAACAATTAAATCTTTCTTGCAGCAGTTTACAGGCTTGTAATTACAGATTAAAATAAGAGCAGTAAAAAAAGTGTTTGAATGCTTTGTACAAAGGGGTGTGGTATAGCTGAAGGAAAGCCAAGGAATTTACGCAGCACTAAAGAACTACAAATGCTGGTATTACACAAAAGGGCACAAAGCTCTGGAGTAAATCAGCAGGTCAGGCAACATTCCTGGAGAACGTGGATTGGTGACATTTCTGGTCAAAGAATGCTCTCCACCCGAAATGTCACCTATCCATGTTCTCGAGGGATGCTGCCTAATCTGCTGAGTTACTCCAGCAATCCTGCCTTTCAAGGAACTTGTGTTAAGCTTCACGAGTCTTTAGTTATCCCATACCTGGGGTAATTGTATTCCAGCATCTGCTCTTCAGGACAGATTTTAGGATTCTAAAGGGGATATAGAGAAAATGCACCATGATGGTGCAAATGCACCACTGGGCATAATCGGGAAAACACAGGATCATTTCATTCCAAAAAGGAAGAACGATTCTAATGGGAGTAGGAGGCAACTGTGGCTGACAAGAGAAGTTAGGGATAGAATAAAACTAAAAGAAAAGATGTATAACACAACAAAGAGTAGCCGGAAGCCAGTGGATTGGGAAACTTTCATAGGACAACAGAAGGAAACAATACGGGCTGAAAAGATGAAGTACGAGGGGAAGCTGGCCAGGAATATAAAGGACAGTAAAAGCTTCATTAGATATGTTAAGGGAAAAAGAGTAGCAAAGTCTAATGTGGGTCCCTTGAAAGCAGACACAGGTGAAATAATTATGGGCAACAAAGAAATGGCAGAAGAGTTGAATAGGTACTTCGGATCTGTCTTCACTGAGGAGGACACAAACAATCTCCCAGATGTACTGGAGGACAGAAGATCTAATGGGGTAGAGGAACTGAAAGAAATTTTCATTAGGCAAGAAATAGTATTAGGTAGGCTAATGGGACTGAAAGATGATGAATCCCCTAGGCCTGATCGTCTGCATCCCAGGGTCCTCAGGGAGGTGGCTCTAGAAATAGTGAACGCATTAGTGATCATTTTCCAATGTTCAATAGATTCAGGATCAGTTCCTGTGGATTGGAGGATAGCTAATGTTATCCCACTTTTCAAGAAAGGAACGAGAGAGAAAACGGGGAATTACAGACCAGTTAGCCTGACTTCGGTGGTGGGAAAGATGCTGGAGTCAATTATTAAAGAGGTAATAATGGGGCATTTGGATAGCAGTAAAAGGATTAGTTCAAGTCAACATGGATTTATGCAAGGGAAATCATGCTTGACTAATCTTCTGGAATTTTTTTAGGATGTGACAAGTAAAATGGATGAAGGGGTGCCAGTGGATATAGTGTATCTAGACTTTCAGAAAGCCTTTGATAAGGTCCCCCACGGGAGACTGGTGACTAAAATTAGAGCACATGGTATTGGGGGTAGGGTGCAGAGATGGCAAGTGTCCCGGATTCGCCGTATTTTATCCCGGCGAAATAACCTTTTTACGGTGTTCCGGCAGCCAAACATGCTGTTACGGAACACCGCCGCGCCGGTGTTCCTCCCGTGGTGAACGCCAGCGCCATGTGTCCCCGGTTTGCCGGCCCGCGCGATCAGCGGCACTTTGCCGGGCCCTAGTGTCCGCGCCTGCGCAGTTGGGGAGGGTTGCCGGGCCCCAGTGGCCGCGCGTGCGCAGCGGGGGAGGGTTGCCGGGCCCCAGTGGCCGCGCGTGCGCAGTGGGGGAGGGTTGCCGGGCCTGGCGCCATTTCGAGCCACGCCACGCCCGGCTCAGAGCCCGGGCGGCGCCGGCCCGCGCGATCAGCGGCACTTTCTTGCCGCCAGCCAGCCGCTCGCGGCAGCCCCATCACCGGGCCTCCCCCCCACCCCCACCCAGTGCGCATGCGCAGACCCGCCGGCAACACCCGCCCCGCCGCCGGCAGCCCGCTGATCTGCACCAGTGCGCAGGCGCATAGCCGCCGGCAACAACCCCAAGTGAGTATGTTACGGAGAGAAATGCATTTAACCCCATTTGTTACGGACAAATGGGTTGAATGTTACTGTGAACTAAATTTAGGGTTGGCATCTCTGAGGGTGTTGACATGGATAGAAAATTGGTTGGCAGACCGGAAGAAAAGAGTAGGAGTGAACGGGTCCTTTTCAGAATGGCAGGCAGTGGCGAGTGGAGTGCCACAAGGCTCAGTGTTGGGGCCACAACTGTTTACCATATATATTAATGATTTGGAAGAGGGAATTAGGAGCAACACTAGCAAGTTTACGGATGACACAAAGCTGGGTGGCACTGTGAAGAGGATGTTAGGAGGTTGCAGGGGGACCTGGACGGGTTGAGTGAGTGGGCAGATGTGTGGCAGATGCAGTATAATATAGATAAATGTGAGGTTATCCACTTTGCCGGCAAAAACAAGGGGGCAGATTATTATCTCAATGGGGTTAGGTTAGGTAAGGGGGAGGTGCAGAGAGACCTGGGCGTCCTTGTACACCGGTCACTGAAAGTTGGCATGCAGGTACAGCAGGCAGTGAAGAAAGCTAATGGAATGTTGGCCTTTATAACAAGAGGATTTCAGTATAGGAGTAAAGAGGTTCTTTTGCAGTTGTATAGGGCTCTGGTGAGACTACATCTGGAGTATTGTGTACAGTTTTGGTCTCCTAATTTGAGGAAGGACATCCTTGTGATTGAGGCAGTGCAGCGTAGGTTCACGAGATTGATCCCTTGGATGGTGGGACTGTCATATGAGGAAAGATTGAAAAGACTAAGCATGTATTCACTGGAGTTTAGAAGGATGAGGGGGATCTTATAGAAACATACAATTATAAAAGGACTGGACAAGCTAGATGTAGGAAAAATGTTCCCAATGTTGGGTGCCCAGAACCAGGGGCCACAGTCTTAGAATAAAGGAGAGGTCATTTAAGACTGAGGTGAGAAAAAACCTTTTTACCCAGAGAGTTGTGAATTTATGGAATTCCCTGCCACAGAGGGCAGTGGAGGCCAAATGACTGGATGGATTTAAGAGAGAGTTGGATAGAGCTCTAGGGGCTAGTGGAGTCAAGGGATATGGGGAGAAGGCAGGCACGGGTTATTGATAGCGGACGATCAGCCATGATCACAATGAATGGCGGTGCTGGCTCGAAGGGCCGAATGGCCTCCTCCTGCACCTATTTTCTATGTTTCTATGATAAATGATGTAGTTGCTTAAACTAGAATGGTTTTCCCTGAACCAGAGGGAAGGTCTGATAAATGTTGTTAAAGGTTGAAGGTGCTAACTAAGTTAAGGAAAAAGCATGCTAGACAGTGAACAGGTAATGAGAGTTCGCTGAAACCGTTTGGTAAAAGAATGGAAAAAAAAACAAGACATTTTTTTCCAGGGGCTTCTAATATTTGTAATGCAATACTTGAAGGTAATCAGATTCCATTGTAACAATTAAAACAAACTTGAGAGACTTCACAAGCAGGTTTCGGAAGCTTATGCAATAAATCACTGCAGTCTGACACAAAAAGCTGGAGTAACTCAGTGGGACAGGCAGCATCTCTGGAGAGAAGGAATGGGTGGTGTTGGGTCGAGATTTTTCTCTCCAGAGATGCTGCCTGTCTCGCTGAGTTACTCCAGCCTTTTGTGCCTATCTTCGGCATAGAGCGTACAAGTTAATTGGCACCTCAAGCCTCTACCAGCCCTTTGAAAGGTCACACGAAAAAAATCTAGGTGACTTTCAATAGTATCTCCATGAATAATACAATAGGCAAGGAATAGCCCATCCATGTTGACCATGATTCAGGTCTATGTCCTCTACCTCCTACGCTTTACTTACTTGGTAAAGTGTCTTATATTCAACTGCACCAAGCAAGTGTACAACAGATTGACCATGCTAGGAATCCATTTGAAGATCATGAACCTGGACAAGCCCATGCTGGTGCCTATCTTCCACGCTTGCCTTGAAGCCCATCTCTACGTTTACAACCTTTCCGAACACTTGTGCCAAGTTCACAGGTGAATTTAGCCACTGGGGCTGGTGTCCTACTTCCCTATCAGTGCCACTGCAGCTCGGAGTTGCCTGACAATGTCAGGAGCCTTAAGAATTGCATTCAATACCATCACATCTTTGGGGGATAAAATGAACACTGCCAAGTAGAGCAATAATTTCTGCTGTCGGCATTGCCTAAGGAACTGGGAGGCGTCCTGAATGTCCCCATTCCATGAGAGGTTCAAGGGCAATCTACAATGCCACATGCAGGTGGCAGTAGCAAAAAATTGAAACTGCATGCTTTCTGCCACACAACTAGGGGATTAGCAAAGTCATCTGGGTCAACCAGAAAAGTTAATTCCAAGTTGAGGGTATCATGAAGGTCCCAGGTCATCCTGAACTTTGCCTCGTTAGATGGTCTCCGGCTTTGTCATTCGTATGGTTGATCCACAGACATGTAAATTTACGTTTGGAGAACAGAGGATTGTAATATGAAGAGGATGAATTTGAATAATTTACAGCAAAAGCTAGGCTTGGCATTAACTTAGATCTTTCAAAGGGCTGACAGAAACTTGAGGTACCAATTAATGTGAGCGCTCTAAAGTCCCATATATAGCACTTCACAGTGATTTATTGCATGCTTGTGAAACCTGCCAACAATCATGGGGATTGGCACTGTTTTATTAGCTTATTGTTTGCATTGGACATGAAACATTTCCAACAAATGCAGCAATTACCCAACATTACCTCTTCCTTGTGAATTGTTTTGAAGTAAATTTGATAAATTTAGGAACTTAGGTTTTAAGTTGAATTGCAGCCACTTAATGGGATTAAGTTAAAAATGGCAGGAGTATGGTTAAATGTGACTATTCTGTCCAATTAACATATATTTGTCATCTTTACTACAGTCCTGCAATGTTTGTGCAAATGCTTACACTAGAATGAAGAAATGATTATCTACCATAACTCAAACTCACAATGGGAGGAAATACAGATTGTTCTGAGGCATTCAGCTATGTCACCTATAATTGTGCCTTGTTTATTAATTGTGTACGTGAAGTTTGTATTATGCTTCAATGGTAGTCAAATTACAATTTCTGGAGGAAGAGCACACCCAAAGACAAACATTTTTTAAAGTGTTTAACATAATTTGCTAAATTAGAAGCATCAAGCATGTATTTTTGAAAACTGTTAACTATATAATCTTAAATTGTCAGATCTTGCCTCTGTACTCCTGTGTATGCCAGAAGAATTTGTGAACAGACACAAATCCATAATCTTGTGTGGGTAGTTATCATTTGGCCTTGGAATTGGATAAGAGTTCAAGAGACAAGTACCTGTTCTTTAAGCAAACTCTTGACTTCAGTCTTTAAATTCCTGTTGAAAATTTGATTCCAAAAATTCCACCCAAAACATTTATTATCCCATTGCCTCCTCCTGATTTGCAAAGCGCATCCAACAATTTACTTTTACTCTTTAAATTCCTGTGTATGTGAAAGATTAAATTTTGCCTTTCTCATCCATCCCTTTCCCACTGTGACGTCATACTAAATTAATCTAATTGTGTTGGTGAGGACAGTGGATGGATCCAGAGACAGCTGGTTTTGTCAGGTGGGCAGACTGATTCTGAATTAACTTAACAGGTTCCCAACGTTTGTTCATAAAAACAAACCACAAACAAGAGTGCATTTGGAAACTCTGAAACCAGGAAATTAATAGTGTTAAAATTCTGTCAAGGAAACATATGACAAGCATTCATTTAGTTGTTATATTTTGACGATGTGACCAAATTGAACAAACTCAAGGAATTTTATTTGTCTTTTAATAAATGATTTGAGCGATTTTTAATTTTGATTATATATTGTACAACTGAATTCCGGCAATCATTTCTACTGTATTTGTACAGTTTTTTTACCAGTTCTAATGTTAAATTTAAGTCAGAGGAGATACAGATGCTGGTGTGCAAAAAAGACAGTGCTGGACTAACTCAGTGGGTTCGGCAGCATTTCTGGATAACATGGATAGGTATGAGCCCGAGTCGGAAGAAAGGTCCCAACCTGAAACGTCTCCTCTCCAGAGTTGTTGGCTGACGCGCTGAGCTGCTCAAGCACTTTGTGATTTTATTTCTTAAATTATCACTGTGTCTAATGCACATATGGTGAGAGTTTTTTGCAATGAGAAAATAATTTTAGATTTTTTTGATAACTGAGATTAGCGGTTGAGTTTCAGTCTGTGAAGGTAACAATCTGTTCCTTGTTGACACATAACACATTTTCCCTTGCTTGCAGTCTGCATCACTTTAAAATAAATTGGTAACTTTTTACTGGAGCTGTTTACACTATATTTGAATCTGCTCTGGTCTGATTAAATAAAAGCACAGAATGTTTGGTAAAATTTACAAAAGTTTGCATAGTTGATGATTGCACTATCCTCCCAAATGGATGAGCTTTGAGCTGCTGGCTAATTTGACAGTGATCTAAGTTAATCTAGTTTCTGTACATCCATGCACTCCGCCACAGGAGTCACTAGATAGCAATTAAGAAGAGGAACATATGCATATGTGGAAAGTTTGATATTACCCCAGTCACGCTTCATTATCTCAACCATCTTTTGGCATTTGCTAATTGTAACGTTGATTCTCCCTATCCCTTTCCAGTTACGTTGTCTGTGCGGTGGAGAAGAGCAGACAGAAATATAAAGCAGCTTGTCTTACTGTGGAGTTCATCCCTTTCTTTTATCGTAAGTACACTGCAATTAATTGTCCCCCCCCTCCAAAAAAATACCTAAATACCTATTTAATCTCCACAGATCGAATTGTATCATTTTATTTTTTTGCTACACTGCTTGTGCCTATTAAAACAATTTTTGGGATCCTTGCGTACAGTTACTTATCAGTCCGATAGCAGTTCAGTAACTTGTTTGCAGATTTAATACTGTATGAAACAACATTGTGGTCAAGAATTGTGTGGTCAACTAATTGTTTTAACTAATGTTATTGGCGTGCTTTGATATCTCAGTTTTTCAGAGCAGATCGAATGAGTCACATTGTGATGATATTATAGACATGCATTAGGGATTATCCATAGGAGAAAAAAAAGACAAAAGTATTTTTATATAGTTGGAGTTTTGTTGGAGTGGGTTTTGCAAAATGGATATCACACACTTGCAATGCTTTTCAAATGCTGTGAACTTTGTAATGATCTACAGCATAGAATTATGGAGCATATGAACAGGGCCTTCAGCCCAATTCATCCATACTGACCCTCTAAGCTATTTCCATTTGAACCATATATAACATATAGTACAGCATGTACATCTCAATTGGGCTTTGGGTCTGGCAAAATGTTGAGAAGATGACTTTATTTTGTTTATTATAGACATTTAGTTCCGAGTATTTTTAACCTTAAGGTGCTGTTGCCATAATTTTATGATTTCTGTTCAATGTTGCAACAGTGACCTCTGCTCCCAACAATACCAATCAGTTGAGAGAGTCAACTGTGATTCTGTGAGGTTATCTTTTGCCTCCAAGTTATAGATTTCACAGTTTTTAAATCTATTGGCTTTCAGTGTATTACTGCAGGAATGCTGTGTTATAAGAGGTAGAAGAGAGGCTATGTTTTCAAGGAGACATGTAATATCTCGAGGCACAATTTCAAGCTGTTCCTATGTCCTAGATAGTATTAAAGCTTACAACCAACAACACCAGAAAAATAAATTATGGTAATTTTCATACATTGTTTATGGGGATTTGCTGTCAGCATATTGACTGCTGTCTTTCCCACACCACAAATCCACCAATGCTTCAAAAGCCATTGATTGTTTAGTATGCGACATTTCCGATAATGCGATGTTTTTCTTTTAATTTGTCTCTGCTTTCCTGTGAAATATGTGGTGTGGTTATTGCTAAGTGTAGGATAGGTTATGTCCAGTGGTGTGATTGAGATGTTGATAATTGCAGCAAAATATTTATGATATGGATGATAAAGGTTTTTCCAGAACAGTGCACTTGTGTGGATGTTAAGAGGAGCAATCCCTGCCTTCCATTCTGCTTGGATTTTCCATTAATGATTGAACTACATAATATGGGTTTACATACATGCATCAACTGTTGAGCCAGGTGAGCCAGCAGCTCTGCTACTGACATGTGGCAATGAACAAGGGTAACTATTTTAAAGCAGAGTGTTGGATATTGTTGGGAAGTAAAAGGTGTGAATATTCCACTCAGAACTTTCCACATGAATGTAAAACTTTTCAATTTGTCTTTCAATTTTGCACAGTGCGTTTGATTACTGTGTAAAACTGAAGGACACGTTGCAAGTAAGTTGAAGTGAAGCTTCGAAGTTGAAAAATTGAAGCAAGAAGGATATTGTAAAATAAGAAAGGAATGAATTCCATAAATAAATTATACAATTTATAAAAATAGTTTGCCAAAAATAGTAGTCACAACCTGCTGGGCAAAAGGGAAAGGGAGTGGAAACAAGCACGAAAAAGCTCGTCAGTAAGATATCCATTTATATATTAAAAATTATTAATAATAAAAAGATTAGTTTCCTTGTATAGAATGCAGTCCATTGTTTGTTTTGTTTAAACAAAAATATCTGCCTGATCTCTGAGAGTCCTTTGGTACAGCACAAATTTGAAATTTGGAATCAGTTTATTAGATATTAAAATGTTTTTAGTAACCTTTGAGATTTTGGCACATCCTGCAGTATTTGATGTTATCAGCTAGCTGCCAAAATACATGACACACACAAATAGGTCATTTGTATTCAGAGTTTAAGAGCCAGCTAAGGTGCTTGTCTCCCCAACATTTGCCTCGCTCCAACCCTTTCCAAAAGTGCTGGGCAGATGTTGGAGAGACAACATTTTGTGGCATTTCCAAATTTCTGATCCCTGGTAGATGCTATGTGATCTGGGCTACAGGAGCCGCAAGCTCCTTGGCCCAACAAGTCTACTTCTTGGACAGATCTTTAGATTAAGGGTGATTTGCTTCCACTGCAGTTCATTGGGATCTGCGGTAGCTGAGATAGCAAGTGAAGGGCCCATAACCTTCATTACATGTTGAGAGAGATTCAACATGGAAACAGGTTCTTTAGCCCATGAATTCCATGTTGACATCCAAACACAAATACTAACCCTACCTTAACCCATTTTGTCCATCCTCTAATTCCTTCATTTCCCTCCCCCCCCCACCCCCCCTCACCTACACAATATGGGCAATTTACATTATCCAATTAACTGATTGTCCCACACATGCTCACAGGGGGAATGTCATAAGGATGTAGAATGTGAGTCGAAGATGCTTGATGCGTATGTAGTTGAGTCTGATAGAAACATAGAAACCTAGAAATTAGGTGCAGGAGTAGGCCTTTTGGCCCTTCGCGCCTGCACCGCCATTCAATATGATCATGGCTGATCATCCAACTCAGTATCCCGTACCTGCCTTCTCTCCATACCCCCTGATCCCCTTAGCCACAAGGGCTACATCTAACTCCCTCTTAAATGTAGCCAATGGACTGGCCTCAACTACCCTCTGTGGCAGAGAGTTCCAGAGACTCACCACTCTTTGTGTGGAAAAAGGTATTTCTCATCTCGGTCTTAAAGGATTTCCCCCTTATCCTTTAGCTGTGACCCCTTGTCCTGGACTTCCCCAACATCGGGAACAATCTTCCTGCATCTAGCCTGTCCAACCCCTTAAGAATTTTGTAAGTTTCTATAAGATCCCCACTCAATCTCCTATATTGTAGAGAGTATGATTATGATATATATTCTAGAGAGTATGATCATGAGAGTATGAGTATGATATAAACCAAGTCTATCCAGTCTTTCTTCATAAGACAGTCCTGACATCCCAGGAATCAATCTGGTGAACCTTCTCTGCACTGCCTCTATGGCAATAATGTCCTTCCTCAGATTTGGAGACCAGAACTGTACGCAATACTCCAGGTGTGGTCTCACCAAGACCCTATACAACTGAAGTAGAACCTCCCTGCTCCTATACTCAAATCCTTTTGCTATGATGTTGGGTGATCCGCTCATCAGAGCTGACTGTAATGAATGTCTCGCATGTGATGTTAACCCGGGAGAGGATACTGAGCTTGGTTTCTTTGTTCTTCGATAGACTTGGGAGGATTTTAAGGAGACGGTTTTTATAGTATCTTTCCGATGCTTTCAGATGCCTGATATGGATAGTCTAGGCCTTGGCTTGTGGCTGCCTATAAACATTGTGCTGGATTTGGGTTCTTGATTTTCAAACGTTCTTTGTCAAATTTTCAAAGACCAGTTTTGCACAGAGGTGATGGTGAATTTTATCATCTGGCTTCATCGAGAGGTGGCTGCTGAAATAGGACATAAAACTGTACAGCACAGCAACAAGCTCTTTGGTTCACAATGTTTGTGTTCACCATAATGCCAAATTAAACTGTTAGCTTGCACCGAGGCTTTATCCCTCCGCTCCCAGACTGTTGTGCACCTGGGCTATATGCCTCCTTTCCCAGCCTGTTGATATACCGATCTAAATGTCTCCTGAACATTGCTGTCGTATATCTGCTTCCACCACCTTCCTTGGCAGCACTTTTCCAGTACCTACCAATACTCCATGGATCAGGGTAAAAAAAAAACACACTTGGTTTGTAAATCTCATTTAGATTTTCCCCCTCATTAAACCTATGTTCTCTGGTATTTGATTTTTCCATCCTGGTAAAAGATTGACCAGCTCCCTTATCTATGCGTAGCATAACTTGATAAAGATTGTTTCTGGAGTCTTATTATTGACAATTATTGTTGGTGGATAGTGTTGAACAGAGAGGCCAGGTTGGTGGAAGACTTTTATTTTGTGAATGTCAAGTGTAAGGCTTGTACTGTTATGCTTTGGTGAATGTGTTGATGATAAAATAGAGTTCGGCATCTGAACATGCAAATGCTATCAATGCACAGTAAGGCCAAGGAAGACTGAATGATGTAAGTCGTGATGATGTCAGTTGAGAGGGGATGGTGAAGGTTTGTTAATCACTGCTGATCGATCTAGTGTACTAAAGAGAAAGAGATAAATGAAGGCAGAAGAGAGGGAGCAAAATCATAATGCTGTGTGATACAAAATGCAGCAATGTGAAGTAGGAGAATCTAGAAATAGCCAAGTCATGTCAAGTCAACTTTATTTGTCACATACACATACAAGATGTACAGTGAAATTAAAGTGGCAATGCTTGCGGGATTGTGCAAAACAACAGAACAGAACCAGTATTTACATTAAAAAAAGAAGACACAACCGTATTTACGGCCTGGTGAAATCAATGTTTACAGTCCTGATGGCCTGTGGAAAGAAACTCCGTCTCATCCCCTCTGTTTTCGCAACGTGATGGCGGAGGCACTTGCCTGACTGTGGCAGCTGGAATAGTCCGTTGCTGGAGTGGTAGGGGTCCTTCATGATCTTACTGGCTCTGGATCTACATCTCCTGGTGTATAGGTCCTGCAGGCGGGGGGAGTAGTTCTCGTGGTGCATTCGGCCGAAAGCACTGCTCTCTGCAGAGCCTTCCTGTCCTGGACAGTGCTGTAGCCAAACCAGATAGAGATGTTTCCGGTCAGGATACTTTCTACAGCACCAGAGTAGAAGGATTGAAGGATCCTCAGAGAGACTCTGAATTTCCTCAGCTGCTTGAGGTGGTAAAGGCACTGCCTTGCCTTTCTCACCAGTGCGGCAATGTGTGTTGTCCATGTCAGATCCTCTGTGATGTGGACTCCCAGGTATTTAAAGTTGCTCACCCTATCCACAGTAGTCCCATTTATCGCCAGTGGCATGTATGTCCTTGGTTGTTGTGCCCATCTAAAGTCCATAGTCAGCTCCTTAGTTTTAGTGACATTCAAGAGGATGCTGTTCTGACACCCGAGTGCCAGGTCAGCTACCTCCTCCAGGTAGGCCTTCTCATCGTTATCGGAGATCAGGCCCACCACCACTGTGTCATCAGCAAACTTGATGATGGAGTTGGAGCTGAACCTGGCCACACAATCATGTGTGTACAGACAACAAAAATAACTGGAGAGGCTGGTTATCGTAAATTGTTGAAACAAAGAACCAAAGATGTTGGTTAATACACAAGAGCGATTATTTGGACATACTCGTGGGCGGGGCTGTGGCTGCATTCAAGGTCTTGAGACGGAGGAGGACCCGTGGGAAGCGCTCTGGAGCACTCACCCGACACCAGCGACGAGGATCACGCACACCACTCCCGAGCATATTCCTGGCAAACATACGTTCTCTCAAGAAGAAAGTGGACGAACTGCAACTCCTGCATCGGACTAACAAGGACTTCTCTCGAGCTGCTACCCTGTGTTTCACCGAGACCTGGTTTTGTGAGTCGACCCCGGGCAGCGTGCTGCAACTGGCTGGCTTCCAACTTCACAGAGCAGATCGCGAAGTGGAGGCAGCGGGGAAATCAAGAGGCGGTGGAATATGCTTCTGTACCAACCAGGACTGGTGCAGCGACATCACGGTACTGTCAAATTTCTGCTCTCCCAACCTAGAATCCCTCTTTATAAACTGCAAACCCTTCTACTCTCTGAGGGAATTGAACTCCTTTATTCTCGCTGGAGTTTACATTCCCCCCCAAGCCTGCGTACATGAGGCACAAATGCAACTCGCTGACCAGTTAATGAGGGTAGAGAGTGACTTCCCGGACTCCATGGTCATTGTTTAGGGGGACTTTAACAAAGCTAACCTCAGCCGTGACCGTCCAAAATACAGACTTCATGTTACCTGCCCCACCAGAGGGGAGAGAACACTCGATCACTGTTATACGGCAATCAAGAACGCATATCACTCTGTTCCCCGGGCGGATCTGGGTCTCTCTGATCATTGCATAGTTCACCTTACTCCGACCTACATGTAGAAACTAAAAGCTGATAAGCCTGTGGTCAAAACAACGAAAAGTTGGACAAGCGAGGGCATTGAGAACCTACAATCCTGCTTTGAATGCACGGATTGGAATGTGTTCAGGGAAGCAACCACAAGCCTCGATGAGTATACGGACACTCATATGTCAGCTTTTGCGAGGACTCGTATATCATCATATGCCAGCTGTTGCGAGGGCAGTTGCATTCCAACTAAGACCCGGACATGATTCAACAACAACAAGCCCTGGTTCACTGAAGAACGCAGACAGCTCCGACGGTCTAAAGAGGAGGCCTACAGGAGCGGGGATGCAGACCTCTACAGGCAGGCCAAGAACAAGCTGAGAAGAGGAATCAGAGCTGCCAAGAAAAGGTATTCTGAGAAGTTGAGGAGCAAGTTCTCAGCAAGTGACTTCTTCAGTTTGGAAGGGCTTGCAAGAAATTACCAGCTACAAGAGGAAAGCCCCCCCGCTCTTTGGACAATCGTCAGGTGACCAACGACCTGAATGTGTTTTACTGCAGGTTTGAAAATCAGAAAAGTAACCCTGGTACCCCCTCCCCCCCCCCTCCCCAACCAACACAGCCAGACCCCAGTCTACAAAGAATGGACCCTGCACCCTCTCCTTCCCATTCACCACTTCACACCTACTTAAGACAAGACTCCAGGATGAAAAGACTGGACCATTTTGTCACCCCAACCAACACTTCACACCCACTCACAGCCTGACCTTAATCTGCAAAGACTGGGCCTTTCTACATCCACCCCCTCCAATCACCACTTCACACCCGATCACCCACACCCTCAGTGCTGCACAACATAACTTATCCAATATCAACAATAAAAATAGAGGAGGTGGAGAGGCTTTTCAGAGGACAAAAGAGCCGGAAATCTACAGGACCTGACAATGTTTCCCCCTCTACTCTTAAGCCCTGTGCCAAACAGCTGGCACCGGTCTATACAGACATTTTTAACCAGTCCCTGCAAACATGTACTGTCCCTGCCTGCTTCAAAGTCTCCACTATTGCCCCTGTACCCAAAACGGCAAGGATTACTTGTCTAAATGACTACAGGCCTGTCGCACTGACCTCTGTAGTCATGAAGACACCCGAAGGGCTTGTGCTGGACAAGCTAAAAAATAACACAAACTCCCTGCTGGACCCTCTGCAGTTTGCATATCGGGCCAATAGATCTGTGGATGATGCAGTCAACCTGGGCCTACACTTCATCCTACAGCACCTAGACCGCCAGGGGACCTATGCGAGGATCCTGTTTGTTGATTTTAGCTCTGCATTCACCACCATTGTGCCAGTGCTACTACACTCCAAACTTTCCGAGTTGACTGTGCCTGAACCCCTCTGTCAGTGGATCACCAACTTCCTGAAAGACAGGAAGCAGCGTGTGATGCTGGGAAAGCACATCTCGGACCCGCAAACGCTCAGCATAGGAGCACCGCAAGGCTGCGTACTCTCTCCTCCCGTCTACTCTCTCTACACCAACGACTGCACCTCCACAGACACCTCTGTCAAGCTTCTCAAGTTTTTGGACGACACAACCCTGATTGGACTGATCCAGGATGGGGAGGAATCTGCCTACGGACAGGAAGTGTCTCAGCTGGCGTCCTGGTGCTGTAGCAACAACCTAGAGCTCAATGCTCTTAAGACAGTGGAATTGATTGTAGACTTTCGGAGAGCTCCCCCTCCCCTCACCCCACTCACCATCAACAACACCACAGTCACGCCTGTGGAGTCTTTTAAGTTCCTGGGAACCATCATCTCCAAGTGGGGGGCTACCATCGACTCCACAGTCAAAAAGGCACAACAGAGGATTTACTTCCTGCGGCAGCTGAGGAAGCACAATCTGCTACAGGCAATGATGATCCAATTCTACATGGCCATCGTAGAGTCTGTTCTCACCTTCTCTATCATGGTCTGGTTTGGCTCAGCCATGTTCAAAAATTCCGCGCGGCAACGGCTTGTCGGCTTGCAGTCGCCTCGACGCATTACACACCGCCTCGACGTCGTACCTCCGTGACCCTCTCTGTGTGTGCCTCTGTGCCCCTCTCTGTGTGTGGCTCCATGGCCCTCTCTGTGTGTGCCTCTGTGCCCCTCTCTGTGTGTCCCTCTCTGTCCTGGCGAACTTACCTTTCAGACTTCGCTCCAAGTTCGCCTCACTTCCCGCCGCGTTGCGCCACTCACCCAACCTCCGCGCAGCCCCTGCTGCTGGTTTGGTCACGCTCTCCGCATGCAGACGCATGCTGTTGGGAACGGCCCTGTACAGGGATCACCCGACCTCCGCGTGGCCCCCGCTGCCGGTTTGGTCGCGCTCACCGCATGGAGTCGGATGCTGGTAGGACAGGCCCTTTACTTGCTTAAGAGGACACAAAGTGCTCGAGTATCTCAGCAGGTTAGGCAGCTTCACTGGATAGGTGACGTTTCAGGTCAAGACCTTTCTTCAGATTAATTGTAAGAGGAGAGGAGAAAGGAAAAAGTGTGGCAAGTAATAGGTAGACACAGGCAAGGGGGATTTTTTGACAAGCAATTGGTTTGAACAAGGGCCAGTAATAAGAACAATTGGTGCTTCTAGTCTAGTTCTTTCTATTTTCTCTCCAGCCTTAATATGTGCTCTTTGCTTCATTGCTTTGGAAGAGGGACCACGCATTTCATAGTATTAGAGCTGATTCTAAAAGAGATGTTACTTTTGGAAATATAAAGCCGTGTTAAATAGAATTGGAAAATTTCACAGGTTGTTTTGTAGAAACTATGATCAAATCAGAGTCTATTGAAATGTTTGCATGAGAATGAAGCTACTTGTTCAGACTATTTATTGACAATACTGTCAGCCCGTGAGTTACAGGTGTGGCATGTGACTCATATTAAACGTTTATGTAGAAAATATAGTCTGAACTGCAGAGGAGAAAATATGCAGTAAATTGGTAAATTGGAGTGGGGATAAATAGAAATCTTGTTTGTAAAAATGATCAATTACAAAGTGACATTTTGCCCACAATGCCTGACCAGCAGGAATTATCCAACTATTTCCATTCTGTCTGATTTAGCAGTGTCCCCATTACATCGGCTACAGTCTGCATCAGAGCAGTTTCCTGGAAAATAAATGATTGAAGCAGTCTAATAAACAGAGCAATGTTCCACACTGTTGTCACTCCACATGGCACTGTTACCATTTTGGGTATTTAGGATGACTCACTGCAAGCTGAACCTAATTAAAATGCGCTGTGTTCCTCGATGATGTAATCTGGAATGATGTATAGTGAATAATAGACGTGTTTATCTGCTATGTTTTATCAAACCAGTATGACTCGTGGGTATAAGAAGCAGAATTACAAAATTATTCCAGTTAATCTTAAAACAGTTGTTACAGTGCAGCTCTAAAGTTGTATCAGAAGTGAGGAATACATCGGTTGTTTTTTTTAAACTGTATTATTGAAACATATAAGATTGTTAAGGGCTCATTGAAACATATAAGATTGTTATGGGCTTGGACCCACTAGAGGCAGGAAACATGTTCCCGATGTTGGGGGAGTCCAGAACCAGTTTAAGAATAAGGAGTAAGCCATTTAGAACGGAGATGAGGAAACACTTTTTCTCATAGAGATGGTGAGTCTGTGGAATTCTCTGCCTCAGAGGGCGGTGGAGGCAGTTTTTCTGGATGTGTTCAAGAGAGAGCTAGATAGGGCCCTTAAAAATAGCGGAGTCGGGGGATATGGGAAGGCAGGAACGGGGTACTAATTGGGGATGATCAGCCATGATCACAAAGAGCCAAATGGCCTACTCCTGCATCTATTGTCTATTGTATTGCAAATTCCCCCCTGAGAAGGACCCCCTGATCTCAGTAACAATTGTCATGTATAAATCAATGGACCTGCCTTGAAACGGTTCACAGTTCCAGACGTTCTGTTATGTACAAACACTACAACATATCAATATACAATATGAAAAATTCATTTCTAATACATTTTGTGGATGGGAAACATTGTCCAAGATTGAAATATGTTACTGTTGTCAGTTTGTCTTCACCACCCTGCTAAGTGGCACCTTAAATTATTTTTATTAATTTTGGGGATCTGGGCATTGCTAGTGAGCACCACATGTATTGAACATCCTGAATTGCCATCCTGAGTTGCTGCCTTAAACTGTTGTATTTCTTTGAAAGCAAATACTCGCATGGTGCAATTGTGCAAGGAGCTCCAAGATTTAAACACAGCAACAATGAAATAATTGTGATACAGTCTATTTCCATTCAGGGTGGGTTGCTACAGTGCCCTCCATTATGTTTAGGACAAAGACCCATCATTTATTTATTTGCCTCGGTACTGCACAATTTGAGATTTGTAATAGAATAAAATACATGTGGTTAAAGTGCACATTGTCAAATTTTATGAAAGGGTATTTTCATACATTCTGGTTTCACCCTGTAGAAATTACAGCTGTGTTTATACATAGTCCCCCCCCATTTCAGGGTACCGCAATGTTTGGAACACATGGCTTCACAGGTGTTTATAATTGCTCAGGTGTATTTAAATACCTCCTTAATGCAGGTATAAGCGAGCTCTCAGCACCCAATCTTTCCTTCAGTCTTTCCATCACCTTTGGAAACTTTTATTGTTGTTTATCAACATGAGGACCAAAATTGTGCCAATGAAAGTCAAAGAAGCCATTCTGAGACTGAGAAACAAGATTAAAACTCTTTTTATTCTTCAGCCAAACCTTAGGCTTACCAAAATCAACTGTTTGGAACATCATTAAGAAGTATGGGAGCCATTTAGCTTAAGTAAGTTTATTATAGCCACATGTCTAGTTACCTTTAATCGTTATCTGCTTGTGTTAATGTGGGTGGAGTTTGTGTTTTTAGCCAGAAGAGATTAGTTTTGGTTTTGATGTTAGAGCCATGAGATGATACAGTTTTCTACCATGTCCACGAAACATTATCATCATGACCACGAGCATGATTGCGACGACAATTAAGAATGGAAATTAAGAATTATTTCATTGTTTTGTATTTCTGCAATAAAGAAGCTATTAATCAACGAACTACGCCTGGATGATTCATCATTGCTATAGTAAGAGTGTTGTGATGTACGTGAGATTACTTTACTAATGGTCTCTGATATATTAGTGGCTTAATGAAGGTTGAACTTTCGGATGCTTTAAAAAGCTGCCACTATACTTTTAGTAGAAAACTGTTCCAAAAGTGGATTAAGTAGAAAAACTCACTCTATATGTGGAGTAAAAAGGACTGTTACTAAAGATTGGTGCCACAGAAGGGGAACTGAAGAAGCTGGATCTCTGCCAGATATTGCAGCCTGATTCTTGGATCAAATAATCCACCAGCCAGCAGGCTAATAGACATGGTTGGGTCGTCGGACTTCATTGACCAAGAAAGGGTCGTGAGTAGCAATCGATTGCTTGCTATATATCAGAAATATCAGAAGTTTAAGTCTAAAAACCTGTAAAGGATTCTGCAAAAGGTTGGAAAGCAGTCAGAAGCATGTTTTTATAGGCTTGAAGAAACAGCCAATGTTGAGCCAAACGACCTTGAAAATAAGTAGATGTCATGAATTTCTACAAGATACGGCGTACTCAGCTAATGAATGTTTACACTAGCCACTGGCAAACCATCATAACTTTGGAATTAATTATTTGGTTTCAAGAAGACCAGTTTGTTTTCGAACTTTGCAGATAGTTTTAAATTCCAGTCCGTTAAGCATACAGCTGGACGTAAACACGTAATTACACCAAAATGCTATTACGCCAACACATCCTTAAAAGGACAGCTTGCAAAATTATGAAGGCAGGTAAGTACAAAGAGGAGTCAGAAAGTGGAGCTGTGGAGAGATGTGAGAAGAGAGATACCAAATGAACTAAGAAGGGGGAAGCAGCCTATACATTTGGCCTGGTGATACAACTGCTGATGGTAGTAGCATAATGAACTCTGAAGTGTATAGACACATCCTATCTGCTCAAGTTCAAACAAATCTCAAAACTCATTGGCCGGCGGTTTATTCTACAGCAAGACAATGATCCTAAAGCAACAAAGGAGTTTTTCAAAGCTTAAAAAATGGTCAATTCTGCAGTGACCAAGTCAATCACCCGATCTGAACCTAATTCAGCATGTCTTTTATATGCTGGAGAAAACTGAAGGGGACTAGCCCCAAAAACAAGCATACAGGCCTGGCAGAACATCACCAGAGAAGCCACCCAGCAACTGGTGATGTCCATGAATCGCAGACTTCAAGCAGTCATTGCATGCAAAGGATATGCAACAAAATACTTTCATTTACATGACATTACTGTGTCCCAAACATTATGGTGCCTCGAAATGGAGGGACTACGTAGGAATGTTACAACATTTTTAGATTTTAAAAATCAAGCTTGTAATTTATCCCATCAGATAAAGCATAAAAATAACTTTAATTTGATACCTAACTCACTTTCATATCTTCAGTATTAAAAAAATTATGGTCATTTTCATACTCGGAAATTAGCATCTTGTTCCCTATTGCTTTTCCAATAACTTAACACAAAAGCTGTGATCGAGGACAGCCAATTGACATAAAATGCCCGTAACCTTCTTACAAAATAAGAGAACTGAATGAAATCTTCAGTTATTATAGATTGAAGCTTTCTGAAACAAATATGATACATCTTACTTGGATGACCTGAAATTAAAGCATATAATTAGTTAGTTACCTAATTGTAGATAATTACAGAATTGACGGAAATAGCAATGAACACCCAGACTGCCTTGAAAATTCAAAAATGTGATATTCTCAAGATCAGAACTTTAATATTATTGTAATGTTAAAACAAATAGTAAATACCCAACAAATAAATCATATTCATCAGTGTCATCAAATCAATTAAATTCATCTAAATTCAATCACTAGTTCTAAACATCTATCCCATCCTTTAGAAAAGGCTAAAAATATGTTTTTAAGAGCCAACGTATCCAAATAACAAACTGATCCCATTCACACAAGAATTCACAATATAACATGATTTTTAAATCTCACCTTGTCATGAGTTTCTATGCCAAATGGAAGGATTTTAATGTTTAATTCCCATAAATTAATACAGAAACATCCACTCTCAAGATAATCAAAATCTTTATTTTTTAAAAGCAAGATAATATGTTAAATAAAGACATACCTTTTGTTTTGTCCTGCACTTGTGATCCGTGATGTTGAAGGCGTTTTTAGTTGCGTTTAAGTTCAACCCAGCGACGCAAGTGCAAAAAAAAAATGGGGTTCGGGATCGCAGAACGGATTTTCTTCGTCAGCTAGCAATCCGAGCAAATTCCTCTACGACAACCAAGACAAACCTGCATTTTAATCCCCCCCCCCCAAGCATCCGGAATTGCACGCACGGGCGGCAGGCACATCTGCTGCGCCACTGATGGTAGGTTTTGTAACAACGCTAGACTATGTATAAACACTGCTACCTGGTGAAACCAAAATGTATACAAATGGCCTTTATTAAAACCTGACAATGTGCACTTTAACCACATGTGATTTTTCTTTTACAAATTTCAAATTGTGGAGTACAGAGGCACATAAATAATGACGGTTCTTTGTCCCAAACATTATGGAAGGCACTGTACCTTGAGGGAGTTTTACAGGTGTTGGTGTTCTTTTCTTCATCTGCTACCCTTCATATTTCTGGTTAGGATAGAGTTGAAATCCAGACTAGTTTTATGTAGTCAATCTAATTTGTCCTACACTTCGCAGTCTTAAGTCCTTGAACGTTGCCAAGTGTACCGACACAAGCAGATGATCCTCTGCATCCCCTGATCAGCTATGTGCAATGCAAACTGCTGGAGGTGCTGTTCTTCTAGTTTGTGTGTGGCCTCACTCTGACAATGTGGGAGGCCCAGAACAGAAAGATCAGGATGGGAAGAGGAGTTACAATGGTTAGCAAATGGGAGATCCAGGAGGCCTTGGCCAACCGAGTCAAATCTTAGTCTTGCCAATGTGCAGGAGGCCAAATCGGGAATACCAAATGCAGTAGATGAGGTTAGAGAAGGTGCAAGTGCACCTCTGTCTCACCTGGAAGGGCTGTTGGGGTCCCTGGATGGAGGTGAGGGAGGAGGTATAAGAACAAATTTTGCATCTTCTGCAGTTGCAGCGGAAAGTACAGGGGAGGGGGTTTGGGTTGAAAAGGATGAATGAAACAAGGAGTTGCGTAAGGAGCAACCTCTGCACAAGGAGGAAAGGGGTGTGGATGGGAAGATGTGACTCATAGTAGGACCACGCTGGAGGTGACGGAATTGTCGGAGAATTATTTGTCCGACTCGAGATGGAGGGAAAGGCGAGGATTGGGGATCAGGCAATGTGGGTGAGGGATCCATGCATGACAGCAGAGGGGAAACCACATTTACAAAAAGAGGATTCCTCGGAATTCCTGGAATGGAAAGCCTCATCTTAGGAGCAGATGTGACAGAAACGGAGAAATTGAGATTAAGGGATAGCATCTTTGCAAGAGGCAGGGCGGTAGGAGGTCTAGTCCAGTTAACAGAGTCGGTGGGTTTCAAGTAGACGTCAGTCGATAGTCTGTTCCTTGTGAAGGTGATGAAGAGATCAAGGAGAGAGAGGTGACTGAGATAGTCCATGTGAATTTGAGGGCAGGGTGGAATAGTGGTAAAGTTAATTAACTCAATGAGTTGTGCTCGGGTGCAAGAGGCAGCCGTCGATGTAATGGAGAAATAGTTTGGGGGTGATGCCAGTGTGCATTTGAAAAAGGGCTGTTCAATGTAACCAACAATATGGATTCTGATGTTGGCCTGGGAATCTCCCGATGGCTAGATTCAAGAGAGTTTATTGTCATGTGTCCCAGATAGGACAGTGAAATTCTTGCTTTGCTATTTGGTTTTGCTGAAACTGATGTTGATTCTGGGGATCAACTTACTTTGCTACCCTTTCCTGTTCACAGACATTCACTGTCCATTCCCATGCTAAATGTCTATGATTGAAATATTAGGATGTTGATACAGCTATGGAATTGTATCAGATGGAAAAATGTAGCAGGGGAAGAAAATTGAAATAAAAACAGAATTGGATGAGAGTGCAAGTGTAAACAACTGACACAAAGGAGTTATTTAATTTATTTTTCTAAGGTACCGAGAACATCTTTGAAGGAATTGAAAGATTAACCAGTCGTGGATTTTTCATGCATTAGAATAACTAAAGATGATTCATTACATATGTAGATAATCTCAGTTACACTCATTAAGTGCAATGTTGCCAAAGTTTACAAGAGTGACTACCAGGTCCATATTCCACTTATTCTTTGTTCTTGTAGTTTTATCTACAGCAAATAAACTTGGTATTGGATTTTAGCAAATCACATTCTCTCTCAGAGAGACACAAGAGACACCAGGTGCTGTAACAAAAAAAATAAACTTCTGGTGGAATCAGCAGATCAGGCGGTATTTGTGGAAGAAAATTAACAGACAAATTTTTGCGTTGAGAGCTTTCTTCAGACTGGAGTTCAGACCCAAATTCCTCCATATAGGCCATGGAACTGCAGTCCCCTCACTTTTTTGGTTAGACATGTTTCATAATGTGTAGCCTATAGTTAACGCACGCAGTGTACAGACATACGTACACACAAAAATCAAACAATATTAGTGCCATATTATCTATGAGTACTATGTTTACAGCCCTGTTATGCTGCTGCAGGCAAGACTTTTATTGCTTTATTTCGCTACGTTTAACAATTAATCACACTTGACTCTTGATAGTTGGATAATTACCTGGAAGGACTTTTGACTGTTTCCACACTATTATCTCTGGCTTAGGACGAGGCGCTGCTGTGCTCTGAGCAACCTGGCCGTGGGTGTTAGAGAGCCGGGGCAGAGGGAGGGATGGAAGCAAAAGCAGCGGCGGGGGCAGATGCAGACGGGGAGCCGGGGCTGGCGAGCCGCTCGCTGCAGCTCCGGCCATGGAGCAGCCTCAGTACAAGAGTCCCAGGCTGTCAGAGGCGGCTGGGCCATGGTCCAAAGGCGAGGAGGAAGCGTTGCGCAGCTGCCGTGAGAGCGTCTGCGCCGCATTTGCCCTGGTGACCGGCATGGTTGCGGCTTGGTGCATCCTGGAGGACAACCAGTGGCTGCTAGAAGTTGGTACCAAGCACTGGGTAGAAGCGGTGGGGAAAATACAGGAAAGGGGTACTGATTTTAGATGATCAGCCATGATCATATTGAATGGCGGTGCTGGCTCGAAGGGCTAAATGGCCTATTCCTGCACCTATTTTCTATGTAACTTGCTCATGCTTGAGTATATGGCAATAAATCTCAAACCACTTGATTTTGAAGCACGCATGCAAGGTGGAGGTGAAATGTAGTCATAGAGTGATAGAGCATGGAAAACAGGCCCTTCGGCCCAACTTGTCCACACCAGCCAACTTGTTCCAGCTACACTACCTGCTTTTGGTCCATAACCCTCCACAACTGTCCTATCCTTGTATCAGTCTAACTGTTAATTGTTGGGATAGTCCCTGCCTCAACTACCTCCTCTGGCAGCTTGTTCCATATACCCACCGCCCTTTGTGTGGAAAAAGTTACCCCTCAGATTCCTATGAAATCTTTTTCCCTTCAGGTTAAATCTGTCCTCTGTTCACCTACTCTGGGCAAGAGACTCATCTACCGATCCATTCCTCGAATGTTGGGGTCTGGAGCAACAAAAAATTTCAAACTGCTGGTAAACCTCAGCGGGTAGGGCAGCATTTGTGGGGTGAAATGGAGAGAAATCCTCATTTTACTTCGGAGACACGTGAGTGACTATGTGAAGAAGCCCCGCCTAGCGCATGCTCGGCATTACGCCGACGCATGTGAAGCTCCGACAGGTTGGAGAGCGCAGCTCCCACCAGCGTAAGTTTAACCCGCAGGTAAGTCGCTGTTGAACTTTCTTACTAGTGGGTTTAAACTCTAAGTCTGCAGAGCCAGCTAGAGTGAATGTATTTTTAAACTGCAGTAATTGAATAGAATGCGCTGGAACCGCAGTTTCCGATTTAGATCGGATCGGGAGATAATGGCTGCTTTAAAAGCTGGCTCCCGCTATTTACCGCTATTTAGATCGGGGTTGGAGATAACTGCTGCGCTAAATGCCGGCTCCAAATACCCAGTAATTGTTAAATAAAGTCTGCTCTGAGTATATGTTACCAGATGCAGTTTTCTTTATGGAAATGTATATAACCCTGTGTGATACTGAGGTTAATACAAATATTCTGCAAGCAGAATGTGCCTGTCAGAATTACAATTTTAAACATATATGGTTTATGCATGAATACAAAACAGTAAAGAAGTAACTCTCCTCCAAGGGAGGACAAGAATGTGGAGGAGGCTGGAAATGGAGAGAATGCTCCACACTTGATTTAGTCAAGGGTTCTTGACCCAAGTATGTCTTCCTGTTAGGCAGGCTCCAAAGGAGTTTCCATACGCTGAGCATGGTGCCTATGAAAATGGGATTCTGATTCTCCAGTACCTAGGTTAGGTCTGGATGAGATCCCTGGAGCAAGATAAAATGCTCCAAATTCTAATCAGTCAAGGGTTCTAAAGACCCATGAGATTCTAAGGCAGGCTCCGAAGGAGTTTCCATACACTGAGTATGGTGCCTATAAAGAATGAGAATCTCATTCACCAGTGCCTTACATAGGTCTGGAAGAAGTATTTAGAGCAAGATAAAATGCTCAAAATTCTAAACAATTAAGGGTTTTAAGATCCATGAGATTCTAAGGCAGGCTCCGAAAGGAGTTTCCATACACTGAGTATGGTGCCTATGAAAAATGAGAATCTTATTCACCAGTGCCTTGTTTAGGTCTGGATGAAGTCTCCTAGAGCAAAGACTTGGGAGTACCAGGGCAGGATGAAACCGACCCTTAAGCTGGTGTCCCTACTTATGTGTATACACCAGAGCACAATAGAAACGCTCCGGGTGTTCCCGATGTAGCACCACGTTTTGCTATATCGGTATGGACTGGTGAGGCTATGGTTGAACCTGGCGGCCAACATTATTTGGTTTCTCACCTACTCCATACCTGCCAACCATTCCGATTTGGGCGGAATTCTTCCGATTTTTTCCATCCCAATTCCGAATTCCGATTTTTTTCCTCAATATTCCGAAAAAAATTGGAATTCGGAATTGGGATGGAAGCGTGCATGCGACCCATGGCGGCGGCGGCGGCGAGGAGACAGCGAGAGAGCGCACCGCGCCTGCGCCGCTTATGGGGGCACGCATGGGTGTACGTCAGCACGCAGCCGCATGACCCCGCCCCGCCACGGTGGCGTTCGGCGTCACTTGCCCCCCCCCCGCACTGAGGTCACTTTCCCGCCCTCACTGACGTCACGTACCCCGCCCCTTACTGACGTCACGTGCCCCGCCCCTTACTGACGTCACGTGTCCCGCCCCTTACTGACGTCACGTGCCCCGCCCTCATTGACGTCAGACTAATAGGATTCCGATTTTTCATTCTCACAAGTTGGCAGGTATGCTACTCCAAGAAACTGTTATGACAGAAACAGTAAAAAAAATATATATAAAACACCCGTCTATTGTGCCTCGCTCAGGGTGCCAACAGTAACTCAGTAATGGGGCACCCATGAGTGTAACGATGCGAGGACAGGAAATGTGTTCCAGCATGTCCTCTAGCTGATATTCAGTTGGCATCACTGCATTTGGGGAAGACATACATGGGTCGATAATGTCCAATACTTTTAAGACATGCTTGCATTACTCTGCAATGCATATTCAAACCCAATTGTACGATGAAAATTGCCATTTGGCCAACATTATACCCAAAAAATGCAGGATTATGTGGGCAAGCTATAACCAGATTTATGATTGGTGAAAAACTGCCCAAACAATTAAGGATATTTGCCTTATAAAACTTCTCATCCCTGCTTTGAGAAAACAAACAGGTTGAATACGAACCCCTATATTAAGAGAAGGAGATCTTCTGGTTCATTTACGGAAGTACAGAAACGTATTCCATCACACATGGAATTTCTGGGAAACAACCTCTGGTCGGTTGTAAGATTACAATTGTTTTGTAATTCTGCATTAAATCTGATCGGCTTGGTGTTTGAATGTACCAGGAACTCGTCAGGTAGAGATAATATATCCCAGACACAAGTATGGGGGTTGCAGAATCATTCTGGGACTCACAAACTTAAATTTATAGTTGAGTATAGGCAATTAATAATAAATAAAAAAAAGTACACTTCAACACTGTAACGAAGTTGTTATCACAAGGCTGCTATATGGCTATTATTAGACATAATTATTAATTATTATTATTATTAAGTATTATTCATGTACTTAAATTAATTGGATGGGTCAGCTGAAGGAATTACCTAATGGGTTAAATTCAGCCCTCAGATTGCTCACATAATTATTGAAACCAGCACTGGTGTTAATGAGGGCTCAGAATCACATTGTAATGACTTATCTAGAGGATATGTTAATTGTAAATGGGAGACAGCTGAAGACTGGGTTCAGCAACCATAAGCCTATTGAATGGCTAAGGTTCTGTACATCCAAACAACATGTAAGTTACAGGCATCCCAAACAATTGATTATTTGGGGTTTGTCATTAATACAGTTGATATGTCAGTAACTTTACCAACAATTAAGGTTGGGGATGTTACAAATGCCTGTACTTGTCTTGGTAAAAAATAAAAAATAAATAAAAATTAATTTAAAAAAAACATTACCCCACCATCCAAGAAGTAGCTACGGTTAGTGGTAAAGTAAAGTGATCAAAGTCTGCAAAGACCAGAGAATAAGCGTAAAAAGCGTGCAGGTCATTGATTAGGTCCATGCAGTTACCAACTAAAAGGTTGAGCTGAATTGCAATGATGGATTCTCAATGTTGCACAAGTTACTAGAAGTAAAAATGTGCTTGTTCAGTAGTCTTCAGTGGTATGACAGACTGATGGGAGTGCTCTCGGATGGGGAGCCAAGGACAGCTACACAGATTTAATTCTCCAAACACATGGTATGAATTATTTGGAGTTATTGGGAGTAGACAATACCACAGCTGTGGGAGAAGACAATATTGTGGTAAGACAACAGATCACGAAAGTTCAATGACAATACAGAATGAATGTTAAAATTCAAAAAGTTAAAAAAATAAAAAATTAAAATTAAAAAAAGATTGTCAGACAGTACGAGTACCAAATGTTGATCTGTTGTGTATGGATTAAATCTCCAGTGGTCTAAATGTGTCTCATGGGAGCCAGACCCAGGAGCATTAGCGGTGGATGCATTCTCGCTACATTGGGGAAGTATAGTCTTTTATGTTTTCGCCATTTTGCCTGATTAGGCAATGTGTCACCAAAATAGAGCAAGCCTCCGACGCAGGCGTTTTGGTGGTTCCAAACTGGTATTGCTTCTCGGCCTTTTGGCTAAGAGCAAGTGTAGTATCTGTTCTTATCAGTTCAATATCTGATACGTCCCTAATCTAGGGACCATTACTACACAGCTATTATTCCCATTGGTGTTCAGAATGATGATTCAGACATTCATGACAAATTCCAGGTGCAGTAATTGTTGGTACATCCAGTAACAGCAGAAGTCATCCATTACATGACCGTATGAATTGTTAATCTGCAGGTTCTGATGGAATGTTGGATAGGACCATGGATGTCATAACTGCAGCTTGGAGATATAGCACTAAGAAACAATATATGTTTCATATAAGGAATGGGAAATCTTTTGTATACAGTCAGATATATTTTATCATACTGCAAATATATCGGATGTATTGGAATTCCTTGCTATGTTGCACCTGAGTTATAGTACCATTAATGGAGCTCGGAGTGCTTTGTCCTCCTATTTAGGACAATTTTCAGAACGACAATTTATCGGGTCTCATCCGTTAATGTCCCGATTTATGAGGAATTTTAATAAAATCCTACCAAACCCAGATATACAGAAATCTGGGATGTCAGTATAGTTCTCACATTGCTTCGGCAATGGACTCCAATTACGTCACTGTCTTTTCAGAAGTTAATATTTAAAGTAGTTATGCTGATGACATTAATATCAGCACAATGACTATAAACATTACAAATGTTATGGTTACATTGTATGCAGTTGTCTGTAGATAAAATGACGTTTTATGTCAATAATCTAAGCAAGCAAAGCAAGCCAAGAAAGGCTGCAACCAAAGGCTGGAATATGTTTAATACATAATCTGTCAACTAAACATTGTGTGTGGTTAAGCATCTGATTTAATATATATTGAATTAAGAGTCTCCGAGATTGTGAGACACCAATGTTCATTACCCACAAGAAACATATAAAAAAAGTGACAGTACAAACTATTTCTAGATGGATAAACAGGTTCTGGATTAACTGGAGTAGACGCTGATGTGTTTAAATCTCACTCCACAAGGGCGGTATCAATGTCCACGGCAAAGGTGCAGGACATGCCGCTAGACCAAATTCTGGAGACCGCAGGATGGTCTAAAGAGGAACTTTTCTAGATTTTATGATAAACCTGTTGTCACAGTGCCAGGGTTGCACATGCTGTGTTGGGTTCCGTTCAAATTGTTTGCTTTGTTGCATATCATTTGTTGTAATTTCCTCAGGGATAGAGGGGTTATTACTTTTCTTTTTATTATTATTAAAATATTAAAATATTTATTGCATAATTTCAAGCAATATATATTATTTACTCACTACTGTGTAAACTCAAGCAGTGTGTTGTATGGAATGATCTACGGCATGAAAATCACAGAGCTTCAAAATCTTCACGTAGTCACTCACGTGACTCCGAAGTAAAATAGTAAGATTAAACGAGAACTTACCAGTTTGAAGTATGATCGCTATTTTATGAGGAGTTACGATGAGGGATTACGTGCCCTCTACTCCGAACCCTCATAATATAAATGATCATCTGGTAGTTCTAGTCTATGTAAGCCTTACTATCTTACTCCGGCTATTGGTTCTGTGTTTTTCACGCCGCTGCTTTGAAGTATGCCGAGCATGCGCCAGGCGGGGCTTCTTCACGTAATCCCTCATCGTAATTCCTCATAAAATTACGATCAAACTTCAAACTGGTAAGTTCTCGTTTAATCTTACTATTCTCATGCGCTCCAAGGAATAGAGACCTAGCCTACTCAACCTCTCCCTGCAGCTCACACCTCTAGTCCAACAACATCCTCTTAAATCATTTCTGAACCCTTTCAAGCTTGACAATATATTTCCTATAACATGGTGTCCAGAACCAAACACAATATTCCAAAGTACACAAAAAGCTGGAGAAACTCAGCGGGTGCAGCAGCATCTAAGGAGCGAAGGAGATAGGCGACGTTTCGGGTCGAGACCCTTCTTCAGACTCCCAGTCTGAAGAAGGATCTCGACCCGAAACGTCGCCTATCTCTTTCGCTCCTTAGATGCTGCTGCACCCGCTGAGTTTCTCCAGCTTTTTGTGTACCCTCGATTCTCCAGCATCTGCAGTTCCTTCTTTAAAACAATATTCCAAATGCGGTCTCACCAACGTCTCGTGCAACTGCAACATGACCTCCGAACTACCATACTCAATACTCTGACTGATGAAGGCCAAAGTGCCAAAAGCCTTTTTGACCACTTTATATACCTAAGACTCGACCTTCATGGAACCTTGCACTTGTACTCCTAGATCCCTCTGCTCTACAACACTACCCAGAGTGTTGAATTCCATCAACCATTCCTCCGCCCACCTGGCCAATCGATCCAGATCCTGCTGCAATCGTTCACAACCATCTTCACTATCTGCAAAACCACTAACTTTTGTATCATCAGCAAACTTGCTAATCTTGCCCTTTATGTTCTCATACAAAACATTGATGTAGATGACAAACGTTGAAACGGTCCTCGGGTGCAGTCCTGTTTTTCCAAACTACCTCATTATGGACTTTTTCTCTGGAACTGTTATGACACCACCGTTGTTGGACAAATTATGATATTGATGAATCAGGGTTTAGGAGGGAGATTGATCCTCTGATTGAATGGTGCCAGAACAATAATCTTGTTCAATGTCAATGAAACCAAGGAACTGATTGTTGACTTTACTCTGTCTTTTATCCAGAGTGGGGGAATCAAGAACCAGAGGGCATAAGTATAAGGTGAGGGGAGAAAATTTAAATAAGAACCTGAGGGTAACCATTTTACCTTCTTTATTAATGATATGCAGAACGAGCTGCCAGAGAAGGTAGTTGAGACAGATACTGTCATAACATTTAAGAAATATTTGGTCAGGTAAATGGAATGGGAAAGGTTTGTAGAGATGTGGGCAAAATACAGGCAGGTAGGACTAGTGTAGATGGGCCAAGCTGGTTGGCGTGGGCAAATTGAGCCGAAGAGCCTGTCTCCAAGCTGTATGATTCTACTAGACTAAGTGGGACCTGTTGGGTCCCTGTCACACAGGAGGCTTGGGCCCCCAACGCAATATTCAACCACTCACCCATAGCCCCCAACTGCATAGGCGCACCTCATTTCCCCTCATCTCTAGCACTCTCTCCCCTCCTCTTCACCCTCCCCCTTCTTTCCCCTCTCCTCCCCTCCCCAATCCCTCCCTCACTTCTCTCTCCCTCTCCTTTCCCACACCCTCAGTCACTCCCTCCCTCCCTCCATATCTCCTCTCCCCCCTCACCCCCTCCTACTCCTCTATCCCCCAACTCTCCCACTCCTCACCTCTCCCTATCCTACCCATTATCCCTTCTCACCTCCCCCACTACCCCCTTCTCCCTCTATTCCCCACTCCCTACCTCTCCCACTTTCCCCTCCTCTATTCCCCCCTCCTCTATTTCCCCCTCCTCTATTTCCCCCCTCTCCCTCTATTTCCCCTCCTCCCCCACTCTCCCTCCTCACCTCTTCCCTCTTCTTTTCCCTCTCCTACCCTTTCCGAATCCCTCCCTCACCTCTCCTTTCCCCTACCCTCAGTCCCTCCCTCCATAACTCCTCTACCCTCCTCTCCCTCTATCCCCTCTGCTCCCCCACTCTCCCTCCCCAGGATCTCGAGGTTGCCCCTCCCCGTGCCCCGGAGGAGCATCAGCCATCGGCACCCTCTTCGGCGCTTTCACGGGGGAGGGGGCAGGAGCCAGCGAGGGGGACCTGAGGGGAAGGGACTGGAGCTGCGGGCTGTTGCGATGGCGGTGCGTTTGGGATTCGCAACGGGCGCTGGACACTCTCCTCCGCCAGGATCAGATTCACTGCTTTCCGTTTGGCAACTTCGCGGCGCCGGCCCCTCCGAAAATTGTGTCAGGTTGGAGACCTCTGCCAGCCTCCTTCAGCTCCAGTAAAGATGCGATGGTGTAGGAAGGGGCGGACCGTCCCACGGATTGACAGGAGAAGAGACTAATTCGCGAGGCACTGACTGGCAGGAGAGGAGATCGATCTGCGCGCGCGCGTTTTTTACAATTTTTAAACCTCGCTGACTTTTACATTATACCACCGATCAGAATGAAACAATGCACGCGCAGCGCAGGAGAACGGTGAGTGAGTTGACAAAAACATCGTAGCGCTATCGTGTATCGTTTTTGCGCAAATAGAAAAACAACGCAAACCAAAAGATCACAAGATCAGATCTTTAGTTATGTATAGTTGTTCTGCACTCAGTATCTTCCCTAGTGTTCTATTATGCTTGAGGTTAAGTTCATTATATTTATGTGCAGTATATGATCTGATCTGTTTGGATAGCATCTCATGTAGGCCCTGCATTATCTTAAAAATACTTCAAGAAAAATTGAAATCATACAATGCACTAAAACATGATTGGAATGCAGCAAATTTCATAAAGTCCCTACTGTGGTAGGGAGGGTGCCCCCCCTCCCCCCGACACCATACCCCCGCTCTGTCGCTCCGCCGCTCCGCTCCCTCGCCGGGTACCCCCGAGGCCAGTGATCAGTCCCCCCACTTTCAAAACTGCTCTGCGATCCCATGCTCCAGTGGTTTGCATTCTCTTTCAGTTGGATATCTTGTGGCTGATTTCGCCATTTAATTGATCAGTTTGCTTTATCTTTCTCAGAATGTTTTCAAGAGAGCGAGCATCTGAAGGAGAATCTGAAGTGTTGTCTTCTTCATCTTTTTGGTGCCATTGTTGCAGGTGGACAGGTGAGAACTGCACAATTAAGTTGTTTTACTATTGAACACTAATAACTTAAATTAGAGGGAAATGCAAAATATATGCTATACACATGAGTTAAAAAAATGCTGATGAAACTCAGCAGGTTAAGTTATCAAGTCAGTGAATATTTCAGACTAAGTTTTATCAGACATGGAAACACAAGAAAAAGGAACAGGAGTAGGCCATTAGGCCCCTCAAAACTGCCATACCTTTCAAAATAACCATGGCTGATTCCGTTTGTCTCAACTCCTCTTCTCTGCCAGTTCCCCATCACCCTCAGTTCCTGAATCTTTTATTTATCTGTCTCCATCTTAAATACACATGATCTGGCTTCCAGCACCCTTAAGGATGATAATTACAGAGATTCACTCATCTCCAAGAAAATAAATATCTGCGTACCACAGTTTTAAATGCCCGACCCATTGTTTTGTAACTATGTTTGCTTGTTCGTGACTCTTGTACTAATGGAAACATCTCGATCTATACTGCTGCTTCCTGTTTGTCTTAGTTATACAGTTTAAAACAGCTTCTTCAGCCAAACCTGTCCACACAGACCAAATTTGACCAAACCAAGTTAGTCCCATTTGCTCGCATATGGCATTCAACCTTTCCTATCTATATACCTGTTCTGATGTCTTTTGAATGATGTTATTGCACCTACATAAAGCTCTTCCTCTGACAGCACGTTCCATATACCTACTGCATCTGTGTGAAGAAGTTCCCCCTCAGATTCCTATTAAATCAATGCCTTCAAGTACTTGGTTTTCCGAACCTGAGAAAACTCACCCTATCTATTCTCATGATTTTTTATACCTCCTTTATAAGATGACCCCTCACCTTCCAAGAAATACAGTCTGCACTTCCCCAATCTCCCTATAATTCAGGTGCTTGGCTCCTGGCAATATCCTTGTAATCGTTACTGCACCCTTTCCAGCTTAATGGCCTTTTTCCCTCAGCAGAAATTGATACAAAATTGAACACAATACTCCAGGAGTGGCCTCACCAATGTCTCGGACACAGTTACATAACATCCCGACTTTGATACTAATTCCCCCCGTCTGATGAAGGCCAGCATGACAAAAGCCTTTTTCACCACCCTATATGCTTGTGATGCCACTTTTGGGGAACTGTGTACTTCTAGATCCTTCTGCTTGACAAATCTCTCCAGGGCCCCGCCGTTCACTGCGAAGGACCTGCCCAGATTCGACAAGCCAGAATGCAACAGATTCACACTTAGCTGAATTAAATTAAACTTGTCATTCCTCGGCCTACTTGCCCAGCTGACCAAGATCCCACTGCAATTCTTGATAACCATCTTCATTGTGATGCCACCTATTTTTGTGTCAACTGCAAACTTGCTAATCATGCCTTGTAGATTCTCATCCATATCCTTGACATAGAAAAAAAATACTTTCCACCATCACCCTCTGCCTCCTACTATGAAGCCAATTCCATATCCAGTTAGCCAGCTCTCCCTGGATGGCATGCGGTCTAACCTTTCAGAGCAGCCAAGAATGCAGAACATTATCAAAGGCCTGGAGTAATTCAGCAGGACAGGCAGCATCTCTCGAGAGGAATGGGCAGAGCTTTTCTTCCGTCACCTTTGCCTCTGTGCCTTTTTCTATGGGAAGGAGTCCTCACCACACAGAACACCCACTTGGACGCCCCAGAATGGCCTTCTACCCTCTCTAGACCTCTTTATTTCTAACTGCCAGCGTGATATCAACCGTCTCAACTTTTCCACTCCCCTTACTTACTCCAACCTCACCCCCTCTGAACGTAGAATGCTCTGCTCTGCAACAACCCTGACATTATAATCAAACCCGCCGACAAGGGAGGTGCCGTGGTAGTCTGGCGCGCTGACCTCTGCCGGGCTGAGACCAGGCAACAACTCTCAGACATCACCTCCGACTCATCCTAAGACCATGATCCCACAGATTAGCACCAGGCCTTAATCTCAAACACCATTACTGAATTCATCACTTCTGGTAGTCTGCCTTCCACAGCCTCCAACCTTATCGTTTCCCAGCCCCGCACAGCCGTTTTTACCTTCTCCCCAAAATCCACAAAACCAACTGGCAGACCGATTGTTTCTGCCTGCTCCTGTCCCATGTAAATGATTTCCATATGACTCCATCCTATCCCCCCGATACAATCTCTCCTGACCTATGTCCAAAATATCTCACATGCCCTTCGTCTTTTTAATGACTTCCGCTTTCTGAGCCCACACTCCCTCATCTTTACTATGGACATACAGTCACTCTACACCTCCATCCCCCACCAGGAAGGTCTTAAAGCTCTTGGTTTCTGCCACGACTGCAGAACCATCCAATTTCCCTCTACTAACACTCTACTCCGTCTAGAGCTAGCTAGTCTTCACCCTCAAAAAATTCTGCTTTGACTCCTCCCACTTCCTCCGATTCCAAGGCCTAGCTATGGGCACCGCATGAGCCCCAGCTATGCCTGCCTCTTTGTAGGGAACGTTGAACAATCCCTGTTCCAGGCGTACACTGGCCCTTCCCCAAACTCTATCTCTATTGCATTGATGACTGCATTAGTGCTACCTCCTGCACTCATGCAGAACTCATGAACTTCATCAACTTCTCCACCAATTTTCATCCTGCACTCAAATTTACTTGGACCATCTCCGACACCTCCCTCCCTTTCCTGCTCACAGTCTCTATCATAAGAAATAGACTATTGACTGACATCTATTATAAACCCAATGACTCCCACAACTATCTCGACGACACTTCTTCCCACCCTGCTTGCTGCAAAGACTCTATCCCCTACTCCTAATTCCTCCGTCTACGCCGCATCTGCACCCAATATGAGGTGTTCCATATTAGAACATCCGAGATGTCTTTATTCTTTAGGTTCCCCTCTCCCATCATAAATGAGGCCCTCTTTCGTGTCTCCTCAGTACCCCGCAGCTCTGCCCTTGCTCTCCCTCCCCCTAGTCGCAACAGTGACAGAGTCCCCCTAGTCCTTACCTTCCACCCCATCAGCCATTGCATATAACACATAACAGGGCACTCGCTTAACATTTTTTCCCCTGTTGCCAGCCGGCAACCTTGACAGCTTTTTAGGTTGCCAAATGACAGTTTAGGTGGTCATTTAAGATGGTTTGCATGACGCGTGCGATAATGTGCTCGGACGAAGTGCTTAGTTACCAGTCAGAATTATGCTCAATGAAACATTCACATATTATGTTCAAGAAGGAACTGCAGATGCTGGAAAGTCGAAGGTAGACAAAAGTGCTGGAGAAACTCAGCGGGTGCAGCAGCATCTATGGAGTGAAGGAAATAGGCAACGTTTTAGGCCGAAACTCATCAGTCTGAAGAAGGGTTTCAGCCCGAAACGTTGCCTATTTCCTTCGTTCCATAGATGCTGTCGAATTCGCTGAGTTTCTCCAGCACTTTTGTCTACATTCACATATTATTTCTGCTTCAAATGACTCACAAACTAAACATATTCACCAATCAAGATATGATATATACCACAATTATGACTGCATCAGTGCTACCTCCTGCACTCATGCAGAACTCATGAACTTCATCAACTTCAGCAGCAAAATTATAATACAATCTCTCAACTCTTTTTACACATTGCAATTAATGCAATTTCTATTAGTTTGTTCCACTTCCAAACAAAAATGTGGTTGGATTATTCAGTAAATGATCAACCTGTGTCAATAAATTCTGGACCATGCACACTACAGATTGATGCAAGCATGTTTTCTGTGAAGGACCGAAAATTACCATGACATGGCCACAGCTATTGCTATGGTCGTTATTGCTATTGGCACAGAGACACTCTGGCTTCCCACATAATTTATCCATAACAAAATATACAGGTTGCAAGGAAATTTCTAAAGGCATTTTATGATAATAAAATGGGGGGGGGGGGGGGGGGGGGGGGGGGGGGGGGGGGGGGTGGGGGGGGGGGGGGGGGTTAAGAAGGCAATCGGTGCGGAATGGATGGATTGAGGCAGGTGAATTAGTACGTGTTGGTTGGAGTATATAAAATTGTGAGGGGAGAGCACGGGGAATGTCAGTGGTGGTGAATGGGGGATCAGTACGGGATAGATGGGGGGGATCAGCACAGGATGAATGGGGGATTCAGTACAGGATGAATGGGGTAGACAAAAATGCTGGAGAAATTCAGCGGGTGAGGCAGCATCTATGGAGCTAAGGAAATAGGCAACGATTCGGGTCGAGACCCTTCTTCAGACTGTTCTCCCCCATTCTTCTTGAATGGGGGGGGATCAGTACAGGATGAATAGGAGGGGTGGGTCAGGACAGTGTGGATCGGAGGGTCTGTGCAGGATGAATGGTGATCACTACAGGATGAATGAGGGGATCGGTAAAGGATGAATGGGTGATCAGTACGGGATGAATGAGTGGATCAGTACAGGATGCATGAGGGGATCAGTACAGGACGCATGAGGGGATCAGTACAGGATGAATGGGAGATCAGTAAAAGATGAATGGGAAGATCACTACAGGATGGATGAGGGGTTTGGTGCAGGGTAAATGGAAGGTGGGTCAGTACGGGATGAATGGGGGGGATCAGTGCAGTATGAATGGTGGGGAGAAGTGCAGGATTTAGATGGAAAAGGGGGGGTCAGTACAGGATGAATTGGGAGTTAACCAGTGTAGGATGGATGGGGGGGATGCAGGAGAATCAATGCGAGGTGCGTAGGGTGGTTTGAATGATGATTAGATTGGGGGGGAGGAGGGGAGCACAGGGGGGATGTCCGAGTGAGGACTGAATAGAAGGACGGGAAAAATGGGGATCAGTGCGGGATGGAGAGAAGGGGTCGTCCCAGGATAAGAGGGGTGGAGGAGGGGCGTGCGAGAGGGGGGGGGGGGGTACAGAGGAGGTGGGGAGGAAGGAAGGTCAGCGCTCCTCGAACAACATCGCCCGCTGCCTTGGCCGTCCCTGTCCAACGCCAGTGCCGCCACCACAAAGGGGGAGGTGGTTGGGAACTCGTCGCCACCGCCTCCCCTCCTCCGCCAGCCGACAGGTAGGTGCGGGGCCGAGCGGTGCATCTCAAAGATCCGAAAGCTATACGATCTTTGGTGCTGCTGCTTCAGTCGGTGGAAGGAGGCCTCCGCCTCCCTCTCTCCCTCTCTCCTCCTCCCGGCCTCGGCGTGCGAGAGGGGTTGTATTGAATGCGCCGTTAACGGGTTTGCAGGCAGCGGCCGTTATTAAGGCGATAGCGGCCGCTACCTGCAAATCAAAAGTTACTGCTGCAAATCCACCAACTGCGCTTTCAAAACAACACCTCCTCACGCCGAGGCCGGAAGGAGGGAGGGAGAGATGGAGAGGGAGGTCTCCTTCCGCCGGGCGGAATGCGGAAGGAAGAGGCGGTAGAGCCACTGTCGCGGCCGCTGCTGCCGCTGTGCCCGCTGTTCGACGCCCGTCATTCGCTCCGACCCTTCGTCACCACACACCTGGTATCTTTGCCCCGCAATCAAAGATACTAGATGAATACAGCCGCCGCTGTCGACACGAAATGTCACGCTCCTATTCTCCAGAGATGTTGCCTGACCCGCGGAGTTACTCCAGTTTTTTGTGTCTATCGGTATAAACCAGTATTTGCTTGCCAAGGTGGGCAAAATGAGTCGGCGTTTAGGTTGCCCGGCGGCACTTTGGGTGTCATTGGCTCCCGGGCAACCGCTAATTTCGAGCCCTGCATAATCCTCCAAAATTTCCGCCACCTCCAACGGGATCCTCACGGTATTGGGGGTTCAGTATTGATGTGGATAGAGAACTGGCTGGCAGACAGGAAGCAAAGGGTAGGAGTAAACGGGTCCTTTTCAGAATGGCAGGCAGTGACTAGTGGGGTACCGCAAGGCTCCGTGCTGGGACCACAGCTTGATTTTCTACAATATATATTAATGATTTGGACGAGGGAATTGAATGCAACATCTCCACGTTTGTGGATGACGCTAAGCTGGGGGGTAGTGTTAGGTGTGAGGAGGATGCTAGGAGGCTGCAAGGTGACTTGGCTAGGCTGGGTGAGTGGGGCAAATGCATGGCAGATGCCGAGTATAATGTGGATAAAAATGTGAGGTTATTCACTTTGGTGGCAAAAAACAGGGAGGGTAGACTATGATCTGAATGGTGGCAAATTAGGAAAATGGGAGATGCAACGAGACCTGGGTGTCATGGTACACCAATCATTGAAAGTAGGCATGCAGTTGCAGCAGGCAGTGAAGAAAGCAAATGGTATGTTAGCATTTCATAGCGAAAGGATTTTGAGTGACAAGATCAGGGGAGGTTCTACTGCAGTTGTATAGGGTTGGTGAGACCACACATGGAGTATTGCGTACAGTTTTGGTCTCCAAATCTGAGGAAATACATTCTTGCCATAGAGAAGGCACAGAGAAGGTTCACCAGACTGATTCCTGGGATGTCAGGACTTTCATATGAGGAAAGACTGGATAGACTTGCTTGTACTCGTGGTTTTTATAAGATTGGGGGCGGATCTTATAGAAAAAATTACAACATTCCCTAAGGGGTTTGGATTGGCTAGATGGAGGAAGATTGTTCCTGATGTTGGGGAGGTCCTGAACAAGGGGTCACAGTCTAAGGAAAGTGGGAATTCCTTTAGGGACCGAGATGAGGAGGGAAAACATTTTTTACACAGGAGTGGTGATTTCTGCCACAGAAGGTAGTTGAGGCCAGTTTCATTGGCTATATTTTAAGAGGGAGTTAGATTGTTATGGCTAAAGGGATCAGGGGGTATGGAGAGAAGGCAGGCTCAGGATACTGAGTTGGGATGATCAGCCATGATCATATTGAATGGTGGTGCAGGCTCGGAAGGGCCGAATGGCCTACTCCTGCTCCTATTGTCTATGTTTCTATGATCCACCACTAGCCACATTTTCCCATTTCCACCTCTTTCCGCCTCGCAGAGACCGTTTCTTCCGCCACAGCCTCCGGTTAAACTCATCCCTTCCCACCCTAACCACCCCCTCCACAGGTACCTTCCTGCAACCACAGAAGATGCACGGAACCTGTCACTATACCTCCTCGGACTTGACTCTGTCCAGGGACTCGACAGTCTTCAGGTTAGGCGGAGGTTCACTTGCCCTCCTCCAACCTCGTCTTTGTATTCGTTGTTCAGGATGTGGACTCTTATACTTCGGCGAGGACCAAACACAGACTGGGCGATCATTTCACGGAACACCTTCAATCAGCCCGCGTGAAACCAACCTGATCTCCTGGTTGGTGGACACTTTACTTCTCTTTTCATTCCTAAACAGACCTTTCTGTCTCGATCTCATCCATTGTCAGAGTGAGGCTAAAATGCCAATTGGAGGCGCAGCATCTCATGTTTTGGTAGGGCAGCTTGCAGCCTAGTGGTATGAATATTGATTTATCTCACTTCAGGAGCCCCGGCATCTCTCTCTCTCTATCCCTCCCCCCCACCCAAGTTGCACTAGCTTCTCATTTTCACCCTACAAACAACTTACAAAAGACCTGTTTACTTTATCATCATTACTTTTTGCATGTCTTTCATTCATTATTTTTTATCTCTCCACTCACCCTCTATATCATAGTAACATAGGAAACATAGAAATTAGGTGCAGGGAGCAGGTCATTCGGCCCTTCGAGCCTGCACGCCATCAAATATGATCATGGTGATCATCCAACTCAATATCCTGTACTGCCTTTCTCCATACCTCTGATCCCTTAAGCACAAGGGCAACATCCAACTCCCTCTTAAAAATTGGCCAACGAACTGGCCTCAACTACTTCTGTGGCAGGAGATTCACAGATTCACACTCTCTCTGTGTGTGCAAAACGATTTTCACATCTCGGACCTAAAAAGACTTCCCCCTTATCCTTAAACTGTGACCCCTTTGTCCTGGACTTCCCCAACTCAGGAACAATCTTCTGTATCTAGCCTGTCCAAACCCTTAAGAATTTTGTTAAGTCTCTATGAGATCACCCCCTCAATCTTCTAAATTGCAGCGAGTACAAGCCGAGTCTATCCAGTCTTTCTTCATATGGGAAGTGTGCCATCCCAGGAATCAGTTATGGTGAACCTTCTCTGTACTCCCCTCTATGGCCAAGAATGTCTTTCCTCAGATTAGGAGACCAAAACTGTACGCAATACTCCAGGTGTGGCCTCACCAAGACCCTATACAACTGCAGTAGAACCTCCTGCTCTTGTACTCAAATCCTTTTGCTATGAATGCAACATCCATTGCTTTTTCACAGCCTGCTGTACCTGCATGCCTACTTTCAATGACTGGTTGTACCATGACACCAGGTCTTGCTGGCATCTCCCTTTTTCCTAATCGGTCACCATTCAAATAATAGTCTACCTTCCTGTTTTTGCCACCAAAGTGGATAACCTCACATTTATCCACATTATCTGCATCTGTCATGCATTTGCCCATCACAGTCTATCAAGTCATTTTGCAGCCTCCTAGCATCCTCCTCACAGCTAACACTGCCCCCCAGCTTGTGTTCATCTGAAACTTCGAGATGTTGCATTTAATTTCCCTTGTCCAAATTATTAATATATATAGTAAATAGCTGGGTCCCAGCACTGAGCCTTGCGGCACCCCACTAGTCACTGTTGCCAACTGAAAAGGACCGTTCACTCTACTCTTGCTTCCTGTCTGCCAGCCAGTTCTCTATTGCACATCAATACTGAATCACCAATACCGTGTGCTTTAAGTTTGTATACCAATCTCTTGTGTTGGGGACCCTTGTCGAAAGTCTTCTGAAAGTCCAGATATAACACATCCACTGCTTCTCCCTTATCCACTCTACTAGTTACATCCTCAAAAAATTCAGTAAGATTCGTCAGACATGATTTACCCTTCGTAAATCCATGCTGACTTTGTCCAATGATTTCACCACTTTCCAAATGCGCTGCTATCCCATCTTTAATAATTGACTCTAGCAGTTTCCCCACTACCGATGTTAGTGTCTGTAATTTCCCGTTTTGTCTCCCTCCCTTTTTAAAAAGTGGGGTTACATTAGCTACCCTCCAATCCTCAGGAACTACTCCAGAATCTAAAGAGTTTTGAAAAATTATCACTAAGGCATATGCTATTTCTGGGGCTACTTCCTTAAGTACCCAGGGATGAGCCTATCTTAGCATCCCATCCCAGGGTACTTAAGGAAGTAGCCCCAGAAATAGCATATGCCTTAGTGATAATTTTTCAAAACTCTTTAGATTCTGGAGTAGTTCCTGGGGATTTATCGGCCTTTAATCCATTCAATTTTCCTAACACCACTTTCCGGCTAACCTGGATTTCCCTCATTTCCTCCATCTCATTTGACCCGCGATCCCCTGCTACTTCCGGCAAATTATTTATGTCTTCCTTAGTGAAGACAGAACCAAAGTAGTTATTCAATTGGTCTGCCATGTCCTTGTTCCCCATGATCAATTCACCCGTTACTGACTGCAAGGGACCTACATTTGTTTTAACTAATCTTTTGCGCTTCACATATCGATAAAAACTTTTGCAGTCAGTTTTTATGTTTCCTGCCAGTTTTCTTTCATACTCCATTTTCCTTTCCTAATTAAGCCTTTGTCTCCTCTGTTGGTCTCTGAATTTCTCTCAGTCCTCTGGTAGGTGCTTTTTCTGGCTATTTGTTTGCTTCATCTTTTTCTTTGATTACTAGCCTGATTTCCCTCGTTATCTCGGATGCACCATCTTCCCTGATTTATTCTTTTTGCCTACTGGGATGAAACAATTGTTGTAGTTATCCATGCAGTCTTTAAATGCCTTCCATTGCATATCCACCGTCAACCCTTCAAGAATCAATTGCAGTCGATCTTGGCCAATTTCACGTCTCTATACCCCAAAGTTACCTTTCTTGTTAAGTTCAGGACCCGTGTTTCTGAATTAACAATGTCACTCTCCATCCTAATGAAGAACTCAACCATATTATGGTCACTTTGCCAAGGGGCCACATACAACAAGGCTGCTAACTAACCCTTCCTCATTACTCAATTATCTAGAATAGCAGTCTAGAATAGCCTGCTCTCTCGTTGGTTCTCCACATGTTGGTTTAGAAAACTATCCCGCATACATTCCAAGAAATCCTCTTTTTCAGCACCCCTGCCAACTTGATTCACCCCAATCTATATGCTAGTAGATTGAAGTCACCACTTATAACGGTTTTACCTTCGTTGCACGCATTTTCTAATTTCCTGTGTGATTTCCATCCCCAACTCCACTACTACTGTTAGGTGGCCTGTACACAACACCCACTAGCATTTTCTGCCCCTTAGTGTTTCGCAGCTCACCCATATCGATTCCACATCCTCCAAGCTAATGTCATTCCTTTCTATTGCGTTAATCTCCGCTCTAACAGCAACGCTACCCCACCTCCTTTTCCTCTCTGTCTGTCCTTCCTGAATATATGAATATCCCTGGATGTTCAGCTCCCAGCTCTTGGTCACCTGGAGCCATGGCTCCGTGATCCCAAAACTATATCATAATTATTAATAGCTATCTGCACATTCAAACTCATCCACCTTATTACGAATGCTCCTCGCATTGAGACACAAAGCCTTCAGGCTTGTTTTTACAACATTCTTGGCCCTTTTACAATTATGTTGAAAAGTGGATATTCTTGGCCCTTTTACAATTATGTTGAAAAGTGGCCCTTTTAGATTTTTGCCCTGGATTTGTTTTCCTGCCACTTTTCACCTTGCTACCTATTGCTCCTATCCTCATTTTATACCCCTCTGTCTCTCTGCTCACACATTTAAGAAACCCTCCACTTCTTATTCTCCGTTTGTTTTGTTTTTCTTCTTTCCTTCCTACGTGTTGCGTCTGACTGCTTCTCTTCTCTGCCTCCTGTCTCACAAACGGACTACTTGCCTTCTCTATTTGAGTCCCTCCCCCCAACCGATCTAGTTTAAAGTCTCCCCAGTAGCCTTTGCAAATCTCCCCGCCAGGATATTGGTTCCCCTCGGGTTCAAGTGCAACCCGTCCTTTTTTGGAAAGTAGTCCTCGGCCACATTGATCCTCACCTTGTCCAACTGCCAAAAATGCTGGAGAAACTCAGTGGGTGAGGCAGCATCTATGAAGCGAAGGAATAAGCGACGTTTTGGGTCGAGACCCTTCTTCAGACTGATGTCGGGGGGGGGGGCGGAAAAAAGAAAGGAAGAAGTGGAGACTGTAGGCTGTGTGAGAGCTGGGAAGGGGAGGGAAGGAGGGAGAAAGCAAGGACTACCTGAAATTGGAGAAGTCAATGTTCATACCGCTGGGGTGTAAACTACCCAAGCGAAATATGAAGTGCTGCTCCTCCCATTTGTGGTGGGACTCACTCTGGCCATGGAGGAGGCTATATCTCTTGTCTCCCTTATCCCTATCCAGTCTGAAGAAGGGTCTCGACCCGAAACGTCATGCATTCCTTCTCTCCAGAGATGCTGCCTGTCCTGCTGAGTTACTCCAGCTTTTTGTGTCTATCTTCGTTTTAAACTAGCATCTGCAGTTCCTTCTTACACATTATCAAAGGCCTTGCTGAATTCCATATAGTCAGCATATATGGCCTTGCCCTCATCAACCTTGGTTGAAATTATGGGTCTACCATAACAGTCCTGATCGTGGGAAGGACATAAATGTGGGTTGTTTTTGGTGTTAGTGGAGGGATGAGTTCCTGGGTTCCTGATGTCGAAGAGACAATACCATGATACTTAATGGTGGGATCATGGTCGGGAGGGAGGTAAGAAGAAGTGCATCGGAATTGATGCTAACCTATGTGAGGCAGAGATTAGTTCACCAAACTCCTGGTGTAATGGCAGTATTGGTGCTCTTCTTGACTGAGTGGAGTGCATGTGTTTACTGGGACCTGATGGTTAGTGTTGCATTGGCAGTTTGTAATCGATAGATGTAGGGAGGTTAAGAAGTAGGGCACTTATGGACCAGCTGTTCCGGTGACCAGAATTGAAGAGACAACTTTGATGACACTTTCCTTGTCAATTGAAAACAGGGTCCCTGTCAATCTTATCAAGTTGTCTACCAAGGATAAACAAATAGATAAGAGTTTAGCTGAGATGGTAGATATGATCCATGAAGTCTGTGGCTTATTTTTGACATCATCTCACCACTGAAGACCAAGCTTTTGCAACCTAGACATCAGTGATTTAACTTTCTTGAAATAACATCCCCCGCAGCCTCATTAACCCCATCACCGTGTAGCCCATTTCTACTACCTCCCAAACATCCACGCACTGTCTTGGTAGATCTATGTTTCCTCCCACTGAATTTTGTTTCCAATGGGTATCAATGTAATAAAGCTGCAAAATTCATTGATTTATGAAGAATTATCATGTCAAAAGTGATAGGAACAGAATTAGGCCATTCTGCCCATCAAGTCTACTCTGCCATTCAATCATGGCTGATCTATCTCAAACTCCTAACCCCTGCCTTCTCCCCATAACCCTTGACACTCGTACTAATCAATAACCAAGAATTATATCTCATTATTATTTCAGCGCAATGCACTCCAGGCAATCTCGCCAGCTACAATGGAAGTATTGATGAGGGTGCTGGCAGATTGTGATATGGTGGATGATAAAGACCCAGAGGATGTAAGCCATAAATTGGAGCTCACCCTGAAGTGCCTGACTGAGGTGATTCACATACTGCTTACCAGCAGCTCTGATCAAAGGCAGGTGGAGATCGGCACAATCCTTGAGAATTACTTCAAGCTGCTCAATTCTGATCATGTTGCATTGCTGGTCAATTGCAAATCTCGGAACTGGGAGAGCAGTTTCATTGCACTACAGATACAAATGCTGAGTGAGTAGATCGCCTGCTCTGAATGTATTTCATTTATAGCTAGGGCTCCTGATTGTTTTTAAATAAATAAATGCACAGAAATTAAAGTATCCTAATTCATGTTATGACAACACTTCTCTTCACATAGTGCCCTTAACTTGGTAAAAGATAGTCAAAGTAGTAGGTTTTAAGAACCATCCTGACTAAGATAGAAAGGTTTAAGGAGGGAATTTCAGTATGTGGGAATTAGGCAATGAAAGACTTGGCCACCAACAGTAAAGCATTGAATGGTTCAGTGGAGTAGACCACTGAGATTGGGAGAGGGGATGGAGGAATTTGAACAAGATGAAAATTGTAATATATTTTCATTGCTGGACAGGGTTCCTGATGTAAGTTATTGAAACATGTTGAAGATGGTGACAAGGATTTGACACGTTAAATACTGATTAAATACTGGCAGCAGAAGTGTGGATGATCTTTAGATTATGCTGAGAAAGTAGGTGAAAAGCATTGTTGGGGATGGTCTAAATGTTCCAGTTGTATATTCTGAGTTACATTGGTCTTGTGGAAAAAGGAAAAACAAGGACTAAAGTCAACCTTTCATTGACTCTCTATGTAATGAACAATAAATTGTTGAATTTTCTCTCCAGGCACTATTCGAGAGATGTTAAATTGCTCTGACAGACCTGTCCTTCAGGCAATCTTCCTGAATAGCAACTGCTTTGAACATCTCACTCGATTGTTACAGAACAGCAAGGTAGAATCTCATTTGATATCAGAGTGCTTATTTGGTTTGACTTAGTTAATGCTGCTGTTACTCTTTCTCCAGTGTTTTATATGGGCTCATACTACTGTCTGTAGAAATCAGAAATTAGAGGAATTTGTCCTCTAATTGAAATGTTCTGGTTATGACTCTGGAGATTAGATTTCACTTTGAATTCAGGCTATGGGTGGCTATTATATTGTAAAAGTTTAAAAATGATTTTCTTTTCCCTTTTGCTGTACAGAGGCCTATACAAATTTCGCTAATAATAGGCTTCTAAGGTTCATGCAATGATAAAAGATACATTTCTCCATTCCCATGTGGATGGTCTATCTCTCTCTTATTAGAGTGCAGGCTAAACATATATTTTGTGCTCTGGGTAATGCCATTGTCAAATGGTCAGAATGTATTTTTCACCAGGAACACCGTAGTTAGATGTGACTGGAATGATATTCGTTATCCTTGGTTATGGTATTGTACAAAAACAAAACTTGTTATAGGCAAATGACAATAGGGTGCACTTCAGCAGAGGCACCTAAGAGATGTTCATGATGGTTATGCTGTAACTAAATAAAAGCAAACATTAAAGATCGAGGCTGAGGTAACTGCATTATTAGCTTTGAGAAAGTTGACTCCGCACTTCAGTGGGCTAACGTATTAGACAGTATTTGTATTTTAACCATAGAAATGTCAATTTCAAACAACTGGCGACTTGCTCCAAACCTGCTTGTTAGAGGTATATTTTTAATTTTACTGCTGATTTGTTAGGAGACTATAGAAACATAGAAAAATAGGTACAGGGGTAGGCCATTCGGCCCTTCGAGCCAGCACCGCCATTCAATTTGATCATGGCTGATCATCTAAAATCGGTATCCCGTTCCTGCCTTTTCGCCATATCCCTTGATTCCTTTAGCCCTTTAACTAAATCTAACTCTCTTGAAAACATCCAGTGAACTGGCCTCCACTTCCTTCTGTAGCAGAGAATTCCACAGATTCATAACTCTCTGGGTGAAGTTTTTCCTCATCTCAGTCCAAAATTCTTCAGTCTTAAACTGTGACCCCTGGTTCGGGACTCCCCCAACATCGGGAACATTTTTCCTGCATCTAGTTTGTCCAATCCTTTAAGAATTTTATGTTTCTGTAAGATCCCCTCTCATCCTTCTAAATGTCAGTGAATACAAGCCCAGTTGACCCATTCTTTCATCATATGTCAATCCTGCCTTCCCAGGAAATAACCTGGTGAACCTACGCTGCACTCCCTCAATAGCAATAATGTCCTTCCTTCAATTAGGAGACCAAAATTGCACACAATGCTCCAAGTGCGGTCTCACCAGGGCCCGGTACAACTGCAGTAGGACCTCCTTGCTCCTAAACTCAAATTCTTTGCGATGAAGGCCAAACATGCCATTAACTTTCTTCACTGCCTGCCGTACGTGCATGCTTACTTTCAGTGACTAATGTACAAGCACACCCAGGTCTCGTGAAACCTCCCCTTTTCCTAATCTGACCCCATTCAGATAGTAATCTGCCTTCCTGTTCTAGCCACCAAAGTGGATAACCTCGCATTTCTCCACATTATACTGTATCTGCCCACTCATCCAACCTATCCAAGTCACCCTGCAGCCTCATAGCATCCTCATCGCAGCTCACACTGCCACCCAGCTTTGTGTCATCCGCAAACTTGGAGATGTAACATTTAATTCCCTCGTGTAAATCGTTAATATCTATTTCAAATAACTGGGGTCCCAGCGCCGACCCTTGCGGCATCACACTAGTCACTGCCTGCCATTCTGAAAAGGACCCGTTCATTTTTACTCTGTCTGCCAAGCAGTTCTCTATACATGTCAATACTCTAATACCCTACCCCCAATACCATGTGCTCTAATTTTGCGCACTAATCTATTGTGCGGGGCCTTGTCAAAGGCTTTTTGAAAGTCCAGATGCACCACATCAACTGGCTCTCCCTTATCCATTCTACTTGTTACATCCTCAAAAAACTCCAGAAGATTAGTCAAGCATGATATCTCCACCATAAATTCATGCTGACTTTGACCGATCATGTCACTGCTTTCCAAATGCATTGCTATAACATCTTTAACATTCGACTCGAGAATCTTCCCCACTACTGATGCAAGGCTAACTGGTCTATAATTCCCCGTTTTCTCTCTCCTTTGTTAAAAAGTGGGGTTACATCGGCTACCCTCCAGTCCACAGGAACGGATCCAGAGTTGAGAGAACATTGGAAAATGATCACCAATGCATCCACCTCCTTGAGTACTCTGGGATGCAGACCATCAGGCACTGGAGATTTATTTGCCTTCAGTCCCAACAATTTACCTAACACCATTTCCTGACTAATGTGGATTCCCTTCCGTTCCTCTCTCCCATGAGATCCTCTATTTTGTCAATGATATGAGCAAAATTAAAATCAGGAAAGGGGTGACATTCGCTATCTAAAATGTTAAATAATGGTCTGTTTGGAACTTAGAAGGGGAACTATGGAGCTTTTAATTGGCCAGCTAAAGTCTAGGGTTAGAATTTCCTACTACTTTGCCATAATGAATTTGCACTCCTGTGGGTTGCAGGCGTGTGTAGATCACATCTCCCTTGGGCGTTCATTTATAAGATTTTAATGTTGTGGATGGTTATATTGGTAACCTGTTCTGTGCATTGGTCAGTTAGATTCTAGCTCAAAAACCTTATGCTCATTGTGCTATTTAATTTGAACTGAAATGTATTTACACTATTGCCTTAGACGCCTTGCTGGTGATTATACTTTCTTGCGACAGCTCCTGGGGTTATCCATATCTAGGTCTTCAATAGTTCAATGGTACTTCAGCATGGTCCCATTAGCATTCAATCTGTTTGTGTAAAAGTTCCAACAAATCAAGGGCTTTTACATTTTTCATGAAATTGTAAAATAATGTTGCAAAATAATAGCAAGTTACTTGACATTTAATATTATACACCTCTCACAAAAGTGAAAGAAATTGAGCAGATTTTCGCTCTCCCTTTTCCCTTTCTGGTGTGCACTCATTCTTTCCTTTTGCGATGTTTGCGCTTTGCTTTCCTCCTGTGTTTTCTCTCCCTTTTGCTGTTTGTTTACCTCTTTGTCATCTCTTAGCCCCTATGTGCTCCAACACCACCTCTGCACTCTTGCGCCACCGCATCTTTTGGCTGCCTCGACTCACCTGCACTCTTGGACTGCCAATTACACAGCCCATGTGCTTCCCTTACTTTTCCTTTTGAATTCTCTTAATTTCCTTTCTTTATCTTTTTGCTATCTTCCTTCTAACCATTTCACGGGACAATATAGTTATTGTAATGGAAAAGATGTAGGGAAGATGATGTTTATTGATCTCCCTCTCGTTGAGAATTCATGAATAACAGTTTACAGTAAACCCTCATTTTAACGGACCTTTATAACTGATTTTGGTTATAGCAGACCAAAACTGCTCTAGTCAGAGTTTGTTGTTTCATGGAATGATCACGAGATGGATCGAATTATGTTTTTGAAACAATTTAGCTTAGGTTAGTTTAGGGACAAAACATGGAAACATAGAGTCCATGCTGACCAGCGGTCACCAGTACACTAGTTCTATCTAACACACTCGGGATAATTCAGTGTGTGGGATAGAACTACTGCAGTGATTCTATCTTTCATCCCATATTGCAAAGACTAAGACATTGTGAAAGATTCAATGCCTTTTTTGATTCTATCACATCATATAGTAAACCTTTGCAATATTTTATAGTACAGCCACCTCACATTTTACATGTGTTTTAGTTGTACGTTTTTCTAATAACGTACTTTTTAAATTTACGTGCTTGCATATTTGAAAAACACGCTCAAACTTATGTCTGGCACGTGCGATCCTGGCAGGGTACTGCATAGTACAACAGTGATGGTGTTCAGTGAGCTGCAGCTTACTGCTTTCTCAGTTTTCCTCCACACCATCTTTGCTTTGTGTTTTGCTGATTTGAAATGAAATGGGCCCCACACCCAGCAGCCTCCCTCCTCAACCCACCACCTACACCATCTTTGGCAAGCAGAAGTTGCCTGTTGTTAATGTAAGTGCTAGCATTCGTATTCAAAAATAAATTTGAAATAAACATTTATTTAAAAATGTCTTTACTATTTTTTCTTTCTTGGCTATTTTTTCTTTATTAATGAGTAGGGTAAAAGAATAATGGCAGTCATAAATTAACTATTTATTGTGTGATGTAGACAGTTATGACTTTTCCCCTAACCTGTGCCATTCTTATAGTAAAAATGTTTAAATATGTTTTTGAGATAAGCACTGCATTTCAAGAATGTAACCCCCATGTAAAATGAGAGGTGGCTGGATCTCGGGGATTGCTGCAAAGTCTCTTACTTTGTAGCTTTTCCCAATGTTCATTTTTGTAACTTTGTCCCGGTTTGCAGGATGCCAGGAGACTCTGGCCACTATGGGGTCAGGATTATGAATGGTTGAGTAAGCTGCTGAAACATTATTTCATAAATAAAAATTCTTAAAATGAAAGAGATGGGGATTATTTACAGGAGACAGAATAGATTAGAAAGAATACATCTGAAAAAGATTTATGAACGGGTGCATGAAGTGCTTTTGTTTAATGTACTTGCACACATTTGCAAGCATATATAACATGCTTAATGATTATTGGAAGGACCTGGGGCTCAGTCGTGTATGCTATGGTACGTGAATTAAAGAAACAATGTATTTAGCTCTTCTTTGTACGAGTGGTTTATAATATGATTTATTGGATAACATTTTAGTGGTGCTTCAAGTTATTTTGCTTTTGTTTGCTCCATGGCCTTTACTCCACCTATTCAATATTCACTGCTGTGGTTTTATCACCTCAGTTTTGATATTATTCATACATTTTTTTTTGGAACAAAATAACATAATTTAATGCAAAAATGTACTCATTTATGACAGCATACTAAACAAAGCTGGTAAGATTGATCTACCAGGGAAATGGAATGCTTTCCTAAGAGAGTGCAGTGTTGGGAATTTATTACCCCTCGAATGGTGATGCTTGGCAAACTTTGTAGCTGAGTGGTGCGTGTGAATTTCTACAGTTGCAGGCAGCCACATCACATCTTTGATTCAAGGTGACAGGATTGATAATTTAGGTTTGATCGTTTCACGGAAAATGAGATATTGGCAAATGCTTCCATTTGAGTTGTTTAGATTTAGTTCATTGAATTTCTTAACCTTTAAGCTGACTTATTAACCACTGCTAAGATCTCCCTTAGATAAGCATGTTCACAACCATGCCCAAATTGTATTAATTCAACCCGTTGCGTGCCTTTTATGCTTATGTTGTCTTCATTTAACAGCTGTTTGTAAGTTCTAAACCAGCAGACAAGAGTGAGAAAGATCTTGCCAACAAATTACTGACAGAAATGAATGTGAACCAGGTATTAACTGAATTTTTGTTTCAGCTGAAAATCACCAACATTGGGACAGCTATGCCAGTATTTACTTCAAAACAGCCAATCTAATGACCAATAATTAATCAGTACAATTAATCTCTGGAATTAATTTATTAATCAGAAGAATAGATATCGAAGAGTAGTTGTCTGTGAATAGCATAAATCTGGTACTGTTACATCGTATCGTTCTTTCCCTGAGCGTGCAAGTGGTTTTTACTGCCTTGAGAAGAATAGCTTAGTGTGTGGAAATTTTGAATAATTAGTTCCTTTTAAGCAAATTTCTTGTTTTTGGAGATTTTTTTTTGCTTAACAACTCTTCATGTGGTTTTGTAAAAGTAGCTTGAATGGTGTAGATTTTTGTTGTGGTCATCTTGCGTCTTAATTAACTCAGGGATAGCTGGAGAATCAAAAACGGCACATTGTTTTATTTTAAGATGTTTTAATTGATTAATCTGTTGTCTTGTTTGGCCTGGATCGAGCTTTTTGAACATTGGCATGTTTCCTTAATATTATGCCACCCATAAGCCAACAAAGTACTTTTGAAGTTGTCATTAGTAAATTTCCACAATTAATCATGGTCATCTTATTTTTCAAAACAATTTTTTTGTTGGAATTTTTTTAAGATTACCTGAAAGAGCAAACAGGGATTTATTTTAAGAAAATGGCACCAATGCAACATAATGTCACAAATGCAGAAAATGAGCTGCAACTATACTGGATTATACTAATCCTCGGCCTCTGCTTTCTTCATTGTTGTATTTGCTTTCCTTTGACTGAAAAGATAGGAAACAAAGATTAAACCTGGATTTATTTTTAGTTAACACAAGTTGAGATAACCAAGAAAGATGCTGCTGTATTGCTGTAAAAACATAAGTTTATTAATGCCATCCCTGAGCAGTCAATGGGCTCAACTGTACCAATGTGAATCCAATCCATGCTACAAAATTGACTCTATCCTCCGCGCAACTAGTGGCGGGCAATAAATATGGCCCATGCCAAGTTCATATATTTTATGTTTTACTTAACTGCAATAATTTTGAGCTAGAGACGTTCTACCTGTTGAAACTTTGACTCATGTTTATCTCTCCCCTCTTTCACTTCAATACTCCTTACTGGAAAAGTAATCAGTTATTTGTTAGACAACAAAAAATATTACCGGTAGTTAGCAAAATAATGGTAACAGGATGTGTAGGAAAGAACTGCAGATGCTGGTTTAAATCAAAGGTAGACGCAAAATGCTCGAGTAACTCAGTGGGACAGGCAGCATCTCTGGAGAGAAGGAATGGGTGACGTTTCGGGTCGAGACCCTTCTTCAGACTGATAGAAACATCCAGCGGAGCCTGCACCGCCAGGGCAGATCATAATGTAGTCTGAGACAGTAAGACAGGTGGGATAACTGGGAAACGGGAGGGGATGGAGAGAGAGAGGGAAAGCAATGGTAACAGGAAATGCACAGTGTGCATTTAGTAGAGCCACCGTCTCTGTGCCAGAGACCCAGGCTCAATTTTGTCCAAGGGTGCTATCTGCATGGAGTTTGCACATTCTCCCTGTGTCTGTGTGGTATGCTGGTTTCCTCCCACATCCGAAAGACATGCAGTTTGGCAGGTCAATTGCATGGATACTCAATATCCATGTAACTAATGGATATGTGATATGTAGTTTGGAAGGACCACTGTTTTGTGTTTGAATCCAGGCCAAAATATGAGTGTCTGTAGTTGTGATGGTGCAGTTTCAGGGTCCTGCACAAATTTAGAAAAAGCTTTCCATAAAAAATATTTCTCCTTACTCGGGGTCCAAATGTCTATGTACAAGCAGCAAAGGTGCATGAAGACTGGTCACCAGATTTGTCTCACTGTTGGATAGCATCACGTCATTGTGAACAAAAAATCTAACTGGTTATCAAAAACAGACATGAGTCATCCTTTCCCTATTCACAATTTGTGGAATCTTATCTCCTATCAAACATGTCTTGCAAGCATTTCCCCTGCAATATGCCAACAGTTGTAAATGCCTCTCCTATTTTAAGTTAGATCACTTTTTCTTTTCCACACCAAACAAAAATATTCAGGCAAATCCTTCTTGTGAAATGTGGCACGCAATCCAAAGAAAGTGAAAGATTAGATTAAAAATGAACTTGATTGTGTATAGAGAACAGTTGGCGGGGGCTTTCATGACTGGTGGATTTATGCAGTAATATTTCACAAGGGTCTGTGCTGAGAACGTCACTAATTGTGCTGCTTACCCATGATTTGAACAAATGGAAGTGCCGTAATGAAGTCATTTGCTAATGATAGTCTTTTGTTTGTTGGCCTGATTAGTCACGAGATTGATCAATCTGAGTTGTGGACTGCAAGCAGTTGTCAAAGGCCCATGTAGATGGGCACAATTGTGGTGGATAGGGTTTAAACTAGAGAAACATGAGAATGTGTTTGGGGAGGGCAAACGAGCCAAGGACGTGCATATTATATGTTAGATGTAAAATGTAAAATGTGAAAAGAAACTTTGGGGGTGCATGTCTACTAACCTCTGCACAACTATATAAATTGTCCAGGATAAGATGAAAGACAAAAAATTACTATGAAAGCTGAAAAGTTGAAATTTTAAGAAAACTTACTGGAAGCACTAGGCTCAGCAGCATCTGTGGAAAGAGAAGTTGGGTCAAGGAAGCTGTTTTCTAGCTCTGATTAAGGCAGTGGTATGGCAATGGATTCTTGCTGAAATTGTATAAAACACTAATTAGATCACAGCTAGAGATCTCTGCACAGTTGTATTCTCCACATAATGGAAAAGTATGATAGCACTAGAGAGAATGCAATAGATTTGACGATCTTGCTAGGGCTGAAGAGTTTGGTTATGTGCAGAGGTTGGTGGACCAGCGTTGTTTTATTGGAACAAACATGGTAGAGGGCAGACTTAATTGAAGTGTATAAACCATTGAAAGGCTTGGATAGTTGAACAGGAAGTGCCTAATTTATTGTGGAGGTCAATAACTGTGGGACATTGATTTTATGTTCAAGAAGGAACTGCAGATGCTGGAAAATCGAAGGTAGACAAAAATGCTGCAGAAACTCAGTGGGTGCGGCAGCATCTACGGAGCGAAGGAAATAGTCAACGTTTCAGGCCGAAACCCTTCTTCAGACTTTGATTTTAGCTGGTGAAAGATTTAGTGGAGATTTGAGCAATCTCATTCGCACCAAGACAGTAGTGGATTGTCTGAGACTGGTGCAGCAGCAATAATTCTCATTGCCAATATAAAAAAACTTTGAACACTCGAAGAGACTCTGAACCAATAGATGGGAATCAAGATTAACAAAATAGTTCCTGTCTTTGGTTGGGGAGTCAGAATGTCATCTTGTACTGTGAATTTAATTCTAGAGTAAGGGAATTAGGGATGGAGAAATTGTCTGTCTGCAAACCTATTATTCAAGCCTATTTAGGAGTCATTGCTACTGGATACACAGCAAAACCATAATTGTTTTATGATTTTTACCAACTGCAAACCCGTCTGTTCCAATGTTCCCCTTGCATCTCTTTGTATCTGATGCATTCTGCAATTTCCAAAACTTTTATGTGCTGTAACTGATCAACATGGTCATTGTTCAACAGCATCTTGAGTTAAAATGTCTTACCCTCATAACCAAATCTCCCATCATAGCTTATATATGACTATTTTTCTGCTTCAGTCTTCTCCAAACAGATATCCCATGCTCACTATGTACCACTCACATCTCTCATAAGCCATTCACCCCTTCCCCACTATATTATTCACTCTACCTTCAAGAACCAATGATCTGTGCTGTCCATTCTGTTAAGCTCCTCAAAGGCTTTCCTTGAAACCCACTTGTTTGACCAAGCTTCAGTTTACCCCACCTAATATTTCCTCCTCTGGCTCAGAGTCTGTTTGTCTATTTTTTTTATTATAGCTCTATGAACACCTGAGTGTGTTTTTCTATATTAAAGTGTTCGATAAATTGTGTGTCTTTTGATAGTGCTCCCACATCTCTCCACCACCTTCCTCCATCAATGAAAGTAAAATTGGAAACACATTGCCACAGAAGGCTGTGGAGGCCATCAGTGGTTATCTCTAAAGCAGAGATAGTCAAATTCTTGATTAGAACGGGTGTCGAAGGTTATAAGGCAGGAAAATGTGATTAGGAGGCACTGAACAGCGGAATAGCAGAATAGACTCGATCAGCCGAATGACCTAATTCTACTCCTATAACTTGTGAACTTGTGAAACCTTTTACCAATAATATATTGTAATATCTGATTAATGCCTAATTATTAAAGAGCAACACAAAACAAGTTAATATTGGAAAATTAAAAACACAGGTCTTTGATAGTGGCATTTTGATACTGGCATAGCATTTCCAAGTGCTTTAATCTTGTAGGGTATGCCCTTTGATTTCTTTGCACTGTGGTGATGGGCGGGTATTTCTGTGGTTAGTGAGGCTGTATGTGGTTTGGTACACAGACATTTATGTATGATGTAATGTTGCTTGTTGTTGGTGTTACTGCTTGGTACAGTGGCTTCGTCTGGTGAGGAGGTGTAATAGCAAATTGAGGTTTCTGGGTGTTCTGCCTGGCCGCTTTTTAATGTTTCTGAGGACTGCACAAATACTGATGGCACCAAATAAAAATTAATAAGATTTTTGTTTCGCTCATTTAGGTCATATTCTATAAACGCTGAGTTAGTCTTTATTATAATAGATCAGCTAGTTGAAACTAGTTGATGGTAGGTGATGATGGCACAACAATTCTGGCCTAGAAAGGGAGTAATTGGGGTTCACACAGAATCTCATTAAAAAAAAATAATTTGGGTGATGTACTGATCTCCCTTTTCGCACCAAACCTTGATTGGATAATACAGCATTATCACCAAAAATTTGATAGCGAAGCTGATGACAAATGTACCATGATCTTTGAAATCCATGTCAATTTTTCCCCTTTTCACAATAGTACTCCTAACATAAGAGCAATTAATAAATGGCTAAGACTGTAACATTTTGTATCTCAAGAAACAAATGACGGATTGAAAAAAAAACACTGCAGCTTTTCCATTCTTGTAGTCATGGTGATGCAGAATGAAGAGGGTTCTTTAGCCTTACAAGACACTTTTAATAATCATTACTCCATAGCTGACTATATTTTAAATTTCAATATGCACCCTGTCACTGAAACTTTCAGCACCCTTGTCATAATACTGATTTTAATTTCAGATTCACATGGGTGGGGAAAAAAGTCAGGAACTTGCTATCAAACACGTTTTTGTACCATCCCTGTAAAAAGGAACCAAAATGATTCTATAAAACAATAAAGTTCCTGTTGTAGCCAAATATGTATTGCTGCAGTTTTATTTCTTTATATTTGTGTTTCTGCAGTCTTCAGAATTATTTTTAAACATTTTCAATAAAACTTCACATTTCCAAACTGAGTGCAACTTTTCAGAACACTGGTTTTCTTGATTAAGATTTCATATTGACAGTTGCCTCTTGTAATCACGTGAGGGCATGCCTTTGATTTTAACCGCAGCTGCTGCATGCTGGACCAATTGGTATAAAGAGAAAGATAAATGTCCATTTTGTAACAGTGGCGATGCATTTTGTTCCTCACTGGCCTTTGTTGCAGAGCTGACCAACACAACTATACGTGAGTAATGGGAGTGGGCGTGGCATGCTGCAGATTGTTCTTGCTACAGGAAATATGTATTGTTTTGGGTAACGTCAAGACTTGTCATCCCTCCTAGAACCATAAATATTTTTCCTCCATATTCAATTTATTATTTAATGATAAACAGTAAAGCAACCAAATGTGGTGGTAAGTGTCGCTTTGTCAAATTTAAAAAAGAATGCTTAATAATATTGAGAATAACGAAAAAATAATAAAAACCAGATAGTTATGCTACATGTTTGTACAGCTTGAATCGGATATAACATGATTGATGAATTAGGGAATACCGTTCAAAATACTTGGGCTGAATACGTTATAATGTGATTTTGATTGGGAACCAGAGTTTAGTTTAGTTTATTGTCATGTGTAACGAGGTACAGTGAAAAACTTTTTGTTGCATGGTATCCAGTCAGCGTATACATGATTACAATCGAGCTGTCCACAGTGTACAGATACAGGATAAGGAAATAAAGCAGAGTGCAAGATAAAGTCCAGTAAAGAACCACTTATAAAGTTACTTTTAAAACTGACATGCAAGGTAAAAAGCTGTTTTTTTATTTAAATAGTTTAGTGGGGGGCAGGGGTGGGGGTAGATGACCTGTTTCCATGTGACCGTCCCACAGTAATTGGACACCAGTGCCTCAAGAACGGTAATAATTTAACCAAAGGTGGTCTTGGGAATAGACAAGCACTTCTATCGATACTTGTACAATAATACTGTTAAACAATGTACTGTACAGCCTGAAGTATTTTAGCTTGCAGTAATAAAAATAAACTTCAAAAGGCCTTTATTTTTGAAAACCTATTGAAAAAATAACTTTGCGATCCGAATCTCTCTAGCCCCTAATCCCCTTTCCTTCATTAACAAAATTGTTTTCATGATGTAACTTGAGGGTTCTTAGCAACAATCCCATTCTAGCAGAGCAACCTGTACTAACATTTTGCTTTTGGTCAATCCATATTTAAAAAACGTTGACCTGCCCCTGTCATGTTGGGTTTGAATGTTAGTCTATATAGTCAGGCATTCTGTCTTTTATTGCCACTTCATTTTATGCAGGTGGCCTTGGGTGAGATTTGACAAAACTGGAATGTCACCACAAGACTTACTGCTGTAGGGTTTGATGTTGGATGTTTATCAAAAGGGATTAAATTAGCTAGTACAATACAGCTCTGTGCATGCATATGGAAAATGATTTCACTGGTATGATTTCACTGGTATAAAATGATCACACCAAAGTTGGAATAGTTTGGGGCTGGCCTCTACTTGTCATATTTTTGAAAGTTAAATTAAACCTCTCTTTTTGTCAACAATGAAACCTAGCATTCAGGATCATGAAAATCATTTCATTTAATACCTCCTTTCATCAGCGATGTCTTCAAACATAAATATTATTGGATGTTTTTACAATAGTAACTTTACTTCAGTGGGTTAATTACTGATAGGAAAATTTGGATGCCAAGTCTTGGTTGTTGGTACTAACCTTTGTTTCCATAGTTTGAGAATGGAGAGCCAGTGAATGATCATTCTTTCCCTTTCCTCTGTTTAGTATCTCCTCTAGTTGTGCTTTATTATTTTAATTAATATTCTAGGTCTTTCAGGGAAGGCTGGATATCCTTGCTGTATCAACAATCCAAGCTTTAACTGCAGTGATGCACAAATCTCCAGCTGCTAAGGTACAGTAATCGTGATTATTGAGAGAGGAATATGCAACTGAACCTTGGATTTGAATTACTGAAATTAGAAATGAACATTTATTTACTCTTTTCCCCAAATCAATGCACTAATGTCTCTTGGAATGACACCACAAGCTTCATTTACTGCTTGTAATGGTTACAAGGATGGGAGAATTTGTGCAGCACTAAAGGATTCTGCACTTCTCTGAATTCTGCCCATTTACCAGAGCTTTGATAGTTATCGTACTGAAAAGTTATATTGGAATTAGATCTCCACATAACTTCTATATAAGGACAGCTGAGATTGGGGGATCTGATGTGTGCAGTACTTCATGATACCATCAAACTGTCTATTGCCCCATGTTTCTGGGTTTTCTGAAAAGGGCACTAAATACAAGTACCCTAGGTAACAACGTAGGTAATATTACCCTAGGTAATAACGGAAAACAGATGGTATATTTTTCTATTAACATAGATGATCTTGTATTAAGCTTTGTTTTTAATTCTGAAATCAGGAAGTTTTCAAAGAGCGTATTGGTTACATACAATTCTATGAGGTTTTGAAGTCCTTGGGCCAGCCATCGCGGGACCTGCTGAAGGAGCTAATGAACATGGTGAGGCTTCACTCTCTAATTTAAAAGACTTCTGGCTATTGCATGGGATTAATCCTGATGTGCAAAAGTTTATTTTGCATTGTATCAATATGACCATTTTCGTTAATTTAAATACTATCCTCAAAGATTTCAGTTTATGAGATGGGTTGTAGCTAACTTTTAGTTAGTCAGCATGGTTTTGTACATGGGAGGCAGTGCCTCGCAAATCTGATTGCGTTTTTTGACGCCATGATCAAAATGGTCAATGAGAGCAGAGCTGTAGATGTTGTATATATGGACTTCAGCAAAGCGTTCGACAAGGTTCCGCATGTTAGGCTGCTTTGGAAGGTTAGATCGCATGGGATCCAAGGAGAGATAGTTGAATGGATAGAAAATTGGTTTCATGGAAGGAAGCAGAAGGTGATGGTGGAAGGTTGCTTCTCGGACTGGAGGCCTGTGGCTAGTCGTGTACCTCGGGATTCGGTACTAGGCCTGTTATTGTTTGTCATCTACATCAATGATTTGGATGAGAACATACATAGCAAGATTAGCAAGTTTGCTGATGATACAAAAGTGGGTGTTTTTACAGATAGCGAAGATAGCGAAGAATTGCAGCATGATTTGGATCGATTGGCCAGGTGGGCTGAAGAATGGTTGATGGAATTGAATACAGAGAAATGTGAGGTGTTGCATTTTGGGAAGTCTAACATGGGCAGGACCTACACAGTGATTGGTAGGGCTCTGCGGAGTGTTGTAGAGCAGAGGGATTTAGGAGTGCAGGTGCATGGTTCCTTGAAGGTGGAGTCGCAGGTGGATAGACTGGTCAAAAAGGCTTTTGGCACATTAGCCATCAGTCAGAGTATTGAATATAGAAGTTAGGAATTCATGTTGTAGTTGTATAAGACATTGGTGAGGTTGCATTTAGAGTATTGTGTTCAGTTCTGGGCACCGTCTTATAAGAAAGATGTTATCAAGCTGGAAAAGGTACAAAAAAGATTTACGAGGATTTTGTCAGGACTGGAGGGTCTGAGTTATAGGAGAGGCATTCTATTCCTTGGAGAGCAGGACGATGAGGGGTGATCTTATAGAGGGGTATAAACACAAAGGGGGGGGTGGTGGATTGATGGATCAAGCTGCCAGAGGCTGGGACTATCCCAATATTTAAGAAACAGACAAGTACAGGGATAGGACAGATTTGGAGGTATAGGGACCAAATGTGGACAGGTGGGACTAGTGTAGCAGCGTCGGTGTGGGCAAGTTGGGCCGAAGGGCCTGCTTCCACACGATCACTCTATGACTAAAACTTACTTGGATATGAACCAAAGAACCAGACTTCCACTGCCCATTCATCTCCCTTTCCTTCACTTATCCAGATTGATTTGTATATTGAACTTACTTGCAGCATAAGTGTAAATATAATAGTAAGATTAAACGAGAACTTACCAAGTTTGAAGTTTGATCGTTATTTTATGAGGAGTTACGATGAGGGATTACGTGAAGAAGTCCCGCCTGGCGCATGATCGCCATACTTCAAAGCAGAAGAGCATGAAAAACACAGAACCAATAGCCGGAGTAAGATAGAAAGGCTCAACATAGACTAGAACTACCAGATGATCATTTATTTTATGAGGGTTGGGAGTAACTCCTCATAGAATAATGATCAACCTTCAAACTTGGTACGTTCTCTTTTAATCTTACTATTTTACTTCAGAGTCACGTGAGTGACTACGTGAAGATTTTGTAGCTCTGTTTTTTATGTCGTAGATTCATTCCATATGACACTCTGGCTCAGTCAACACAGTAGTGAGTAAATAATACATCTTTTAAACATTGCTTCAGTTTATGTAATAAGTCTTTTCATTATAAAAGAATGAAAGTAATAACCCTTCTATCGTAGGGGAAGATTTATAACCAAAGATATAAATCCATAATATAAAACAAAGCACAATCAAAGAGAACCCAACACTGCATGTCCAACCCTGACACCGTGAGAACTGGTTTCTCGTAAACTTTGAAAAGTTTCTTTTACATCATCCTACGGCCTCTAATTATTTGATCGAGTGGCCCATCCTGTGCCTTTGCCGTGGATGTACCTACCTCCCTGGTGGAGTGATTTTTAACATCTCAATGTCTACTCCTGCTGAGTCCCAAAACCTGTTTTAACCATCTAGAATGTAACTATCTTGATCCATCAGTTTGTACTGATACCTTTATGTGGTTTTTTGTGTGTAATAAATAGCGATGTCTGCATGGGAAAATGAACTAGGTCAAGTAATCAGTAGAGAAGTATGGAATGAAAGTTTACAATATATACATCATTGTTCATTAAATGCTAGACACTCCTTGATACAATTTAAAGTTATACATAGATTACATCTCTCAAAGTCCAAATTAAATAGAATTTTCTCAAATGTGTCTGCAATATGCGATAAGTGTCAACAATTAGAAGCTAATTTAACGCACTCATTTACAAAATGTATAAAAATCAGTAATTTTTGGATAGAGATTTTTAACATAATCTCAACTGTAGTTAATGCAAAGTTAACTCCAGACTCAAAACTAATTATATTGGGAATACTGGAAACAAACCAGATATTAACAACACAACAAAGAATTTTTATCGGTTATAGTTTAATAATCGGTAAAAAATTAATACTAAGATTTTGGAAAGGTCCTACTTCCCCCACAACTAAAATGTGGATTACAGAAATGTCGGAGACATTGCACTTGGAACGATTAAGGCTTGCCCTGATGGACAGGCTGGACCAATTCAGAGGAATATGGTCTCCATTTATTGAATATTTAAAGGGTTAAGATGGTCCAGTTCGAAGCCATGACGGAAGCCTGAATACATGAATGGATGAAGAATTATAGACAATAGTTCATAAATATATCTCCATTGAAGAATACCTTGTTTAATATTCCACTCAATCAGTTTATCTCTCTTTTTTTTTCATTTCTTTTTCTCAACTGCTATAAAATAAAAAAGAAAAATTATAGAAGTACAAATAAGATTGACTGTTAATTTTAAAAATATTAAGAATGTATGTGACGTTAATATTTTCCTTTGTTTTAATTGAATTTTATATTTCTTCTTAATATGTAATTACTTCTAATAAAAATATCTTACAAAAAAATAAAAAAATAAAATAAAAAATAAATAGCGCTGTCTGACCACCACGGAGACTCTTGCCTACTTCAACATATTGAGTCAATGCTTAACCACACACAATTTTTGGTCGACAGGATATGCATTAAAATTTACCTTGGTTCCAGCTGTTCCTGGTCTGCCTTGTTTGGTTAAGTCATAAACATATAAGACAATGTTATCTGTAGCCACATGCATACAGTCTAACGTAACGTTTGCACTCTTTGTGCTGATACTAAAGCCATGAGCATTATTACTTCAAATGTTAACTTCCGAAACAGTGATAGAATTGGAGCCCATTGCCTAATCAAAGTAAGAACTATGCTGATCTCCCAAACGTCTGTATTTCTACTTTGGGCAGATTTTAATATATATTCCTTTCCCTTATCGGGATATTAATGGATGAGACCCGATAGATTCATGGTCAGCAATTTGTCCTAAATAGGACGATAAAGCGCTATGAGCCCTATTAATGGCCCTATCGCTTAGGTGCTGATCAAAATGCAATCCAGCAAGGAACTCCAATATATCTGATATGTTAACAGTATGATAAAATATCTTTGACTGTCTACCAAAGACTTCCAACTTCTTTATATAAACAAAATATTATTTTTAATGCTATTTTTCCAAGCTGCAGTTATAACATTCATGGTCCTATCCGACAGTCCAAGCTCTTGTAGTGGTCTGGTCAGAACCTGCAGATTAACAAATTCACATGATCATGCCATGGATGAATTTCTGCAACAAATTACTGCAGCTAGGAATCGTCATAAATGGTTCAATTATCATTCTAAACATCAATGCGAACCAGGATGGTGTCCGATTTGGGCCACCAAACCGCCCGTGGCAGAGTCTTGCTATATTTTCATCAGACATTGCCTAATCAGACAGAATGGGGAACATAAAAGAACATATTTCCCCCCCAATGTGGTGAGAATGCATCCACAGCTACTGCTCCTCGGTTGGGTTCCCAGGAGACGTATTTGGGCAATTAGTGATTTAATCTAGACACAAACAGATCAATGTCAGGTAATTCATACCACTAACAATGTTTTTCAAACTTGTGGATTTAATATCCATTATGTATTGTCTTTAAATTTTCGTGATCTGTTGTCTGCCACAATGTTGTCTCTCCCTGAGATAGATACCAGAAAGCCAAATATTCTTAAAGATACACCAATGCCACATCTGGTTAACTAGATAATCACATGATAATGATCTTACTTGACCCATGTGATTGATATATGCCACAGCTGTGGTATTGTCTACTTGTAATTGGACATGCAAATCTTTCATAGTAGAACAATAAGCTTTTAATCCATAATTTTAAGCTCCTAACAACTCCAAATAATTAATACCAAATGTTTGGAGAAATAAGTTTCTTGGACAATCCATCTGCCACCACCTGGTGTTATTGTCCGTAGCCCCCTAGATAAGGGACGTATCAGATATTAACCTGATAACAACAGATATTACACTTATCTTAGCCCAAAAAACCGAGAAGCTATCCACAATCCGAGAATACTTGCTTCAGTTTACAATGACTGCTGGCTGCTCAGCTAATATGTTTTTAAGCAGCTTGTGGAACATTCTCAATCCACCACTGTAATTCTGATAAAGCTTCCTTTGACAATTGCATGGGCCTGTCAAAATGGCCTACACACTCTTCTAGTGCTTGTGTTTTTGCCCTTTGTTGGAGCTTTTTTGGTAATGCAGTGGACCAACTCTACTGCAGAAATAGTGTTACTAATTTACCTAAGCTCCTTCTTGGATGGAGGGATAAGGCTTGTCAACAAGGCAACGACACACATTTGTAATATTGACATTTTGTCTCTTGGTAAATTTACCGAACATGGTACTGAATCACTTGCTTCACTGAACCCCAAATAGTAAATTGTTGGGGATGGCTGAAGCTTAGATTTTGTTGGATGGATCAGGACCCTAATCTTTCAAAAGGCTTGTAATTGCTGCACTAATTTTTCAGCTGCTTCCTGATCAGCATTGCCAATTAAAAATGTCATCAAGGTAAACCATGACCATATGTCCTTATCAGTGCAAGTGCTGGTTTCAACCATTGTGTGATCAGCCTAGAAGCTGAGCTTAACCCTTTAGATAATGCCTTAAATTGCCATAGCTGACCCATCTAATTAATTTTCAAGTACCTGTGAACATGTTGATAAATTGGTACTAAATCATACGCATCCTTTAAATCTATAGTAGCCAATTAACAAATTGTTGATAACAACTGCCTTGCAGTGTTGAAGGTGTCCATTTTGAAATGTTTTATACTGGACAAATGTGTTAAAGTGTGTGATGTCCAGAATGACTCTACAACCACCATCTTTCTTCTGCCTGGGGAAATTATTTGATACAATTGTTGTGGATGCTTACTCCGTTTTTTCCCCATTACACTTTCCCTAAATAAATTTCTTACCTCTTCTTTATTTGAGATTTTTCAGGTGCAGAAACATAAAATAGGATTAGGTTTATTCTGTGGATCAACTCCTTCTACAAATTTTATTGTAGATCCTTACACAGTATCTAATATAAACCGATCAGCTGTTATGCAATATCATTTATCATAACACACCTATAATCTACCACCAATCTGAGGTTCAACAAAAGCTTCCTCTGTGATAGAATAAAGTTTTTGTATCTCTCCAAATGCACGTGATGGCCTTCTTTCCCCAACAATATGGGTTAACATAAGGCTGTGCTGGATGAAAATACTTCCTCACCATACTCATACCTCTGTTTGATCCATATATCAAATCCCCTTCACATTGGTCCAGCCAATTTTGCAAAGGTTTTATGAGGCTGATAGTCTATGCCTCTTTATCAATGTCTTTGATTTGTTTTAGGCAGATTTACTCCGTAAATACCCAGGAGTTTGAACATAGCTTGATCTGTATTGACCTGCAAATCTAAAGTGCAAAATGGTCCGAATGGCAATTTTCTCTCATACCATTGAGCTCAACATATAAGCTATAAAACAATGCCACTTGTCTTTTTTAAATTTTGGTCATTGCACAATCTTTCACTTGCTTCCCATAAGCAGTGATGCCACCCGCAAACTTGAAATTCTTTGGAATCGTATTCCCTGTGCCTCCACACTATTGAAGAGTGGCACCCTAGTAAAGCACAAGTGTTTTCATATAAATCTGCTGTTTCAACCATAACAGCCTCCTGAAGCTGGTGAGAAACCAATTAATGTTCGCCACCATGGTTGCCTTCCATGGCCTCACCGCTTCCTTCAGGTATCATACTTTGTACCCTTTAAGTACACCTGGATTTATACTTGTGCTGTGGTGGGTACTTATGACCAAAACACCACTTTCAGGGTCAGTTTTTTACTGCCTTGGTACTCTTGAGACTTGCTCAAGGAGACTACCTCCAGCCCAATCCGAGGTTCATATTCCCACAGTGGTAAAAGCACCATATACTTGTATATGGAAACCCCTCAGGGCCTGCCTGGGAATATTCTGGGTTTTTAGACCCTTGGTTGAAAAATAATCTGGAGTATTTCTCCATTTAATTCATTCTGAGCCATAAGGCTTTCTTGTCTGGAGGCCTTTCCTTATTAGAATCATCTAAAACCACTCTCAGACTTCTTTATTTTCCTCCCCACTGGAGATTCTTCCCGTGGCTTTTGGTTTGTGGAGCGACTAAATGCTCCCTATGGTTAATTTCAACGGCCACCGGTATCGGAACCGGTTCCGCACTAATCTGCTGTCCCGATCGCTGAACTTCTACCCGGGACGCATTTTAACCTCCGTTTTCCCTCCGGAGTTTTTCTCTTTTACTTTCAACTCCTGCTGGCTCTACACGCCAGCATCACGGAGTTTGAAACACGCCCTGTAAGTATTTCAATCCACTTACCTGCGGGCCTGTTCCTTACCGCTGGTGGAGCTGCGCTCTGCAGCTCTTTGCCTACCGACAGCGTCGATGTAATGCCGATCATGCGCCAGGCGGGACTTCTTCAAGTAGTCACTCACGTGACTCCGAAGTAAAATTGAGCATATAAATTTTATATGCTCAATGTCAGAAGTGGATGACAATCCTACAATGTGAAAATTGCCATACACATATCAATTGTTAAGTTCCTTTGAGTTTACTCTAATATGAGAGCTCTTTTAAGATGTTATTTTTAATTGTTATTAAATTCATTGGTTTAAGTTGAACAAATACACTGATCTACGTTGGAAATCACATTTAACCTTCAATCAAAAGCCCCGTCTGAATAATGTGGATCCCTTTTGAGAACCTTTTGAGTGGCATAGTGGAATCTGAGAAGAGGTGATGAGAATATAGGAAGAATAAAAAATGTGGTTAACATAGGATTATTCTAAATTGGTCAATGGTTGGCGCAATCGTGGGCTATAGGGCCTGTTTTCATGCTGTATCTTTCTATAGCACTTTCTATTTTCTTTTACCAGGAAAGGAGATAGTTGGAATACAACCTTGTTTAATCTTGTATATATGCCAGTTCATTTTTAATGTTATAGGCTGGTGGTGATAGATTTGTCACCGGTGTTATTCGTATGACCGTAGTTTATGAAACATAATCTCTCAAGGGGAAATTTCACCTCTGACTTTGTACTTCTGCACATCGTTAGTTCTTTGTGTAATTTGTATCATTTTCTGCTCATGTTCCCAGGCTGTTGAAGGTGATCATACCTCTGTTGGAATGCTTGGGATCAGCAATGTCCAACCACTTTTACTACTTATCCAGTGGCTCCCAGAGCTGGACTCCTTTGAGCTACAAATCTTTGTTTCCGACTGGTTGAAGAGGATATGCTGCATCAATCGTCAAAGTCGCACGTTCTGTGTAAATGCCAGCATAGTGAGCCATATCCTTGTGACGTTGAACTGCCACACTAGACTGCACCACGCGTGTGCAGAGAATCTGATTGGATTGTTGGGTGCTTTAGGCAGCCAGTCATTGAGCTCAGGAGAAATCTTGCAGTTGTTGAGGATGTTGAGAACAGATGACACTAAACAAGCCCACCCTTGCGTAGTTCCGATGACACGTGCAATACTTGGCATAGCCCGGAAACAGGGCTTGGATAATGCACTACAGTACTTTAACCTGTTCCACAGCATGGCGGGAATTATGGTGCCCACTATTCAGCGTTGGCCTGGTTATGGTTTCAGCTTCTATGCATGGCTGTGTCTTGATCAGGGACAAGGAGCAAGTGGAATGTTTGGGAAAGGATGCAAGAGGAAACAGCTGTACAGGTAGGAAACAATTGATTAATTCACGTTTTTTCCCTTCAAGATGGAATTGGTTCAAATGTTTACTGTCCAGTTCTAATCCAGCAATTGCTGTTGGGACAGGTAACAGTTATCTGTCCTTTTTCAATTTTGCCAGAATTTAAAATTCAGACCTAAACAAAGTTGCAAACATTCTGGGAGTAAAATCATAGAACATTTTAAAAAAGAATGTTTTTTTATTTTTTCTTTAATAATTTTTGTTTTAAGAATATTTAAGTTGGAGAAATTTTGCTCTGTGACTGCCAACTGCCAGGAAAACAACAAACCAAAATGATGATCCAATCTGTTGTGCTTGGAATAGACTAGCAGTATATTGATTTTGTAACTGGATGATGATCTGGATTGACTCTTTAACTATTATTTCCTCCAGTTGAATTGATTTTCTCTGCAACAAATCTGAATCAGGGAGAAAAATGAAGAATTTCTGATCATATTTAGTTGTATTCAATTACTGCAATAAAACTGGCATCTTAATGTTCACTAGTTTCAGTAATTCCATTGGCATTCAGCAATTGCAGTTTTTTTATGTATAAAGGTTTTGGTATTTTAATTGATAATATTTTAATATTGTTCGTATTCTAGAAACTCATTAGGATTTATTTCCCATTCCCATTAAACTCACCAGCATTCAGCTGCTGTGGTCTTTAAACTCAAAGGGTTCATTAAAGCAATTATTTTACTACAGTGTAACATTTAACAAAGAAGTGAAATTAAAGTTTCTTGGGCTATTAATAAGAGCAACAATCAATGGTCTCGAAAATTTGGCAGTGCCCTGCCACAAAGTTTCGAAGGAGCCGGATTCTCGGAGTTTTACCATATTTCATGAAATGTACCCTGTATGTCGTAGAATTTGTCAAAATTACTCAAATTCCTGTTGTTCTCATATACATACTGGAATTTATATTGGACATTGTTAACCATATAACCATATAACAATTGCAGCACGGAAACAGGCCCTCTTGGCCCTTCCAGTCCGTGCCGACCATTTGTTTTCCCCTAGTCCCATCTACCTGCACTCAGACCATACCCCTCCATTCCCTTTCCGTCCATATACCTATCCACTTTACTTTTAAATGTTAAAATCGATCCTGCCTCCACCACTTCTGCTGGAAGCTCATTCCACACAGCCACCACCCTCTGAGTAAAGAAGTTCCCCCTCACGTTACCCCTAAACTTCTGTCCCTTAATTCTCATGTCATGCCCTCTTGTTTGAATCTTCCCTACCCTCAATGGGAAAAGCTTATCCACGTCAACTCTGTCTATCCCTTTCATCATTTTGAAGACCTCAATCAAGTCCCCCCTTAACCTTCTGCGCTCCAAAGAATAAAGACCTAACTTGTTCAACCTTTCTCTGTAACATAGTTGCTGGAACCCTGGTAACATTCTAGTAAATCTCCTCTGTACGCTCTCTATTTTGTTGACATCCTTCCTATAATTAGGCGACCAAAATTGTACACCATACTCCAGAATGGGTCTTACCAATGCCTTGTACAATTTTAACATTACTTCCCTACTCCTATATTCAATGCTCTGATTTATAAAGGCCAGCACACCAAAGGCTTTCTTTACCACCCCATCTATATGCGATTTCACCTTCAGGGAACTATGCACAGTTATTCCTAGATCCCTCTGTTCCACAGCATTCCTCAATTCCCTACCATTTACCATGTACGTCCTATTTTGATTTGTCCTGCCAAGATGTAGCACTTCACACTTAACAGCATTAAACTCCATCTGCCATCTTTCAGCCCACTTTTCCAAATGGCCCAAATCTCTCTGTAGACTGAAAATCTACTTCATTATCCACAACACCACCTATCTTAGTATCATCTGCATACTTACTTATCCAATTTTCCACCCCATCATCCAGATCATTGATGAACATGACAAACAACAGTGGACCCAACACAGATCCCTGAGGCACCCCACTGGTCACTGGCTTCCAACCTGACAAACAGCCATCCACCATTACTCTCTGACATCTCCCATTCAGCCACTGTTGAATCCATCTTGCTACTCCGCCATTAACACCCAAAGATTGAACCTTCTTAACCAACCTTCCATGGGGAACCTTGTCAAAGGCCTTACTGAAATCCATATAGACAACATCCACTGCTTTACCCTCATCAATTTCCCTAGTTATCGCTTCAAAAAATTCAAGAAGGTTTGTCAAACATGACCTTCCAGGCACAAATCCATGTTGACTGTTCCTGATCAGACCCTGTTTATCCAGATGCTTATATATATTATCTCTAAGTATCCTTTCCATTAATTTGCCCACCACTGACGTCAAACTAATAGGTCTATAATTGCTAGGTTTATTCTTTGAACCCTTTTTAAACAATGGAACAACATGCGCAGTATGCCAATCCTCCGGCACTATTCCCGTTTCTAATGAAATGTTGCATTTTATATTTATGGGAAAATTAATTATTCAAATGAACATCGTGCATGCCCAAGACTAAAAGTTGCCTAAATGTTTCAAGTTTATGTAGTGATTGGTGATAAAAGTTTATAGTTATAAGAAGTAGACTTTACTATAGTGGTAGTCAGTCAGTCAATTTATTTGTATAGCATATTTAAAAACAACTCACGTTGACCAAAGTGCTGTATATCAGTGCAGGTACAATTGCTACATACAATGGTACACAGACCTAACAATACATACATAAACATAAGCATTCACTTAATGTAATTACTTTGTTGCTTTAGTTTCAAGTTTTGCATCATTTATGGATGACTAGATTAAATTGAGTCTTTTTAAATTCAGAAGCACACATGACCACCGTTAACTTTCACCCAGAATGTGTAAATAAAGACTCATTGTTGGTCAGCATCTTTGAAAAGTTCATATTTAGCGTCCAATCCTCCTTGGAACGATAAAATGCCAAAAGCTAACAAATTCTGAACAAGTATAGCTGCAGGGAAAGGGGTGGTACTGCGGTGGGGTGAATAAACAAAATGGGTCGTTCTGTAACGGCAGGTGGTTAAATGATAAAAGTGATGATGGATCAAAACAAAAAAGGCGATGGCCATAATATAAGTAAAATTAAAGCTGAATTAAGGGAAGATGTAAAGGAGAATTAGAGTAGTTGTAAAAGATGAGAATGGGAATAATGGAATCAAAGGACAAAGGACATTTATTGACACATACACCAATGGAGAGCCACCATCGACTCCACAGTCAAATGGCCCAACAGAGGGTGTACTTCCTGCGGCAGCTGAGGAAACATAATCTGCAACAGACAATGATGGTCCAATTCTATACTGCCATTGTAGAGTCTAGTCCTCACCTTCTCCATCATGGTCTGGTTTGGCTCAGCCACCAAGCACGATATCCGGAGGCTGCAACGTTAGATCAGCTGAGAAGGTTGTTGGCTGCAACCTTCCCCCCCCATTGATGAACTGTACATGGCAAGGGCCAGGAAGCAAGTGGGTAAGATCATCTCTGACCCCTCCCACCCTGGCCACAAACTCTTTGGAGCACTTCCCTCTGGAAGGTGACTCCAGACAGTCAAAGCCACCACAGCCAGACATAAAAACAGCTTTTTTCCCACGAGCAGTAGCTCTACTCAATAACCAAAAGTCTGTAGCCTCCTTTCGCTCGGGTATTTTATTTCATTCACATGTTTAAACTATGATGTTTTATTCTTAATGTTTTAATGTTTTATCTTTTATTCTTAATTGTTTACTGTATGTCGTGTTGTTACTTGCGAGTGGAGCACCAAGGCAAATTCCTTGTATGTGTATATACTTGGCCAAGAAACTTATTCATTCATATTGCTCAGCCAAGCTCTGTAGTGGATATTCATTTGGATTTAGTGTACTGAAGACTTGCCAAAGCAGCCCTTTTATTTCCTAACATCAGGAGTTAACCTCTGGATACCAATTGGTGTAGTGAAATTTGAGTTGCCATTGCAGCACACAAATAAAATAAACACAACATTATAGAATTTAACATTAAACATAAAAAACATCCCCCCATAGCAGGATCGTCGTTTCCCACTGTGAGGGAAGGCAGCAAAGTTCAGTCCAGTTCCTCCATGTTCACCCATGGTCGGGGCCTATTGAGATTTTCGCAGTCGCCGCTATGGCGGCCCGATGTTTCAATCCCACTCGCCAGAATGATGGAGCTCCAGCGTCGGAAGAATGCTCTCAGCGGCTTGGTTCCGAAACGGCCGCTTGCTACCGGAGACCCCGGCTTCCGAAGCCGGACAATCATTAGCAATTGTCGGAGAAAAGGAATACCAGTCATGATCTGCAACTATTGAACTCATTTGTCCAGAAGCTGCCGAGCATTTAATTAAAAGTGTATTCATTAGTAAAGAAGGATGTCAAAGTATACAACAGAACATAGATTAGTTATAAAATTGGGTGGAGTGATGGCATTTAGAATTTAATACAGAGAAGTGCTAGGTAATGTGCTTTGTGAAGTCAAATGTTGACAGATTCCAGTATTTGCAGTTTGTTGTGAAAGGGCACGGAGTAAATAGTAGTTTCCTGGGATTGTTAACGATCCCAAGAGCTTTCAAGAGAGAGCTAGATATGGCTCTTAAAAATAGCGGAGTCAGGGGATATGGGGAGAAGGCAGGAACGGGGTACTGATTGGGGATGATCAGCCATGATCATATTGAATGGAGGTGTTGGCTCGAATGGCGAAATGGCCTACTCCTGCACCTATTGTCTATTGATCAGAAACCTTGTGGAGCAAGTTCATAGCTTCCTGAAAGTGGCATCACAGGTTGACGGGGAGGTTTGCTGTCATTGGTCAGAGCATTTGATTTTAAGGAAAAAAGCACACAAAGTGCTGTAGTAACTCAGTGGGTCAGGCATGCAGAAATTGGATAGGCGCGGTTTTGGGTCGGGGCTTTTTAAGACTGATTGTAGCAGAAGGAGGGGAAAGCTGGAGGTGAGGTCAGGGAGGGCAAAATCTGGCACGTTTTGGGTAGATGCAGGTGAGGGAGGTCTTTGGTAGTTGGTTGGACAAAGGCCAGAGATGAAGTGACAAGCAAAATGGGTCCGCATCCAGCTGGGGCACAAGGAAAAGAGGTAAGGAAAGCAGGGTGTGGTGGGGTGTAGGAGAAGACGCCTTGGTGTGTTTATAGGTTAGCTGCTTAAAATTGGATAAGTCAGTGTTCATTCCATTAGGTTGTAAGCTACCCAAGTGGGATATAAGGTGCTCTCCCTCCAGTTTGAGTATTACCTCAGTCGGACAATGGGGTAGTCCAAGATCAAGGCCAGTATGGGAATTGGAAGGGGAGTTAAAATGATAGTAATCCAGCAGGCCTTGGCGGACCAAGCGCAAGTGTTTGGCAAACCGGGCGCCTAGTCTATGGTTGGTCTCACTTTTGTAAAGGAGACCACATCGGGAACATCGAATGCAGTACATGAGGTTAGAGGAAATACATGTGAAGTCCAAATTAAGCACCTCGACTGTCTCTTTACCCGCACACATGCTGTCTGACCCGCATTTTTTGCCCAGCAGCACATTTTTTTGCTTTGTATTGTGTTTGGAAGTAAAATAAAAGTGCAATCATGGAGGGGAGCTTGAATTCTTATTTGATAAAAATAAGGAATTATTCAAGTGCAATGATGAAACCTGAGCACAACCTGGCATTTTTATTTATAAAAGTAATATTGGTGTAATATCCTTTCCCTGAGCAGGAAGATGGCCTTTTCATGCACAAGTGGCGAATAATTTCCCCTTGGATTGCTGGGATATATAGCATTTTTTTAAAGGGAGATATTTGGTACTGAGCTAAGAATTACTTTTAAGGAGACAGGGCTGATCCTGGTGTGGAGCTAGGATTTAACATTATCATTATATGTGTTGATATTAAGTTAGTATTTATTGGTGCCATTACTATGGTTAGCAAATGGAAGCTTTGAACTGAACTGGGATTTATTGTGGTCAGTTTATGGGTCGTATCTGATGTCAAACTGAGAAATTCTGTGCTTTATATATTGTGGTTGACTACTGTGTTCTGCGTGTACAGCTGCATTGAAAAGCATGAGTGAATTGATGGTATCCTGTGAATATCCATCCCAGTGGGGGAATCAAAAGTGAATGCCTTGAACTTCATAACAGTTGGTTGCCTTTGAAATTCCTGAAATTCTTCAGATATTTATTCCATTTTGTTTTATTTATAGTATATAGGATTCTGTGATTGTGAGAGAGGTCCACAACTTTCCATGTATTTGTTGTCTCAAAATACTATCATTAGATTTGTGTAATACTGTAATAGTTGCTGCATTGGATAATACAACCAGGGAAAAATATCTTGTTACACACTTTGATTGTTCATAATCATTTCAAACTTGTTTGTGGCTGGAAAAGCATTTTAAATTAGAGTTGAGGGTTACTGACTTGATTCTCTCCGATTGTGCTGGCAGTGAATCTAGTTTGAAGTCGCATTTTAAAAACACCATATAAAAACCACAATGATTTCAGCATTGAAATATGTCTGCGGGTCTGTTTTCATTCCATGTGGGATATCACCATCAACAACACCACAGTCACATCTGTGGAGTCTTTTAAGTTCCTTAGAACCATCATCTCCAAGGACCTTAAATGGAGAGCCACCATCGACTCCACAGTCAAAAAGGCCCAACAGAGGATGTACTTCCTGCGGCAGCTGAGGAAACACAATCTGCAGCAGACAATGATGGTCCAATTCCATACTGCCATTGTAGAGTCTGTCCTCACCTTCTCCATCATGGTCTGGTTTGGCTCAACCTTCTAGCTGCAGCCTTCCTCCCCCATTGATGAACTGTACACGGCAAGGGCCAGGAAGCAAGCGGGTAAGATCATGGAGCACTTCCATCTGGAAGGCGACTCCGGACAGTCAAAGCCATCACAGCCAGACATAAAAACATCTTTTTTCCATGAGCAGTAGCTCTACTCAATAACCAAAAGTCTGCAGCCTCCTTTTGCTTGGGTATTTTATTTCATTCACATGTTTAAACTATGATGTATTATTCTTAATGTTTTAATGTTTTATCTTTTATTCTTAATTGTTTACTGTATGTCATGTTACTTGCGAGCGGAGCACCAAGGCAAATTCCTTGTATGTGTATATACTTGGCCAATAAACTTCATTCATTCATTCATTCATTCATATTGCTCAGCCAAGCTCTGTAAATCTTAGGATTTAGTGTACTGAGCACTTGCCAAAGCAGCCCTTTTATTTCCTAACATCAGGAGTTAACCTCTGGATACAATGAATGCAGATGCTGGTTTACAAAAAAAGACACAGTGCTGCGCTAACTCAGTGGGTCAGGCAGCATCTCTGGAGAACATAGATAGGTGTTGTTTTGTGTTAGGATCTTTCTTCAGACTCTTAATTAGAGTTGCCAGACTCGTAAATCATTGAAAATAGTAATATATTTTAAAAAAATCAATGTTACACATCTGTATAAATTGTTTTGATCCATCCTTGCAAAGATATAAAAGGCTTCACTCCTAATCCACACCAGTCCCTGCCCTCTTTTCAACTTGTTAGCATAAAAAACAAAAACATGTTGCATACACTCAGCAATTCAACCAATAACAGTGAAGAGAAACAAAATGGGACATTGACCGTTCATCGATTGGTTCCTGGAGAGGGAATGTGCAGGGTACACTCCCAATGGATGGAGAAATTAATGGAGAACTGATGTGAAAGGTCTTCAAACAGAAAAAATGAACTACAGTGCCCTCCATGATGTCTGGGACAAAGACCCCCCATTTATTTATTTGCCTCTGTACTCCAAGTTGCCTCTGAGTTAGATAGAGCTCTAGGGGCTAGTGGAGTCAAGGGATATGGGGAGAAGGCAGTCACAGGTTATTGATAGGGGACGATCAGCCATGATCACAATGAAAGGCGGTGCTGGTTCTAAGGGCCGAATAGCCTCCTCCTGCACCTATTTTCTATGTTTCCACAATTTGAGATTTGTAATTTTAAAAAAACACACGTGGTTAAAGTGCACATTGTCAGATTTTAATAAAGGCAATTTTTATACATTTTGGTTTCACCATGTAGAAATTACAGCAGTGTTTATACATAGTTCCCAATTTCCAGGCACCGTAATATTTGGGACACATAGCTTCACAGTGTTTGTAATTGCCCAGATTTGTTTAATTGCCTCCTTAATGCAGGTGTAAGAGAACTCTCAGCACCTAGTCTTTCCTCCAGTCTTTCCATCACCTTTGGAAACTTTTATTGCTGTTTATCAACATGAAGACAAAAGTTGTGCCAATGAAAGTCAAAGAAGCCATTATGAGACTGAAAAACAAGAATAAAACTGCAAGAGACATCAACCAAACCTTAGGGAAACCAAAATCAACTGTTTGGATCATCATTAAGAAGAAAGAGAGCACTGGTGAGTTTACTAATCGCAAAGGGACTGGCAGGCCAAGGAAGACCTCCACAGCTGATGACAGAAGTATTATCTCTATAATAAAGAAAAATCGCCAAACACCTGTCTGACTGATCAGAAACACTCTTCAGGAGTCAGGTGTGGATTTGCCAATGATCACTGTCCGCAGAAGACTTCATGAACAGAAATACAGAGGCTACACTGCAAGATGCAAACCACTGGATGGCCGCAAATATACGATGGGCAGGTTACATTTTGCCAAGAAGTACTTCAAAGAGCAACTGCAGTGTTCTTGTGGACAGATGAGATGAAGATTAACATATTACGGTGATGGCAAGAACAAAGTATGGAGGAGAAAAGGAACTGCTCAAGATCCAAAGCATACCACCTCATCTGTGAAACGCGGTGGTGGGGGTGTTATGGCCTGCGCATGTATTGGCTGCTGAAGGTACTGGTCCACTTATCTTCATTACTGATACAACTGCTGACAGTGGTAGCATAATGAATTCTGGAGTGCATTGACGCATCCTATCTGCTCGTTCAAACTAATACCTCAAAACTCATTGGCGGAGGTTCATTCTACATCAAGACAATGATCCCAAGCATACTGCTAAATTAACAAATGAGTTTTTCAAAGCTAAAAAATGGACAGTTTTTGAGTGGTCAAGTCAATCACCCGATCTGATCCCAATTGAGCTTGCCTTTTATCTGCTGAAGAGAAAACTGAAGGGGACTAGCCCCCAAACATGCATAAGCTAAAGATGGCTGCAATACAGGCCTGGCAGAGCATCATCAGAGAAGACACCCAGCAACTGGTGATGTTCATGAATCGCAGACTTCAAGCAGTCATTGCATGCAAAAGATATGCAACAAAATACTAAACATGACTACTTTCATTTACATGACATTGCTGTGTCCCAAACATTATGGTGCCCTAAATGGGGAGGAGTATGTATAAACACTGCTGTAATTTCTACATGGTGAAATCAAAATGTATAAAAATGGCCTTTATTAAAATCTAACAATGTGCACTTTAACCACAGGTGATTTTTTTCTATTACAAATCTCAAATTGTGGAGTACAGAGGCTGATAAATGAATTATGGGTCTTTCTCCCAAACATTATGGAGGGCACTGTATTCCTCCCTCTCGGGCAGCACGATGGCGTAGTGGTAGATTTGCTGCCTTAAACCCCTGTCTCACGGTGCGAGTTGGCCCACGCGTGACCCCGCGTTTTCACTCGTGGTGATCACGTAGCGGGAACGTCGGAACTCGCGCGAGCAACTTTTGACTAGTGGCGCTAACGGCAGGTGCCTGGGAAACTTGTTAAATCGTGAAAAAAATCAAACATGTTTGATTTTTTCCACGAGTCAAATTAACTGTTCAAGGTAAAAATTGAAACATTTAAACTCGTTGTAATAACGTTGTGGCCCGTGCGTTTATCTTAGTGACTCGTGAGTCTACCGTGGGGAACTTCTTATAATCTGTTCGTTCGCTCGAGTAAAGACTGAACCAAAGATAGACACAAAATGCTGGAGCACCTCGGACCAGGCAGCATCTCTGGAGAGAAGGAATGTAGTCGAGACCCTTCTTCAGACTTACCCGAAATGCCACCTATTGTGTTAAACCACAGTACAATATTTAAAAATATTTATAACCTGTATCTATTTACTTGGGTGACAAAATAAACGCATCAAAACCAAAAGCGAGAACGAGAAAATAAATTGGTCCGATATTTGTATAAAATCATCTCCTAGATTTTAGGAATGATACAAAAGCCCAGCTTTACCATTCAAACTGCAGCATTTCAAATTATCTAATTTATAAAAATACATTAAGAACCAATGATTCATAATGGAATGACTCCGCTCTTCAGTAGAAATAATTAATTTCCTCTGGGGTTTTTTTAACAGACATAGTCTCTTTTTAAACCAGAATTAATTTAGTTATTTTAGTTTGTAGCCTCTCCCGCCACTTTATTTCTCAATATCATCCTTGTTCCTCCGTCGAGAAAATCTCCACTGAACGCACCGGTTCTGATGGAGGAATTAAATATCATATATAGTGGAAATGTCGACATCTTTTTGATCTTGGGGTAGGTGGGGCGGGCAGACTCACTCACTGCTGCCGCAGCGCTCCGGGCACGGACAACAGAACTGGGCACCACTTCCGGGGATAGAAGCAGCTTGGGTGCGAGCGGCCGCCGGCACCCGACAGCAGGACCGGCTGCCACTTCAAGCGCCTTCTGCCGGCCCGCTCACCTCTGGCAGTGCTCTTCGTCTGAGCATCTCTCACCTGCCGCTCGCCGGCTTCGCTCATGTCAACCGCATCCTGCAAATCCTTAAATTCCCACAGCCAAGTAACCTCAACTGGTCCTGTGAACGCGCTGTCGGAATTTAAAGATTTGCGGGAAGCCGGCCGGCAAGCGGCAGGTGGGAGGTGTTCATATGGAGAGCACTGCCAGAGGTGAGCGGGGACAGGCAAAAGGGGCTGAAGTGGCAGGGTCCCGGCGTCCACTCGCAGTCACCCGAACTGCTTCCTTCCTCTGAAGTGGCGGCCAGTTCTGCTGTCCGTGCCCGGAGTGCTGCGGCAGCCACCCAAGCTAATTCACTCCACGGCCACAATAAAACCATATAGCAATTACAGCACGGAAACAGGTCATCTCGGCCCTTTTACTCTGTGCCAAACACTTACTGTCACCTAGTCCCATCAACCTGCACTCAGACCGGAGCGTGGCAAGTGGGTTTCTGACCCCAATCCCCTCCTTCACAACGCCAAACTCCCCAAACACTGTGAACTGAGCTCTTCCCCCCACCCCGGGAAATAAAGTGCGCATTTTCCCTTTGTAGGTCATATCAATAGATGTGGCCGCGCTGTAACTCAACGCCACAGGATGGAGATGTCTTCTTTAACATTGTTGCTTTATTAAAACATACCTTCATTCACGGTTGGCTCAAGAGTAACGGGAGAGGAACTTGGAACATCGCAGAAATGACATACCCGTGGGAACTCGGTTAAACACTTGATTATAAACTTGAAGTCTCGTACACAACCACAAATTTTTCACTCGGGGTACCTCGTGGGTCAACTCGCACCGTGAGACAGGGCCATTACGATGCCAGTAGACCTGGATTCGATCCTGACTACGGGTGTTGTTGGTATGGAGTTTTAACATTCTCCCCGTGATACCTTCGGCTTCCACCCACATTTCAAAGCCAAAGACTTTTGTAGGTTAATTGGTTTAAGTGTAAATTGTCCCTATTGTGTGAAGGATAGTGTAAATGTGCGGGGATCGCTTGTCGGTGCTGACGTGTTGGGCAGAAGGGCCTGTTTCCGCGCTGTATCTCTAAATTAAACTCTATCAGCACTGCCTGACTTGCTGAATGTTTTTCAAAACATGTTAACACCCAAAATCTGGAGTTCCAGTATATATCCTGCTACCATCATTCCTCCTGCCACCACAGATATTTTAAATCAAGCCAACAAATTGAGTGTCAATATTACTATTATTTCAAGTCTTGCATTGAAATTGTAGGCCAGATATATCATTATTCTAACATATAATGAACATTACCAGCTGTAGTATTAATACATCACAAGCCACATTTAAGTGGATTGCATAATCTTAGTATAAATTATCAAATTTTTGATTTGCTAAACTGCAAATTTATATATGACAATGTATAAAATTATATTATACTGGGGTTTTTTTTTCTGGAATTAAAAGTACACAAAGTAGAATTTTCCCACAAACTGAAAAGAATGTTTAAAAGTGCATGCATTCTAGTTTTTTCACAGCCAGTGGGACTGGGTTTGAAGCATTTCTGACCTCCTCGGGAGGGCTGATGGTAGCTGTCTGCACAAAGAAAGAGTACATGACCGTGATGCTGCCTGACCACTGCTTCTGTGATTCCCTTTGGGTAAGAACAAGGATTGAAAGACCTATTGTTAGTAAATATTTTATAACATCGACCTTGTGTTCTCTAGCCACAACTCAATTGGTACACATTTTCAGATGTTGTTTTTAGGATGAACAGCCAAACCCCTGAGAGTCATAATCAGTTTCAACTGCATATAACAGCCTTGCAATTGTGTATTGTTAACATGTATGCTCCTAGCACAGCTTTGGGACATTTCAAAACAGTTTTGGTCTGAAAAACTGACAACTGATTTGCAAACAGCAAGGTCCCACAAATAGCATTGTGATTGCAACTGTTTACTTGAAGAATGAAAAGACATCTAAGTCACCGGGGAGAATAGTTTTGCCATGGAATACTTTAGCATTCTCTAATGAAGTTAGAGGGAGGTACAGATTAATATATTTTTAAAAGTCTGAATTGTTAGCCAGGATTATATCTCTTCTCTGTAGTAGAACTCAAACCCAAGACATTCTTAGTTTAGTTTAGAGATGCAGCGTAGAGACGAGCCCTTCTGCCCACCGAGTCCACGAAGACCAACGATCACACACTATGGACAATTTACTGAAGCCAATTAACCTACCAACCTGCACTTCTTTGGAACATAGGAGGAAACTGGAGCACCCTGAGAAAACCTGCACAGTCAAAAGGAGAACATATAAACTCTGTACAGACAGCACCCATGATCAGGATCAAATCTGGGTGCCTGGCGCTGTAAGACAGCGACTCTACCTCTGTGCCATTGTGCAGCCCAATTCTTAATCCAGTGATAGGGTAGACGATAAGAAACAGGGTGGATTGTAAGAAACTTCTTCCCATGGCATAGTCCAGAGCACATGTATTTAAGTTGAGGAGTGCTGCAAATGGAACAACACTTGAATTTGAAATAGCAAGCTCTGATTTTGTTCTTTCTCTCTCTGTTAACAGCACAGTATAGCTGTGGTACATTTCCCAGCAAAGCGTCCCTTTGGTCAGAGTCTGGTGTACATCTACGTTAATGGTCAGCAGAAACTCTCTGCACCCTTAAAATTTCCCTTTCTGAATGAGGTAAGGTTATTTTATCTAATTGAATAGCCTGTTTTCCTTTTTGTTCGTGTGCTATTGGAAAAGCATTCCAGTAATATACTTCAGATGATATTTATGGAGGCTTTTCAATGTTTAGACCAGCAAGAATTTAAGAAATTTCTCATGGTCATTCTAAAGAGTATACTCAGCAGGGTGCTGTACAAGGTGTGCAGTAAGTAGAAGAGGGCAAGAGGATGTGCAATAATGGTTTAGATTTATTATTGTCATGTCTGCCGAGGTACAGTGGAAGGCTTTGTTTTGCCTGTTGTCAAATATAATACATAAATACAATCAAGCCAAATTGAAGTATAATGGGAAAAGTAAAGAGAGATACAGATTGCAGAATTCTTCTCAACATTGTAGTGTGCCAGTTTCATAGACAAAATCCAATGTCAATGGGGAAGAGGTGAATCGGATAGTTCCCTGGCATATTGAAACAAACAGCTTAATGAAAATGAGTAACAGGTCTGCGAACTCTTTTTTTGCACATGTAAAGATCTGTGTTTGTTTACAAAATGTCACTATAGTGGGTCACTTAATGCACTTATTGACACTTGATCTCTGTCTCAGTGATAGAGATGACTAGTTGCCAGCTTGAATTTTTGACATAGTAAGGAAGCTTTAACTTAACCAAACACCTAAATATTAAGTGAAAAAAGATAGTGGTGGAACAATTCAACAGGTCAGGCAATATCTGTGAAGAGCATGGATAAGTGATGTTTCGGGTCGGGACCCATCTTCAAACCTAAATATTAATGTTGTAATTTTCATTGTGTTTACTGTTACTTAAAGTGGTCACTGTCCAGTTCAATTCAAGCCTTTGTGCTTTCTCTGAATAATGTCAAGTTGCATCAGTACTGAAATTTGTTACATGTTTTCTCCTATCTTAAGCCTTTTACATCATGTTGCATTGGATCGGCTGGACAGAGGACTACCACCCCTCCTCCGTCACAAATCCCAGATCCACCGTTCTCTTTGTCTATTCCTTCTGGAAGGGCATCACTAAGCTCAATTCTTTCTCCTCCAAATTGGAGTGGACTGATGGGCAAACCAGAATCGGTGACGAAATTCATTTCAGCAGGAACTCAGGATTGTGAATGGGGTTCTCCGACTTCTCTGGAAGGTCAGCTTGGTTCCGTCCTAGTCTTCCACGATGCATTACAGCCCTTGCAAGTAAAGGCACTCCATTTTGCAGGTGAGCAACAGCTTTCTAGCTCATCCCAATACGTGGTACCTCATCAACAGTCACATTATTGCCAACACTGTTTATTTAAGAGATCGATTTCACAATTTTTGAGGTTACCTATCTCAGTTGAAAATCCAAGGGAACTGAAGGAGATCATTTTCCCCGGTAGACAAAATTGCTGGAGAAACTCAGCGGGTGAGGCAGCATCAATGGAGCTCCATAGATGCTGCCTCACCCCCTGAGTTTCTCCAACAATTTTGTCTACCTTCGATTTTCCAGCATCTGCAGTTCCTTCTTGAACAGAGATCATTTTCCCCAGTGTCTGTGGCCCTCTTTGAAGGGAGTGTTATCTAATTAGTACCAATTCCCTGCTCTTTTCCTGTCATAGTTATCCAACCAATTTCCTTATGAAAGATGCAGCAAATAACCTTACTTTTCAGTTCACCATATGTCTTTTGCCAGTAATCTTAAATCTATGTTCCCAGGTTACTGACCCTTATGACAGTGCAAAATGGTTCTCATTTAAAAACTGTTCATTAATTTTGAACTATTAGAACATACAACAATATAGCCGAAGGACTGGCCTTATGGCCAACACTGTGCTGAATGTGATGCCATCTCTTATCTACCTGCACATCCATATCCCTACCTTCCCTGCATATCCATATGCCTATCCAAAAGTCTGTTAAATGCCACTATCCTATCTGCCTCCACCACCACCCCTGGCAAAGTGTCTGAGGCCCTCATCACCATCTGTGTCCAACTGCTCCCTGAAGCTAATACCCTCTAGATCACGCATCATTCTGGTAAACCTCCTCTGCACCCTTCCAAAGCCTCCACATACTTCCTGTGGAGGGACGACCAGAATTGCACAAATGCTGCCTTTAAAGCTGCATCATGACTTCCTGACTTGTGCTCAATACCACGACCTATAAAAAGAAAGCATACCATATACCACTCTATCTACTTGTGTTGCCACTTTAAGGGAGTTATGGACTTCAACCTCAAGATCGTCTGTACATTAATGCTGTTAGGGTCATACCTATTAATTGTATCTTTCCTTTTAGATTTGGCCTCCCAAAGTATGCCACCTCGTATTTGCTCAGTCTAAACTCTCTCTGCCATTTATCTGGCCATTTCTGTAGCTGATCTATATGTCTGTCTCCCTTGACAGTCTACAACCAAGCATATGTAATCTATTGATTCAATCTTTTAAGAAGTTCAAATTGGCCATCTTTCCGTGTAATTCAGTTCCTTCATTGCATTGGATCTCCTTCATATTGTCCCCCAGGCCCAGAGTATCCTCCACAAGTGTTCTGTCCAGAATTAGATTCTATGTTTCAGCTGGTGCTGATTCATAATTTTATGTTTTCCCATAAGCTACTTTATAAGCTATGTATATAAAGTATATAATTATGTATACTGTTTCAGGACAGTTTAACGTATTAGATGGCATATTCTGATTCTTCACTCTGAACTTTCACTGTTTATTTTATTCTGAACTTTTATTTTCTGATCTTAAATTTGAGCACATCACCATATGCAACTTGAAACAATATGGTAAAAAATGCACTTAAATTTCTTCAGACTTTATGTGAGTGACATCAGCATGGTGTTGGATAGTTATCTGGCATGGAAACATTTGTTTGAATCTTTGCTTCATCATTTACATTGCAATTAAAGTGATGACAACAGCTTTTCGAACAGTATTGAAAATGACTCTGGACAGATTAACAGATGACAATGTGGGAATTTTTGATGTTGACAGGCCCAAACTGCATTTCTCCATTGAAAACTCAGGAGCCGGACCTTACAGACCTCACAAATAAACTGCTCCTCCATTACACACCAAAAGTAAGTGGTTTATGAAGTTTATGATCCTACTCTTGTATCTTAAAAATCTCTCTTTTAAAGATTTTTCCTTTTTTTTTTGCCTATCACCTTTCTCTCCTTGTGGAAATTGGGTATCCCCAAGCGAAAAGTAACAAAATACTTTGCATGACTGGGGGCATCCCCATTTAAAAGGTTCACAGTGATGTCTAGTCATTAGTAAGGAAGAATTGAATCTTGGTTGACATTCCTAACGTGAGTTCAGAATGTGACAGTATTGCTACTGCTCTCCAGCTAAGATAACACATTGCCTGGATTCTTCGGTTATGGGTGCAAGTAGCCCTTCCTTACCCTATAAAGAGTAGTAGCAAACTTTCTTGAAATGCCACTATCCATATTTACAACAAATACATACCCTTTTAAAGTGCAAAATCCAGGAGGGTAAATGTCCAACCATAGCTAACAAGATAAATTGAAAGAGACACAAGAGATTGCAGATGTTGCAATCTTGAGTAAAAACCTACACTGCTGAAGGAGCTCTTGTGGAGGGAAATGGAGAGATGCAGTTTAGGGTCGGGATCTTTCTTCAGAAATTAAAAAATATATTAGGTCAAAGGAAAAATATTATAGTGTTGAACAGAAATTTCTCATCCCTGAGATCTCTGCACCTTTGGAAATCTCTACCCCAGAGGTCTGTGGAAGCTCAGGTACTGAGTATATTCAAGAGATCAAGAGCTATGGGTAAGTGGGGTGAGGTGGGAGCTTAGCCATGATCTTATTGATTGACAGACTAAGTACAATGAGCCAAATGGTCTACTGCTACATATGTTTCAGAAAAATACTTGCATAATATAGATGGACAAGAATAATAAGAGCAGCAATCTTTGTCCAGAATAGTGCTGTAGTCTAGAATGGTATGAAACAAATATATTCACTTGTAGCTTGGAGCAAAATATTTTATTTCCTAGAATTGTAATAGGTCTTATTTTAACACTATTCTACTTTTTCACAGGCCTGCAAAAGTCCTATCTGCCTTGATTTGTCACCTAATCTCTTTCATGGGAGACTGACTGGGCATAAAGTTGTCAACTGGGATATTAAGGTATTTCATTTATTGGAGCATTGGTTATAATTATTGAGGACGTATCATCAGCATAAGGAGTTTGTATTCATAAATTCATCAGTGATGGGAGCAGAATTAGGTCATTTGGCCCATCAAGTCTACTCTGCTATTCAATCGTGCTGATCTACCCCTCTCGTGCTGATCTACCCCTCTACCCAATCTCCTGCCTTCTCGTAACCCCTGACACCCATGTCAATGAAGAATCTATTAATCTCTGACTTAAAAATATCCATTGACAGTCTCCACAGCCTTCTGTGGCAATTCATTCCACAGATTCACCATACCTTGAAATTCCTTCTCATCTCCTTCCTAAAGATACATCTTGCCCTAGTGGAAACATCCTCTCCACATCCACTCTATCCAGGCCTTTCACTATTTGGTAAGTTTCAATGAGGTCGCTCCTCATCGTTCTAATCTCCAGCGATTACAGATCCAGTGCTGTCAAACGCTCATCATATGATAACCCATTCATTCCAGGGATTATTCTCGTAAACCTCCTCTGGACCCTCCCCAGCGCCAGCACACCATTCCTCAGATATGGGGCCCACAAAAATGCTCACAATACTCCAAATGGTCTGAATAATTACACATTCCTTAATTGCTTAGTCTTAATGATCCATTCTTATCACATTTAAATTTTGATCCTGGGGATTATAAGTACTCAGCAATGTATGGAAAATTCAGTATGAATAGATTTGAATTTAAATTACACTTTGAAGATTTTCTCCAGTTGTTCATGACACCACCAACTCTACTCATGCAATGCATTTAGCTTAGCAGCTCCTTCAGCCATAAAGTTACTGGAAGATACCAGTTATCAGTTTTGTACTTTATTAATAAATTAATTGTCTTGGAAACTTTTCCCTGTGTAGTACGCGTTGTGCTAGATGTCTTCTAGTGCTATCAGCGTCATTTATCAGGCTCTATATTTAACTTGGTTGGGACATCCAATATTTTTGGACAAGTGACCTTACCTTGATGAAAAGACTACGTTCAACTGTGAACAATTCAAACCATTTCATAAATTGAGTCTACCTGTTATAAACCTGTTGCCTGCTTACCTAATCATCTAACGTACAATTAGTTTACAAACCAGAGGGCTATAAAAGAAAGATTGATTTGAATTGGGGTTTTCCCAATTTCTTTTTCCCCTCCCATAATATCATTTTCTCTATCCAAATAGCAATCTCACTATCACCTAGTCTATTAAATGGAAAGCACCAATGAAACTCAGCATTGACGGAACTCGATTTAGAACTGTTGGTGTGGGGCAAATGCGAGGGTCGGCAAAATATAGTGAAATTTAGATTAAATTGAATTTGTATCACCATGCATTTTAAATATTGCTCAATGCATTAATAGCATTTCTTCATGGTTAACTTTCTTACCAGGATATGATCAATTGCATCGGTGGGCTCAATGTTCTATTCCCATTGCTGGAGCAAATGAGCAATCTTGGCAGTCAGGGGTGTGTGAAAAATGATCATGTGGCAACTGATTTAATGACTCCTGAAGCACCGTCCCCTTCTGAAGGTGATTGGGTGGTGGTTCCTTCAACAAGGGCTTCTGGTGAGACTTAATGATAATTACTTTCAACTTGTGTTATAGTTTTGCACTTTATCACGTACTCGGGATAAAAGTGTTGCTGCTGCTAAATTGTTGTCTGATTTTTCGCATTGTATTTATTTATTTATATATAATTCCTCTATTCACTATTTCCTACTTTACCAGTTGATTATATGAAGACCCAAAGAGAAGCAAGAACTACTGTTTCAATTTCTAAAGAAACAATTTTCTTTTAAGTTGGCTTCTTTTTGTAAATACAGTACCCTCCATAATGTTTGGGACAAAGACCCAGCATTTATTTATTTGCCTCTATACCCCACAATTTGAGATTTGTAATATTTGTAACATTCCTACATAGTCCCCCCATTTTGGGGCACCATAATGTTTGGGACAGTAATGTCATGTAAATGAAAGTAGTCATTGTTTAGTATTTTGTTGCATATCCTTTGCATGCAATGATTGCTTGAAGTCTGCGATTCATGGACATCACCAGTTGCTGGGTGATGCTCTGCCAGTCCAGTTTTGCCGCCATCTTTAGCTTATGCTTGTTATGGGGGCATGCTCAATTGGGTTCAGATAGGGTAATTGACTTGGCCATTCAATAATTGACAATTTTTTAGCTTTGAAAAACTTCTTTGTTGCTTTAGCAGTATGTTACAGGGATCATTGTCTTGCTGTAGAATAAACCGCCGGCCAATGAGTTTTGAAGCATTCGTTTGAACGTGCAGATTGGATGTGTCTTTTAGCTTAGAGATACAGCGCGGAAACAGGCCCTTCGGCCCATAGGGTCTGCGCTGACCAGCGATCCCTGCACCCACTAGGAACAATTTTTACATTTACTAAGCCAATTAACCTACAAACCTGTACGTCTTTGGTGCGTGGGAGGAAATCGAAGGTCTTTGTGAAAACCCACTCGAATCACGGGGAGAACGTACAAACTCCGTACAGACAGCACCCGTAGTTGTGATCGAACCCGGTGCTGCATTCGCTGTAAGGCAGCAACTCTACTGCTGCGCCACCGTGACCGCCCAATACACTTCAGAATTCATTATGCGACTACCATCAGCAGTTGTATCATCAATGAAGATAAGTGAACCAGTACCTCCAGCAGCCATACATGCCCAGGCCATAACACCCCCACTACCGTGTTTCACAGATGAGGTAGTATGCTTTGGACCTTGTGCAGTTCCTTCTCTCCTCCATACTTTGCTGTTGCCATTACTCTGATATAAGTTAATCGTCATCTCATCTGTCTACAAGACCTTTTTCCAGAACTGTGATTGCACTTTTAAGTACTTCTTGGCAAACTGTAACCTGGCCATCCTATTTTTGCAGCTAACCAGTGGTTTGCATTGTGCAGTGCAGCCTCTGTATATCTGTTCATGAAGTCTTCTGTGGACAGTGGCCATTGACAAATCCACACCTGACTCCTGAAGCGTGTTTCTGATCTGTCGGACAGGTGTTTGGGGATTTTTCTTTATCATAGAGAGAATTCTGTCATCAGCTGTGGAGGTCTTCCTTGACCTGCCACTTCCTTTGCGATTAGTAAACTCACCAGTGCTCTCTTTCTTCTTAATGATGTTCCAAACAGTTGATTTTGGTAAGCCTAAGGTTTGGCTGATATCTCTAACAGTTTTATTCTTGTTTCACAGTCTCATAATGGCTTCTTTGACTTTCATTGGCACAACTTTTGTCCTCATGTTGATAAACAGCAATCAAAGTTTCCAAAGAAGATGGAAAGACTGGATGAAAGACTAGGTGCTGAGAACTCTCTTATACCTGTATTAAGGAGGCAATTAAACACACCTGAGCAATTACAAATGTGTGTGAAGCCATGTGTCCCAAGCATTATGTTGCCCTCAAATGGGGAGGGGGGAACTATGTATAAAGAAAGCTGTAATTTCTACATGGTGAAACGAAAATGTATATAAATACCCTTGAATGATATCTGTAAATGTGCATTTTAACTGCATGTGATTTTTTTTCGATTACAAATCTCAAATTGTGGAGTACAGAGGCAAATAAATAAATGATGGGTGTTTGTCCCAAACATGATGGAGGGCACTGTATATTGATTATTTCACTCAACGTTAACTTCCAAATTGCTAGTGCTTTCTATTAACCTGGACCCTTTTGGCTTATGAACATACAAGGAACTGTAGATTTTGATTTACAAAAAAAGACAGAGTGGTGGAGTGACGCTGCATGTATAGATACTATAGGAGAATATAGATAGCTATTGTTTCGGGTCAGGACCTTTTATCGGACAGATCTGTCTAAAGAAGGGTCCTGAGCCAAAATGTCAAATATTCTTGTACTCCAGAAATGCTGCCTGACTCGTTGAGTTTTTCCAGCACTTTGACCCTATTGATTTATGCCTTGCATTGGCACGAAGTAAAGGAAGAATGTCCTTGAGAGAATCTTTAAATATTTTTGATTCATTATGCAGTACAGGAATTTCAATGTTTTATAACTGCATTGTTATTTGGTTATTGTCTGCCTTCTGCATGTGCTTAGTTTGCCACGTAGATTGTATGGGAGCACAGGAGCAATATAAATCAGTAAATTCAACGTGTGTGTCTTGGTTACAGGATTTCGGCCTGTTTTAATATATTAAACCAAAAAGCCTTTCCAGTTGAAAGTCCAAAAGAACCCTGAAAATTCTTCAAGCTTAGAATATTATTTCCAGTCATTAATATGAAAACATTTTTTACTCTTGAAGTTGGAAGGAATTAATTTAATGTTTACTTCAGAAACATGAAAAATGTGAAATTAACAATGATATTTTAACAGTTCATTTCAAAGCGATTCTCAAGAAGTAAGTAGTAAGTAAGTAATTTTAATTATATAGCACTTTTTAAATCAAATCACGTTGAAGCCAAAGTGCTTTACAGAGAAGAAATTGGATTTCCATACATCCATATAAAATAAAAAATAAAAAAAACACAATACACTATAGGAATCAACATGAATCGTCCCCCCACAGCAGAATCCACTGTGAGGGAAGGCACCAAAAAGTCCAGTTCTCCTTCTCCTCGTAATATCTCCTGAAAGTTGGCAATACCTTAGGCAACCTTCTGAATGATTTGGCTTATTATTTTTTCAGATCAATTTTTCTTTTAAGCAGTGAATGCTGACAATCTTAAGGTGTGTCAGTTGTTATTTTTGAGCGTCTGTATTAATGGTAATTTTGCTCTCCAATGCAGTATTAATAATGTGTGTTTGATAACCTAAAGATGAATTACTGACTGCTGTGATTATTCATGAGTGTTTATATACCTGTTTGTAATTTAGAGGCCAGGTTGGAGAAGAACCCCGTGGCTACTTTTCTCTTGACAATAAAACATTTCATACGAAGACATCCAATCAATCAGGAGAACATGCTTCATTCCCATGGAGTAGCCACTTTAGGCGCCTTGTTGCAAAAGGTAGGGATTCTTTTTTTCTATGCCACTACAGGAGGCCTCTCATAGAATTTAGTCATAGAATGTCTTTCAATTTGGCATTGACACAGTTATTGATTTACAGTATGTCAAATATATCATGTTATTGGTAAAATTTGCAAGTTGCAAAATGTGGTGAACAATATGCCCACATGTTCCACCAATGTGTTTTCTATAAGAATAATTTCCACTGGGTTCATGGTAGCTCCCATTCAAGGTACAATTGTTTCATTGCCACTAATGTTGACATTTAGTATCTGTCTAATTTAACATCAATGGGATATGTCCAGGTAGCAGCTGCGGGGGTCAAATTACATTTTGGTTGATTAAATTGAATGTTGGTGCATACTTGAGACCAGGTTGCTTATTCCTGCACTTGGATTATATGTTGTAGTGAAGTTGAAGTGTCAGTGACTTGCTGTCCTGCGTATCGTGCGAATGGCCAGCTCTATTGTTTGTTAGTCAGGAGAAAGATTTACCCTGGTTCCTGTTGTACTCCTTTGTTGCAGGAAATTCCACAAATGCAGGTTCCTGTGAAGACAGTACACAAATAATCCTTAATTTCCATGACCAAATGTCCCAAAATATATGAAGAATTTCTTTTCACTTGAGAACAGCACATTTAAAGAGTTAACATAGTAGCCAGTGAAAATAAACGTTCATTGTGCTGTGTGTTGGAAGATGCAGTGTTTGCCTTTAAAGCAAAATGCCGAGTGCGGTCTTACATTGCTCAGATAGGCATCTTGGTTGTTATTTTGCTTTCGGCTGAAGAGCCTGTTTCGATGCTCCATAACTCTGTGACTCTATGGCAGTTGTGCGAAGTTTATTTGAGAATGCTTCATTGAATTGAATCTCTTGGGAAGAATAGGTAAACCATATTTAAAACCACCAGGTAAGTTGAATCTGGAATGATAGATGTGTCAAGAGTGTTTTATTGTCATCTGTCCCAGATAGAACAATGAAATTCTTACTTGCTGCAGCACAACAGAATATGCAATCATAATAAATAATATAACAAAAACTCAGAAAAAAAGAACAAACAATAACAGTGCAATAATAATAATAACAATGGTCTATTGTAGTTAATAGCTTATGAGGTTGTAATGTTTAATAGCCTAATGGCTGTAGGGAAGAAGCTGTTCCTGAACCTGGACGTTACTGTTCTCAGGCTCCTGTACCTTCTTCCCGATGGCAGTGGTGAGGAGTGTGTGGCCAGGATGGTGTGGGTCTTTGATGATGTTGGCTGCCTTTTTGAGACAGCGACTACGATAGATCCCTTTGATGGTGGGGAGGTCAGAGCCAGTGATGGCCTGGGCAGTGTTTTTGCAGTCTTTTAACCATATAACCATATAACCATATAACAATTACAGCACGGAAACAGGCCCTCTCGGCCCTTCCAGTCCGTGCCGACCATTTGTTTTCCCCTAGTCCCATCTGCCTGCTCCATTCCCTCCATACCCCTCCATTCCCTTCACGTCCATATACCTATCCACTTTACTTTTAAATGTTAAAATCGATCCTGCCTCCACCTCTTCTGCTGGAAGCTCATTCCACACAGCCACCACCCTCTGAGTAAAGAAGTTCCCCCTAAACATCTGTCCCTTAATTCTCATGTCATGCCCTCTTGTTTGAATCTTCCCTACCCTCAATGGGAAAAACGTATCCACGTCAACTCTGTCTATCCCTTTCATCATTTTAAAGACCTCAATCAAGTCCCCCCTTAACCTTCTGCACTCCAAAGAATAAAGACCTAACTTGTTCAACCTTTCTCTGTAACAGAGTTGCTGGAACCCTGGCAACATTCTAGTAAATCTCCTCTGTACTCTCTCTATTTTGTTGACATCCTTCCTATAACTAGGCGACCAAAATTGTACACCATACTCCAGAATTGGTCTTACCAATGCCTTGTACAATTTTAACATTACTTCCCTACTCCTATATTCAATGCTCTGATTTATAAAGGCCACACCAAAGGCTTTCTTTACCACCCTATCCACATGTGATTCCACCTTCGGGGAACTATGCACAGTTATTCCTAGATCCCTCTGTTCCACAGCATTCCTCAATTCCCTACCATTTACCATGTACGTCCTATTTTGATTTGTCCTGCCAAGATGTAGCACTTCACACTTAACAGCATTAAACTCCATCTGCCATCTTTCAGCCCACTTTTCCAAATGGCCCAAATCTCTCTGTAGACTTTGAAAATCTACTTCATTATCCACAACACCACCTATCTTAGTATCATCTGCATACTTACTTATCCAATTTTCCACCCCATCATCCAGATCATTGATGTACATGACAAACAACAGTGGACCCAACACAGATCCCTGAGGCACCCCACTGGTCACTGGCTTCCAACCTGACAAACAGCCATCCACCATTACTCTCTGACATCTCCCATTCAGCCACTGTTGAATCCATCTTGCTACTCCGCCATTAACACCCAAAGATTGAACCTTCTTAACCAACCTTCCATGGGGAACCTTGTCAAAGGCCTTACTGAAATTCATATAGACAACATCCACTGCTTTACCTTCATCAATTTCCCTAGTTACCGCTTCAAAAAATTCAAGAAGGTTTGTCAAACATGACCTTCCAGGCACAAATCCATGTTGACTGTTCCTGATCAGACCCTGTTTATCCAGATGCTTATATTCTGCTCCTGGACATTCTGTTTGCCGAATCGGGCCACAATGCAACCAGTCAGTATGCTCTCTACTGTGTACCTGTAGAAGTTCAAGAGAATCCTCTTTGACATACCAATTCTCCACAACCTTCTCAGGAAGTGGAGGAGCTGATGTGCTTTTTTATGATTGCATCAGTGTGCTGAGTCCAGGAAAGATCATCGGAAATATGCACACCCAGGAATTTGAAATGTTTTACTCTCTCCACCATCGTCCCTTTGATGTGAACAGGATTGTGGGTCCTCAATCTTCCTCTTCCAAAATCCACAATCAGTTCTTTGGTTTTGCTGATATTGAGAGCCAGGTTGTTGTGCTGGCACCATCTGGTCAGTCGGTCAATCTAATTTCTATACTCTAACTCATCACCATCTGTAATTCTTCCCACAATGGTGATGTTGTCAGCGAATTTGAAAATAGAGTTTGCACTATGTCCGGCTACACAGTCATGAGTATAGAGTGAGTAGAGCAGGGGGCTGAGCACGCAGCCTTGAGGTACTCCCGTACTGATTATCACTGAGGATTAAGTGTTTCTGCCAATTTGAACAGACTGTGGATGAGGAAGTCGAGGATCCAATTATAGAGGGATGCGCAGAGACCCAGTTCCGTGAGTTTCGTAACCAGCTTCGAGGGGTGGTATTGAACGTCGAGTTGTAGCCTATAAACAACAGCCTGACGTAATGTTTTTATTGTCCAAGTGTTCCAGTGCAGAGTGGAGAGTCAGTGAGATCGCATCCTCCGTGGACCTATTGTGACGGTGGGCGAACTGTAGTGGGTCGAGGTTCATATTGAGGTAGTAGTTGATAGGCCCCAAAACCAAACTTAAAGCACTCTCACCGCGGACGTTAGTGCCACTGGTCGATAGCCATTGAGGCATGTAACCTTACTCTTCTTGGGCACCGGTATTATTGATGCCCTCTTAAAGCAGAAGGGAACCTCAGACCTCAGCACTGAGAGATTGAAAATGTCTGCAAAACCACTTGCCAGTTGGTCTGCACAGGTTTTGAGAACTCGACCGGGTATACCATCAGGTCAAGGCACATTCCGAGGGTTCACCCCCCCGAAGGATCTTCTGACATCGGCCTCTATGACTGTGACAGTTATACCATCAGGGCGAATGGGGGCTCGGGATGGCTCATCACTGTTCTCCCTATCAAAGCGTGCGCAGAACGCATTGAGCTCGCCAGGAAGTGTGGCTTCGCTGTCGCTTGAGCTGCCTCCTGATTGCGCCTCTGAAGAGAAGGAATAGGTGACGTTTCGGGTTCAGACCCTTTTATTTGTACAACCTGTGAGTTTTCAATTCACCTGACAAATGTGCTCTTGGAATGTTTATCCTGTGCCTTCCGATCAGGAGAGATGTTTGCCGTGGAAAGCTTCAAAAATTTGTTTGGAATTTCCAATATTTAGCAGCCAGAAAAAAATAATCAACATTGTTTAGTGGCAGCCATTCTGGGTGCAACTGCTTCTGTTTCAGAATAACCATCCTTTAAGCTTTCAGATCATTTTCAGGATGAGTTGGGGGGTTTTCAGAGAGGATGATTAGTTGTGTTTTGTCCCTGGATTGAGTTTGTCCCTGGATTGAGTGGAAAGATCTGGTCTGATGTTTTTGTTATACGATGTTAGAAACATAGAAACATAGAAAATAGGTGCAGGAGGAAGCCATTCGGCCCTTCGAGCCAGGACAGCCATTCATTGTGATCATGGCTAATCGTCCCCAATCAATAACCCGTGCCTACCTTCTCCCCATATCCCTAGCCCCTAGAGCTCTATAACTCCCTCTTAAATCCATCCAGTGATTTGGCCTCCATTGGCCCTCTGGCAGGGAATTCAACAAATTCACAACTCTCTGGGTGAAAACGTTTTTTCTCACCTCAGTCTTAAATGTCCTCCCCTTCTAAGACAGTGGCTCCTGGTTCTGGATTCGCCCAACATTGGGAACATTTTTCCTGCATTTGTCCAGTCCTTTTATAATTTTATATGTTTCTATAAGATCCCCCTAATCCTTCCAAACTCCAGTTAATACAAGCCTAGTCTTTTCAATCTTTCCTCATATGACAGTCCCGCCATCCCAGGGTTCAATCTTGTGACCCTACGCTGCACTGCCACAATCACAAGGATGTCCTTCCTCAAATTGGAAGACCAAAACTGTATGCAATACTCCAGATGTGGTCTTACCAGAGCCCTATGCAACTGCAGAAGAACCTCTTTACTCCTATACTGAAATCCTCTTGTTATGAAGGCCAACATTCCATTAGCTTTCTTCACTGCTTGCTGTACCTGCACACCAACTTTCAGTGACTGGTGTACAAGGACACCCAGGTCTCGCTGTACCTCCCCCTTACCTAACCTAACCCAATTGAAATAATAATCTTCCCCCTTGTTTTTGCCACCAAAATGGATAACCTCACATTTATCTATATTATACTGCATCTGGCACGCATCTGCCCATTCACTCAACCTGTCCAGGTCACCCTGCAACCTCCTAACATCCTCTTCACAGTTCACACTGCCACCCAGCTTTGTGTCATCCGCAAACTTGCTAGTGTTGCTCCTAATTCCCTCCTCCAAATCATTAATATATATGGTAAACAGTTGCGGCCTCAACACCGAACCCTGCGGCACTCCATTCGCCACTGCCTGCCATTCTGAAAAGGACCTGTTCACTCCCACTCTCTGCTTTCTGTCTGCCAACCAATTTTCTATCCATGTCAACACCCTATCCCCAATACCATGTGCTCTAATTTTAGTCACCAGTCTCCCATGCGGGACCTTATCAAATTAAATATTGTTTCAGGAAATGTATTTGTTTTATTCCTGAGTATAGTTTAAAAATTGTGTTTGCTTGTGCATCGTTATTCAAATTGCCAGCAAGGGTTGTACCAAAAGATGCAGCCATTTATTTAAACAGGCTGCTCTAAATATTTGATCCAGGTTCACAGTCATCTTTACCTGGAATGTTATTGATGCACGTTTGACATCGTCTGTATTTTGAGCTACTCCATCTTGGTCTGATTCTTATTACATGAAGCTAACCCTCAAGTTGCTAAATATACAATTACACAAAATTAATGGAAATTAATCGATCAGATGGTCTATCGAACCTATCTGCTGTAATAAAGAGCAGATCTAATGGTAAATTGTTCTTTTCACTGAGTTATTTTATTCTATTGTCTGGTCTGTATTATGTACTTACATAGTATGTTAATCTGACTCATACTTGATATTACATTTGAGATCAAGCTGAAAACTTTTAACTATCCTGTTTGATAGATGCCAAATAGTTTTGTGGATGTGAATATGTTGATGGCTGTGCAGCTGCTAATTGAACAAGCAAACGTAGAAAAAAATGCACAGCTACTGCATCAGATGTATCAGTATCTGCTCTTTGACTTTCGAATCTGGAGCCATGGAGACTTCCCATTTCGAATAGGCAAGTACATCTCCATCATACTGATGCAAGCTATTTCACAGAGAAAATCATCATGACCTATGCAACATTTTGATGTCCCAAATGGTATTGCACCTAATCAAGTACTTTTGCAATGTTAACTGCTAAAATGAAGGATAACTAACAACCATTTTTTTGAGTGAGATCTCATACCGGATAATGAACAGGTTTTTTTTTGTTTTGTAGCCATAGCAAAATAATAAATATTGGTCAGTGTGTTGTGGATGACTGCTGCTCCTCTTCAAAACACTGCCAACAATTTTTTTACATCCAGCCCAGATTGCCTCATCCAAAAGGCAGCATCTTACTCGGGATGAAAGATAATTTATCTCTGGTTTGTTCCATAATGTTCCACAGAATCATTACTCAATCCACTGTACAAAAGATCCCTCAAAGTAGTTGCATTGTCTTGCACTCTTTCCCTGGCACTGCAGACAGTTCCCTTTCTGTGCTAGATCCATCTTCTTTTGAAAGTACCTGGTGAAATAGCTTCCACCATTCTTGCAGGCAGAGCATTTCGGATCATGTACCAAGTGAAAACATTTCTCCTCTTCTTAGTTTGGCTTCATTGATAGTTACCTTCTCTTTTTCAGTACATTGTCAAAAATCAATGTATATTGTAAGACAGGAAAATACCACAGAAAAATACCTTAAGGTGTGACTCGTAGTTTCTCCTTGGTTTTCACTGATTGCTGTTTTAGCCAAGTGCTAAATATTTAAAGGTAATTTGAAGATGCATTCCAGACACCATTCATTCCAGGAGTCATCTTACCATACCATTGGCAAGGATTGCTCCAATCTTATTTACAATATTGACTAAATGACTAACAAGGGTTATGCCAATTATGGGTCCCTAGATGACGATTTCCATAAAGCAAATTGAACTTTGTGACCTTATTTCATTGATCTGTCAGAAAGCAATAAGAGTGTTCTATTTCAGGTCACATTCAGTACTTATCCACCATCATCAAGGACAATCGAAAGCTTTTTAGGAAGAAATATGGGGTGCAGTTTTTGCTTGATATGATCCGTATGTGTTACAGGTATGATCAGCTCTAAAATTATCAATAAATTTTACTCACAATTGTCATTTGGCATTCATCCTTTGAGTAGTTATGCAGTTCGTATATTCAAAGCACCTACTCACTCATGCGTTATTCTTCTGTTTGCCCTGCTCAAGCAGTTCAAATCAAGACAGTGATTTGTCTGTAGATGATATGACAACAATTCGAGCTTCACTTTATGGACTAATTAAGTACTTCATCAGCAAAGGGGTCACTCAGGAAGAGGTGCAGAGCATCATGGGATACATTGCTGCTGTCAATGATGAAGAACAGGTAAAATAACTCTGCACCATCCCTATACTACTCAGTCATGTGTGTCATCTTTTATTTCCTAAAAGTTATGGATAATAGTTGCTGCTTTGCCTGCATGGAACCTTTTATTCAAATCCACAAATAATAGTTTTACAGCATGAAGTGAACCATTAGGCCCGTGTACATTCATTTTCTTATTTTTGTTCCAATTATGGGATACAAATGTTTCTGGCAGTGCCACTGAAGTGAGGAGAAGTTAAGAATCAACCACATAGATAGGTCCAGTGGGAGTTCTCCCTGTTTGTTCAACTCCATTTTGTAACTTACTATCAAATCTGGTGCCATCATAGTTGAAGGCATTGCATTTCAGATCGCTGTACAATATGATATATTAACAAAAGAATCCAGAAGAGATTCACTCGGCTAATTCCTGGGATGTGAGGGTTAACCTGTAACAATCGTCTAAAACTTTAGATCTGTATTGTTAGGAATTCAGAAGAATAAGCAGTGAGCTCATTGAAGCATATGAGATTCTACGAGGTATGACAGTAAATATTGAGACCAGCAGTATAGGATGTCTTAAACAACAATGCATGAAATTAAGCCACTGGTGAAAAATAAACCACTGGTGAAAGATTTTTAAATGCAAATATTTGTTTAATGGTAATCTGAGGGGTAACTTTTTGACACAAAGGGTGGTGGGTGTATGGAACAAGCTGCCAGAGGAGGTAGTTGAGGCAGGGACAATGCAAACATTTAAGAAACAGTTAGACAGGTACATGTATAGGACAGGTTTGGAGGGATATGGTCCAAACGAGGATTCAATTACATAGAAATAATTGTGTATAAGTTTGTACAGCAATATTCATATTAATCTTAAAGTGTAAAATAGCCTGGACATGTGTCATGCATGATTTATTCCTGAAATGCAGTGAGAAAAACATTTGAAGTGACCAGTCACTGCTCTTACATATGGAATTGGATTATTGGCTGGCACCTAATTCCTAATTTGGTATCCTTTTTTTCATTTTTGGGCCCATTTTGTAGCTCACTGGGATCTTGGAGGTCCTGCTGAATCTTCTTCAGACAAGTTCTGCTCGGGATCAGTTGTATCTGCTGCTCTTTGAACCGGGGCATGCTGACATTCTCTACACATTACTGCTGAACAACAAGTATTCTGATAAACTACGGGAACTTGTTTTTAAGGTACCGTGTGTGTAAATTGCATGGAGTGCTGGTTGGCCCATGACTTGTTGAGGTCCAGTATATGTGCTGTATGATTTTGCCTTGCTGCACTTTGACTTTGCTGTACTTATGTTCTATACCTCATAGATATTTGAGAGGATGTTAAAGTGTGATAAAGTCTACGAACGGAATAAGCAGCGCATCAGACTGAGAGATGTTGGCTATTCGGGACTTGTCATGCTACTGAATGATGTCATTGTTACTGTTCCCCTGGTCAAGAATCTCTTGCACCAAGTGCTAGAAGCAGGTAAGTTTAATGTTTAGTTTAGAGATACAGCGCAGGAACAGGCCCTTCGGCCCACTGAGTCCGCACCAACCAGTGATCCCTGCACATTAACACCATCCTACACACACTAGGGACAATTTTACATTTATACCAAGCCAATTAACCTACAAACCTGTACGTCTTTGAAGTGTTGGAGGATACCGAATATCTTGGAGAAAACCCACGCAGGTCACGGGGAGAACGTAAAACTCCGTACAGACAAGCACCCGTTGTCAGGATCGAACCTGGGTCTCAGGTGCTGTAAGGCAGCAACTTGACAGCAATGCTACCGTGCCTGACTGATGAAGGTCAGCATGCCAAAAGCTTTTTTTTAACCACCCAATCTATCTGTGATGCCACCCTTCAGGGATCTATCTCGTATCCCTAGAATCCTCTGCTGGTACTAAAGAAGAGTCTGAAGAATAAGATATACATGGATTTAGAGAGATGGGGATTGATTAGGCATAGTCAGCATAGTTTTGTATATGGGAGAACGGGTTGCATGAAATAGAATAATTTGAAAAAGTGACAATAGGCTATGGTCTGTATATACTTCATTAAGGCCTTTGATAAGGTTCCACATGGTAAACTGTACCGAAAATAAAACCTCATGTGAACCATAGAGAGCTAGCAAACTGGATACAGAATTAGCTTTATGATAGGAAGCTGAGTGTGATGGTGGAAGGTTTTTTTTTCAGACTAGAGGACTGTGACTATTAGGGGTGCCTCGAGTATCAGTGCTGGGCCCATACAGTGCCCTCCATAATGTGTGAAACAAAGAGCCATCATTTATTTATTTGCTTCTGTATTCCACAATTTGAGATTTGTAATAAAAAAAATACATGTGGTTAAAGTGCACATTATCAGATTTTATTAAAGGCCATTTTTATACATTTTAGTTTCACCATGTAGAAATTACAGCTGTGTTTATACATAGTCCCCCCATTTCAGGGCACCATAATGTTTAGGAAACATGGCTTCACATGTGTTTGCAATTGCTCAGGTATGTGTAGTTGCCTCCTTAATGCTGGTAGAAGAGAGCTCTCAGCACCTCATTTTTCCTCCAGTCTTTCCATCACCTTTGGAAACCTTTATTGCTGCTTATCAACATGAGGGCCAGGTCATATGAGACAACAACCGTTAGAGATACTAAACATGACTACTTTCATTTACATGACCTCCACTGCTGTGTCCCAAAATGGCCAGGTTACAGTTTGCCACTTAAAAGAGCAACCACAGTTCTGAAAAAAGGTGGTGCCCTGAAATGGGGGACTATGTATAAACAATGCAATGCTGTCTCAATTTCTGCATGGTGAAACCAAAGTGTATAGACATTTATAAAAAATCCTCAAAACCCATTCAGAGAATATTATACAGGAATATAATCATGTTGCCAGGACACAAAGGCTTGACCTAAAGGGAAGGGTTAGACAGGCTCAGACTTTATCCTTGGAGCATAGGAGTTTGAGGGATGATCTTGTGGAGCTGTGTAAATTTGAGGGGAATAGATCGGATGCTTGTGCACACTTTTTCCCAGGATATGGGAACCGAGAACAAGAGGTTTAAGGTGAAAGCGACATGGTGGGCCGAAAGGCCGTTTCTGTTCGGTACAACTCACTGCCTCTATGATAATGCTCCTGCGGATTGCAATGCCAACTCTTGATAAAGACACCATAAATGAAGTTGTAACTTTGTTGAGTATTTTCCCAGTGAACGGCCATGATTTTCTAATAACCGTGGGTTGCATGTACCTGCTCCTAACAGTCAGTAAATGTGGGTATGAATCATTAGTGCATTGGGTTTCCTTGTTCTTTAGTGCTTCATACATTACTGATCACTGTACCTTCACACCCAGTGAAATGTTTGCATTTCTACTCACACAATCAGATTTTTATTCTTTATGGTCGACAGAAATGCTGGAGAAACTCAGCGGGTGAGGCAGCATCTATTGAGCGAAGGAATAGGTGATGTTTCGGGTCAGACTGAAGAAGGGTTTTGACCCGAAATGTTGCCTATTTCCTTCGCTCCATAGATGCTACCTCACCCTCTGAGTTTCTCCAGTATTTTTGGCTACTTTCGATTTTCCAGCATCTGCAGTTCCTTCTTATTTTTTAAACTTTATCTTCCCTTTTGGACGCATTTCTATTAACGCAATCAGATTTGTATTCTTTATCTTCTCTTCTGGATATAGTAGTCTTGATAATGAGGGTTTGCACCTTATCTGGTTTCCTGATTTCACACTTCTACCTATGTAACCCAGGACTGCCATAGTTGGTGAGAAACTGGTCAAATCTTCAAGGCATTTTCATGTTTTATTTCTTTATCTTAGAAACATGTCCTTCTGTAACCAAATAATAGTAAATTTACTATTCATAGTAAATAAATGTTACATTTCGACAGTGATTTTTTTTTTTCTCATTGGAGACAAAATAAAAACTAATGCAATAATGTTATATTTTCTTGTTTCGCCTTGCATAGATTCTGTGGTGAATTATAAAGACTTGATGGCTGTGGTTCATCTAGTGCATAAAGCAAGAATTAACGTGAGACTTGTTGTTTGCAGAAAGGTCAGTCTTCCTGCTTGGTTTGTACATCAGATTTATTTTGAATTCAATAAAAAATAACCACTTCATAAGGTCATAAGTGATAAGCCATTCAACCTTGGCTGATTTATCTCTCCCTCCTAACCCCATTCTCCTGCCTTCTCCCCATAACCCCTGACACCTGTACTAATCAAGAATCTATCTATCACCGCATTAAAATATCTATTGACTTGGCCTCTACAGCCTTCTGTGGCAAATAATTCCACAGATTTACCATCCTTCCATCTGAATGGAGAAAAATAGTAAGAATTTTATGCTCACATAATGGCAGGAGAGAGTCAGTCTAGCTCAGTTGATATTTTACTGAAATCATTCCTTTTGGACATTCCATCCTCATTTCTAAATTATGCATTCTACATTCTATATGCATAGACTTATGCGTTAGCAAATTGTGTTTCCCGGAAATTCAATTGCATTGTACTTGGATAAGCCAAGTAACTGATACTGTGCATTAATGAGACCACTTAAAAGGAACAAAGCTGAAGGAGTGTGTAGGAAAGAACTGCAGATGCTGGTTTAAATCGAAGGTTGACACAAAATGCTGGAGTAACTGCGGGACAGGCAGCATCTCTGGAGAGAAGGAATGGGTGACGTTTCAGGTTCGGGACCCTTCTTCAGACTGAACCCGAAACATCACCGATTCGTTCCCTCCAGAGATGCTGCCTGTCCCGCTGAGTTACTCCAGCATTTTGTGATTAAAGCTGAAGGAGTAGTATGTACTGGGAAAAAAAAGTGCTGGAGTAATTTAGCGGGCCAGGCAGCATCTCTGAAGTACGAGGATACGCACAATTTCAGGTTGCGATCCTTCAGACTGATTGTAGTGAGGGTGAAGAAAACTGGAAAATCTGGTGGGACAAAGCCTGGCTAGTAATAGGTGGATACATGTGAGGAGGGTTTGGTTGGCAGATAGGCGGACAAGGGCGAGAGATGAAAAGGATTAAAAAAGGGGATAATAAAGGGGAGAAGAGGAATGGAATGTGAAATCACAGGATGGGATATAGGTACAAGGGAACAGTGGGGGGGGGGGGGGGGGGGGGGGGGGGGGGGATGGGTGTGACCATGTGTGGGGCACAGGAAATAGAGAGAGGGACATGTAAGATAGTTCTCTAAAAAAGAACTGAAAATTGTTTCTGTCAATGTAAGAATTCTTGAAGTTCCAAACTGATGAAGGTTAGATATGTAGTAATCTTTCAAATATCACAAAGGAGACAAAGAAAGAAAATACAACTTTAATTTCAGCATCCTGATCTCAATAGACAACGGGAGTAACAAAACTACTCTTATATCCAGACCGTGTCACCTCTACAACAGCTACAAACACAACTCTCCTTATTCTGCTCCTATCTACCTCAGCATTGGCCACTAATATGATCAGAATTGAATTGTTAGCATTAAAAATCCAAACAATATAGTATGCAAGGATTTATTCATATTTTGTCAGTGCTCGTGCTTTACATGTTTGGGATGTATTTTAATGTGTTAATTAAGATATTGATGTTTAATTGATGGCTTTGTTTATAATTGATTGGGTAAATAGTGTACTTAATGATTAAGAGGGAAAATAAGTAGAAATTTTATAATATCAAGATGGAGACACGAGGGACAGCAGATGCCGAAATTGAACAAAAAACAAACTACTTTTGGAAGTCAGTGAGTTAAGTTAACTGGCACCGCTGAGTTCCTCCAGCATTTTGTTTCTTATAATATTAAACTATTGCTCCAGACTTGCTGTGAATAACCATTGCCCTAATCGTAACATTTAAAAAAAGTGAATATTGTGTATTCTTTCTTATCTCCCCTCATTGTTTTAGATTTATCGTCACTTGCAGTCCCGGCAGGATGCAGCCCAGCAGATAGCAAAGCAGATCAGTTGGCAAGAAACCTTTGTGAGGTTATTTTTGAAGGAGAATTCAGAGAGCAAAGATATTGTATGCGTGGAATGCATGAACAACAACAGTTTGGACTTTGGTAAACAAGCTGATCCACAGCATGAGATGAGACATGGAGTAGAGCCATGGAAGAGCACTAATGAAGAACCACATACTCGGGACTATAATTTACCAGATGGTGATACAACGGACAACGCCTCCTTCACTAAGTTCTTTGATAACCAAAGTTTTGATGGAATGTTTGAAAGATATACTGACTCAAGTCACTCATCTGAGAGACTTCTAGATGGCAGGGCCTCACATGAGAGCACTGTCACAGAAAGCTTGGTGGAGAATCAGGACGAGTCTGGAAACTGGCTCCGGAAGGGGCGAAGCCTAACATTGGACTTGTCAAGTACAGCCTCCTACGAAATGGGTGACTATGAAAGCCAAACACCAGGGAGTGTTGCCAGTACCCCATCGCCACTGGAAATGCCCAAACACTTCTCTGGTGCACAGTTTGATAAGGAATCTAGCAAAACTGATGAGTCTAATTACATGGATGATGCTTCGGTCTATGAAGTCTTTGGAAATGTAGAGGTAATTTGTTAAATTATCTCTGCCTCTTTTTGGACAGCTCAGTTTTAAAAAATGACCCTAATAATTAATCATATGGCATCTATGTTTTAGTGTGTTAATCAAAGACGAGATGTGACCTGTGTTTCATTTGATTGTTTTGTTTGAGAATTTTTCTTAAAGCGAGTTGCACTGAACTTGATCACTGAAGCTCCAGGTAAAATACAATTTTGGTTTTGATGTCTCGACCAGTTATAGTTGCCTGATGTCTATTTATCAAACTTTCAGCAACAAACTTCAGCAACAAAAAAGATTTGATTGACTCTGGAGTTGTTATTGTGTAACAGTTTATTCAAATGTAACATTGAATGAATTTTAGCACTGCTTGATTCTAGCTTTACAATCTCTATGTATTGAAATGTACACTGCCCCAGTAAAGCTGAACAGGAGCTCAAAGAACACTATACCTTCTGATTTGGCACCATGCAGGCTTCCAGAGTCGACAACTTCAGATAACCAGTAATAATTTCAGACTGTCTTCTAATTCACTGCCAGTTACCATATTTTACATTGTTTTATGATTCCTACTGTCATTTATTCTCTCCTGACTGCTTTATCACAGACCTCATTGCCTTCCTCACAATCCTCTTCCCTTTCCCTTGTTAAACATTATTTTATCTTTAACTTTATCCAATTCACTGATTACCTTCTGATGACCGATCAGAAGGTAATCTATACGCACTCACAAGCATTCCACGAGACATTCAATGCCGTCGAAAGATAAATCTTCCAAAAACAGTCTCTTGATTAATAGTTTCTTTATTGTAGTAGTAAAAACAGTCAGATAATCATAAAGGCTTCTTCTTGTATTAAGTACATTTCAATCATACTCGTGGTCATGCTCGTGCATTGTTAAAAACGGATGTCTCTTCCCTGATCTTCTTCAAACTAAACTAACATCCTTGGGAGTCTGCGCAAGAATCCCAGCTGCAAACACACCTCAGACTACGTATAAATCCCACCCACATAATTACAGGCAGATAACATTTAAAGGTAGCTGGAGAAACTCAGCGGGTGCTGAGCTTCTCCAGCTTTTTGTGTACCCTCGATTCTCCAGCATCTGCAGTTCCTTCTTTAAAACATTTAAAGGTAACTGGTTATAGTTATAACATACTGAGTTAAGCTAAATGGCTACTACAGCCCGAGTATTTCCAGTATTATTGGTTTTATTGAAAGGCATTTGGACATTGGACATTGAAAGGCAGGGATGGGAAAGTAGTAGAGTTATAGGCTTAATGCAGGCAAATCGGGTTAGCATGGATAGGTCGGCGGGGATGAGTTGAACAAAAGAGCCCCTTCATTGTAAAGCTCTATGACCCTTTATGTGTACAGCAGTTACATTATTTTGCTTTTGCAAAATGCTGAATACACTGGGTGTGGCTTCAAGTGTTGTAATACATCTTGTGCTGAAAGAGTTATCAACAATTGCACTTATAAATCTTAAATTATTTCTCTCAGAGGTGTGGAGAAGAACTAAGTCGGATTTTGACGGACATTCTCCTTTGTATCATGTGGCGTGGCCTGGAAGGGTCAGATGATGCTGCCTGGATCGAACGAGGACAAGTTTTCTCAGCATTCACGAAGATTGGAACTGCAAATGAACTCCTTTGCCCCTCTGATGAAATTAAACTCAAGTTAGTAGAAAAAAGAACAGTGAAATATTTTTATACATGGATTTGTCTTTTGGGGGTTGGACGCATACATTTTTTCCTGATGAGCATTACAGAACATGCATTTTGAATTTTAACTGCAGAAATACTTGCGGAATATTCTGAGATTAATGATTTGTTTGTTAGCAATAACTGATTATTAAACACGAGGTTATCTTGCAATCAAGGCCGGATTATGGCTCTGCAGTTTGCATATAATTGGGTAATTCACTTATCAACCTATAACTCCAAAGGTGCTTACTCACTTTGCAACACTAAACCTAAACCATACTGTATATTTGTAATACTTTAAGGTTGCTGTGAGGACCCCGGAATCCTCTTCAAAGGAGAGAGCTTGTTAAGAATGAAATTTGAGGTCTGTGTCGTACTCTGGCATCAGAGGGCGAGCGAAGTGGAAAGATTAACGTTGGATTAGAGAAATAAATATTTGTAGATGGAGTTTGTAGGGATGAAGCACAGGTTTGGAACTGAATGATGGTAATGGATAATAACAAGGAACTGCAGATGCTGGTTTACCAAAGATATACACAAAATGTGTAACTCAGCAGGTCAACTGAGTTACTCCAGGATTTTTTGTCTTTTGATGGTAGGGGATGATGTATGCAACCAAAGTATTGGTTTATTATTGTCATGTGTATCAATATGAAATGAAAAGCTTTGGCTGATATCCAGGCAAGAATTCTATCCTGGGGACATAGGAGTATGTAGGAGAGATTCTGGGGAAGTGTTAAGATTTTAGAGATATAGTTGGGGACGATATAAGTGGTTTAGAGCATTCTTTACAGTATTTCTGACAGGCTTTGGGAAGGGAGCAATTCACATTGGGTAATGAACTGTTAAGAGCATTGTGAGACTGGGAGTGTATCAAGGTTATCTTTATGATGCACTATATCCTTTTTCAGACTTCTTGAGACAATATTGGAATGGTCTGTGACTGACAACAGAGAGGCAACAGCAGTTGCCCTTCCAGTTCATACTGAGAATGCAGTGAGATTACTGCATATCGTTCAGGACTTCCTCCAGGCTGAAGGGCTGGTCAATCCTGCACTGTGGACTGACAAGGTACTTGATCATGTCTGTGTTTGTAATTGACTGTTTTTAGAGGCACAAGAGACTGCAAATGCTGAAATCTGTAGGGTAAAAAGGAAAGCGACTGGAGGAACTCAGCATGTCAAGCGGCATCTTTGGTGAGAAATGAACAGTCAACATTTAGGGCAAAGATCCCTCATCTAGTCTGAGAGAGGAAAGAAGTAACTGTATAATAAGTTTGGGGAAGAGGTAGGTCAAGAGCTAGCAGCACCAGCAGTTGGATACAGGTAAGGAGGGGTTGTTTGGCTAAAAGGTCAGATGGAGGGGTGCGGGTTTTGGTAGAGATAGAGATAGCAAAAGTGGCTGGGAGTTGATAAGTGGAGAACAAATGACAAATTAGAAGAACAGCACCTCTTATTCTGCTTGTGTGGTCCACAATCCAAAGGCATAAACATTGAATTCTCAAATTTCAGGTATCCCACAACCTCTCTTGTCTTTTTCTCATCCAATCTACCCTGGTCCCTCCTTTTCCCACCTTTCCCATGCCCGTTCATCCCATTTCAGTTTCTCTCCTAACCTACTCGCCTCCCTTTAAATGTCATGTCCTCCCCCTCCTACAGCCTACACTACCTATGTGTTCCCATCTGCCAAACCTCTCTAAGTTTAATTATCCTTCCTTTCCTATCAGATTCCAACATCTGCAGCCTTTTGTTCTCCATGTACCCTCTCCCAGACTGTTGTTATCTCCACTCTTCCCTCCCTCACCTGACTGCTTATCTGCCAATCATGCCCCTCTTGACCTGGCCTATAGGTTGCTAGCTCTTGTCCCATGCCACACACCTTGCTATTATGGCTACTGTCGCTCTTCTCTCTCAGTTTAGATGAACTGTTCATTTCCAGCCACAGATGCTGCCAGGCCTACTGAGTTCCTCCAGCTGATTTACTTTTTTGTTGTTACTTAGTCTTTGTTACTTGTTTATCATACTTTCCTATCAATTTATATATCATGCAGAATTCTTCATTCAATTGAAAAATATTTTTGCTGCGCCTCTCATGAGTGGAAATAATATGATCCTGACGTTTTCTTCCCTGCTAAAGAGAAATGAACAGATGGCTGACATTGAGATTATAAATGCAGTTTTACATCCTGTCACTCTGCAAGCCAACATATCATTTGTATTAGAATGTGGTGAGGCAGTGAATTTGGTCAAACATCAAAATGGAAACAAAAAATACTGTATCTAATACCTCCTGTACATAAACATAACTGCAAGGCAAACACAGGAGAATATAGTTGAGTGAGAAGAATGTAGAAAAGTTTGAGAGATTATTTCTACATAAAATAGATGAAGACCATTTAGCCGCTCATGCTTTTCCAACACCCGCAGTGATTTGTAGCTGAGATTAGATTTTGCTCATAATAGAGGTAGGATTCTATCCCTTGAACTAAAACATATTGAATATAAACTTGAAATTAAAATTTCATGTGTAACAACTCCCAGATTCCCTTGAATACTAAAATATAAAGTTTTTCACCATCTCAGCTGCTTGCCTCTTCTGCTTGTCAAAATCAATGGCCTAACATTTATGGCATAACTCCGTTAACTAACTTCCTGCCTGCTTGTTTATTTATTCTATTAGTATCCATTTGAGAACCACTTGGTTTTCTCCTTGATCTTTCATTCAGCTTTGCATCATCAGTAAATAGAGATGCGTAAATACAAGTAGCTGAGACTTGGCACTGATTTCTGTAACACTCCATGACTAACAAACAGTCTGCCTTCCCAAAGATTAGCAATTCATTCTTATATAACCATATAACAACCATATAACAATTACAGCACGGAAACAGGCCCTCTCGGCCCTTCCAGTCCGTGCCGACCATTTGTTTTCCCCTAGTCCCATCTACCTGCACTCAGACCATACCCTATCCATTCCCTTCACGTCCATATACCTATCCACTTTACTTTTAAATGTTAAAATCGATCCTGCCTCCACCACTTCTGCTGGAAGCTCATTCCACACATGACTTGGTTTATATCTGTTTATGCCATTAACATGCTAACGTGATACGCTGTGAAATATTTTGTTTAACAACTTTTCAAGAGGTACCGTAGTAAATACATTTTGAAACGCCAGATGCTCCACACCTACAAGTTTCCATTTAACCTCCCCAACTAGGCACATCCTAAAAAATCTTATCTTTGTGGAATATCATTCTGCTTTCAGGAAACCATTTTATGGAAGTAACTTTGTAGAATGATTTCTGACTACATTTTGGAAGACCAAGTTATATTATTCTCAGGATTAAATACACCTATATCTTTTCTATTATCCAACAATCATAACATGGCACTCATTCGATAGTCTTAGTGATTGACAGGCTTAATAGAGTTCCTCCATTCATTATGCAACACCTAGCGATTTCATTCTTCTTATATAGGTTTTGGAGGAGATGGTGACACTGATGGATAACTTGATGATGTGGTATTCATCTGGATCAGAGTGGAAGCAATTATCCCAGCTTGGAGTACGGCTTCTTCTTGGTTTTATTGGTCAAGATAATATACAGGTACTACTCTTAGAAATAGTGTACAATTGCTAAATTGGTAAATCATTTTTCAATTAATAGAACAGATGCATTACACTGCTAGACACAAAATGCTGGAGAAACTCAGTGGGACAGGCAGCTTCCTTGGAGAGAAGGATCCTTCTGTCTCGCTGAGTTACTCCAGCATTTTGTGTCTACCTTCGATTTAAACCAGCATCTGTAGTTCTTTCCTACACAATTCCATTACACTACTAGTTTGAATAATGGATCTAGTCCATTGCAAATACTCGAACACAAAATCTAGGATTATTTCTTAGTGCAATAATATTGTACCATGAACGATCATGTCTTTTGGTTCAAACAAAGCTCTGGATTTCCCAATAACTGGATGCAAACTATCCAATGCTGGCAGTTATGGAGGAAACATTGCATGAGTTACCTGTATTATTCTCCAAATAAAGGCCACTGAAAAAATGAGGTAATATGGTCATTATCAAATTCCCGCCTGAGGGATATTTTGTGCAGTTTAGCTGCCATCTTTACATCACAATAATTTGTAAGCATCGTTTGCTTTGAAATGTTGCACTGAAAGATGTTGGATGAATGCGAGTGTTTTCTTCATAAAATGTAGCAGCTTTTGTCATTATCTATAGAAAGTGCAACACTGGATTGAACTCAAGCACCGTTAAGCTGGATACAGTTAAATTACTTGTACCTTTCCATTATTTTAAATTAATTTCCATTATCTAAATCTGTTTGTTTGTTTATATATTATAGTCAGTGTAATAAGTAAATAAAACTAAGCATGCAAACTGCACATGATGTTTTATGTTGGATAATTATTCTGAGAAATTTCCTTTTTTGTTAAACAATCAGGTGTGTGCCATGGCTGCAGCAAAACTCAACACGATACTGCAGACTAAAGATATAGTCAACCGAGATGAAGCTTGTTTCCTCTTGGGGAAGTTGGCGCAAACTCTGACCAAGTCCATAAGAGAGAAGACGGAAATCTATTCCTTCCTGATCCCAATCATACGAACTTTGGTCTCCAAAATTTATGAGCTACTTTACATGAATTTGCACTTGCCAGCATTGCCGCAAAGCAATGGAAGCCCTTCTTTCTTTGAGGACTTCCAGGAGTACTGTGGTTCCAGTGAATGGCGTGTTTACATTGACAAATATGTATGTATTATTGTTTTTATTCAATTAGGTATTCTTTGTGAACTAGTCAATGCTCTACCAGAATGTCTTTATGGGAAGACAAAATCTGAATGAGGTTTATGTAATAAATGCTTGTGACTGTTCTTACTTCTAGATCATTCCCTCGATGAAGCATTATGAGGTTGAAACGTTCAGCAAAGGACATGAACGCATGGCTATCTTCTGGAAGGAGTGTTATGAAACTATGATGGTGAAATTACATAAGCGAGATCGGGAGAAAGGAGACAGCAAGCTCAAATTCCAAGTGAGTGGGTGTTAGGTACAAATATGTCAGCAACATAAAATTATTTGCAATGTTCTGTTTGATCTTGAAAAGAAAGCGGAAGCCTGAGCAAAGCTGGAATCTCGCAATCTTTGTCCTTGAAACCACATATAATGCTGAGGTTTAGCAGAGCAGAATTTAACAGGTAAGGCACCTTCTATGGAGGGAATGGACAGACAATGTTTAGGATCGGGATTCTTCTTTTGTTGAAGAGGGGCCCCAAAATGTCATATGTTCATTCCGTCCACATTGAGTTTTTCCAGAACTTTGATTTTGCTCTAGATTCCAGCAACTGTAGTTTCTTGTCTCCATAAGTGTCTCCTTTAGTTTATTACTAAAATGCACTTCCTGTTCATTGTTTGTCAAGATATTTAGAGCATCAAATGTCCATGCTTGCGGCACACTGATACACAGTCGGGGTTTGGTAATCAGAAGAAACAGCTTTATGATAATTGAAAAAATTAACAACCGTAGCAATGAGGAGAAATGTATCCAAAATATTGAGTTTAAGTGATGTGGAAGGTAGATTCATAGGCTCATAGGGTGGAAACGGGCCCTTCAGCCCAACTTGTCCATGTTACCCAAATACCAATGTAAGCTGGTTCCATTTGCCCGCGTTTCACCTATGTTCCTCTAAGTGTTTCCTATCCATGCACCTGTCCAACTGTATTTTAAATATTGTACTTGTACCTGTCTCAACTATTTCCTGTCTGCTTGTTCCATTTATGTGACAACCTCCTAGGGAAACAATTGCCCTTAGTACTCCTGTTAAATCTTTCCCCTTGGACCTTAAACCTCTAGTTCTTTATTCCCCTGACTTGGGAAAGGACTCAGTGCATTCACCCGATATATGCCCTTCAACAATTTATATACCTGTACAAGATCACCCCTCAGTCTCCTACAAAATTAAGTCCTAGCCTGCCCAACCTCTCCCTATAACTCAATGCCGTGAATCCTGACAACATTAAGGACATGTAGTATGTCTAAGAAGCTGTGATTTTCAAAAGAGAAATACATATTTGAAAAGCAAACACAAGGTGGTAGGGATAGAGCAGGGAAATGGAGTGGAACTAATTATTAGCTCTTTCAAAGTGCCAAGACAGGCATGTTAGAATGAATGACACTCAACCCTGTTACATGATTTCCATTATTATACCTAAATAATCTGAAATTGTCTGTTATAGAATTGGAGCATGCACAGATTTACAAAGGATCAACAAAAATCCTCTCTTCTGTAGTATGCGTACACAGTTATGAGCAACATGATAAAATTAGTTGAAGGTGACCGTTCAGCTTTTTTATTCGTTGGCTCATTTAAACAACAGTTCACCAACCCTCCCCAGACCATGTCACAGCTTAAAATAATTTGTTTCTAGACCTCCTATGAAATTACTCACTGCACGTGCTTATAATTATTGGTGAAGAGTTCCCCATATTGTAACTGTTTGCTTTGTCTTGGTGCCAGGAGTTTTTTGTTGAACCGTTCACCCGCAAAGCCAGGCAGGAGAACCTGCGTTACAACAGTATGTTGAAGCAACTCAACAGCCAGCACACTGCAACGCTGAGACAGTGGAAGGCAGCTCAGCATTATCTAACCTGTGAACGAGGACCATGGGCTGAAAAGTATGGAACTTGTAATAGTCTCTGATGCCACAATGATCTGTTGCATGCATCTATATCCTAATATTATTTCAAGGACTTCTGGCCTGGGATTAGCACTTTTTGCTTTCTTTATGGGACATGATAGAAGTCACCTAAATTTAAAAATCCCTGTGTATTAAAGGAACGCTGCAGAGGGCAAGCCAGTAGATGCGGTATGGAGCTGCAAGAGCCCTTTGGCCACACTCAAGGGCAGAGAGCAGGCCATGATCTTGTTGCTGTTTAAGGCACTTTTCTTTTGTATACATTGGCGGCCACATTCCTGCATTACAACAGTGATTGCGATTTGGGAAAATACTTATAAAAAGCATGAATTCCTCTGAAGTTGTGGAGGGTACAATATAAATGCCATTCTTTGCTAAGCCTTCCTTCAACGTCCCTTTACATCTTTACTATAGACAATAGGTGCAGGAGTAGACCATTTGGCCCTTTGAGCCACTAAATTTGCTGTTTTTCTCTCTCCCCCTTCCTGATCCACATGTTAATTGGCATCCAGAATATTTCCACCTTAACATCAATATATTTGTCACTGGATTGTCATCTGTAATTTTGTTAACTAATGGGTCGATTTCTGTAGAACAGCACTGACTGATCCCATCCACTTTTGATTCAGTCAAAACGCTGCTTGAATTCTATACCACACAATCCTAGACACATCAGCCCATCTGTTGGAATCGATTCTTTGGATGTTTAAATCCCATTATAGCTTGCCACGATTCACCCCATCTTCTCTATGTCAGCCATCTGTTTTTCCCTACCATTGACAATTGTGCTTCTGCAAATGCAGGGATACTTCAGGTTGCAGAAGGCCAAATATATAGATATCTGATCTTACGCAAAATCTGCCGAAAATTTGTAAAGAATTTCTCATGATAGTGTTAAAGATAAAATATGATGTGAAATGAAAGAATTCTTGAAAATGCATGCAGAATAATGTGATATAGGCAGTTATAGAAAATGGATATTTCTGACCGAAACAAATTGGCTTCTGAACTGTTCTTAGGAATGGAACCCTTTTCTAACTTGGAGTCTGCTTCTCGCTTCCCCTCCTCGTTAAATACTCTGCATTTCGAACTGTGACAAAGCTATTGTTAGTTTCTTCTCAGTGTCTTTTTTGTTGATCAAAAGTTTGAGATGTTTTTATAATCTAAATGCACCATGCAGATGTATGTTGTAGGATTTCAGTGTTGGGTATTCTGTTGGTCAAACGTTTGATTTTTAATGGAGTGTTTGCTTCCCCCCCCCCCCCCCCCTCCCCTTGATAAGAAAACCCGAGTCCACGTGCTGGAAGCTGTCCTGCGTAGAAAACTATTCCCGTATGAGGCTGAAGCTGGTTCAGAACTACAACTTTGACCCCCATACCGATGCAAGTGCACTACGTGACAATCTTGGTGAGTGTCAGTTGAATGCTAATGTTCAGATAATATTAATTAATTTAACAATTAGACCTTTGAAAGATGATCCCATGCTCAAACCGCAAAAAGGGTATAGAGGTCTGTCGCCGATCCGGCCTAGCAAAATACTGTTGCAGTCTGTAAGCTGCAGATCCGTGTTCTGCTAGGACATCCCTCAGCTGGCAGCCCTCAAGGAGTGGTCACGGGGCTTCAGCAGTCACGCCGAGACCCAATTTCACATTTGCCGCAGCAAAATCAAGCAGCTGATGACATCCGGTACTATTATGTGGTCGGCGCTCTGGATCAGGTGACAGCCGGTCGCCTGGTCCCTTACCTACGCACGCCGCCGGCTGCGGACAAGTACGGTGGCCTCAAAGCGCTGCTCCTGCGTAACTTCGGGCTCAGCCGCCGGTATCGAGCAGCACGGCTCATGCACATGGCGGGCTCGGTGATCGCAAACCGTCGGTGCTCATGAGCGAAATGCTCACTCTGATGGATGGATCATCAGCCCCGTCTCCTGTTTGAACGCGCCTTTCTGGAGCAGATGCCTGTCGACATCCACCTGCTCCTCCCGGGTGAGAATTTTGATGACCCCCTGCAGCTAGCGGAGTGAGTGGATGAGCTGTGGCAGTCCAAGCAGCAGGGCGGCGATTTGCGCGATCGAGTGATGGCAGTGCATTGGAAAGCCCAGCGACCAGGCCCTGTATCCACCGGGAGTTCAGCTGCGCCACCGGTCCCGGGAGAAACCAGTAAAGGGAAGTGGTGTTACTACCATCAACGCTGGTGTTCCGTGGCCTGTCAATGCCGCCCGCCCTGCTTGTTTCTGGGAAATGCCGGGGCCAGCCTCTAGTAATCGCTGCGGCCGTCGGCCAGATACACCGCCTCCATGCTTGGGACCGACATTCGGGACAACGGTTCCTCGTTGATACATGGGAGGAGGTTAGCACTTTGCCCCCATCAGGGGTCGACACTCATTCCGGAAAGCGGAAAGCCGCAGCAAATGGCAGCTCCATATGGACATGGGGTTCGCACGGTCCCACTGATCCTTGGCTCCTGCCGTTTTACCTGGCAGTTTACGGTTGCTGACGTCTCACAGCCTTTGCTGGCCGCTGATTTCCTTCGGGATCAATCTCTGTTGGATGTGAGGGGGCAGCACCTCGTTCGCCTGCCCTCTAGTTTTCGTGCTTCTGGTTCTGGGGGGGGGGGGAGGCGGGGGGGGGCAGGTCCTGTAGCGCCACCCGGTGGTTAGGCCACTTATTGGGCGAAGCTTCAGCCCTTGTACTGGCAGGGTCACGTGACTCAGTTTGGCAGGAAGGCGTGGTCACGAGGCTTGGGGGTATGCCCTGTTACAAAAAATAGAGTTTTTGGGAGAACGGGCTTTGTCGGGAACGTGACGTCATGCGTTGAGGAGAGTGTCCTGCCACATCAGCAGAAGCTCAGCTGGAGCCCACGAGTAAACAGACGTGTCTCACAGCAACAACAATGACTTTTGTGTTAAGAGTACCAAACGTGCATGTATGCCTAACCTATTATGCCTGAATAAAGCAACCGTTTATTCACAACGTTTGGTGTCCCTGCAAAACGATGTAGCCATTGAATGAACAATTAAGCTCTTTTGTCTGTATAATATTGAGCTGCTCAGCAGTTAATGTCAATCATATGACCTAATCCACAGTGCTGTTGTTAGAAATCTGTACCAGTGATATAACAGACATGGGAAGACTGAAGCAAACTGTAACATGGGAGTGTATTTTGACACAGCTATTATATGAAGTCATATGGTCTTGATCATAGCAACAATGACTTTGTTAGTTGAACCTTTAAGTTAATTTACTCTGTTAAAGATTTACCATTGGTAAAGTTAAATGCTCATCAATTATATGGATATGATTTCTTCAATATGTTCAGGAAGTGCTGATAATACAGGGCAGCATGGATTTTTACCTTATTGCTGCACTCAGTGAACTGTAAACATCAGTCTTTTCTTCCCAACATCCCCTTTCCCGCGAGCTAAATGACGCATAGATGAATAGATGGAATGATGAAAAGATGCAGCGTCAAACTGACCTGCAGTACATCTATTATGAAATGTTAAATGGCACTATTGAGTAAAACATCATATTAGACTAGTAGAAACAAGGAACTGCAGATGCTGGTTCACAAAAAAAACCCATAACATGCTGGTGTGACTCAGCAGATCAGGCAGCATCCATGGAGGACTATGATGTTGGTGACTTTTAGGGCCCTGCTTCAGATTAATTGTGGTGGAGGGAGGGGGGGGGGGGGGGAGAAAGTCAGAAGATTGGAGGGGCAGGCCAAAGTGCAGCTGAACACAGGTAAGGAGAGTTTTTACTCAGCAGGTAGATGAAAAAAGTAGACCAGACAAAATAATTGAAGTTGAAATTGAGTTTGAAGCCAGAGGAGGAATGTAGGGGGAAGGATGAAATAGGTGCGAGTCAGGTGGGGCACAGGGATGGTTGATTTTAACTCCCATTCCCCTAATGAGCTTTCGTATTTCATGCGTACCTTACAACCCAATGGTATGGACATTTAATTTTCCAGCTTTCTTCCTTCCCTTCTCCGCTAATCAGTCTGAAAAAGGGTCCCAACCCAAATAGCACGTGTTCATGTTCTCCAAAGAAGCTGCCTGACCTGCTGAGTTACTCCTACACTTTGTATTTTTTTAATCATATTAAACAATGCATTTGGAGAGCATTTGTAGGCCTTGATGAAAAGATGGTATGAGAAATGAGGGTCACAAGTGCTGTGGAAAGACTTGAGGATCTGGGATTGATCTATTAATCTGAAAGTTTGGATCAAATCTACAATGTTCAAAGTAATGAGGAGCACGGACAAGAACAGAGAGGGCTAAGTTCTTAGTGCTGGCAGGAAGGTTTAGTAATCGGGACACTATTAAAATAATTGGAAATAGAACCAGGAGAGAGGTGCTCAGCAGAGTATTTTGATCTGGAATACACTATCTGAGATGGTGATGGCGGTACATGCAATAAACAAACTTATTTTTGAATAGGAGAAATTTGAAGAACAATGAGGAAAGGATAGGGGAGATACGGTTTGAAAGGATTTAGATTGTTGGTTGAATCTCTTTTTACAACCAGATACATTTATGATGTTATGTAATGTCTTATTGAATGGGAAGGGATTTCCATACTCTAAAACAAATAAAGTCAAAGATGCTAAAAATCTGAAACAAAAACAGAACATTTTGGAAGTGCATTGTAAGTCAAACTGCATAGGTGAATAGAAAAACAGTTGGTCTTTGATTCAATGCAGTTAAAAGGTCTTTGATCAAAACAAAACACTTAATCATCTCTTTCCACGGATGTTATCCAACATTTCTGTTGTATTTTTAATTTCAAAAATCCATTATTCTTAATTTTTGTTATATATTAATTGAATGAATATATTAATTGAAGGACTCCTGTATATCGGCGAGACCAAGCGCAGGCTTGCCGATCCTTCTGCTGAACACTTCTGCTCAGTCTGCCTAAACCTACCTGAACTCCCCCTCCCATTCCCAAACGAGCCTTCTGTCCGGGCCTTCTCCATTGTCAGAGTGAAGCCCAGCGCAAATTGGAGGAACAGCACCTCATATTTCGCTTGGGTAGCTTACACTCCAGCGGTATGAACATTTAACTTCTCTACTTCAATTAACCCTTGCCTTTCTTCTCTCTCCATCCCCTCCCCTTCCCAGTTCTCCCACCAGTCTTACTGTCTCCGACTACATTTTATCTCTGTCCTGCCCACTCCCCTGACATCAGTTTGAAGAAGGGTCTCGACCCGAAACGTCACCCATTCCTTCTCTCCAGAGATGCTGCCTGTCTCGCTGAGTTACTCCAGCATTTTGTGTTTGCCTTTGCTTTAAACCAGCTTCTGCAGTTCTTTTCTACACAGAAGGAACTGAGTGTTGTAGGCTGAGCTAATATTTCATTGCCTATCCTTAATTACCTTGAGAAGGTGATGATGAACTTTCTTCTTGAACCTTTGCAATTCTTGAAATATGGGCACACCCCATTGCTGTGAGGGAGAGTGTTTTGGGATTTTGACCCAGTGGCTGCTAAGGGACTGCAATATATTTCCAAGTCAACATGGTGTGTGATTCGAAAGGCAAGTTCCAGGTGGTGGTGTACCTCTGCTTTTTCTGCGCTTGTCCTCCTAGCTGGTCGAGGTTTTGGTAAATGTAATTGGTGTTCAACTTTTACTATATCCATTGTATCCTCAATCCAATATAATATTTTACAATGTGTATCCTGAATGGCTATCGACACATCTTACACTGGAAGTTCACCAATTTCGGGCAGACCCCAATGTTCTTCACTGAGCTAACAATCTACTGCAGCAGTTGATGCTTGTCTCATTGTGCTTTTCTGGGTACATCCCATACTTCATCGAGTCTCTATTACACAGTTGTCCAGAGCGAACGTCTTTTCTAGATTTTTGCAAATGAACGCTCCACATTAACTTCAAAAAACAAATGGCTGGAGAAACTCAGTAGGCCAAGAAGCATCCATGGAGGGAAATGGACGGATAATGTTTCAGGTGGGGAGTTGCCTTCAGGGTGGGGAGCTGCCTTCACAGTCCGAAGAGTCCCAACCCACAATGTTGTCTATCAATTTCCCTCTAGAGATACATCCTGGTCCACTGAGTTCTTCCAGAAGTGTTTTTTTGCTTCAGATCCCAGCATTTGCAATCAACTTGTGTCCAATTCTATTTCAAATTTCAAAGTCTAAAAATTTGATCATAAAATTAATTTAAATTCTTTCTCTTTGGACTAAAAATAAGAGTAAACCAGAGGGCACAGTTTAAAGTGAAACAACTATCGGTATTTCAGAACGGCACACGGAACATAAAAATAGAAATTGAAATAAGATGCATGGAATCTGAAACATTATGCCAGATCCATTTTGATGTTTTATGTAACTTTGCAAGTGTGTAGAAAATCATAGAAAATAGGTGCAGGAGTAGGCCATTCGGCCCTTCAAGCCTGCACCGCCATTCAATATGATCATGGCTGATCATCCAACTCAGTATATTGTACCTGCCTTCTCTCCATACCCCCTGATCCCTTTAGCCACAAGGGCCACATCTAACTCCCTCTTAAACATAGCCAATGAATTGGCCTCAACTGGCTTCTGTGGCAGAGAATTCCACAGACTCACCACTCTCTGTGTGAAAAAAGATCTTCTCATCTCGGTCCTAAAAGACTTCCCCCATATCCTTAAACTGTGACCCCTTGTTCTGGAGTTCCCCAACATCGGGAACAATCTTCCTGCATCTAGCCTGTCCAATCCCTTAAGAATTTTGTAAGTCTCTATAAGATCCCCCTCAATCTTCTAAATTCCAGTGAGTACAAACCAAGTCTATCCAGTCTTTCTTCATATGGAAGTCATTGCCATCCCAGGAATCAGTCTGGTGAACCTTCTCTGTACTCCCTCTATGGCAAGAATGTCTTTCCTCAGATTTAGAGACCAAAACTGTACGCAATACTCCAGGTGTGGCCTCACCAAGACCCTGTACAACTGCAGTAGAACCTCCCTGCTCTTGTACTCAAATCCTTTTGCTATGAATGCCAACATACCATTCGCTTTCTTCACAGCCTACTGCACCTGCATGCCTACTTTCAATGACTGGTGTACCATGACACCCAGGTCTCGTTGCATCTCCTCTTTTCCTAATCGGCCACCATTCAGATAATAATCTACCCTCCTGTTTTTGCCGCCAAAGTGGATAACCTCACATTTATCCACATTATACTGCATCTGCCATGCATTTGCCCACTCACCCAACCTATCCAAGTCACCTTGCAGCCTCCTAGCATCCTTCTCACAGCTAACACTGCCCCCCAGCTTCGTGTCATCCGCAAACTTGGAGATGTTGCATTCAATTCCCTCATCCAGATAATTTAATATATATTGTAAATAGCTGGGGTCCCAGCACTGAGCCTTGCGGTACCCCACTAGTCACTGCCTGCCATTCTGCAAATGACCCGTACTCCTACTCTTTGCTTCCTGTCTGCCAGCCAGTTCTCTATCCACATCAATACTGAACCCCCAATACCGTGTGCTTTAAGTTTGTATGCTAATCTCTTATGTGGGACCTTGTCGAAAGCCTTCTGAAAGTCCAGATATAAACACAAGGCCGATCTCAATAAGATTTCTGTGTGCTGCTATCCCATCTTTAATAACTGAGTCTAGCATTTTCCCCACTACTGCTTGGTCTGTAATTCCCCCCCCTTTTTAAAAAGTTTACATTAGCTACCCTCCAATCCTCATACTCCAGAATTTAAAGATTTTTGAAAATTATCACTAATGCATCCACTATTTCTGGGCTTACTTCCTTAAGTACTCTGGTTTATTTCTTCCAAAAACCTGGATTCACTCATCCCCTGCTATTTCTGGCAGATTATTTATGCCTTCCTTTGTGAAGACAGAACCAAAGTGGTCCCTTGTCCTTGCTCCCCATGATCAATTCACAGTTTCTGACTGCAAGGGACCTAAATTTAACTATCCTTTTTCTCTTCACACATCTATAAAAACAGTCTGTTTTTTTATATTTCTTTCTAATCTATTTTCCCTTTCCTACACTACTCTGAATTTTTCCCAGTCCTCTGGTAGGCTCTGGCTAATTTGTATGCTTCATCTTTATACTATCCCTGATTTCCCTTGTTATCCAGGGATGCACTACCTTCCCTGATTTATTCTTTTTTTTCCAAACTGGGATGAACAATTGTTGTAGTTCATCCATTCTTTACCTTTTGCATATCCACCGTCAACAAGCACTTGCCAGTCTATCTTGGCCAATTCACGTCTCATACCCTCAAAGTTACAAATTCAGAACCCTTGTTTCTCAATTAACCATGTCACTCCCTAATGAAGAACTGAACCATATTATGGTCACCTTGCCCAAGGGGCATCACAACAAGACTGCTAACTAAACCTTCCTCATTATCAGTTGCTCTCTGTTGGTTCCTCTACATGCTATCCCGCATGCATGCCAAAAATCCTCCCTCAGCACCCCTGCCAATTTTGATTCACCCAATCTGTAGATTGAAGTCACCCATTATAACTGTTTACCCTTGTTGCATGCATTTCTAATTTCATGTTTGATGCCATCCCAACTCTACTACTACTGTTAGGTGGCCTGTACACAACTCCCACTAGCGTTTTCTGCCCCTTAGTGTTTCGCAGCCTCTACCCATATCGATTCCACATCCTCCAAGCTAATGTCCTCCTTTCTATTGTGTTAAGCAACACTACTCCACCTGTCTATCCCTCCTGAATATTGAATATCCCGGATGTTCAGCTCCAGCCTTGGTCACCCTGGAGCCATGTCAACCATTAATAACTATCTGCACACAAAGCGCTTGTTTTTACAACACTCTTGCCCTTATACAATTATGTAAAAGTGGCCCTTTTTGATTTTTTTCCCTGGATTTTTCTGCCTGCCACTTTTACTATTTCACCTTGCTACCTATTGCTTCTGTCTCTCTGCTCAGCTCCCATCCCCCTGCCACATTAGTTTAAATCCTCCCTGACAGCACTAGTAAACACTCCCCCAAGGACATTGGTTCCTTTCAAGCCCAGGTGCAGACCGTCCTGTTTGTACTGGTCCCACCTCCCCCAGAACTGGTTCCAATGCTCGAGAAATTTGAATCCCTCCCCCTTGCACCATTTTTCAAGCCACGTATTAATCTGCAATATCCTCCTATTTCTACTCTGACTAGCATGTGGCACTGGTAGGATTCCAGAGGTTATTACCTTTGAGGCCCTATTTTTAAGTTTATCTCCTAGCTCCCTAAATTCGCCTTGTAGGATCTCATCCCGTTTTTTACCTATATCGTTGGCGCCAATGTGCACCACGACAGCTGGCTGTTCACCCTCCCCCTCCAGAATGTTCAGCAGCCGTTCAGTGACATCCCTGACCCTTGCACCAGGGAGGCAACATATCATCCTGCTATTCCCTTACTATTGAATTGTTACTATAGCCCTGTGCCGCGGTGCCATGAACTTGGCTGCTGCTGCCTCCCCTGATGACCATCTCCCCAACAGTATCCAAATGGTATATCTGTTTAGAGGGAGATGACTGCAGGGGACTCCTGCACCACCTGCCTAGCTGGCTAATTTTCCCTTTCTGGCCGCTTAACCTGCGGTGTGACCAACTCACTGTACGTGCTATTCATTCCTCCAGTATGAATCCAACCGCAGCTCCAATCGTTCAATGCGGTCTGCCCAGGAGCTGCAGCTGGATTCCTGCAAATGTAGTCACCTGGGACATATCCCTGATCTCCCACATGTTGCAGGATAATCTCAACTGACGTGGCTTGCCCCCATTCACAGAAAACCCTTCACTGAAAAAATAACGTCTCCTGGGCCTCTTTTAAAACAAAGCCCCACGCTCGATTTTTAAACTCACCACCCGGAGACTCCTCAAATGTTAAACAAAATGAAACAGCGAGTAGAATATTTTGAAATAGATAGAAAAAGTCCGAAATTTCAACATGGAAATGCGATGAAATCCATTTTATTTTGATGAAAATTCTAATTATTCTTGGTCTAAAATATTGTCTGGCCAAAGTCAAATTTCCAGAAAGAAAAATCCAGAATTTTCACCAAAATAAAGTTTTTTCAGAGTATGCAGAATCGTTCTCAAATTCACTTGCATTATTACTGCTGCTAAAGCACTAATATTCGATATGTGACTCAACCCCCCCCCCACCCCCCCCCCCCCCCCCCCCGAAAAATATCAGAACAGAATGGAATACCCTTTGTTTCCATTCAGCCTAAGGGGTAGGATAGAGACCCACAATCCTGTTTATATCAACGGGACGATGGTGGAAAGGGTCAAGAACTTCAAATTCCTGGGCGTGCATATTTCCGAAGATCTTTCCTGGTCCCAGCACACTGATGCAATTATAAACAAAGCACATCAGCGCCTCTACTTCCTGAGAAGATTACGGAGATTCGGTATGTCGGTATGTCAAAGAGAGCCCTCTCAAACTTCTACAGGTGCATAGTAGAGAGCATGCTGACTCGTTGCATCAGGGCTTGGTTCGGCAACTTGAATGTCCAGGAGCGGAAAAGAATGCAGAAAGTGTGACCACTGCCCAGTTCATCTTCGGCTCTGACCTCCCCACCATCGAAGGGATCTATCGCAGTCGCTGCCACAAAAAGGCTGCCAACATCATCAAGGACCCACACCATCCTGGCCACACACTCATCTCTCTGCTGCCATCAGGTAGAAGGCACAGGAGCATGAAATCTGGTACATCCAGGTTCAGGAACAGCTTCTTCCCCACAGCCGTCAGGCTATTAAACTCGCCATCAAACAAACTCTGAACTATAACAGCCTATTGCACTTTATCTGTTTATGTATATGTATATATATGGTCTATACTATATAGACACACTGTACTGTTCTGTATTTATGCTTGTTGTGCTGCAGCAAGCAAGAATTTAATTGTCCTATCTGGGACACATGACAATAAACTCAATTGACTTGACTCTTCGACAGTTTTTGTCTTAGCCATTTTATCTGGGTTCTGTTCACCCTCAACTGTCTTTGGAAAAAGTGCCACCTGCCTAGGCGTTTTTTGATTTATACCTTAATAAATCCAGATTCCCCCAAATTTATCTCTGCAGGGGTCCAGCAGAATGTGCCTTCCAATGATTCGTTGCTGCTGGAAGCGGTGAAGCAGGCCAAGGTCAGTGACCTGGAAGATGACCGGTTGGCTGATGAAGATTTGAGCATGCTCACTAACATGTAAGTCCTGATATGTTTGCACTTCATTATATACAGTGCCCTCCATAATGTTTATGACAAAGACCCATCATTTGTTTATTTGCCTCTGTACTCCACAATTTGAGATTTGTAATAGAAAAATATACATGTGGTTAAAGTGCACATTGTCAAATTTTATTAAAGGCCATTTTTATACATGTTGGTATCACCGTGTAGAAATTATGGCTGTGTTTATACATAGTCCCCCTATTTCATAGGCATCATAATGTTTGGGACACATGGTTTCACAGACGTTTGTAATTGCGCAGATCTGTTTAATTGCCTCCTTAATGCAGGTATAAGAGAGTTCTCAGCACCTAGTCTTTCCTCCAGCCTTTTCATTGCCCTTGGAAGCTTTTATTGCTGTTTATCAACATGAGGACCAAAGTTGTGCCAATGAAAGTCAAATAAGCCATTATGAGTCTGAGAAACAAGAATATAACTGTTAGAGACATCAGCCAAACCTTAGGCTTACCAAAATCAACTGTTTGGAACATCATTAAGAAGAAAGTGAGCACTGGTGAGCTCACTAATTGCAAAGGGACAGGCAGGCCAAGGAAGACCTCCACAACTGATGACAGAAAAATGATCTGTATAATAAAGCAAAATCCACAAACACCTGTCCGACAGATCGGAAACACGCTTCACGAGTCAGGTGTGGATTTGTCAATGGCCACTGTCCGCATTTAATGACTTCATAAACAGAAATACAGAGGCTACACTGCATGATGAAACCACTGGTTAGCCGCAAAAATAGGATGGCCAGGTTACAGTTTGCCAAGAAGTACTTAAAAGAGCAATCACAGTTCTGGAAAAAGGTCTTGTGGACAGATGAGACGAAGATTAACATATTACAGTGATGGCAACAGCAAAGTATGGAGGAGAGAAGGAACTTCCCAAGATCCAAAGCATACCACCTCATCTGTGAAACGCGGTGGTCGGGGTGTTATGGCCTAGGCATGTATGGCTGCTGAAGGTACTAGCTCACTTATCTTCATTGATGATACAACTGCTGATGGGAGGAGCATAATGAATTCTGAAGTGTATAGACACATCCTATCTGCTCAATTTCAAACAAATACCTCAATACGCATTGGCGGACAGTTCATTCTGCAGCAAGACAATGATCCCAAACATACTGCTAAAGCAACAAAGGAGTTTTTCCAAAGCTAAAAAATGATCAATTCTTGAGTGGACAAATCAATCACCCGATCTGAACCCAATTGAGCATGCCTTTTATATGCTGAAAAGAAAACGGAAGGGGACTAGCCCCTAAAGCAAGCATAAGCTAAAGATGGCTGCAATACAGGCCTGGCAGAGCATCACCAGAGAAGACACCCAGCAACTGATGATGTCCATGGATCGCAGTCTACAAGCAATCATTGCATGCAAAGGATATGTAACAAAATACTAAACATAACTACTTTCATTTTTCCATTCTGGATTCTGTTGCTCCTCTTAAAATGAAAAAGCCGAAGCCTCAAGGCTGGCCGTGGCTCAATGACACCAGAGCCCTAAGAGAGAATGCAGAAAATCAGAACGGAAGTATAAATCTGATGTTTCAAATTTTCTTTGAACTCCTGAAAAACAATTTTCACAAATACCAGGAAGCAGTAAAATCTGCAAGAACAAAATACTTTTCCACCCTTATCTCCAAAAACGCTCATAACTCCAAGGTCCTTTTTAGCACCATCACCTCCATCATTGGTCCTGCCCCCAGTACCAGTTTAACTGGGTCCCCTGTTAAGTGCGAAGAATTTACTACATTTTTCACCAGCAAAGTAAAGAACATCAGAACGAATATTTCCCCCCCATGACCTGGCTGTCTCATTGGTCTGTTCTTCAAAATTAGATTGTTTCCAACCTGTTACTCTACCCTCCCTTGTAAAACTGATCACTACCATGAAACCTACTACCTGCCCCCTTGACACTGTCCCCTCTGCCCTTCTAAAGGATGTCATTACAATAGCCGGTCCCAGCATCCTCGCCATCTTCAACAGTTCTCTGGCCACTGGCACTGTACCTACCTGCTTTAAGCATGCGGTGGTCCAGCCACTCCTGGAAAAAAACCTAACCTCGACCCCACCTTGCCAAGCAACTACAGACCCATTTCTAAACTGCCTTTCCTCTCAAAAGCCCTTGACAAGGTAATTTAAAGTCAACTTATGCCTTACCTTCACCAAAATACTATCTTGGAAACTTTCCAATAAGGTTTCAGGGCCCACCACAGCACAGAGTCTGCCTTGTTGAAGGTACATAATGACCTACTGCTCACCATTGACTCCGGCGGCTGTGTAATCCTGCTCCTTCTTGACCTCAGTGCAGCATTTAATACTGTCGACCACACCATCCTAATTGACTGTCTCCGGTACGTGGTTGGTATTGATGGCACTGCCCCGAGCTGGTTCATCTCCTACCTAAAAGGTAGGAGTTTCTCTACTAACATAGGCAACTCTTTCTCCTCCCCAGCTAGCCTCTGCTGTGGGGTTCCACAAGGTTCCATCCTTGGCCCCATTCTCTTCTCCCTGTATATGCTCCCCTTGGGCCAAGTCATTGAAAGGCACGGCATTTCCTTCCATTGCTACGCAGACGATACACAACTCTATCTCTCCCTGAAGCCCAAAAAACAATCAAATCTGCTTAACCTTATCCGCTACCTCGAGGATATAAAGTGTTGGATGGCCCAGAACTTCCTCCAACTAAATGAGAGTAAGTCTGAGGTCATCCTTCTTGGCCCCTCGGACTCAATCAAAATGATGGCAGCCTTGGAAGCCTTACCCCATTACTCAAACCTCACGTCAAAAACCTTGGCGTGATATTTGACTCAGCACTGAAATTTGACAAACAAGTCAATGCCGTGGTAAAAGCTAGCTTCTTTCAGCTTCGGACGATAGCTAAAATAAAACACTTCCTCCAGTTTGATTACCTCGAAAAGATCATCCACACATTTATCTCCTCCTGCCTAGATTACTGCAACTCCCTTTACACTGGCATCAGCCAATCTTCCCTGTCCTGCCTGCAACTGGTCCAAAACGCTGCAGCGAGACTCCTGATGGGCACCCGAAATAGGGACCACATCACCCCGATCCTGGCCTCTCTCCACTGGCTCCCTGTGCGGTTCCGAATAAATTTCAAGATTCTCCTTTATGTCTACAAAGCCATCGATGGGCTTGCCCCCACCTACATTAAGTCTGCTCACCCACCACACCACCTCCAGGTCCCTCAGATCGGCCGACTTGGGGTTACTGAACATCCCGCGGTCAGGGGCGACCGCGCCTTTGCGGTTGCAGCTCCTAGACTGTGGAATAGCATCCCTCTTCCCATCAGAACTTCCCCCTCCATCGACTCCTTTAGTCGAGATTAAAAACTCATCTCTACTCCCAAGCCTTTCTTGATGTTCTCTGAGCGAGGGCTATATATAACCATATAACCATATAACAATTACAGCACGGAAACAGGCCCTCTCGGCCTTTCCAGTCCGTGCCGACCATTTGTTTTCCCCTAGTCCCATCTACCTGCTCCATATTCTAAATGGAATTTAAACTGGAGGTGGCGGAGGGCTGAACAATAACAGCCTATTACATTTTATCTGTTTATTTATTGTGTATAAATATAGTCTATGGTATATAAACACACTGAACTTTGATCTCCTGTTAACCATATAACCATATAACAATTACAGCACGGAAACAGGCCCTCTCGGCCCTTCCAGTCCGTGCCGACCATTTGTTTTCCCCTAGTCCCATCTACCTGCACTCAGACCATACCCCTCCATTCCCTTCACGTCCATATACCTATCCACTTTACTCTTAAATGTTAAAATCGATCCTGCCTCCACCACTTCTGCTGGAAGCTCATTCCACACAGCCACCACCCTCTGAGTAAAGAAGTTCCCCCTCACGTTACCCCCGAAATATATATATATATATATATGTAGTGATATTTGTATTTAATCTATGAACCACTGTTGTTTGTTATACTATTCTTATACCAATGTAAAGCACTTTGGCCAACGAGAGTTATTTTTTAAACATGCTATATAAATAAAAGTGACTTGACTTGATTTACATTGCATTGCTGTGACCCAAACATTATGGTGCCCTGAAATGGGGGGACCAGTCTGGTCTGGTCAAGTCAAGTTTATTCGTCACATACACATACGGGATGTGCATAAACACTGCTGTAATTTCTACATGGTGAATCCAAAATGTGTAAAAATGGCCATTATTAAAATCTGACAATGTGCACTTTAACAATATGTGATTTTTTTTCTATTACAAATCTCAAATGGTGGGAGTACAGAGGCAAATAAATAAATGATGGATCCTTGTCCCAATCATTATGGAGGGCACTGTAGATGCAAGCCAATGAATTCATCCCAAGCCAGCCACTCCCAGCTTGCACGTGATTGACGACTTGATGCCTGAAGTCCTTAAAAAGAGGATGAAATAAAAGAGAATTTGATCTAAGAGGTGTACAAAATCATGAGAGGAATAGATCGGGTAGATACACCGTTTCATGCCCAGGGTAGTGGATTTGTGAACCATAGGACATAGGTTTAAGGTGAGAGGGGAAAGATTTAACAGGAACCTGAGGGGTAACTTTTTCATGCAAAGGGTGGGTGAATGGAACGAGTTGCCGGTGGAGGTAGTTGAGGTAGGTACTATTGCAACGTTTTAGAAACATTTAGACAGGTACATGGATAGAACAGGTTTAGAGGGATATGGGCCAAATGCAGGCAGCTGGGACTAGTATAGATGGGACTTGTTGGCCGGTGTGGGAAAGTTGGGCTGAAGGGTCTGTTTCCATACTGTGAGACTCTCACTCCAATTTGAAAGCCTGGTATAGCATACCTGATAGAGATTTCCACTGCAAATAATTTCTTGATTAAATCCAATAACTGTGACACTTTGCTGTTTATCACTAATTTAAAGAAAAATCTAATTTTAATATTTTGTTAATGAAAACTGTAGAACTAAGTACAGCTCAGAATTCCAGTAATTACTTTAAAATTATTTTCTTCTGGAATTGATACAGCGAGTCCAGATATTTCATGCTTTCATAGTACAAAGCAAAACGTTGCCACCTGCTGGGACAAAAGGTTCATGGCTTTGATGGTTCCAGTGTTAAGTGTTAAAAGCCTATTTATATTGTATGGCATGAAATCTTTACTAAAGAACATGAGTGAACCGTTCGTTTGATCAAATCTGTTCCAAATTCTTAACATCCCAACAAGTCATTGACATTTTAAAATATAATTTGTACATTTTGGGATTTATATTTCAGTCTTCCTTGTTATGTTCACAGTGTCATCTTTTGATTAACCAGCAACAGATGGAGAACACCAAGTAGAAACCCAGTTAAATAGCAGTGTTTAACTTAGTTTCTATATACACATAAAGTGTGTATACATAGTATGTATATATATATTATATATTTATTTTATATATATTTAAAATATATATATATATATATATATATATATATATATATATATATGTGTGTGTGTGTGTGTGCATACTATGTTTTCACACTATATATGTATATACTATATATGTAAACCACACACATATAAAAACTATATATATAAATTATATGTATGTATATACATATATTATACATATATATTTAAACCATAATTTTCTTAAATTTATAATTTCTGACGGCTCCAATTTATCCTTTTGTCGAAATTTTACGCAATTTTGATCATTTTAAAGACATCTATTACTTAATTTCTGCAATAAGAACAATAAACCTAGCTTTGGTATAGGAAGGAACTGGAGTTGCTGATTTATACGGAAGATAGACACAAAATGCAACATCTATCCTTATATCTCCTCCCTCGACCTCAACCAGGAACCCCAAATGTCCTTCCAGGTGAGGCAGAGGTTTACTTGCACCTCCTCCAATCTCATCAACTGTATCTAGTGCTCCCGGTGTGGGCTCCTATATATCGGCGAGACCAAGCATAGACTTGGTGATTGTTTTGCTGAAAATGTACGCTCAGTCCGCCTTGGCTTACACTATCACCCGGTAACCTCTTCCCATTCCTATACTGACCTTTCTATTCTGGGCCTCCTCCACTGTTAGTGTGAGGCCACACACAAATTGGAGGAAAAGCACCTCATATTTTAGACAATAGACAATTGGTGCAGGAGTAGGCCATTCGGCCCTTTGAGCCAGCACCGCCATTCAATGTGATCATGGCTGATCATCCCCAATCAGTACCCCGTTCCTGCCTTCTCCCCATATCCCCTGACTGCTATTTTTAAGAGCCCTATCTAGCTCTCTCTTGAAATAATCCAGAGAACCCGTCTCCACCGCCCTCTGAGGCAGAGAATTCCACAGACACCACTCTCTATGAGAAAAAGTGTTTCCTCGTCTCCGTTCTAAATAGCTTACTCTTTATTCTTAAACTGTGGCCCCTAGTTCTGGACTCGCCCAACATCGAGAACATGTTTCCTGCCTCTAGAGTGTCCAAACCCTTAACAATCTTATATGTTTCGATGAGATATCCTCTCATCCTTCTAAACTCCAGAATGTGCAAGCCCAGCTGCTCCGTTCTCTCAGCATATGACAGTCCCGCCATCCCGGGAATTAACCTTGTAAATCTACGCTGCACTCCCTCAATAGCAAGAATGTCCATCCTCAAATTAGAGGACCTAAACTGCACACAATACTGTGGTCTCAGCAGGACTCTGTACAACTGCAGAAGGACCTCTTTGCTCCTATATTTGATTCCTCTTGTTATAAAGGCCAACATGCCATTCACTTTCTTCACTGATTGCTGTGCCTAAATGCTTACTTTCATAGACTGATGTACAAGGACCCCCCAGATCGTGTTGTACTTCCCCTTTTCCCAATTTGACGCCATTTAGATAGTAACCTGCCTTCCTGTTTTTGCTACCAAAGTCATTGGTTGGGCAGCTTACTACCCAGCGGTATGGACGTTGATTTGTCTAATTTCAAGCACTTTAATTTCAAGCACCTCACTCATTCTTTTCGTGCTACTGCTCGCATCCTTGTATCCTTGTCGTTAACACGTCTTCCCCTGCCAACAATGGGCCATTATTGTCTCCACCCTTCCTGGGGTCATTTGTTGCCAGCCCTGTTTTGTTCTGGCCTTTCCTCACCTCCCGTTTCCCTTCCCCCCACCACACACCTCCATCAATCAGTCTGAAGAAGAGTTCTGACCCGAAATATCACCTATTCCTTTTCTCCTGATATGCTGCCTGACCCACAAACCTGGCTTTGGTGTCAGTAAGCCTGATTGCCTCTCCCCCTCTCCTTGTAACATTTAAGAAATATATTCGATACTTCCTACGGGAAAAAAAACTGCCCTATCCAAGACATTAAAAATAAGGTACAAAGTGCTGGACCAACTCAAGCAGGTCAGACAGCATCTCTGGAGAACATGGAGAGGTGATATCCAGGGTCATGACTTCTTCAGACTGATTGTAGTGGATTGGTGTGGGGGGGAAAGAAAGCTGGAAGAGAGGTGGGGCTGGAAGTGACAGGTGATAGCGGCGGGGCGGGGGAGGGTTGATTGACAGATGCTTCGTCAAAAGCTGGATATGAAAAGATGGAAAAGCATGAAATACGGAGATAAAGATAGAAGATGCACAAAATGTGAAGCTGGAGGATGGAATATAGGTGGAAGGGAACAGGGGGTTGGGGGAGGGGGGGCAGGTGAAAGGGAGAAATGGGTGTTCTCCCAGATGGAGCACAGGAGGAGATGGGGACAATGAAAGGGTGTTTGTAGGTTAATCACCTAAAATTGGAGAATTCACTATGCATACTGATAGGTTGTAAGCTACTGAAGTGGAATATGAGGTTCTGTTCCTCAATATGAGTTTGTATGTGGCCTTACTCTGGCAATGGAGGAGACCCAGAAAGGAAAGTTAGTATGCGAATGGGAAGTGTAGTTAAAATGGTTAGCAACTGGAAGATTCAGCTGATCGAGATGGACGGAGTTCAGCGAAACAGTTGCCTGGTCTACGCATGGTCCCTCCCCCCCCCCCACCCCACCACCAATATTTCTTACTCTGGCTTCACATTTCACCACTCTACCATCCTCATCTCACCATTTTTTTCTTTTCATCTCTGGCCTTTGTCCAACCATCTGCTAACCAACCCCCAACCCCTCACCTGTATCCTACTATTGGCTACACTTTGTCCCGCCCCCTCATCTTTCTTCCCCCCCCACTACAAAAAGTCTGAAGGAAGGTCACAACCTATCCATTTCTCAAGAGATGTGTGTTACTCCAGCACTTCGTCTTTTTTGTAAACCAGCATCTGCAGTTCCTTGTGCCTACTTCACTAGTGTAATCTGAGTTTCTTATTTTTTTATTATCAACTTAATCGTGACGTAATTTCAAATTTAAACTAAGACATGCTATTTTGTTACTTTTAACTTTCTCCAACCTGTATGCCCACTTCATTTCAGTCTTGTTTTATTCTGTCTCCCACAGCAATGAGGAGGAGCAGAATCAGAAAGAAAAGCTGGTGATCACTGAAGACTGTGACCTGATCACTATCATGGATGTTGTTTCAGGACGCCTTGAAGTCACCACCCAGCACATCAATTTTTTTGATGGGAGTGTGGACAAAGAGGAAGGTAGGAGATAATCTGGCATGGAATTCACCAGCTGCATTGAAACTGGAGGTCACCTTGGAGTTAAAAACCCAAATTCAACCTGAATATGACCAATCCAATCTGCTGTCAATTGCCACAAGAATAGGTGGCGAATTAGGAGTTCATGGAGACGTGGAACGAATAAAAGCAAAATGGGATTAATATTTGATTATTATGAAGGGGGGGATTGATGGTCAACTGAAGGGCCAGTTTCTGCGCTGCGTAACTGTCAGCGGCAGAAATCCCAGGGGGGCCAGGGGACACACGTTTCCCCCCCCCCCCCCCCCCCCCCCATGTTTTGAGAGGCGGGGGACGATCTCCCCCATTTTTTGTAATCCAGATTTTAAAACCCTGTGAAATCTCCGCTTTCCGCAAGACAGTGGGGGTGGGACTGCTGATCGATGGCGCCGATTGGACGAGAGTGACATCGGTCAGCAGGCAATGGAGGCGAGACATAATAATTCAGCTCGATCATTGGAGGAGGGAGGTGTCGGTCAGAAGCGCAAGTAGGGGCGGTGGGACTGAGGATAGAGCATGGTGATTGGAGGAGGGAGACGTGCCAAAACACTCTCGGCATCCCTAGACACAGACCTGCGCCTCATCCGCAGCCAGGATCGATCCCGGTCTCCGGCGCTGCCGAACCGCCACTGGACCGTCCCCGTCCCCACCCGAGTGCCCCCCCGAGGGTGGCCAGAGACGTCAGGATCAGACGGGAGCTGTGCCCCAGGCCCACAGCCAGCGCTGAAAAACAGCGCTAAACCCAGCTCAACTGCCTGTCCCTCCAGGTTAATCTACAGCCCTGTCTGGACTTACAGGAAATATGACCCAGGCTTACAGTCAGCGTGGAGCAGCAGCGCTAGCTCCATGACTCCAGCCTGGTGTCCCGTCAGTCCCGGCGAGACGGGCAGAGTTGAGCTGTATTTAGCGCTGGATTGAGCCTCCGCAGCCTCGCGTGTGTGTGTGAGTGAGAGCATGCTTTCGCGGCCGCCATGAAATTGTGTCCCCCGGTCCCCTCCATATTTTGATAGCGATTTCCATGCCTGGTAACTGTGCTGTACATTTCTTTCTATACTTGACCGAGTGATGATCGTAGGAATGCAGAATGTTCTGCATGCATTGCTGTTTATCAGGGTAAACTGGAAGGGTATGTGTGGCTATACTTTGTGCTTCATCCCAATCTGGATAAAACATTGAGTGGGCCTACAGTGTCAAGGCTAAATTAATTGTTTATCAGAATAGAGGTCGAGCACAACCACAACACCCTTCTTGGGTCGGGTAGCAAGATTGCAGTGGCACTTCTCGTTAAATTTCAATTTCATTTGGCCTAGGATGGATTTGTTTATAGGGAAATATATCTTATTTAGGACAAATCATTTTCTGGTGTGCCTCTCTTAATTCCCTTTTCCATGTATTAATTGATTTTCGTTCCACCAATTTTTCCTCATTACACTAAAACATTAATTCTGTGCCCTCTAGTCTTTGAAGAATCTACTATTAAGAACAGCGTCCCTCTGTATTCCTTACCTTAGCCGGTACTTACTGGAGAGAGAGGTTCTTACAACTGTCCTTTTCCATCAAATCTCAATCTGCTTTATTCCTCGGAGCTCATCATCAGCTTTTGCAGAATAACCTTTTAAGATGAAATGATTCATCCCGAAAACACCCTAGCATTTTCCTTCTTCTGTTCTTATTAGAATCTTTGCACTTTTTCTAAAAAACACGATGCATAGGATTCGATGCAGTAAAATTGTAGATTTTAGTTGTCACGTGCAGCTGGTAACATGATTGGCCTGCTTGTAATAGACAATAGGTGCAGGAGTAGGTTATTCGGCCCTTCGAGCCAGCACCGTCATTCAATGTGATCATGGCTGATCGTCCCCAATCAGTACCCTGTTGAAGTAATGCCGAGAAGGTGATGGGGCATGTTGCTTTTGTGATTGGAAACCTTTGACTGATGATGTATCACAGGGAATGGTGCTGTGCCTGTTGATTTTTGTTATGCACATTAACAACTTTGGCTATTTTTGCTTCTCAGGGATAGGTTATGACTTTAAGTGGCCCCTTTCTCAACTGCGTGAGATTCATCTGCGTCGTTACAACCTGAGAAGATCAGCACTAGAGATCTTTCTGATTGACCAAACTAACTACTTCCTGAACTTCAAAAAAGAGGTGAGACTAAAATAAACGTCAGAAGATTACATTGAGTAAATGCGTGCTAAATAGACAAGATTGATGTGAGTGCCCAGTCTAATTATTCCAAAGATTCTAATTTACCTTGTTGCTATATATTATCTTAGTTCTGCGCATTTTTCTCCCTCACCTCAAGAACTGGATGAATGTTATACATGGATGTCAATTTCAGAGGCTGACTCTTGAGGATCGGCAAGAATCCTCCATGTGACATTCAGTTGTTTGTATAAATCATGGTGGAGTTTTCTTTGATGATTCTTCTGTATTCAAGTCCAGTTTTAATGTGAAGATTTCTATTTACTTCTGCCACATTGTTATCCTTGTTCAACAATCTTTACTGCTGAAATTTTTAGGTGAGGAACAAAGTCTACAGTCGTATATTATCTCTCCGGCCACCCAATTTGTATGGCACCCGGTCACCTCAGGAGCTGTTGAAGGCATCAGGACTTACACAGGTATGTAATCAGAAGGACCAAACACCTACACAAAACCCTGATGCTGTATGTATCCGAGTTCATGTTCAAACTTGATGGAAGTAATAAAGTTCATGTAATTTGGAATGTCCCAAAACATGAGCCAATGGATTACTTTGGAGAGCTGTCATTGTTACAAAAGTCAACATGTGGTAGTCAACATGTAATCAGAATAGTCCCGCAGTCAATGAATGACTAACTGAGGTATTATTGCCAGTGTTGGTTGCTGGAATCATTTTAGTAAGAACGCTGATAGCACTTTGCTCTTTAGTAATAATGTAAGATTTTTTTGAGTTGATGACAGAAATTTAGTTTGACTTCGTGACTAGGGAAGAAAAAAAACAGCAAACATGACAGCACTGAAACATGGAGAGAGGCTTTTTAATTTTGTGGGATTATTATATTCTGCACTTTTTCTCATGGTGGCCTTGTATGTTTCTTATGCCTGGCAAAACTGCAGGAATGTCAATTTATATCCAACTCCTGGAGGTTCTGCTGCATGAGATGCCAGCCACTGATTGATACTAGGGTGGATGACCTTTCTCCAGATATTGCATTAAACAATCTGTGCCAGAGGGATAGATTTACCTAGCATTTGTTTGTTTTTGAATTAAACATAGAAACATAGAAAATAGGTGTAGGAGTAGGCCATTCGGCCCTTCAAGCCTGCACCGCCATTCAATATGATCATGGTTTTGCATGTTATGCTGAAATGGAGATTATAAAAAAAACTGATCTGCCTGTGTTATTCTTCAGAAATGGGTGAGCCGGGAGATTTCAAACTTTGACTACCTCATACAACTCAACTCTATTGCGGGGAGAACTTACAATGATCTTGCTCAGTATCCAGTGGTATGTAGACTCACAGTTGCTTCCACGCCTTAATTTTTTTTCCTTAAATAGAATCCCAAATTACCTGGAATTTGATAGTATTTCCTGAAATTTTGTAAAATGCTTCCTGCGTGCTATTTGTTGTTGGGTTTTTTTATGCGGGCACACGTAAAGAACACAAAGAAGAACAAAGCAAATCAGATCCATGTAACTACACCGTATCTGCCTACTTCTGTTACTCACTTGAACAGTGTTATGCAAGGCAGCTTTCGTTGCCTTCAACAGCTTTTCGTTGTCTTCGTTTTTTCAACCCGCTTTCATGTGTCTCGATCTCTCTCTCCCTCCCTCCCTCCTTTCCCCCTCCACCTCCCTCCCCCTCCCTCCCTTTCTCCCTCCCTTTCTCCTTCCCTCCCTTTCTCCCTCCCTTTCTCCCCCTCCCTTTCTCCCTCCCTTTCTCCCCCCTTTCTCCCTCCCTCCCTCCCTTTCTCCTCCCTTTCTCCCTCCCTTTCTCCCTTCCCTTTTCTCCCTCCCTTTCTCCCTCCCTTTCTCCCTCCCTTTCTCCCTCCCTTTCTCCCTCCCTTTCTCCCTTTTCTCCCTCCCTTTCTCCCTCCCTTTCTCCCTCCCTTTCTTCCCTCCCTTTCCTCCCTCCCTTTCTCCTCCCTTTCTCCCTCCCTTTCTCCCTCCCTTTCTCCTCCCTTTCTCCCTCCCTTTCGCCTCCCTCCCTTTTCTCCCTCCCTTTCTCCCTCCCTTTCTCCCTCCCTTTCTTCCCTCCCTTTCTCCCTCCCTTTCCTCCCTCCCTTTCTCCCTCCCTTTCTCCCTCCCTTTCTCCCTCCCTTTCTCTCCTCCCTTTCTCCCTCCCTTTCTCCCTCCCTTTCTCCCTTCCCTTTCTCCCTCCTTTTCTCCCTCCTTTTCTCCCTCCCTCTCCACGTCCCTCTCCACGTCCCTCTCCACGTCCCTCTCCACGTCCCTCTCCTCCCTCTCCTCCATCCTTCTCTCCCTCTCCATCCCCCTCTCCATCCCTCCTCTCCCTCTCTCCCTCCCCCCCCTCTCCCCTCCCTCCCTCCCTTCCCCCTCTCCCTCCCTCCTCTCCCCCCCTCCCTCCTCTCCCCCCTCTCCTCCTCCCCTCCCCCTCTCCCCTTCTCCACTTTCCCTCCCTCCCCTCCTCTCTGTCTTCCTCTCTCTCCCTTTTTATCTCAATCCCCTTATTCCCTCCCTCTCTTTATCTCCCTCTGTCGCTCCCCCCCTCTCTCTCCCTCTCTCCCTCCCTCCTTCTCCCTCTCTCCCTCCCTCCTTCTCCCTCTCTCCCTCCCTCCCTCCTCACTCTCTCTCTCTCCTTACTCTCCCTTTCTCCACCCCTCCCTCTCGACCCCTTGAGCCCACCCACCGTTCTGTAAAATCAAGACCAATCCCAATGTAACTGCAAACCCACCACCCACTGGTAACCTTTCACCATTAGGCTTATCCAGAATTCTACCACTGCCTGAAAAATAATCAAAGGCTCAACTCCATTGAGAAAGAGAATTCCGAAGATTCATTGTTATAGGAGAATTGTCTCGTACAGTCTGTGACCCATAGCGCTGTGGCCATAGCGCTATGTTTAAAACCCATAGCGCTGCAGCTGGTAGCGCTATATTTAGAACCCATAGCGCTGCAGCCGACAGCTCTTTGTTTAAATTCCCACGCGTTAAACTAACAGCACTCTGTTTAAACCTTTGAACGCCAAACCAGCAGTGCTGTGTGTTTTACCTTTACACCCCTTCGCGGGCCGGACGCGGACATTTCCCAAAATTATTAAATTTCCCTATAATTACCCAAAGACATCCCGAATTTCGGGTAATTTCCTTCAAAGTGGAAACACTGGTTGTATGTATTATGAATGAGCAATCAGAGTTAGGCAGCATTTCTTTATTTTTTTGTTTTTTTGTAAAATATTTTTATTAGAAGTAAATACATATTAAGAAGAAATAATATAAAATCGAAAAAAAAGGAAACATATTATTCGTCACATACATTCTTAATATTTTTAAAATTTACGGTCATTCTTATTTATACTTCTATATTTTTTATTATTTTATATTCGTGATCTATTGTATATAATTCTTCATCTATTCCTTCATTCAGGCTTCAGTCAGGGCCTCGAACCGGACCACCTTAACCCTTTAAGTATTCAATAAATGGAGACCATATTCCTCTGAATTGATCTAACCTGTCCATTAGGACAAGTCTTAATCTTTCCAGGTGAAGTGTCTCCGACATTTCTGTAATCCACATTTTGCTTGTGGGGGATATGGGACCTTTCCAAAATCTTAGTATTAATTTTTTACCAATTATTAAACTATAACCAATAAAAATTATTTGTTGTGTTAGTAGCTGATCTGTTTCTAATATTCCTAATATAATTAATTTTGAGTCTGGAATTAAATTTGCATTAACTACATTCGAGATTATCTTAAAAATTTCTGTCCAAAAATTAGTAATTTTTGTACATTTTGTGAATGAATGCGTTAGATTAGCTTCTAACTGTTGACATTTATCACATATAGCATTTGAGAAAATTCTGTTTAATTTGGATTTTGAGAAGTGTAATCTATGTATAACTTTAAATTGTATCAAGGAGTGTCATGAGCAGTGGTGTATATGTTGTAAACTTTCATTCCATACTTTTGTACTAACTGTTTGACCTAATTCGTTTTCCCATGCTTGTCTATATTTTTCCGTATTTGGTAAATAATTTTCCAGTAAGATATTATAAATATATGATATTAATTTTTCTGTATTCGGATGTTTATTTAGACATTCATCTAAAATTTCTGTCTTTCTATTCCTAAAATCTGGTGTATTTGATTTAACATAATCTCTAATTTGTAGATATCTAAAATATTCTTTTGAGTGTAATCCATAATCCAGGCAGCATTTCTTTAACATGGAACTCTTAATGAACACAACCTCAAATAAAAAGTCCAATTTTCCTACTTAACATGTAATACTCAGTCATAGACAGATATGCCACTGAAACAGATCCTTTCACCAACCAAGTCTGCACTGACCATCATTACATAAATCCTACATTAATCTAATTTGTTTAATTATCCTGACATTCTCCTCCCTCCCGATTCCAGCCCCAGATTCTGCTACTCTCCTACAAGCTAAGGGCTATTTACAGCAGCCAATTACCCAACTAATCCACACATTTTTAGAATATAGGAGGTAACCAAAGCATCCTAGGGGATGCTGTTAAAGAGATGTGCAGGGAAGGGTTGGGTTAAAAACTGGTAAATGATAGGTGGATTCAGGTGAGGAGGGTTGATTGGTGAAGGTAGTGACTAAGCCCAGGGGCTTAGTCACTACCTTCACCTCAAGAATATAAAAGGGTGCAGATGTGGAATCTAATAAAAGAGAAAGATGCAGAGTAAAATTTAAAAAACAGGGAGGGGCAGTGAGTGGAAGGGAATAGAGCTGGGAGTGAAGGTGAAAAAAAGGAAAACAGGTATTTGGAGTTAGCAAGGGTGGGAGATGAATACATGAAGGATGGGCAAGAAACCCTGTGATGGGGACACGAGTAGTAGAAAGAAAGATGGGCATGCGGGAGAGGGGAAACGGGGTAGTTGAGAAGGAGGGGTGAGGAGGGTTACCTGAAATTGGAGAATTAGGTGTTTATGCCTTTGGTTGTAGGCTACCCTGTGTGAGTACAGTGCCCTCCATAATGTTTGGGACAAAGACCCATCATTTATTTATTTGCCTCTGTACTCCACAATTTGAAATATGTAATAGAAAAAAATCACGTGGTTAAAGTGCACATTGTCAGATTTTATTAAAGGCCATTTTTATACATTTTGGTTTCACCATGTAGAAATTACACATTGTCAGTCCCCCATTTCAGAGCACATGGGTTTGGGACACATGGGTTCATAGGCGTTTGTAATTGCTCAGGTTTCAATGCCTCCTCAATACAGGTAAAAGAAAGCTCTCGGCACCTAGTCTTTCCTCCAGTCTTTCCATCACCTTTGGACACTTTTATTGCTATTGATCAATATGAGGACCAAAGTTGTGTCAATGAAAGTCAAATAAGCCATTATGAGACTGAGGAACAAGAATAAAACTATTAGAGACATCAGCCAAACCTTAGGCTTACCAAAATCAACTGTTTGGAACATCATTAAGAAGTAAGAGAGCACTGGTGAGCTTACTAATCGCAAAGGGACTGGCAGGCCAAGGAAGACCCCACAGCTGATGACAGAAGAATTCTCTCTATAATAAGGAAAATCCCCAAACACCTGTCTGACAGATCAGAAACACTCTTCAGGAGTCAGGTGTGGAATTGTCAATGACCACTGTCCGCAGAAGACTTCATGAATAGAAATACAGAGGCTACACTGCAAGATGCAAACCATTGGTTAGCTGCAAAAATAGGATGGCCAGGTTATAGTTTGCCAAGAAGTACTTAAAAGAGCAACCACAGTTCTGGAAAAAGGTCTTTTGGACAGATGAGACAAAGATTAGCATATCAGAGTGATGGCAAGAGCAAAGTATGGAGGAGAGAAGGAACTGCCCAAGATGCAAAGCATACCACCTCATCTGTGAAACACAGTGGTGAGGGTCTTGTGGCCTAGGCATGTATGGCTGCTGAAGGTACTAGCTCACTTATCTTCATTGATGCTACAACTGCTGATGGTAGTAACACACTGAATTCGGAAGTGTATAGACATATCCTATCTGCTCAAGTTCAAACAAATGCCTCAACACTCATTGGCCGGCAGTTCATTCTAGAGATAAGACAATGATCCCAAACATACTGCTAAAGCAACAAAGGAGTTTTTCAAAGCTAAAAAATAGTCAATTATTGAATGACCAAGTCAATGACCCTATCTGAACCCAATTGAGCATGCCTTTTCTATGCTTAAGAGAAAACTGACGGGGACTAGCCCCCAAAACAAGCATAAGCTAAAGATGGCTGCAATACAGGACTGGCAGAGCATCACCAGAGAAGACACACAGCAACTGGTGATGTCCATGAATCGCAGACTTCAAGCAGTCATTGCATGCAAAAGATATTCAACAACATACTAAACATGACTACTTTCATTTACATGACATCGCTGTGTCCCAAACATTATGGTGCCCTGAAATGGGGGGCTATGTATAAATGCTGATGTAATCTCTACATGGTGAAACCAAAATGTATAAAGATGGCCTTTATTAAAACCTGACAAATTTTATTTCACATCTTCTAAGGGGGGGGGGGGGGGGGGAGTGATTTGCATTTTTACTTGCAGCTTTATAGTTTCTGAATTTAAATTCTGCCAATTCAAGTCACTAAACAATTACAATTGACTCATTGCATACTTATTTAATTGGGTAATGGGCTTTCAGCATACCATTTTTTCAATAAAACAAATGTCTTTAAATTCAAGAAATAGATTACACAGTACTTTTGATAAAGCAACATATAGAAATCGAGGTGAGGGAAATGTTATTTCTTTGACACTTCCTTCCCTTTTTCTGTGTATTTTGTGGGATTTCTGAAGATCGATATTTCACCATTCCAGGAAAACTTTGTGCTCAATAAGTCTGTAACATCTATATTTTAAAATGATACACGGTGATGTAAGGGCAGATACGGCTGGCATTTAACATACTTGTTTCTTGATTTCAGTTTCCTTGGATTCTTAGTGATTATACCTCAGAGGAATTGGACTTGAGCAACCCTGAAGTCTTCCGGGACCTTTCCAAACCCATTGGAGTTGCCAATGACAAGAATGCCAAAGCTGTGCAGGAAAAGTAAGTGCTTTTCCTTTTCAAGGAAACAGATCCTTTTTTCCCCTATTTAGTGTTATCATTTTTTTTAACTTTAATGTCAGCTGCAGCACATCTGTCCTAATTCCTTATTTGTATTCTTTGGACCTCTATTTACCTTCAGCAAGCATTCGTAGATCTGTGTTTGTTCCCTCTTGTCAAAACTTTTTTTGGCATTCCACAACAATTTATTTATATGACTATATAATTATTTTGTCACACCATGTTAGGGGCACTGGGAAAACATTCAGCTTTTCAAAAGAATATTCAAGAAAGTTAATTAACATATGAAGCTCGATGTTTACCTACCACCAACTATATATAATCTATTGTAGCAGTCATTTGAACTCTATCTTGTCTGAAAGTGGAATTGCTGGAATCGTATTTTTGATTTGCCATGCCCCCCACACTAAAATATACAGAAGTCTGAAAAAACAGGTGTCCATTTCCCTCCGGGTGCAGCCAGACCTGCTGAGTTCCTTCAGTAATACTTTATGTTTTGATAAGGAAGTCAGAGTTGAGTCACTGCCTTGTATACGGCCATCATGGTCTGGTTTAGCTCAGCCACTAAGCACAACATCCAGAGGCTGCAGCGAATCGCTTGATCAGCTGAGAAGGTTATTGGCTGCAACCTTCCCTTCATTGACAAACTGTACACTGCAAGATCCTCTCTGAACCCTCTCACCCTGGCCACAAGCTCTTTGAATCACTTCCCTCTGGAAGGCGACTCTGGACAGTCAAAGCTGTCACAGCCAGATATAAAAACAGCTTTTTTTCCACGAGTAGTAGCTCTACTCAGTAACCAAAAATCTGTAGCCTCCTTTAGCTCTGGTATTTTATTTAATTCACATGTTTAATCGATAATGTTTTATTATTAATGTTTTATGTGTCATTCCTAACTGTCACTATGTCATGCTGTCACTTGTGGGCGGAGCAACCAAATTCCTTGTATGTGAATACTTGGCCAATAAACGTATTCATTCATTCATTAGTTCCGTCATGGGGGAAAAAATCATTTGGTTATCTTATCTTATTAACATTTACTACACTAGACTTTAAGTTCCTGCAAGGCTCTGACACCCCTTTCTCTTATTGTCGTGCAGGTTTGATAACTTCGAGGATCCTACAGGAACGATTGACAAGTTTCACTACGGAACTCACTATTCCAATGCAGCTGGTGTAATGCATTACATGATACGGGTTGAACCCTTTACAACTTTGCACATACAGCTTCAAAGCGGCAGGTGAAGCAGCTCAGCACATTTCAAGTACTGTTTAAGTACATTAATACCTTTAAAATGTGATATAATCTTCATTGCGCTGACTGCAGTTGTACAAGAACGTGGTCAATCTGGCATTTTGGGATTGGCAATAAATTCAGTTCAGTCACCCTTATCTCCAGGATGAAATTGGTCAGAAATTAAGAATTTAAAATATAAAGTCAAAGTCAAATGTCTTCGTCACATTCGCCCGAAGGTGCAGTGAAATTAATTTGCCAGCAGCAATACACTTAAAAAAAAAAGAACACACAATACACAATAGAATTGAACACAAACATCCACCACAGCATTCTTCATTGTGATGGAAGGCAATAAAGTTCAGTCAGTCCTCCTCCTTTGTTCACTCGTGGTCGGGGCCATAAACCCTCCATAGTCGCCGCTACGGACAGCTGGATGTACAGACCCACTCATCGGGATGATCTAAACTCCGACGTCGGGACGGTCGAACACATTCCGCGCGGCTTCAGGATGTTATAGGCCGCAGGCCAGTGGTCGGAGCTCTTCTCCAGCGATCCCCAAAGATCCCCAGACTCCGGATGGTAAGTCCACATCATGCCCGTGGCTAGAAGCTCCGCAGACCACAGCCCCATGATGCCAAAGTCAACAGGCCAGCGATCGGAGCACTCCTTTCTGGCGACCCCCGGTAAGGGTTCGCTCCGCGATGGAAAAGCCCACGCTGAAGCTCTGGACCCGATTCCGGGAAAGGCTGCTCCAATCCATGCTGTTAGGCCGCGAGAAGGGAGGCGGAGAAGCGACATGGAAAAAGTCGCCTCTCCGTTGAGGGTGACTGAAGAACGGTTTCCCCCTTTCTTCCCCACCCCACCCCCAACAAAACACATCGAGAAACGCCCAGAACAAACATTTAGACAAACTAAAAAAACAAAAAACAGTTGAAATAATGAACACGCTGCTGGCAGGGCAGCTGACTTGCAGCGCCCCCAATAGACAATAAATGCTGATTAAACCAGTGGTTGCCTGATCACCATTTATTGTCTAACCTAAATGTCAGCCTCGTGATAGAATCCTTCCCTGACTTGGCCTTTGTTGCTGCAACTCCCCTTCATTCCTACAGCTTTTGGAGAAGATTTGTGTTTTATGACGGAGAGGTTCCAGAAAGAAGGACCATTCAAAAAAGGAGCCCAGACCTGAAATGTTTACATTTCTTTCCACAGATACTACTTGACAAATTGAGTGTTTCTAGCATTATATAGCAGTGTATCCAGGAATTTAACAGAACAGCGCCACTTAATGAAAGCATTTTAGGGGAAGATTTGTGTTTTATGACGGAGAGGTTCCAGAAAGAAGGACTATTCAAAAAAAAGGAGCCCAGACCTGAAATGTTGACATTTCTTTCCACAGATACTACTTGACAAATTGAGTGTTTCTAGCATTATATAGTAGTGTATCCAGGAATTTAACAGAATAACGCCACTTAATGAAAGCATTTTAGGGGAAGAGCAATTTCTGATATTTACCAGGAATTAAGGGATGGGACAGTGAAGGTTGTTGGGATTGGTTGCCAGGATGCTTGGAGGCATCGTGCAAAGAAGTTTCAAAATATGTAATTTTCAAAATATGTTAGCAACCACATTCAGAATGTTTGCTTTATTTCTTGGGCAGAAGAGGCGATTGAAATCACTACTCTTCAGGAGATCAGCTGAATCACAGGTGGACCACGAGGAACGATGTTGGATCTGATAAGGGTTTCTCACTTAAGCTGACACAAAATGGTGGAGTAACGCAGTGGATCAGACACTAACTGTGGAGAACGTGAATAGGTGACGTTTCAGGTGGAGACCCATCCCGAAACATCACCTATCTGTGTTCTCCGGAGATGCTGCCTGACCCACTGAGTTGCTCCAGCACTTTGCATTTTTTTGTAAGCCAGCATCTGTAGTTTCTTGTATTTTCAGGATTTAGCACTTTGTGTGTTCGCTCCCAGGGACTTTGTATCTATCATTTTCATCGAAGGAGGCTTTTCCAATTTCTCTCTGATAAAATGCCAATTCTGACTTTCTCATCTTGTATCTTACAAAAGTACACGGAGGTTGTCAGCATTAATATTCCTGGAATTCATGTAAATAGCTACTTTGAGTGTTCAAAACCCTTTGAGAATATGCGAAACACTGATTTAATGTTTGATAATTGCAAAATTTAAATGAATGCGGAAGTAACATGGTTCGGAACAAGTTAATTTTAGTCTGTTACAACTTTCACTCTCCATTCACTTCAGTTTATTCTGCCCTGCTAGAATGCTACAGCCATGCAGTAAGGGAACAGGCCCTTCAGTCCACCAAGTCTGTGCCTACCATCATCCTCCCATTTACACTAATCCTCATTTTAATCTCCCAACATTCCCAGCAAAACCCACCAGAATGTACCACACCGGATGCATTAACAGAAGTGAATTTGCTATTTACCCCACAGTCTCCTGCTTCCCAATGCATGTCCGCTCATTTATGTTGGCTTCCATTCCAGCAGTGCCTCAATTTAAATTGTCACGTCCTTTAGTTTAGTTTATTGAGATTAGTTTATTGTCGCGTGTACCGAGCTACAGTGAAAAGCTTTTGTTGCGTGCTAACCAGTCAGCGGAAAGACAATACAGTCCTGTTCAAATCATTCAATGACTTTGCTCTTGCCGATCTCTAATTTCCCTCCATCTTTTCAGAAGTTTGCTTCTCAACCCACATAACCTCTTGTGTAACCCTAATTTTCATCATGTCACCATTGATAGTTTTGTCCAGTTAGGACCTTGGGATCTTGAATTTCCTCCCAATGTTTTTTGCTCTTGGATGGATTGAAGGTGTGGTGCTGGAATGAGTGGAGAGTATTGATGGCAGGGAGGTGTTATTATCTGTTATTACCAAACAACCAGTCTGAAGAAATTAAAATCCAAATTTTTAGAAGAATACAGCATAGAATCCGACCCTTTGGGTAGTTAAAATTACATTTTTGCCATACTGATTTATTTTATTTCCCTGTATACTTCAATACCTGTTATTCCAGCATTTGCAATTGCTTTCACATATAGTCTTTGACAAAAATCTTGGGAATGCTGGTGGTTGGCCACTGTCAACACTGAATGTGTTACTCATAGCGATGGCAACTCTGGCCCATTTATGGAGGTTTACCCATTATCGTTTTCATTTTTGTGTTCTCTTTATCTTCAAGGTTCGATTGCGCAGATCGGCAATTCCATTCCATTCCTGCTACTTGGCAGGCTCTCATGGATAATCCCAATGATGTAAAAGAACTCATTCCTGAATTCTTCTACTTTCCAGAATTCTTAGAAAATCAGAACCGTATGTATTTGATCTTGTATGACGAATTTGGTTTCAATTGCCTTTTCTGATTTCCCTGTTCAGAGAGTTTGATCCACTGCTTAAATGGCTTATGTAGCATACAAACAAATGAAAAAAATGATGCTAAGTCTAGAAAGCACTGTTACACATACATTCATAAATATTGTACTGAACAGGCCTTTTAACTCAACTTGTCTAAACTGACCAAGGAGGTAGTTGAGGCAGTTACTATAACAGCATTTAAAAGAAAAGTATGTGGATGGGAAAGGTGGGCAAATGGGACTAGCTTAGATGGTGCATTTTGGTCGGCCCGGACAAACTGGGCAAACGGGCCTATTTCCGAGTTGTAGGACTCTAATACTCTATCACTGCTCCAAATTCATGGCACGATTTTTCACATAGAAATTCATGCTGACTATCGTTAATCAATCCTTACTTTTTCAAATGTCCAATCTCTCAGAATCCCCTCCAGGAACCTTCCCACCACTGATGTTCATCTTACCAAACTGCAATTCGCTGACTTGTCTTTGTAGCCCTTCTTAAATAAATCACAGCACGAAACACCTTCCAGTTTTCCAGTACCTCACCTGTGACTAAGGAATATCCTAAACTCTCTGCCAAGGTCCCTGCAATTTCTTCTCTTGGTTCCCACAACATTATATGTCATTTGTTCAGTCACCAGGGATTTATCCAATTTTTATGTCCTACTAGATCACCAAACCTTGTCTTTCGTAATATTCTGTTTCATTACATTGCTGTTCTTTTCTTTGAATTATGTTGCTTCCATGATCTTCTCCATGGTAAATACAAGTGAGAATTTAGTTAAGACCTCGCCAATCTCCCTGTGACTTCACACATCCAACCGCAGCTACCCTAAAGGAGTCACAAGACTGCAGATGCTGGAGTATTTAAGCAAAAAACTGCTTGAGCAATTCAGCAGATCAGACAACATCTGTGGAGGAAAATGAACTGATGATATTTTGTATTGGGACCCCTATCATCCTGAATTATCCTTTTGCTCTTAATATATTTATACGTTTTCTTGGGATTCTTCTTTGACTTAATTGCAAAGGAGATCTGCTGTCCCTTTTTGGGCATCCTGATTTCCCTCTTAACTGTATTCTCACATCCCTTCATTTGCTTTATACTTGCTGACTATACCTGACAAATGTCTCCTCTTTCCACTTAACTTCAACAATCGTTGACAGCCAGGGTTCCCTAATCCCACCAACTTTGTATTTTTTTTCTTACAGGATCATGTTAGCCCTGAACTCTCACTTATAAAGGCTTCCTAGTTGCAAGACATCTGTTACCTGCTAAATAGTCTCTCCCAATCAATCTCTGTATGTTTCGATCGGATGCTAAAACTAGCCTTGCCTCGTGATCATATGAGCCTATCCATCTCCTGAGCTTATCTGCTTTAATCATCAGGGGTTTTCCATTGAAATAAATTAACTTTTGCCTCTCAGACCTTCCTGGCTCCCTTTACTACCACTGTCTGTCCTGCTTACTGGCCTATCCATCTCCTGCTTGCTTTAGTTTTCTCTTTTGTTTTTATCTGTTTGTATCCCTACCTCTTTCGTCCCAAATCGTGCCAGACTAATTTAAAACATCTCAAGTAGCTCTAGCAATTCTCCCCACCACGAAATTGCTACCCCTCCAGCTCAGTTGTGACCCCTCTTGTACAGGTCATCTCTACCTCAGAAGCGCCCCCAATTATCCAAAAACCTGAATCATTCTCTCCTCAGGAATATCCTTAACTCCAGCACCCAGGACGCAACACAATGTGGAGTTCATTCACGACCATAAAACTTCTTGCCTCCTATTACTCCAGCTCTCCTTAACTCTACCATCCTCTGCTGTACCTTGTGTCATCGTGTCAGTTAATACATTTTGTTTTACATCATTTCCCTAAAGAACGTAGTTTAATTTATAGTTGGTACGTTAATTGGCTGCTGGAAATTGTCCCCACTGCACAAGTAAGCGTTAGAATCGAGGGTAGTAAATGGGTGGCTGATGGTTGATGTGAATGTGATGGGCTGAAGGGTCTGTTTTCATGCTGCATCTCTGTGTGACTGAGAATGATGACACTGAACTGTGTGTTTTGTATTCTGTTTAAAGATGCTTAATGGACAATGCAAATGTCATCATATATACAAATCTGCATGCTATACTGCTGCTATACTGCTGCTATACGTGCAATATAACCCTGCCCTGAAATGCTCCCCAGTGTATAATTTTAAATTCATACATTACTGCTGCTCATGATGCAACTTCAGAGTAAATTCATCTAATAATTTTGTTCTAGTAGTACAACTCTCAAAGCCAATATTCTGTTTTTTTGAGGCATCAGAGCATTGAATAGATAAGTTGCAGCTAAGATTAATAACGCTAATTTCTCTACAATTAAAGGATTTGATCTTGGACGTTTACAAATTTCTAAGGAGCGGGTTAATGATGTGATACTTCCACAATGGGCCACGTCACCTGAAGACTTCATCTACAAGCACAGGAAGGCCTTGGTGAGGGCTGCAGCATCATCTTTGTTTTGTGTGTAATGTATGCTGAATTAGTGCAACCAGCATCCCCTTCCTCACCCCCCCCCCCCCCCCCCCCCCAAACTATCCAACAATGTTCTGTCATGTTCCATTGCCAGATACATTTAAAAAATCAAGTCATTTATTTTGACTGGGTAGTGTAGGAGGTAATGCTGCTGTCTTACATCTCCAGTGACCCAGGTTCAACCATGACCGTGGATGCTGTCTGTGTGCAGTTTGCATGTTCTTTCTGCAACCATGCAGATTTTCTCCAAATTCTCTGGTTTCCTTCCACATCCCAAAGACATGTTGTTGGTAGGTTAATTGTCTGTTGTAAATTACAACCAACCTTGTGTTGGTTGATGGTAGGAGAATCAGGGTAATTGATGGGTATGTGAGAGGTATTAGGTGACAGAGAAATAAGTCGAACTGTTCTGAAAATCAGCATAGACACGATAGGCCAACTTCTTTATCAAGAAATATGAGGAAAAATGAGCTTATGCATGTTTTTGCATGCACACCAATTTGCATGCAGTGATTATTTTGTACAGCATTGGCAAGCATACTGAAATAAAATTTTTGGTGTACTCTCACTCTACTGATCACCTCTAATGGATGTGGGTTTATAGATCATGCGAGGCATTGGCCTTCATTATTAGTTGAACTTAGCTAGAATAATGCAGGAACCAACTCAACAACAACTGCATTAAAAAAATCTAGTCTAACCATGTTGATCCTACCAAAATGGATCAGGTTGTGCTTGGAGCAGGCTGTTATACCTTTGCAACCCACATCACAAAATGGTGAAAGATATCATTGATATTTCTCGTAACCATTTTTTTCTCAAACATGTGGCTAAGATTCAGGAATACTGCCTTGAAGATCGGTAATGTTCTTTGTGTTTCTTTATTTCTTCAGGAGTCAGAGTATGTATCTGCTCATCTTCACAAATGGATCGATTTGATATTTGGATATAAGCAAAGAGGACCAGCTGCAATAGAAGCACTAAATATTTTCTACTATTGTACATATGAAGGTAAATAATAGCAGCCTCAAATCTACAAATTTCCAGATTTATCAATGCAAATGTGTTGACAAATTGTCATCCTCACAAAATGGACAGTGTCAAAAAGGAAAACTTGTTAAAAGCTGACAAGAGTCCCACTTTGCATGGAATTCATCAATTTGTAAGTTAAATGCTCTGCCATATATTAGTGTATTGCTGTTTGTATTAGACAAAGATTAAAATGGGCTTATGGGGCCCATAGAAGAGTCTGAAAGTTTACAATGGATCAAATGGGTACCAATCCCAACTATCTTCTATCTTTTGAAGGTAGGAATTCTTGTTGAGTTGCAGTTTGAAGGCACCTCAGAGGTTCACTATACGATAACTTATTTTGGTAGCCTCTCCTTGATCTTGGTTGCCTGTAGACTGATTAGAATCCATCAAAAACGATGTATATTACAAGTTGCCAGTCGTCAGTTGAGAACATTCCAATCAAGCCCATTGGCAGCAGCCAGGAGCAGACCCCTTTATTTTCTTGTGTAGGAAAGAACTGCAGATGCTGGTTTAAATCAAAGATAGATACAAAATGTTGGAGTAACACAGTGGAACAGGCAGCATCTCTGGAGAGAAGGAATAGGTGACTCCATCAGTCTGAAGAAGGGTCTCAATCGGAAATGTGACCCATTCCTTCTCCAGAGATGCTGCCTGTCCTGCTGAGTTACTCTAGCAGTTTGTGTCTATCCCCTTATTTTCTCATTGGCATTAAGTTTTCAGATTATTATCAAATCCGTGTTCAATTAAGGAGACTAGACACTCAAAAAAAAAATCAAACTTGGATTCAGCAAAGATCAAATTCTATTGATTAACATAGGAATGTCCTTTTAATTTTTTCCATGAGCAATATGTGGTTTTCTCAACCTCGCCAATATTCATCATTATATATCAAAGTTAGATGAAAATGTAGTCAAGAGATGAATTAAGGACCACTTTCAACTTTGGTGTACTTATTGGAATCAAGCAAACTCTGCCTCGGTGCTCTGTTGGGTGGTAATAGTTTCCCTGCTTGTGTTTGTCCATGGGGTTTGGCCTCAATGACCAAAAAGTGTCGTCACTTATACCTTATAAACTGTAGAAGGAGGCTCGTAATGCTTGTAATTTGAATCGCTCTTCAAAAACTACCCAAATAGTATAATTCATTGATGTTTACTCACGGCTCTGCAAATTTATCCATAAATAATAATCCAGATACGTTTTATTGTTGAATCCACTTTCACAACTTTATAGCTGTGTATTCCAGATTATAATTTATTGACCTGAACAAAATGTTCTCACTCTTGACCTACTTTTTGCCTTTTGGATAAACATTGTGTCCTGTGGTAAATGTAGCAATGTTACACAATTTTGAGATTTTAAAAATCAAGTCTGCAATTTATCCCATCAGATAAAGCATACAAAGAAGATTAAACAATTAGATATACAGAATGCAACAAAATCAGATATAATAATACATAATAAAATTGTAGCATTGAAGTATAAATTAAATAAAATATATACTGATCAAGTTTTAAAATACTACCAACATACTAACAATTGTTGTTTGAATTTGGAGACAAACCACAAAAACTATTGGCTCGGACCAATTAAGGAAAATTGAAGCTGAAAAAATTATACATAGGATTAAATCACAAAACGGTGAATTATTAATACAACCCAAGGATATTAATGAAAGATTTATGCAATATTATAAAAAATTTGTATACTGGTAACACAACAGTAAATCAAACAGAAATAGATGCCTTTTTAAATGTATGTAATTAAAAGAATTAGATTTACAAAATAGAGAACTATTAAATGCCGATATTTCAATAAAAGAAATCCAAGAATCTATTAAATCTTTAAAAAATGGTAAAACTCCAGGACCAGATGGTATAGGCTCGGAATTTTATAAAATTTTTCATGACCAAATGGTCCCATATTTAAAATCATTATATGAACAGATATATACACAAGAGAAATTACCAGATACATTGAACGAATCTATTATAACACTTATACCCAAAATAAATAAAGATTTGGATGATCCAGGATCGTATAGAGCAATTGCTTTATTAAATACGGATCAAAAAATTTTAACAAAGATTCTTGCACAAAGACTAAGCAAAATTGTTAACGAATTAATTCATCCTGATCAAACAGGATTTATACCTAAAAGAATTCTTCATATAATCTAAGACGGTTATTTAATATTATATATTCGAAAAGAAGTGATAAAAAAGACTTAGTAGTCATCTCGTTGGATGCAGAAAAAGCTTTTGACCAGGTGGAATGGCCTTATCTATTTTCGGTGATGGAAGCCTTTAAGCTTGGTGATAAGTTTACTACTTGGATTAAATTATTATATGCAAACCCAACAGCTAGAATAATAACAAACCATATGTTATCAACTAAGTTTAGTTTATCTCGAGGTTGTAGACAAGGCTGTCCTTTATCACCATTACTGTTTGCGTTAGCAATCGAACCTCTTGCTCAAAGGGTAAGATTGCACCCAGAAATATATGGATATGATACTAAAGATACTAAGAATAAAATCTCGTTATATGCGGACGATATATTACTTTATATTACTAAACCGGAAATAAGTATCTGTAATTTGTTAAAACTAATAACGGAATTTGGTTTAATTTCAGGATACAGTATCAATTGGAATAAAAGTGAACTTATGCCAATAACCATGAATTAGTTTACAGATATTACAACAATTTTCCTTTTAAGATAACAAATGAAAATATTAATATCTTGGTATTTTTGTTACAAAAAGATTTGACTCTTTATTTAAGTCTAATTTCCCGTTATTATTGAATAAATTAAATAAAAATATCTTATACTGGAAAAGCTTACCTATCTCAATGTTAGGTAAAATAAACGCAATAAAAATGATTTTCCTCCACAATTATTATATTTATTTCAATCAATCCCGATATATCTCTCTAAAAATTTTTTTAAAAAAGTAGATTCAATAGTCACTAACTTTATCTGGGATTATAAGAATCATAGAATAAATAAAAAACATTTATGTAAAGCTAAAATAAACGGGGGTTTAGCTTTACCAAATTTTATGTTTCATTATTGGGCAGTTAATATTAAAAATATGAATTTTTGGTTAGGAGAAATAGATAATAAACCAAATTGGTTAAAAATGGAAAGAGAAGACTGTTTTCCATTTGAAATTAGCTCTATAATATTTGCTAATATTAATGTACCTAAGAAAATTTATAGTGAAAATTTGATAATAGAAAGTGGAATACGTATTTGGAAACAAATAAAGAAAACACTAAAACTAAAATTTTATACCGCTAGGTCTTACAATTGCCAACAACTTTACGTTTAAACCGTCAATGATGGATAAAGCTTTTATACAATGGAAAAATAAAGGAATTTTAAATATAGGGGATCTTTATAAGGATAATTCTTTTCTTTCATTTCAAGAATTACAACAAACCTACGGGCTTCATAATAATGAATATTTCAGATATTTACAAATCAGAAACTATATCTCTGCAAATACACAAGAACTCAGAAATAGAAAGAGTGAAATTTTAGATGAATGCTTGAATAAACATCCAAATACAGAAAAAATGATATCATACATTTACAATATTTTGTTGGAAAGTGATATTCCACCATCGGAAATACATAGACAGCGCTGGGAAAATGAATTAAGTCAAATAATAAGTCCAGAAATATGGGAAGAAAGCTTACAACATATACATTACTGTTCTTTAAATGCTAAACATGCTCTTATACAGTTTAAAATTTTACATAGATTACATTATTCTAAATCTAAATTACATAATATATTTCCAAAACTATCACCTATATGTGATAAATGTCAAATCTTAGAAGCAACTTTGTCACATTCATTTACTAATTGTACGAAGATTCTAGAATATTGGAATGAAATATTTAAAATAATCTCGAAAGTTATTAATATTACTATGATTTATGACCCAAAGTTAATCATACTTGGAATACCGGAAACGGAACAAATAATTACAAGGAATCAAAGAACTTTTATCGACTATTCTTTAATAATTGGGAAAAAATTAATATAAAATTTGGAAAGGCCCTGTATCCCCAACAATTAAAATGTGGAATACAGAAATACGGAGACACTTCACTTGGAGAGATTGAGACTTGTCCTTATGGACAGGTTAGATCTCTTCAAGGAGATATGGTCTCCCTATATTAAAATATCTACAGGGTCACAATGGTTCGGCGCAGGGACTTGACTGAGGCCTGAATATCTGAATGGATGAAGAAATACATATAACAAATCATGAATGTATCTCCAAGAATGATTATTTAGTAATACTTTCAATCTCCATCAAACTTTTCACATTTTCTTTTCTATTTTCTATTCTTTTTCTCTATCTTCCTATCTTTAATTAAGGAAAAAAAAAATATAGAAACATATTATATAAATTTTTAATACGTACACACTTATTTCTGTTCGTATGAAAAGATTATAGATGTCTTAAACTTGTAATTATATAAAACTATGTATTTTCAATTATACAATAATTATGAAATATAAAGTTAACAATAATACAACATTATTAATATTTTGTAACATTATGAATATCATAAAACTTTGTTTAAGATTGGGTATTACGTAGTTATATTAGCGGGGATTTCTATTTGGTAATTAGAAGAATATCTATGATTTGAGAAATCTAGTGTATTGCTTATTTTAGGAATATACTACATATACTCCCAATTATATAAAATAAATAACCACGAAATGTATAATGGATAATATTACAATTAACATAAATAGTATTAATCGATAATCAATATGATATAATTTTATATATTACACAACTCTCAATGTCGTATAAGAGTGTACTCGGTATATATTGTTTCTACAATAAAAAAATTTAAAAAAAAAAAAAAAATAGATAAAGCATACAAAGAAGATTAATTTGACACCTAATTCACTTTCATATCTTCAGTATGAAAAAAGCTATGGTCATTTTCATACTCGGAAATTAGCATCTTGTTCCCTTTTGCTTTTCCATTGACTATACATTGCTTTTCCATTGACTTTTCCATTGACTAAAAGCCCATAACTTTCTTAAAAATTAAGAGAACTGAAAGAAATTTGCAGTTATTATAGATTGAAGCATTCTGAAACTAATATGAAACAATCTTACTTGGATGTCCTGAAATTAAAGCATATAATTAGTTAGTTACCCAATTGTAGCTAATTACAAAATTCAATTACTAGATCTAAACATCTATCCATTTCTTAAGAAAATAATTTAAAAAAAAATTAAAACCTAAGTGTCCAAATAACATTCACACAAGAATTCACAATATAACATGATTTTTAAATCTCATTGTTATGAATTTATTGGCCAAATTGGAGGAATTTAGTGTTTAATGCCCATAAATTAATGGGCATTTTAAACAGCTTGCAAGTGGGATTGTCTGGAACGCGATGTATTGGAATGTTGCGGTTGCGGTGAATTTAAACCCAATATCAGCAGGAAAAACACTGCCGGTACATATGGGGAATAAATCACCGTTTCGCAACATGAAATATTGATTAAAGTCATCTAAACATGCAAGTTGATATGAAAAAAAACCAGCTTTCACTTACCTGTCCCGTACGTAAAATCCGTCGGCGTTCACGGCATTAGGAGCTAATTTTTATTTTACTGTGGCGCTGAAATAGTCGGGCGATTTTAAAAAAAAAATTAACATACCGGCAGTCGGAACAAATCTCCACAAATAGCTCGCACTCCGAGAAAATATAATTCCGGTGGCAAGGGAAAAAACGCATTTTAACCCTGCCCCACCACTTTAAGGCGCCAAAGGCGCACACGGCCAGTGACAGAACTGCAGCACCGCTAAAGGTAAGTTTTGTAACATACCTAGTTAATGAAGTATCCCACTCACCGACCCCTACCAAGAAAACAGTTCCTCTACCTTCTCCCGTTATATCTCCTGTTAACTATCTGGGCAGTAAGAACATTCAAATTCTCCACTCTTCAGCGAGATTTTACTGGTTTCCTAATATATGTTTGGCTTTGTCTTTTTTTTTTAAATTTTGGGTTATAGATTTGGTAGATTAATGTTTTAGTGGTCTTAGACCAGATTGTTTGAAAGTTTGTGTTTATTTAATGGGTTTCCCAGCCTTGAAACCTCCCAAGACATTTATTGTCTCTGGACGATTTTGAAGTGCAGTCATTATTTTAAAGTGTAACATGACAGACATTCATGTGCAAAAGCTTCCACATATATGCTACTGTTCAGTTAATCTGTTTAAGGTAGGTTTTTTTCAGGTATACTCTTTGAATTGTATGCAGAAATGTATAGTGCCCTGTGCTTATTTTTTGCCATGATGTTTGACAGGAGCAGTTGACCTGGATGCAATAGCAGATGAAAAAGAACGAAAAGCACTGGAAGGGATGATCAGCAATTTCGGACAGACTCCTTGCCAGCTGCTAAAGGTATTGTTTTAGAAGTTCTGCAATTTTTTGCAACAGTTAGTTTTTGTGTGGTGCTCAGGTTAAGACCATTGATAGGATTATAATCAATCGAAGAGATACAAGGGTTTACAAGTTATAGGGGCAGAATTTAATGAGCAGTTTTAGGATCTGGAATAGTGAAACCACTGTGATTAATTGGCAATAACCTCAGGCTTTAATATGTTTAATTCAAGTAAGTTGTGCATCTCCTAGGACCACCCAAATAGTTGGGATGTCAGAGAGGCAGTTGGGAGATGTGGGTTTCATCAACTTACAGGCAATGTACAGGCACTCCCAACTGGCATAATAGACGGCTTGCTTAAATGCGCATTTAAGTAACCGATTGTTTACCCACTGCTTTATTTCCTAGTTGCGCATCTTGGCAACCGTGTGCTACGTGTATGCGGGCTTTACCACAAGCCAGCCTCCGTTTTTGTGTGTGCTCCCCTGCGTCTCCGGGCTACAGCTCCCCCTTGCTGCCCTCCATAGAACCCCCCCCCCCCCTGTGGCCTCTGCGCCATAACCCTCCAGAATAAAATTTTCATGATTTGTTAGTAAAAGAAGCATTTCCTAAAACCTGAATAAACTAACTGGTACAGTGAAAGATAGACCTGTTAGTCCTTTGGTAGCAAAGTGTTTTGTTGGTCTTGCCATCACCTGCCTCATTATCTATATTTTTCAGGAGCCACACCCATGCAGGTTGTCTGAAGATGAAGCTTTGAAGCGACAGGCCAAAATGGATAACAGCCCACTGAATGTATTCCAGCATCTGACTGAACTAAAATCATTCTTTGTGGAGGTAAACTTCAGAAGAGTAAACAATTATTTATTTATTTGTTTATTTATAAATATTTTTATTAGACAAAATGTACAGTAGTATAAACCGTAATGTATAACAATACATTTTGTGTACAACTTCTTGTTTTAAATATAATAATAATAATAGAAAAATAAAAGATGAAAGAGAAAGAGAGAAAGAAAGGAGTAAGGAAAGTAGTGATATGTAAACCCTTGTGAGTTTGAACCTCCAGGAGTTGACAATTGAAGGTTTGTGAAAAGGTAGAGAGAAGGAACCCATGAAGTTGTATAAAAAAGGGAAAAAAGAAAAAAAAAGAGGATATACCTACTTCATATCTTTCCACACCCCTCACCCAGTTCAGAAACGGTTAATTTCCAGAGTTATGTTGCACCATATTATACTCGTAATAAATCGATGAAAGGAGACCATATCTTTAAGAATTGCTCTGATTCTCCTGCCAGGACGAATCTCATATCTTCGAGATGTAACGTTTCAGACATGCTTGTGATCCACATTTTAATCGTTGGGGTGGGTGCATTTTTCCAAAATTTGAGTATGTTTTTTTGCCATAGTTAAGGAAACGACATTGAAATAAAGTTAGCTTGGGGCAGGCTTCCGTTGTTCCGAAAATAATCAATTCTGTATTTAGGTCAAATTTTATTTTAAATAGTTTTGTAAAGATTTCAAAGATTTCTTTCCAAAATTTTTGAAGTTTTATGCAGGAGACGAAGGAGTGTGCTGTAGTTGCTTCTTGAGATAAACATTTATCATAGATGGGGGAAACATTTGGAAAACATTTATTCAATTTGGTTTTCGAGTAATATAGTCTATGTAAAATTTTAAATTGGATATGTCTTGCATTAATCGAGCATTTATGTACATATAGCAAATATTTATCCCATCAAACTTTAGAAATTTTTATAGTAAGTTCATGTTCTCACTCTCTTCTAATTGCATCTGATGATGGTATTTCTATATTTAGAATGGTAATTTACAAGTATGATATTAAGTTATTTATTTCAGCCATTCTGTTCATACCTTCATCAAATATATCTGACGTCAGAGTTTGGTATTCCTGTGTATGTTTTTTCAAATCTCAAATTTGAAGGTATCTAAAATAATGATTACTTTTCAAATTGTATTTGGGTTGTAATTTTTGAAATTATAAAAGATTTCCCATTTCATACATATCTCCAAACGTTTTAATTCCTATTCTTTCCCAGTGAGTAAACGTTTTATCAATAGTAGATAGTTTAAACGACGGATTATCGGCTATAGGAGAGAGAAGAGATAGGTTTCTTAATTTAAGAGTAGATTTTATTTGTCTCCAAATTTGTATTGTGCTATGGATAATTGGATTTTTCTTGGATATTGTAGTCTTCAATTTTATTCAGGAGAGAAGAGTCACTTCTTAAACAATTAAACAATGCAATTTATTTTGATGTGTTTCATATTTGTTTGAGTTCTGGTATTCATCATCATGCATGTGTTATTGTGTTCTTACTTCCTGGCTTGTATTATTCACATAATGCCTGCAGACACTTTGAATGGCATATTAATTCAGAACATATGTGTAACCTGCAGTGATTGAAATTCTGTGAATGGGAAATTAACAAACATAGATGCGCACTTGGAAAAAAGACCGTGTGTTACTTAATTGGTGTAATATTCCAATTGCTACATCAACAGGTGTCTATCTGTGAAACAACATAAATGATAGGTTTAAGAAAGAACTGCAGAGGCTGGAAAAATCAAAGGTAGACAAAACAGCTGGAGAAACTCAACGGGTGAGGCAGCATCTATGGAGTGCAGTAATAGGTGACATTTCGGCCGAAACGTCACCTATTCCTTCGCTCCATAGATACTGCCTCACCCACTGAGTTTCTCCAGCTTTTTTGTCTACCTAACATAAATGATAGAATAATTTGGTCTCAAAGCATTGTTTTGAGACCAGCCTTTCATCGCAAAAGGATTTGAGTTTTGGAGCAGGGAGGTTCTACTGCAGTTGTACAGGGCCTTGGTGAGACCACACCTGGAGTATTGTGTACAGTTTTGGTCTCCAAATCTGAGGAAAGACATTCTTGCCATAGAGGGAGTACAGAGAAGGTTCACCAGCCTGATTCCTGGCATGGCAGGATTTTCATATGAAGAAAGACTGGATAGATTTGGCTTGTACTCGCTAGAATTTAGAAGATTGAGGGGGGATCTTATAGAAACTTACAAAATTCTTAAGGGGTTGGACAGGCGAGATGCAGGAAGATTGTTCCCGATGTTGGGTAAGTCCAGAATAAGGGGTTACAGTTTAAGGATAAGGGGGAAGTCTTTTAGGACCAAGATGAGAAAAACATTTTTCACACAGTGGAGAATCTGTGGATTTCTCTGCCACAGAAGGTAGTTGAGGCCAGTTCATTGGCTATATTTAAGAGGGAGTTAGATGTGGCCCTTGTGGCTAAAGAGATCGGGATTTTGGAGAAAAGGCAGGTACAGGATACTGAGTTGGTTGATCAGCCATGATCATATTGAATGGCGGACAGGCTTGAAGGGTCGAATGGCCTACTCCTGCACCTATTTTCTATGATTCTATGGTTTTCTACACACTTGCAAAGTTATATAAAACATCAAAATGGATCTGGCATAATGTTTCAGATTCCATGCATCTTATTTCAATTTCTATTTTTATATTCCATGTGCTGTTCCGAAAGACAGATCGTTGTTTCACTTTAAACTGTGCCCTCAGGTTTACTCTTATTTTTAGTCCAAAGAGAAAGAATTTTAATTAATTTTATGATCAAATTATTAGACTTTGAAATTTGAAATAAAATTGGACACAAGTTGATGGCAAATGCTGGGATCTGAAGCAAAAAAACACTTCTGGAAGAACTCAGTGTTAAAAACATAATTAATGCCATGACTTTTGAAATTTCTTGGTATTGTTCTGGTATATATTTGTTTTAATATTGGAATAATCAGTCATAAAGAGTTGTTCACTGTTAGATTTTGACTGCCTTTTATTTCCTGCCAGGGAATCAGTGACAATATTCCTATAGTGAAAGCGGTAGTGCCCAAAAATCAGGCACGCTCCTTCATGTCTCAGGGAAGTCCTGACACCTTGGTAAGTATATCATCAAACACTGTAGGGGCACAATTCCAATTATGAGCTGACCCTAAACAGCCTTCTAAAACTTTAAGAAACGGGTGAATGCCATGGGCTCACTGATGGGGACCACGTTGAAACAGTGCAAGGCTGTATATATAATATCAGAGGGTTGTGTACTATGGCTGTGGTCATTTGGGCTTTTGGGGTGCAGAAGGCAGCGTCTCATGAAGATGATTAATACCATCGTCTAGTGGGGTGTGGGGGGGGGGGAGTGATTTGGGATCCAGATTGTCCCAATCCTTCAACCGTAGTGGTGAGACAAAGGTTTCAAATCAACAAACAATACATTCACGTCATGAATCAAAGATTCGTACCAATCCATGGAAAGTCTGAGGAAAACACTGAAGAATCAATTATTTGATGCTGTGAGATTATAAGATCTGACCTGTCTGATATTCTAAGGCACTGAGCAGGATGTTATCAAAATAAAAACGATAAATGATTAATATGAAATATGTCATATAAATCTATTATTTCACTGTTTTATCAGAGTGAAGAATTTGAAATTATTGCCATGATCACCAGCTTCCTTTCACCAAGCTCTGTCGGATGTAAATTCCTGTTCTTTAATTGTGTTTGATCATTGAGAATGATCAAGCCCAATGAAATCAACGCTGACTCAATTGGAATGAAAATGTAATTTTCCTGTAGTGTTTTGATTCGGGAAGGGTGGCATGGAGCATATCTAGGAAGAAGTGCAAGTATGGGTTGAGTAATCAGGAGTCTTCGATAGGGGAAATTAATATGTAACCTGGTGGGGGTGTTTAACAAGATGGAACTATGGGTCAGGACGGTACCCGGACGTGGCACCGACAGACAAGAAGTCGAAGCCAAAGAACCGAATGGAAACGATGCCGAAACGCCAATAAAACGAAAAAATCCGAAGACGAAACGCCTACTAACCAAAAGGATGGAACGCCTAAATGGAAACTAACCGAAAGGGCGGGACGCCTAAAAGCTAACAAACGGAAAATCTGCGTCGCCTAAAAGCAAACTTACTGAATGGGTGCTCTGTCGAAACGCCACCTACCAGAAAGGCGGCGTCGCTTACAAGCCAAAGGACCGACTGCCGCTCAACAGAAAAGTCCAATAACGGACATGATGTTGCTGGGCGGCGGGATTTGTCAGTGATTGGTCCAGACCCCCGCGTCCATCACATCACCGTGAAGGCATGAGCATTGTCCCAAACCTCCGCTCACCCGACACGCAGCCCGCGGAGGGTGGCCTTGGGAGAGTGGGGGCTGTCCCGAGGGATGCACACCTTCGGCCGCTTTCAACTTGGTGCATGGGTTCAGATTGCCCAGTTACCTGTGGCTTGTGTGGGAAAATGGACCCGGCCTCGTTTCCATTCGGTTCTTTGGCTTCGACTTCTTTGCTTCGACCTCGCGTCCGTCAGCGCCATGTCCGTACACGGGTCAGAACAAGCCACACTTACAACATTGCTCTAAAAAACTGACTTAATTACTTGAAGCAATATATCAGAAATTTTAAAAATCAAACACTTTTCAAATTGAGTAGTAAGACAATTAATTTAAATGTTTAAAAAATAATATAATGCTTAGTGCTTTCCATTGATTCAGTTTCTTCCTTTAGATTGTAGAATCTTCCTTGTAAGTGAAGGTGAATTTGACACATTTGTGCCCCCCCCCTTAATATTACATGTAGAGTACAATGCTTGAGTTGTGCGTTCATGCAGGAGCTCCCAGTTTATTCAGATCCAGATTCAGATTCCTTTATTGTCATTCAGACCTTTCGGTCTGAACGAAATTTGTTACCTTGCAGTCATAACATGTAATAAATTAAAACAAAACACACAATAAACACATAATTTAACATCCACCACAGTGAGTTCACCAAGCACCTCCTCACTGTGGTGGAAGGCAAAAGTCTTAAAGTCTTTGTCATTTTCCCCTACTTGTTCCCCCTCTGTACTGAGGCAATCCAGGCCTTCGATGTCATCGTCCACCAGGCCCGCGGCCGAGCCTCCGAAGCCAGGCCGCCGCCGCCGGAACGCCGGAACACCACCACAGCCCCCAGCCAGGATCGACCACGGGAACGCTGGAGCCGCCGGAGCTCTGAAGCCGGGCCGCCGCTGGAGCACCGCTGGAGAGCCGCTGGAGCGCCGCAGCCGGGCCGCTGCTGGAGCACCGCTGGAGAGCCGCTGGAGCGCCGAAGCCCCGAAGCCGGGCCGCTGCTGGAGCACCGCTGGAGCAACTGCTGGAGCCGCCGGAGCTCCGAAGCCGGGCCGCTGCTGGAGCACCTGCTGGAGAGCCGCTGGAGAGCCGCCGGAGCGCCGAAGCCGGGCCGCTGCTGGAGCACCCGCTGGAGAGCCGCCGGAGCGCCAATGCCGGGCCGCTGCTGGAGCACCCGCTGGAGAGCCGCCGGAGCGCCAATGCCGGGCCGCTGCTGGAGCACCGCTGGAGCAACTGCTGGAGCGCCGAAGCCCCAAAGCCCCGAAGCCGGGCCGCCGCCGCCGCTGGAACACTGGAGCTCTGAACGCTCGCCACAGCTCCGAGGCCACCAGCTCCGCCATTAGGCCTCAGCACAGACGGAGACGGTGACGGGGGACACGACAAGAAAAGGTCGCATCCCCCCGAAGGGAGAGACTAAAACCTTGTTTCTCCCACCCTCCCCCCCCCCCCCCCCCCCCCCCCCCCACACACAAACACAGCCTAATAAACCAAAATTCTAACTAAAAACAGACACGAAAGGACGAAAAAAAAGAAAAAAACAGACGGACTGCAGGTGAGCCGCAGCTGCCACGCAGCGCCGCCACTTCCGGAGCGCCGCCACTTATGGAAGTGAATGCGGCAATTTGTCATAGAGCTGCTGGCATTTCCCACCAAATTCTGTCGTCAGCCTTTAAACTGTGGGAACAGTTGCACATTTCAAATTTGTGTGACGTTTTGGAAAGGTTAGGTCCATTTTGAACAAAACAGCATTGTCTACAGAATGTTTTGTAACATGGGAAGTAACATATAAATTCCTTGGGTGAAGTACGCCACGTGTGTTAATGTGTACAATTATTTCAGAGGACACTGTGGTGCATTGTTTTATGCAGCTTTATTGTTCTTTTTAACTGAGCTGTGTTGAAACATCGCTCAAAAATATGGTTGGCAAGAGGGTGAATTTCCCTTTGCTTTTCTAAAGGATTTTTGAATCCCAGTATATTAGTGTAGCTTGTGGATAGAGGTATTTCTCAGTTGAAACTGACTCTCACTATCGTTTATTTAGTTACTAGACTACGTGGGACCCGTTGGATCCCAGTCACACGGGAGGCTTGGTCCCCCAATGCAACCCAATCCCCAACGCAATATTTCACCACTCTCCCGTTTCCCAATAGCAACCCGTTCCCCAATGCAATATTCCACCACTCACCCATAGACCCTAACTGTGCAGGCATGGCTCATTTCCCCTCATCCGCCAGCACTCCCTTCCCCTCCTCTTCATGTATGGGAGGGAGATGGGGAGGGGGGAGGGAAAGGGGGGTGTTTGTGGGTGGTGGGTATAGGAGGGGGGAGAGGGTGGTTTGGGGGAGGGGGATGTGGTGGGGTGTGTGAAGTGGGAAGCGAGATGTGTGTGTGGGAGGAGGGATGTGGGAGGGGGTATGGGTGAGGGGTGAGGGGTGGGGCAGGGCGGGTTGTGGGGGGGATGTGGGCCGGGGGGGTTCTGGAGGGGAGAGGTGTGCGGGCGGGGGGAGGGGTAGTGGCAAGGGAAGTTGTGGAGGAGGGGAGCTTGTGGGGGTGAGGGGTTGTGGGGGACGGGACGTCTGTGGGGGGTTGTGGAGGGAGAAGGGTGTGTGGGGGAGGGGGAGAGAGCTCGGAGAAAAGATGGGGAAGAAACATGGGGGAGAGGGGGGTATCACGGGAGACGGGGTCAGGAGCCAACGAGGGGGACCAGAGGGAAAGGGGCTGGAGCTGGCGGGGCGATGAGGACTCACAGCGATCGCTGGTCGTTCTCCTCCACCGGGATCAGGGTCTCCGCTTTCCGTTTGGCGACATATCCGACTCCGTACCGTTTTTGCACAAATAGAAAAACAGCACAAACCGGAAGAGCACAAGATCAGTTTTAGTTATGTACAGACAGACAGATAGACAGATAGGACTGAATTCAAGTAAGATGTTTATATTTGAAACAGATTTACAACAAAATACAATGAAAGCAAATGTTAACTTAAGTGAAACGTACACTAAGTCACTGCATTACACACATATTACTGATGCAATGTTAAATCTACTCAAATGTTATGACTGTGTAGGAATCTGTTGCCTCCCTTTAAAATGTTCAACCACAGCCAGTTCTGGTGAAACCATTATCAGATTTTGTGTCTGAAGAAGGGTCTTGACCCGAAACGTCACCTATTCCTTCGCTCCATAGATGCTGCCACACCCGCTGAGTTTCTCCAGCATTTTTGTCTATCTCAGATTTATTGAGAGTATTATTAAATGCTAAAAGAGCAACTTAGAATGATTGTACCATTAATTAAACTGGCATTTCTTCCTCATGGAGAGTTTTTTTTGTCTGTTTCTTTACTGCTATAGTTTGCTGCACGTTGTGCCAGGCTAAATCTAAAGACCTTTGTTTGGGGTCCACAGGTAACTCTGAGTCAGAATTGCTTAATTGGAACTCATGGGTGGCTGCCTTATGATAAAGTCATTTCCAACTACTTCACATTTTCCCGGGACCCGTCATTAGCTAATTTGAGGTAAGTTATGTCACTAAGTACCATTGTCAGGCTGGCTGAATGTCAACCTTTACAAATAGAGCATGCATACACATTTAACACATGTATATCAAGCCTGTCTCACCATTCAATGTGACCATGGCTGATTTACCCCAGGTCTCAGTTCCTCTTGTTACCCAATTCCATATAACTCACAATTCCCTGATCTTCAAAAAATGTATCCACTCCTTCCTTAAATATCCAAATGATCTAACCTCCTAAGTCTTCGGGGTTGAACATTCCAGAAAGTCATCACACACAATGGGAAGGCTTGACTTTAATCTTAAAATAACGTCCGCTTGTTCGAAATAGACATCCAAGTAGAAACATTTGACATCCACCCTGCAACATACCCTTACAATCTAAAATCCAAAAGGTATGAATATATTTTCTGTCGACATTTGTAATGGATTAATTCCTAGGATGTGTGAGTTGCCCTAAGTGTGGATTGCACAGGATAATGGGCAGATCACTAATTGTCTTGTAAAGCTCCCTCAGAATCTTCTATTCTTCAAAATATCTCCCATCACTTGATGCCAGTGTGCTTATCCAATCTTTAGTTACAAGACAGCTCCATCCGAGGAATCATCCATTGAACCTTCCATGCACTGACTCCAAGGCATGTATAACATTACTTAAATAACCGCACAACTTACAATCGTTAAAGAAGGACCGCTATACAAGTATGTGCTAATGTCCAGGTGCAGTCTCCGCAATGTCCTTGAGGAAAAACTTTGGCGGTGGAGAGAGCATTGCATAAGCTCTCTAATGTGTGGCCTGCTATTGGGAAACTAACTGAAAAGGAACTTGAAATCTGGGATAAAGTAACAGACTATCCACTGATTAGGTAGTTACAGAATAAGATTAATAAGTGAGTTTGGTATTCCAAAAAACGCAAGGAATCGTGGGATTTGTCAAAGGTCAAATGCTATAAATAAAAATCGAATGAAGCGCTGTAGATACAGTGAGTATAGTTTGGGTCTTTTTTTTCTTTTTTCAAGCTTATATTTGTCAGGGGGCAGATGCGAGTGGGAGACCTGGGCGGGGGGGCAGGGGGAGACTGGACCGGCGGAGATATTCTAGGCAGCAGCATCCACAAAGAACCGCGCCTCATCCGCAGCCAGGATTGAACCTGTGTCCCCAGCCCCACAAGCGCTGCCGAACCGCCACTGGACCATCCCCATTTTCCCTCCCTAGCTCCCCCCCCACCCCCCCACACTCGAGTGTCCCATCCCCGCCCAGGGGGTGGCCGAAAATGTCTGGACCGCCAAGACACCAGCCCCCTGGCCCACAGCCAGCGCGGAGAAGCGCCAATCCCAGCTCACCTCCGCCTCTCCCGCCGGGCCAACCGGCAGCCCCGGACCAACGACACCAGCAGCCCCAGGCCCACAGATAGCGTGGAGAAGAAGCGACAACTCCAGCCCAACCCCGCTCCAACTCCAGAGGAACCCACTCCCCGATGGGCCGCTATGGCGACAAGTGCCAATTTACCTACGGCCTGGCTGAGCTGCGCTCCCTCAGCCGCCACTCCAAGTACAAGACGGAGCCGTGTCTCATTTAATAATTGAAACAAAGTGACGGGAGATCAGAGTGGTAAATGACATTAGTATTGCTCAAGCCCAGTAAACAGCAAGGTTCTGATGGCATGCCTCTGTTGCATTGGCTTAGTCAATATGATTTTAATAGTATTGATTTCAGTAGGGAAGATTTATTAACTGAGGTGGTCTTATGTTGCTGTAATTTGATAATTTGGCAAAATGGTACCTGAAGAGTTTATCATGTTATGTACTTACAGAGCCCAGCGCTGTGTCAATGGTCCCATTACACCAGGGCTGGAAGTGAGCTCTAAACTGTTTGTGGTGTCGCATGACGGGAAACTGATTTTCAGTGCAGGGCACTGGGATAACAGCATTCGTGTAACCTCTATTGCAAAGGGCAAACTTGTTGGACAACACATCAGACACATGGGTAAGTAGTTTCGGCGCATTCTGCAGCAAAACTGAAATTAGCAGAGCCTCTATTTACCCTCTGCGTGGACTTGGTCATGTGCCAAAAAGACTGTGGCAGGAGTACAGTTCATGGCAGAACTGTGCAGTTTGTAATGGTATGTTACATTCACTGTATGGTGGTAGGTCAATCGGGTTAAGTGCCACAATATGTCCTTAGTGTTGTTGTATTTGATTTCTAATTTGTGCATTGGTTATTTTGTAGTGGTTCATGGCACCCAGGTGAACCTAAGGTGAGGAAGTTATAAAAAAGCAAAGTCAGCAAAATATGTCATACAGTCATATAGCACAGATACAGGCACGTAAGCCCAACTTGCCCATGCCGACAAAGATGCCCCATCTACACGTCCCACCTGCCCGATTTCGGCTCATATCCCTCTAAACCTTCTCTATCCATGTACCTATCCAAAGTGCCTGCCTCAACAACTTCCTCTGGCAGCTTGTGCAAAAACTCAAGAGTGCAAAAACATTCCCCTCAGTTTCCTGTTAAATCTTTCCCCTCTTACCTTATACATATATGTCCTGCTGCAATATTTCTGTGTTCCATATCACCGACTCTTTCTGTAGTGGTGACATTGCACTTCTATAACAATTCCCTCACCTTACTTGGTATTGGTTTATTCACGTCACCGTCACCAAGATACAGTGAAAAAAATTGTTTTGCTTGCAAATCATACCATACATGAGTGCAATGAAACTATCCGCGAGAACTTGGGGTAGAGATTTAACAGTGGAACAATTGTCATTTATGATATGGATCCTCGTTTGGGATCAGCATGCAAAGAGTCACCACTTTCCAACACCACTTTGCAGAATAAATGGAAAAATAGTATTTCTTACATATTTCTCAAAATGATCAGCATATTAATTCTTAGAATTTACCCAGATTTTCTAAAGAAAGTGGTGATCCTCATCTATCTGTTCCTTTGGTGGATACCAGAAGGATGCCTGGATTAGGGGGTATTAGCTGCAGGCTGCACAGACTTGGATTGTTTTCTCTGAAATACCACATTGAGCAGAGACCTGATAGAAGTATATAAAATTCTAAGAGGCCTAGCTAGGGTTGATAGTCAAAACCTTTTCCCCAGGTTGGAAATATCAAATACTAGAGGGCATAGCTTTAATGTGAGAGGGACAAAGTTTAAAGGAGATGTGTGTTGGGCTCGTGTTTTATTTATACACACAGGGTGATGAGTCCCTGAATCGAGCAGTTGGGAGTGGTGGTGGAGGCAGTAATTTTTAAGAGACTTTTGGAAAGACACAAAAATATACAGGGACTGGAGGGATATGAATCATGTGCGGGCAGATAAGAATCAGTCGTCATTACGTTTGGCATAGACATTGTGGGATAAATGTCCTGTTCCTGTGCAATATTGTTCTAAGATCAATGATGCACAGAATGTAATTGACACGGACTCTGCATGCATTCCATGTATATTATAGTGAAGCGGTCCTTAGATAGTACCCCTACTATGTAGTGAGTATTGATGCTTGCATCAGCTAATGAATTGAAGCTAATGCTAATGAATTGATTTGGTGTGGAATTCATGGCAAAAGTCTGTTTTCAGAAAACAAGGAATTTTCAATGAATTACAAGAAATGGAACTAATGACTGAAGCATCCACAAACTGTCCCACTGATAGCAGTAAAATAGTACGACAGATGTGAAATTTCCATTAGTTGCACTGTGTACCATGAAACAGTAATTCATCATGAACAAAACCAAAGGTGATTTTCCAGAGATGGTTAGATGCGACACAGCCACAGAAAAATGAAACTCCAGAGCAAAAGGCAGTTAAATTCTGTTAATCTGCCATCTGGCAATTCAGAAGTCCTGACGGTTCAGTATCTGGCTCACCAAATAATGCTTATTGCACTCCCTTACTGACTCACCAGGACATTGATTTCCGTGCTCTCTTCCTACTCACTGCAGCCCTGATTTCACTGCTGCCTTCACCCTCCCCCGATCACTAGGGCCTCTGTTCCCATGCTCCCTCCCCATGCTCCCTTCCCTACCCCTTAGTTGGCCCCTGGCTCTCACCCCCTTCACTGGGGCCCTGGCTCCTGCCCACCCCCCTCGCTGGAGTCCCAGTTCGTGCACTCCCTTTACACTCACCTGGGTCCTACATACTACATTTAATTTTAATTTGCCTGATTAATGTGTCAATTTATTGTCGTGCTGTGTAACACCAAATTTAAAATACAATTGAAAGCACATTGGGGTATTAAAAGAATGCCCAATATTCCAGGGAATCTACTAGTCTAGATCTGAACTTGATGTATTTCTGTATCTTGCATTTCCAGCATCAGCATTATTAATACTTTTGTGATCAAGGTGATTTGTATCCCTTTTTTTGCTTCCCTTTCAGATATAGTGACCTGCCTAGCAACTGATTACTGTGGGATCCATTTGATATCTGGGTCTCGTGACACAACTTGCATGATCTGGCAAATCCTGCAACAGGTATATACAACTCAACTTGCAATGAATTTAAGTAGTCATATCAAAGATGTTAACCAACCTGAATTTACTCACACATGGCTGAATCTTACACCATTGTCAAGCCAGCCAGTGTGTTATATAACTAAACTATCTACATTAGGTGGTTATAAAGATGGGTAAAGTGATTAACAAAAAATGCAAAATAAGGTTATTTGAGAATCATGGAAATTCTGGAAGCACACAGCATTCAGGGTGCTCAGTGGAATGAGAAGCATTAACATTTCAGGTTGAGGTTTTCAATGGTGTCAGGTAGAAATGGAATTGAATAGTGATTTTTTTTTTGCTGAACTAACTGATTGAAGCCAGAGTAATAACAGGTCTTCCCAGGCCAGAGAGCAGAAGAATGCTCTGATTGAAATCATGGAGGGACATTAAAAAGTATTGACCAACATTCCGAGGCATTATCCAGAGTAGTATGTTCCTGCGTCACAGAAGGGATGTGTTCCAAGTAAATTATCTATCAGAGAAGGGTGGAAATAACAAGGTGATAAGTGGAGAACAAAACGGAGTTTGGCTTTACCAGAGCAGCCATTGTGCGAGTGTCTGTGTTTGAGTTCCAAGTAGTGATTGAGCTCCAAGTTGTGATTAATGGGCCTGTCCCACTAGGCGATTTTTTTCGGCGACTGCCGGCGATATTGTGTCATAGTCGTAGCAGGTCGCCAAGAAAACGGCGACTGGACCTCTCTACGACAATGTCTACAACAACCTACCACCTAGTCGACGTCACGCTACGGCAAGCTACCGACAACCGGCGACCCATTAGGACGTCCACCTGTGATCACACCTACGACAACCTACTTCCACCGCAACAAGGTACGACCCTGTCGGCGATAACTGAAGACAACTTAAGACAATTCAGCCGCCGGTACCTGTCGCCGGTTGACGTAGGTAGTCGCCAATGGAATTCACTGAAGTAAGCACCGGCGTCAACCTACGTCATCCTGGCGACAAACTACGACAGCACCTACATCAGGAGAAGTCCAAGCTACGCTCATTGGCTTCAAGCCGACTGTCGCCAAAATGTTTTGAATATTTCAAAATCCAGCGGCGACCAGAAAATGCAATGATTCTTTGGGCAACTGATGACACTACTCACGACCATACAGGTGACCATGTGGCGACAGCCTAGTCGCCTAAAAAATCGCCTAAGTGTGACAGGCCCATGAGCAGCAAGTATTGAGGCTTTGGTTTTTACGGCTAAGGTAAGAACGGATGAGGTCTTTTAACTGTACTCTTCAGACTGTTGTTGGGAATGCTGTTAGGGCAGTTTTATGCTCCTTCTGCAGGACATGGAAGATCCGTGAAACTTTCAATGTCCTGAGTGACTACACAAATACATTTATATAATTTGATTAATCTTCAGGCAGAAGCTCCATTATTCATTACAAATGGAAAAACTAGGAGCAGGAGTAGGCCATAAGGCCCCTCGTGTCAATTCCGCTGATCTGATTGTAACCTCAACTCGGAATTACCATTGATCTTTGGTCACCTTTCATTGTGCTTATCAAGGATCTATCCACTTTTGCCTTAAAAATACTTAGTCTGCTTCTACCTCTCTTTGTGGATGAGCCACAAACTCTCAATCCTTTGAGTAAAGAGTGGCTCTGAGAATCTTTCACGAGGAAAAATCCTCTCCATGTCTACAATGTTAGAGATTCTTCATGATCTTGCATGTTTCAATCAAGTCACCTCTCACATTTATAGACTACAGCAGACACAAGTTGGATATGTTCAACCATTGCTCGTAATATAACCAATCCATTCTTGGTATAAGTTTCATGAACTCCAGAATGTGTCATTTCACTTGATGCTGAGAAGACATTTGATAGAGTAGAATGGGAATGCTTATTCAATACACTTGAAAAATTTAAGATTGGTCCAACATATATCTCTTGGATCAAGCTGATATATCACATACCTCAGGCTTCTGTACTTACCAATAATAAGAGATCCCCTTTTTTCAGGCTCTTTCGAGGTACTGGACAGGGCTGTTCTTTAAGTCCTTTACTGTTTGATATCGCTTTGGAACCTTTGGCCACCGCTATTAGGGAATCCCCTAACATTTTTTGTATTGTCCGAGGGAATAAGACACATTAGCTATCTCTCTATGCAGATGATCTGTTATTATTCATCTCTAACCCAGAGAAATCTGGCAATAGTAGCACTACTTAATCAATTTAGTCGTTTTTCTGGTTATAAACTAAATCTTATTAAGCGTGAGCTTTTTCCATTAAACGATCTAATTTCGAATTATGGACAGTTTCCATTTAGATTGACTATCAAATGTTTTACTTATTTAGGCATTAAGATTACCAAGAAACACAAGAATCTATTTAAAGCCAACTATTTTTTTTTTGTTAAATATTTTTATTATAGAAACATATTTATGAAAATTACAATGTTTTACATAAACAAAAATACATCATTATATACTTTCATAATATTAATAATATTGATATTATTACTAATATTAAAATTTAGGACTGTATGCTTCCATACGCTTTTTTAATTATTTTTTATAAAGTGGGAGAAGATAGAGATAAATAATGAAGAAAATATGAAAGCGAATGGAGTATTAATCATTAATCCGTCATTGGAGATATAGGCATGATTTGTTATATATATTTCTTCATCCATTCTAATATTCAGGCCTCAGTCAAGCCCTCGTACCGAGCCGTTATGACTCTGTAAATATTCAATATATGGAGACCATATCCCTCTGAAGAGATCTAACCTGTCCATTAGGACAAGCCTCAATCTCTCCAGCTGAAGAGTCTCCGACATTTCTGTATTCCACATTTTGATTGTAGGGGATGTAGGGCCTTTCCAAAATTTTAATATTAATTTTTTCCCAATTATTAACCCATAATCAATAAAAATTATTTGATTTGTTGTTACTAATCGTTCTGTTTCCAGTATTCCTAGTATTATTAGCTTTGAATCAGGTATCAAAGTTATATTAACAACTTTCGAGATTATACTAAATATTTCAATCCAGAATTTTGTAATTTTTATACAGTTTGTAAATGAATGTGACAAATTGGCTTCTAAATGTTGACATTTATCACATATAGGAGATACTTTTGGGAACATATCATGTAATTTGGATTTTGAATAATATAGTCTATGTAATATTTTAAACTGTATAAGAGAGTGTTTAGCATTTAGCGAACAATGATGTATATGTTGTAAACTATCATCCCATACTTCTGTTCTAATAGTTTGGCATAATTCATTTTCCCAAGATTGTCTATGTATTTCTGTTGATGGAGCATCACCTTCCAGTAAGATGTTATATATATATATGAAATCATTTTTTCTGTATTCGGATGTTTATTCAAACATTCATCTAAAATTTTCTGTATTTCTATTTCTGAGTTCTTGCGTATTTGCTTTAACATAATCTCTAATTTGTAAATATCTAAAGTAATCTTTAGAGTGTAGTCCATAAATTTGTTGTACGTCTTGAAATGAAAGGAAGGAGTTTTCCCTATAGAGATCACCGATCTTAATAATTCCATTATTTATCCATCATTGAAGGTTTAAACGTAACATTATTTACAATGCTAAGAGATAGTGGTATAGATTTTAGTTTTAATGTTTTCTTTATTTGTTTCCAAATACGTATTCCACTTCCTATTATTGGGTTATCACTATAAGTTTTCTTAGCTAGATTAATATTAGCGAATATTATAGAACTAATTTCAAAAGGAGAACAATCTTCTTTTTCCATATTTAACCAAGTTGGTTGGTTACCTATTTCTTCTAACCAAAAATTCATATTTTTAATGTTAACTGCCCAATAATAAAACGTAAAATTTGGTAGAGCTAGACCTCCGTTTATTTTTGATTTACATAAATGTTTTTTATTTATTCTATGGCACTTATAATCCCAGATGAAGTTAGTGACTAAGGAGTCTTTTAAAATAATTTTTTAGGGAGATATATCGGGATTGATTGGAAAAGGTATAATAATTGTGGAAGAAACACCATTTTTATTATATTAATTTTGCCTATCATTGAAATAGGTAACGTTTTCCATATAAAATATTCTTATTTAATTTGTTCAATAATAATGGGAAATTAGCTTTAAATAATGAGTCAAATCTTTTTGTTACGAAAATTCCAAGATATTTAATTTTTTCATTTGTTATCTTAAAAGGGAATTGTTGTAATATGTGTAAATTGTTTACCGTTATTGGCATAAGTTCACTTTTATTCCAGTTAATACTATATCCTGAACAGGATCCAAATTCAGTTATTAATTTTAACAAATTACGAATACTAGTTTCTGGTTTTGTGATGTCAAGTAACACATTATCCGCATATAAAGACATTTTATTTTTAGTGTCTCTAGTATCGTATCCATATATTTCCGGATGTGATCTCACCCTCAGAGCTAGCGGTTCTATTGCCAGTGCAAACAGTAAAGGGGATAAAGGGCAACCTTGTCTACAACCTCGAGATAACCATATAACCATATAACCATATCACAATTACAGCAATTTGGCCCTTCCAGTCCGTGCCGACCAATTTGTAGTCCCACCTCACTCAGACCATACCCCTCCATTCCTTCACGTCCATATACCTATCCACTTTACTCTTAAATGGATCCTGCCTCCACCACTTCTGCTGGAAGCTCATTCCACACAGCCACCACCCTCTGAGGAAAGAAGTTCCCCCTCACGTTACCCGAAACCTCTGTCCCTTAATTCTCATGTCATGCCCTCTTGTTTGAATCTTCCCTACCCTCAATGGGAAAAACGTATCCACGTCAACTCTGTCTATCCCTTTCATCATTTTAAAGACCTCAATCAAGTCCCCCCCTTAACCTTCTGCGCTCCAAAGAATAAAGACCTAACTTGTTCAAAACATAGTTGCTGGAACCCTGGCAACATTCTACTAAATCTCTATACTCTCTCTATTTTGTTGACATCCTTCCTATAACTAGGCGACCAAAATTGTACACCATACCTCCAGACTTACCAATGCAGCTCTGATTTATAAAGGCCAGCACACCAAAGGCTTTCTTTACCACCCTATTACATGCGATTCCACCTTCAGGGAACTATGCACAGTCCTAGATCCCTCTGTTCCACACATTCCTCAATTCCCTACCATTTACCATGTACGTCCTATTTTGATTTGTCTGCCAAAGTACTGACACTCTCCAGGTCCTGACAGGATATCCCTAAGACATTGAGGGAAGTTAGTGTAATTTGTATATAGCAATTTGATCCAGGTAATTTTTCTCCCAATTTAAAAGCTTCCATAACCGAGAACAAATAAGGCCATTCCACTTGATCAAAGGCTTTCTCTGCATCTAACGAAATAACTACTAGATCTTTATTAATATCTCTTTTCGAATATATAATATTGAATAACCGTCTCAAATTATATGAAGAGTATCGTTTCGGTATGAATCCTGTTTGATCAGGGTGAACTAATTTATTAACAACTGAACTTAACCTTTGTGCTAATATTTTAGTTAATATCTTTTGATCAGTATTTAGAAGAGCTATTGCTCTAAATGACCCTGGTTCATCCAAGTCTTTGTTTGTTTTAGGTAAAAGTGTTATAGTAGATTAATTTAATGTTTCTGGTAGTTTTTGCTGTCTATATATATGTTCATATAATGATTTCAAACGTGGTACAATCGTAAAATATTTTATAAAATTCCGAGCCAATGCCGTCTGGTCCCTTTTTTACCCTTTTTTAATGATCTGATAGATTCTTGGATTTCTTTTATCGTGATATCAGCATTCAGTAACTCTATATTTTGTGAATCCAACCCTTTCAGGTTACATTTTTTTAAGAATGCTTCAATTCCTATTTTATTATCTGTTGTTTTCGCAGTGTATAAGTTTTTATAATATTGCATAAATCTTTCATTAATATCTTTAGGCTGTGTTAACAATTCGCCATTATGTGATTTAATCCTATGGATTATTTTTTCAGCTTCCATTTTCCTTAGTTGACGAGCCAATAATTTTTGAGGTTTATCACCAAATTCAAACTGTAATTGTTTAGTATGTTGATAAAGTAAACGACTTGGTCTGTAAATATTTTATTTAATTTATATTTCAATGCTGCAATTTTATTATGTAATATAGTAGTTGGATTCATTGCATTCTGTATATCTAATTGTTTAATCTCCTTTTCCAAATCTTGCTGATCCTTACGATTCTTTTTATAATAAAATGCTTGTGAGGAAATCATGATTCCCCGGAGGTATGCTTTAAATGTTTCCCATAATAAGGAACAGGATATTTCCGGTTTATCATTTGTTTCGAAAAAAATCTTAATTTATTCTGTGATATATTCCTGAGTAATTTTATTTTCTAATATTTGTGGGTTAAATCTCCACTGTTCTGATTTTTGTAGTTTACCATTTATTTTAATCTTGAATGTTAATGGTGCATGATCTGAAATTATAATATTATGATAATTAGATTTATAAGTAAGTGAGATAAGTTTAGCGTCCACCAAAAAATAATCTATTCTTGAGTAAGTTTTATGTACTGACGAGTAAAAAGAGTATTCTCGTCCAGTAGTGTTTTCAATTCTCCAAACATCTTTGATATTAGTAGTTTCGATATATGCATTTAATAAATCACTAGAATGTGATTTAGTTTTCCTTTGCCTTGTAGATCTATCTAAGTATGGATCTAGTGTACAATTAAAGTCTCCTCCAATTATTAGATTGTGTTGTGTTAATTCCGGGATATTATTAAATACCTTCTTAAAAAACAATGGGCTATCGAAATTTGGTCCATATACAAAACAAAAATCATTTTTTGTGTATTTAATTCTCCTATGACGATAATGTATCTTCCATCTTTATCAGTTATAGTTGATGTATGTTTAAATAAAATACCTTTACGAAATAATATTGCTACGTATTTAAAGCCAACTAATTGACCATATCAAACAAAAGTTTACTAAATGATCACCAATGTCCTTATCTTTAATCGGCCAAATCAATGCTGTTAAAATATTTATCCTACCTAAAATTTTGTATTTAATTTGGACGATACCAATTTGTATTGCTAAATCTTTCTTTGATATTATTCACTCCAAAATTTCTTCATATATATGGCAGAATAAAAATCCCACACTAAGTAAAAAATAATTACAGAAATCAAAAAAAGACAGTGGTTTGGCACTGCCGAACCTTAGATTTTACTATTGGACAGTTAATGCTCGCTATCTAATGTTTTGAACAAAAGATTTAGAAGATACCCAATGCCCAGGATGGATACATTTTGGACATGATTCTATGCAAGGGCTATCATTGGCTTCTATTCTAGGGGCCTCGTTACCTTTTACAATTACGAGATTGAATAAATATACGACTAACCCAATAATAAGACATACATTATGAATATGGTTTCAATTTCGCAAGTTTTTTGGATTGAATGATTTTATCTTATCGAGTCCTATCATATCTAATTTTCTCTTCCCACCTTCTAGTACTGATCAAGCCTTTATGTTATGGAAGAGGAAGGGATTAGCAGCTTTTTGTGATTTGTTTTTGGATGGTTGTTTTATGACTTTTGGACAACTCTCCAATAAATATAATCTACCTAACTCACATTTCTTAAGATATTTACAAATTAGACATTTTTTGATGGCTACTCTACCCTTTTTTCCCATCCCACATCAAACGGAAATCTTGGAAAAAAATTACATTTGAACCCTTATCAGAAAGGTTTAAACGACTATTTATGAGTTGATTTTGAAATTACAAATAGATACATTTGATAAAATTAAGAATGACTGGGAAAGAGAACTCCAAATTTCTCTACCTATAGAGAAATGGGAGAGGATTCTTCAATTAGTTAATACTTCCTCAATGTGTGCAAGACACGCTCTGATACAATTCAGGGTGGTTCACAGAGCTCATATGTCAAAAGATAAGTTAGCTCGTTTTTATGGTCATATAAATCCAACCTGTGACAGATGTAATTCTGAAGTGGCCTCATTGACTCATATGTTTTGGTCCTGCCCACTTTTGGAAAAATATTGGAAATAAATTTTTGATACTATTTCTGTAGTTTTAGGTATTCATTTACAACCTCATTCTATTACTGCAATTTTTGGGCTACCAATGTTAGATTCTACTCATCAGTCCCGTTCCACCCATAGGCTGATTGCTTTTACTACATTCATTGCCAGAAGATCTATTTTATTTAAATGGAAAGACTCTAATCCTCCGACCAGACTCCATTGGTACTCTGAAACAATATCATGTTTAAATTTAGAAAAAATTAGGAGTGACATTGTTGAACCCTTGGTTAAATTTGATAGGACTTGGGGAAGCTTTATTGAACATTTTCACACAACATAAATTGTCCCCTCTCCAACTGTTATAATAATTATTTTACCTTTATACGGTGGAACGGACTTGACGACAAACAGGGACTTAAATTGTTGAAATTCTTTGTAGCCCAGATTCTGTTTTTTTTCTTGTTTAGGGTGTTTTGTTTTTCTCTTTTTTTCTCTTTTTTTCTTTTTATCTTTTTGTTTTTATATATACAAATTCTCTTTTAAACACGACTATTTTTACATAGAGACTGGGAGGGCTATGCTCTGTGTATTTTGACACTGGACTCATATTTAGGTTCTACCTGTTATTAATGTAATCCTGATCCCTATGTATCAATATCATTGTTGTTTATCATTATTATTATTTTTTTGTTTTGTTTTTGTTTTTGAAAAAAACTAATAAAAAGATTTTAAAAGAAAATTTCATGAACCTTCACTGAACTGCTTCCTACCCATAAGTATCCTTCCTCCAATAAGGAGATCAACTGCACATCATACAGGTCCTTTCCAGCTTGCAAACACCTGACATTTGCAGCCATAGATATGAAGGAGCGTTTTGGAGTCTGGCGGAATGGGTTTGTTAGCTGCTGCAGGCATCAGTGTGTTTGAACTTTGTTTGCAGCGGCATTTTCACCTTGCAGATTGCAACCACTTCACATGAACAGAACGCTGCTGTAACCCGGCTATTACAAGTATTGCTGGTGCCCTATCATACTGAACCACGACCTCCATTCTTTTATACAGGTAGTTCTGCTTTAACACAATAGATATGTTCCTAAGAAACCCTAGGTTATAGAAAATCATTTTAGAAGGACATTGCATCAATGGGGGAAAGGCATGAGAATTTCAGACGAAATGTTATTTTTTTCAATTTCAATTTTTTCAATATTATGTTCTTCTCAGGTTACCCTTTACTCTCCTTCTAAGGAGAAAAGTCCAATCCAATCCAGACTCTTATTATAACTCGAGGCCTCCAGTTCCTGCTCATTTTTTCAGCTTAATGACATCTTCTATAGCTTGGTGGCCAGACATCTCCAAGGTTACATTTCTTCATTTTTTTGTTTCAGGGAGGAATTCCTGTTGGCCTGGCTTTGAAACCCATGCAGATCCTGTACGGGCACACTGAGGAAATAACCAGCTTAGCCATCAGTACGGAGTTGGATATGGCTGTGTCAGGTTCGAAGGTAAATTTCAGAAATGTAGCATTTAAGTGATTGAAATGGAAAGATTATCCACTCAGCAATTCAAGCACTTTCTGTGGAAAGAGAAGCAATTAATAGTCTGTGGTATTTTATCAGATTCACAAGATTTACAAATGTAGCAGGTATGTCCTACTACAGGTGCTAAGGCACGGGTAGGTATGTAGTGTTTTTATAGATGCCACTTTTTGTAATGGGGAGGAACAGAATTATAACCAGCAGCCACCAACGAAGAAATGAGGCCAATGGTTTGGATCTGAAATTGTTGAAGTCTGCGTAGAGTACAGTGCATTCAGAAAGTATTCAGACCCCTTCAACTTTTCCACATTTTGTTACATTACAGCCTTATTTTAAAATGGATTAAATACATTTTTTAATCATCAATCTATGCACAATACCCAAGAATGAAGAATCGAAAACAGGTGTTTAGACATTTTTGCAAAGTAATTACAAATAAATAACTGAAATATCACATTTACACAAGTATTCAGACCCTTTGCTACGACACTCAAAATTGAGCTTAGGTTCAATTGGACCTAATTAATTACCACCAGTGGTAAATTAAATTGATTGGACGTGATTTGGAAAGGCACACATCTGCCTATATAAGGTCCCACAGTTGACAGTGCATGTCAGAGCAAAAACCAAGCCATGAAGACGAAGGAATTGTCCGTAGACCTCCGAGACAGGATTGTGTCGAGACACAGTTCTGGAGAAGGGCATAAAACAATTTCTGCAGCGTTGCAGGTCCCGAAAAGCACAGTGGCCTCCATCATTCTTAGATGGAAGAACTGTGGAACCACCAGGACTCTTCATAGAGCTGGCCGCCCGGCTAAACTGAACAATCAGGGGAGAAGGGCCTTGGTCAGGGAGGTGACCAAGAACACGATGGTCACTGTGACAGAGCTCCAGAGTTCCTTTGTGGAGATGGGAGAACCTTCCAGAAGGACAACTACATTTGCAGCACTCCACCATTCATGCCTTTATGGTAGAGGGTCCAGACAGAAGCCACTCTTCAATAAAAGTCACGACAGCCCAAAGTTTGCCAAAAGGCACCTTAAGGACTCTCAGACCATGAGAAACAAGATTCTCTGGTCTGATGAAACCAAGATTGAACTCTTTGGTTTGAATGCCGAGCGTCACGTCTGAAGGAAACCAGGCACCGCTCATCACCTGGCCAATACAATACCTACGGTGAAGCATTGTGGTGGCAGCATCATGCTGTGGGGATGTTTTTCAGCAGCAGGAACTGGGAGACTAATCAGGATCGAGCGAAAGGTGAATGGAGCAAAGTACAGAGAGATCCATGATGAAAACCTGCTCCAGCATGTTCTGGACCTCAGAGTGGGGCGGAGGATCACCTTCCAACAGGACAACGACCCAAAGCACACAGCCAAGACAACGCAGGAGTGGCTTCGTGACACGTCTGTGAATGTCGTTGAGTGGCCCAGCCAGAGCCCAGACTTGAACCCAATCGAACATCTCTGGAGGGACCTGAAAATAGCTGTGCATCGATGCTTCTCATCCAACCTGACAGAGCTTGAGAGGATCTGCAAAGAATGGGAGAAATTACCCAAATACAGGTGTGCCATGCTTGTAGTGTCATACCCAAGAAGACTTCAGGGTGTAATCGCTGCCAAAGGTGCCTCAACAAAGTACTGAGTAAAGGGTCTGAAAACTTATGTAAATGTGATATTTCAGTTATTTCTTTTTTACTTATTTTGCAAAAATTTCTAAACACCTGTTTTCACTTTTTTTATTATGGGGTATTGTGTGCAGATTGGTGATGAAAAAAATGAATTTAATCCATTTCAATCCAAGTGTGGAAAAAGTGAAGGGATATGAATACTTTCTGTATGCACTGTATATACGGCGTATTAGAACATAACTGAAAGATGAGCTGTTCATCCGCAGGCTTCAATTATGTTTCATTGAAACAGTGTAATTAGACAAGGATATGGATTTTCCCAGTCTACTTGCATGTTGAAATCTCCAATAACAACCGCAGCATTACCTTTGCGACATGCCAATTTTAGCTCTTGATTCAATTCAACTTGCACCCTAAATCCAGGCTACTGTTTGGGGGCCTGTAGATAACTCCCATTAGGGCCTTTTTACCCTTACAATTCTTCAGTTCTAACTCTACATCTCCTGATTCTATGTCACCAACCGCAAGGGACTGAATTCCTTTCCTCACCAAAAGAGCTACCCCACCCCCTCTGCCCACCTGTCTGTCTTTTCGATAGGATGTATACCCTTGAATATTCAGTTCCCAGCCCTGGTCCTCTTGCAGCCATGTCTCTGTAATTCCCACAACATCATACTCGCCAATTTCTAACCGAGCCTCAAGCTCAACCACTTTATTTCTTATACTTCTTGCATTCATATATAATACTTTTTTGGCCGTACTCTTCTATCCCTTCCTGAGCTATCTGCCCCGTTAATTCCGGTGTCTTTCTTAACTTTTCTTATACTCTTTCCCTTTAACTCCATCCTTATATCTCCAGTTGGTCTCCTTCCCCCCACTATTTAGTTTAAACCCACCCGTGTGGCAGTGGCAAACCCGCCTGCCAGAATGCTGGTCCTCCTCCTGTTAAGGTTTAACCCGTCCTTTTTGTACCATTTACCTCTCCTCCAAGATAGATTTGTGGTCAAAGAATCTAAATCCCTGCCCCCTGCACCAGCTCTTCAGCCACACATTCAGATCCCCTATCCCCCTGTTCCTGCCCTCACTAGCACCTGGAGGTCTTGCTTTTCAGCCTTCTTCCGAGTTCTCTGAAGTCATGCTGCAGAATGTCTTTCCTCTTCTTCCCGATATCATTTTACTGACCTCATTATACCTCTTATACCTACATTACGGAGGCAATTAAACACACCTGAGCAATTACCAATGCCTGTGAAGCCGTGTGTCCCAAACATTTTGGTGCCCTGAAATGGGCGGACCATGTATAAAAGTAGCTGTAATTTCTTCATGATGAAACCAAAACGTATAAAATGGACTTTAATAAAATCTGACAATGTGCACTTTGCGGAAGGGGGTGGCGGAAGGGTGGGGTAGGGAAAGGGTGGGGACAGGGGGGTTGGGGAAGGGAAGTGGGTGGCGCAGGGGGGGTGGGGGGTGGGTCGCTGCTGACGCAGCTCGCACTCTGCTCACCCGCACCTTCAGCTTTCGGCCTCACGCAGCAGCTCCCGGTCCCACTCCGACTTCACTCAGAGGCTTCCGGTTCAACTTAATAGCTCCCGGCTAGTCATGCTGCTCGCAGCCCGCACGCCGCTCTCTGCTCCGTGGGTGCTGGAAGGGGCGTTACCTTCATGGTAACTGACAGGCAAGAAGACCAATCTGAAGACCAGTGCGGCCCACCGTAAATAGGAGGAACAGCACCTCATATTTTGATTGGGTAGTTTACACCCCAGCGGTATGAACATTGACCTCCAATTTCAGGTAGTCCCTGCTTTCTCCTTCTTTCCCCTCCCCTTCCAAGCTCTCCCACAGCCCACTGTCTCCTCCGCCTCTTCCTTTCTTCTTCCCATCCTCCCCACCACCACATCATTCTGAAGAAGGGTTTCGACCCAAAACGTTGTCTATTTCCTTCACTCCATAGATGCTGCCTCAACCGCTGAGTTTCTCCAGCATTTTTGTCACAAAACTGCAAATGTTCTTTTGTCTGTAAATTTGCAGGATGGTACAGTCATCATTCATACAATTCGACAGGGACAGTATATGAGGACTCTTCGACCACCTTGTGAGAGCTCCCTCCCACTCACCATTCCCAACCTGTCTATTTCATGGGAGGGGCACATCATTGTCAACATCGTGATAGAAGGGAAGTCAAATTTTAAGGTAATTTTACATCTATTATTATTATCTTGGGCTATATAAAACGGATATACAAGAAAGCCTAATTAGCAGCCTGAATTGACCAGTTAAATTACATGAAGATGCAGTCCATTGAAAATAGTTTTCAAACCAGTGATCCATGTGCTTCACTATCTTAGTTTAAACAGTGAAAATTAATTGATGTATGAATTGTATGATGACATTTGTTTTATGTCTTTTTTTATTTTTAGTGTATGCTTGAAATGATTAGAAGTGACTAATTGGGTCCAAATTCCACTATATTTCAACTTCTGAGCAAATGGTTAAGATTAGTGATATGCAATTTTTATATTGCTTTGTAATTGTGTGAGTGATTATCATTTTTTTTTAATATTTAAGAAAGCAGATGATTATTTACTTTCCTCACCTTCCAAAAAGAGCAGTGGATGTAGACCAGGCACGTGCCGTCAGGGTAGGCAAGGTAGGCACTGCCTACCCTGACTAAGATTATGAAATGGCAATTATTAAATATAAATAGTAAAGGCATGGGAGAATTATGCCTATCTAAGAGATGGATCTCTTAGGTAGGCATAATTTTCCGTGCCTTTCGTCCGCAGCGTTTGTAACACGGGAAGGGCTGTGCAGCCCACGTGCCGTCAGTGCTGCCTGAGCCGTCAGTTTCAAGGGGAGCTGAAGGCAGCAGAAATTCTGCCTTTGCAGTTCTGTGCAGGCGCAGCAGTATACTGCGCATGCCCAGCGCGAGTTTCTTGGCGGGATTTTCGAATATGGGTTGCCATTATTTTAATAGTATCTCAGGAAAAAAAGAGTGAAGAATGGATTTAATGTACCAATAATGTGGTAAGTGCATTTCCTGGTGCTTAATTTTTATAAATACTGTATTTCCCGGGGTGGGGGAAGAGCTCCGTTCACAGTGTTTGGGGAGTCTGGCGTTGTGAAGGAGAGGTTCGGGGTCAGTAACCCACTTGCCACGCTCCGGTCTGAGTGCAGGTAGATGGGACTAGGTGAGAGTAAGTGTTCGGCGCGGAGTAAAAGGGCCGAGATGGCCTGTTCCCATGCTGTAATTGCTATATGGTTTTATTGAGGCCGGGGAGTGAATTAGCTTGGGTGGCTGCCGCAGTGCTCCAGGCACGGACAGCAGAACTGGCCGCCACTTCCGAGGAAGGATGCAGCTCGGGTGACTGACTTTGAGCAGCAGCCGGGACCCAGCCACTTCAGCCACTTCAGCCCCGTCTGCTAGTCCCCGTCTCCTCTGGCAGTGTCTCCGTCTGAACATCTCTCACCTGCTGCTCGCCGGCCGGCTTCCCGCAACTCTTTAAATTCCGTCAGCGCGCTCATGGGACCAGTTGAGGTTACTCAGCTGTGGGAATTTAAGGATTTGTGGGACGCGGTTGACATGAGCGAAGCCGGCGAGTGGCAGGTGAGAGATATTCAGACGGACAGAACTGCCAGAGGTGAGCGGGCCGGCAGAAGGCGCTGAAATGGCAGCCGGTTCTGTTGTCGGGTCCTGGTGGCTGCACGCACCCGAGCTGCTTCTTTCCTCGGAAGTGGCGGGCAGTTCTGCTGTCCGTGCCCGGAGCGCTGCGGCAGCGGTGAGTGAGTCTGACATGATCTCTGACCCTCCTCCTTTTCAACACTCCTGCCCTCCCCGCATCTTTAACCCCTGGCACAGACTCTCCACACGCTGTGAAAGGAACTCTCCCTCCAAATGGACCCTTGAATTAGTATTGTCATTCAATAAGATGACAACTGATTCAACGTCCCGGTGTGCTCCCGTTTTTCCCACCATCTCTCCACCTGCCTTCATCCTCCGTCCCCCACCCATTCAGTGATTAGAAAATGAAGGAGATTGAGAAGCCTTGGTAAAATTGAATTGTTACTTATTTTTTATTTTTTACGAATAGAACAATCTGCGCATGCGTGGTTTAAGATTTATTTTAAAAAATTCGGCTGACTGCCTACCCTAAGTAATTACTCACGGCACGTGCCTGATGTAGACATTGTTGAGTTCACGTTTGCTATAGGGAGGTTGCACGGCAGTCACGGTCACTACCCGTGACCCGTACTGTTGCCACAAAACGCCTTCTGGAGTGCAAGCGGTGAACTGCAGGCAAACGCTTACTATGGCTTCCAGGACTGCGGGCCCGTCTTTTGTCCCAGCATCCGGACTCCATGCTCACTGGTTCCACGCTCGCGGACCCCGGGACCCCGGGCCGTCGGTGCCTGGGGCCGGTGTTTGTACATCCCAAGAACTGCAGGAAAAGCCCCAGTTAAACGGTGTCTCGTTACACCTGAGTATCAACAAAGAAACAAAAGATGAAACTACAGATAAGAATAAGATTCAACAATTACAGTGGATGCTGGAAATATGAAAGAAAAACAGTAACTGCTGGAATATCAGATCAGACAGAATCTGTGTAGAGAATTTAATCTTTTTATTTTACTGGGATATTCAGCCCTGTATGGCTCGTGTGATTAGCATATTCTCAAGTCTTACACACTTCATCCTAATAGAAAAAAGCCACCCTTACACTTTTATTTCAAACCTCTTGCTAATTTATGGTATTCATTGTTTTGTGTAATGAACTCCAGTATAGGTGTAATTAACACCATCATTGCACTCTCATCCCAAAAGAGCTTTGCAAACAAATTATGTTTCCAGTGTCTCAGCACAGGTAGAAGTCAGGGAGTTTCTATTGCTTCCTCAATCAGATGGCTTGCACTTATGGTGCAACTGAGAAATCTGAGGTATATTTACAGTGAAGGCTGTAAGAAAATATTGACATTCAGTTTTCAATCCTTGCCACTTGTATCCACACATAAGCTCATAGAATTTGGTTAGGGAAGCAGAATCTGAAATTTGGTCGACAGTGTGAAAACTCCCTTTAACTAATTTCAGGTTGGGTTGGCTTCTCTCATGACTACTTTTGACCCTATTTCTGCAGGACAAGAATGCTCTACATCTGTACTCAGTGAATGGCAAGCATTTGATAAGCGAAAATATAACGGAACAATTATCTGACATGTGTGTCAGTGGAGAACATATTGTGCTGGGCAGTGTGGAAGGCTTTCTGTGTATAAGGGATCTGTACAGGTGAGAGTGATATTGCTAAACATTATGATTGGAAAATAACATCAATGCCAAACATTATTTCGTATATCTTTGGTGTCTAGATACTTTATCACTAAAAATCACCTTTCATCAATTTGATGGGATATTCAGAAACATTCTGTTCTTGCTGGTGAGGAAATGATTGGAGTTCAATTATTGAAGACGAGGACTTAATTCTGACAGTGAACGAGCATTCAGTCACACATAACGCAGCCGATGTAATAATTATTGTTCAGGTTAGGGTTAGAATCATAAAGCATGGCAATGGGTCCTTCCGCCCAATGTCCATGCAGATCATGTTGAACTAGTCCAATTTGCCCATATTCCTTGAACCATTCCTATCCATGTACAGTGCATTCAGAAAGTATTCAGACCCCATCACTTTTTGCATATTTTGTTATGTTACAGCCTTATTTTAAAATGGATCAATTTTTTTTTAAATTCATCAATCTATACACAACACCCCAGAATGAAGAAGCAAAAACAGGTGTTCAGAAATTTTTGCAAAGTAATTAAAAATAAATAACTGAAATATCACATTTACATAAGTATTCAGACCCTTTGCTATGACACTCAATTGAGAGGTTCATCCTGTTTCCATTGATTATCCTTGAGATGTTTCTACAACTTGATTGTAGTCCACCAGTGGTAACTTAAATTGATTGGACATGATTTGGAAAGGCACACACCTGTCCATATCAGGTCTCACAGTTGACAGTGCATGTCAGAGCAAAAACCAAGCCACGAAGATGAAGGAAGTATCTGTAGACCTCCGAGACAGGATTGTGTCGAGACACAGATCTGGGGAAGGGTATAAAACAATGTCTGCAGCATTGCAGGTCCCGAAGAGCACAGTGTCTCTGTCATTCTTAAATGGAAGAACTTTGGAACCACCAGGACTCTTCATAGAGCTGGCTGCCCGGCCAAACTGAGCAATCGGGGGAGAAGCGCCTTGGTCAAGTCACCAAGAAGCCGATGGTCACTCTGACAGAGCTCCAGAGTTCCTCTGTGGAGATGGGAGAACTTTCCAGAAGGACAACTATATCTGCAGCACTCCACCAATCAGGCCTTTATGGTAGAGTGGCCAGATGAAAGCAACTCCTCAGTAAAAGGCTCATGACAGTCAGCTTGGAGTTTGCCAAAAGGCACCTAAAGGACTCTTATGAGAAACAAGATTCTCTGGTTTGATGAAACCAAGATTGACTGTTTTGGCCTGAATACCAAGCGTCACGTCTGGAGGAAACCAGGCACCGCTCATCACCTGGCCCATACCATTCCTACGGTAAAGCATGGTGGTGGCAGCATCATGCTGTGGGGATGTTTTTCAGTGGTAAGAACAGGGAGACTAGTCAGGATCGAGGGAAAGACGAACGGAGTACATAGAGATCCATGATGAAAACCTGCTCCAGAGCATTCTGGACCTCAGGCTGGAGCGGAGGTTCACCTTCCAACAGGACAATGACCCTAAGCACACAGCCAAGACAATGCAGGAGTGGCTTTGTGACAAGTCTGTGAATGTCCTTGAGTGGCCCAGCCAGAGCCCAGACGTGAACCCGATCGAACATCTCTGGAGGGACCTGAAAATGTGCATTGATGCTCCCCATCCAACCTGACAGAGCTTGAGAGGATCTGGAGAGAAGAATGGGAGAAATTACCCAAAAACCGGTGTGCCAAGCTTGTAGCGTCATACCCAAGAAGACATGAGGCTGTAATCGCTGCCAAAGGTGCCTCAACAAAGTTCTGAGTAAAGGGTCTGAATACTTATGTAAATGTGATATTTCAATTATTTATTTTTAATTACTTTGCAAAATTTTCTAAACACCTGTTTTTGCTTCTTCATTCTGGGGTATTGCGTGTGGATTGATGATTAAAAATAAACAATTTAATCCATTTTAAAATAATGTAACAAAATGTGGAAAAAGTGAAGTGGTCTGAATACTTTCTGAATGCACTGTACATGTTGGGTGAGTGGGCAGATGAAGTTTAATGTGGATAAATGTGAGGTTATCCACTTTGGTAGCAAAAAAAGAGGAAGGCAGATTACTAACTAAATGGTATCAAGTTGGGATAAGGGGAAGTACAACGGGATCTGGGGGTCCGTATTCATCAGTCAATGAAAGTAAGCATGCAGGTACAGGAGGCAGTGAAGAAAGCGGATGGCATGTTGGCCTTTATAACAAGAGGAGTTGAGTATAGGAGCAGAGAGGTCCTTCTGCAGTTGTATAGGGCCCTAGTGAGACCACACCTGGAATATTGTGTGCAGTTTTGGTCCCCTAATTTGAGGGAGGGCATTCTTGCTATTGAGGGAGTGCAGTGTAGGTTTACAAGGTTAATTCCCAGGATGGCAGGACTGTCATATGCTGAGAGAATGGAGCGGCTGGGCTTGTATACTCTGGAGTTTAGAAGGATGAGAGGGGATCTTATTGAAACATAAAAGACTATTAAGGGTTTGGACATCCTAGAGGCAGGAAACATGTGCCCTATGTGGGGGGAGTCCAGAACCACAGTTTAAGAACTGTGGGGGGGCCACAGTTTAAGAATAAGGTATAAGCCATTTAGAACGGAGATGAGGAAACATTTTTTCTCACAGAGTTGTGAGTCTGTGGAATTCTCTGCCTCAGAGGACGGTGGAGGCCGGTTCTCTGGATACTTCCAAGACAGAACTAGATAGGGGTCTTAAAAATAGTGTAGTCAGGGAATATGGGGAGAAGGCAGGAACGGGGTACTGATTGGGAATGATCAGCCATGATCACAATGAATGGCGATGCTGGCTCGAAGGGCCAAATGGCCTACTCCTGCACCTATTGTCTATTTATGCAAATATCTTTTAATCTTTACAATTGTGCCCACCTCCACCACTTCATTTGGTCGCTTAATCCACATATCTACCACCCTCAGTGGGGAAAAAGTGGCCCCTTGAGTCCATTTTAAATCTTTCATCTTAGACCTTTGCCCTCTAATTTTAGACTCCCCTACCTTTGGAAAAAGACTGTGACATGCCCCTTATTTGTTTCCCTCCTTATTTTATAAATCTCTATATTATGTCACCGTCATCCTCCTCCACTGTAGTGAAAACAGTTCCAACCTATACAATCTCTCCTTAACACAAAATATCTAGTCCTGGCAATTTCCCTGTGAATATTTTCTGCCTTCCCTCTGGCTTCATTGCATCCTTGTTATCATATAGTGACCAGAACTGCACACAATATTCTAGCCCTGTACAGCTATAAAGTGACTTTCTGATCTTTGACTCAATGCATTCTCAGATGAAAACAGATATGCTCAATGCCGCCGTCACCTCCTTATTCACTTTCTTGGCACTATATGCTGGTACCCTGAGGTTTGTCTGTTTTACGTCACTCCCCATGGCCGTGTTTCTCACTGTATACGTTCCGTCCTGATTTAACTTACCAAAATGCACTTTGCGCTTGTTGAAGTTAACTTCTATCTTCTAAATACTTTGGAAAATCCTGACATCCTGAGTTGTGCTATATAAATGTAGATCGATTTCTTTAATTGCCGTAATTTGTCAAATATTAACATTTTATGTTTCATTTTAGCTTGAAGCTCAGCAACGCCCCATTGTCAATGAGGTTGCCAATTTATTGTGTGTCCACCACCAAGGAGAACAGCCACATCCTTGTGGGCCTGGCAGATGGTAAACTCATCATCGTGGGTGTGGGCAAACCAGCTGAGGTAAAGAGTAAGGTCATTCACTTAATCTACAAGACAGTTGAGAGCACTCATCAGCAAAGATCCTATAGCAAGCAAGATAGTGCACTCGACGAAAAATACATAGTACGGTCATGGGTAGGTTCATGGGTAATCTTCGGCCCCATTTCCGTAACCGGCTTCCGTCTCCGCCATTTTCGTCCGCCAGAGCGGAGCAAAGATACTGGTGTGAGACAGAAGCCGGTTACGGAAACATCCTCGTGAAAATCAAACATCTTTGGTAAAAATCTTCTCCTCATTTTCTCTCTGCCACTCTGCGCCGTTAAAGAGACTCACTGACGGGGGAAAGAGGGCGGGCATGAGATCCGAAGCTGAGAACAGACGGCCCTTCGGTTTCTTCCCCCATCACGCTCGTTGCCTGGCTCCCAAACTCTGGATCGGTCTGCTCTTTTTGTGGAAAAAATAAACAACCAATTTTGCAAAGGCACAGCGGAGACAGGAAGAGGGATGTGTGGATTGGAAAGGTCTCCCCTTTTACACTGCCGTGTGGGCACAGCCTCTTTGCCCTCAGTGCCCCCTCCACCCTTGCACAGTCCGATCCCAATCCCGGGGCTTTGAATCCAAAACATTAATAAAGAAATTGAACAGAATTATAATTTATAAACATATTAATCAACAAAAAGTAACTGAATTATGAATCATGAAACACGATATCACACACACAAACTGTTCCCCTGCAACACTGATTACACTGCGAGATGGATATACAAAGTCGGGTTGGGTTTACTGAAATGGCCAGCGAAAAGGCTGACGTTCCGCTCCGTTGTGTACTACACGTCAGCCCATTGGTTTTAGCAGGAGTGCACTATCTTGCTTGCTATAGGATCTTTGCTCATCAGCCTTTCCTATCACAGCTCAACCTTGCATCACCCAGTGGACTTGTGCCGCAGTGCAACCAATTTCAGTAACAAACATTATGCTAGTGTACATGGAAGTAGGTTGTAGCACTAAGATTAGGCAGGATGACTAATTATTGAAAAGAGGCCGCTTATTCTGTGTTTAATAGCATCATGGAATCATCATGGAAAACTTTATTGTCATTCAGACCTTGCGGTCTGAACGAAATTTCATTGTCTGCAGTCATACATATAGTAAATAACAAAACACACAATAAACTCATATTTAACATCCACCACAGTGAGTTCACCAGACACCTCCTCACTGTGATAGAAGGCAAAAATCTTGTCTTTGTCTCTTCCCTACTTGTTCTTCCTCTTCCTCTGCGCTGAGGGGACCTGGGCCTCCAATGTTGCGACCGCACTGGGTGATGTAAATAAGTCCCGCGGGTGAACCGCGAGCGGGCCGGTTCCACTCCGTGGCCCAGGGTGGTCGAAGCTGCCTGTATGTGCTTAAATTAGATTAAATTAAATTAAATTAGAAATTCCAATCAAATAAATCATCGATCATAATTTAAGGAAACAGTTGAACGTTTGGAGGTTTGCAGCAATTTTGTAGACATTATGCATATGGGAATGAGTGAGGAAGTTGTATTATATTGGTTTATAGAATTATTTAAACGTTAGGAACCACATTTTCTTTTTCATAGAGATGCTAACTTGATGCCCATACTTCAGGTGCCCATTATTATAACATTTTTAAATACTTTAAAATTCTACTTTTAAAAACAATAGAAATATTTTTTTCTAAAATTGTACGTTTTCCTTTGTACCTGTGTCTACAATATGCACAAAACTAATCCCGACTATTGAATCTTGTCAAGTATGTGCATTTCACTTGTTTATGCTCATTACTCGTAAAATGGCAGTAATTCTTTTTTTATAGAAAATACGTTTGCTTTCTATGGTGAGATTTTAGCCTGAACAAGGTTATTTTTTCATTTTAATTAAATTAACACAAAAAAATAAAAGGGACGTTAATAAGAAACTCTCAAATAATACACAAAAGAATAATACAAAAATATACAGAAACATAAAATAAATATTAAAAAAATATATATATATATATATATACCATCAGTCACACACCCCACCCTGACTAATTAAGAGTGAAGAGTGCACCTACACATGACAAAATGTAACAAACCAGCCGTTAGTCTGGCAGAACCTGCAAGTCTGTAAAGTATGATAAAAAAGGATGGTATTTGTGAAAACATTAATCAGTACATCCCCTCAATGTATATTTAATTTTCTCAAGTTTAAGAAAAAACACTACTTCTTTGAGCCACTGTGACACAGATGGTGGGTTAGGAGATTTCCACTGTAGGAGTAGGTGACGTATGGCTATTAAAGATGTCAAATTAATAATTTATTTTTGCACAGAGTTTAATCGACCTGGCTCATCCGGGGCCCCAAAGATGGCAATCAATGGACAGGGCTATAGAGGTATTCCCATTACGGTAGACATTATATTAAAATAGCCGGACCAAAAATTATGTAATCGTGGACAGAGAAAAAACATATGGCTCAGATGACAGTGTGGGCCCGAACATCTATCACATTTATCCTCCACTTCTGGATGAATCCCTGACAGTCTTGATTTAGAATAATGGACCCTGTGTATAACCTTAAACTGAATGAGTGCAAGACGAGCGCAAGACATGACATTACATAGCCCACCCACAACGTTATCCCACCACTCCTCAGTAAGTTGAAGTCCCAGCTCTTCCTCCCAAGCAGCCCTTAGAGTTGGACTGATCGCAAAGATCCAGAATATAGTTATACATCTCTGAAACAGTCCCTCTTTGTTTTGTCTTGAAAGTAAACAAACTATCCCATATTTGTTGTGGGGTGAAGAGGGAGAGCAATAGTTTTGGCCAAAACGTTTACATCAGCATTCAGTAAAGACAGAGGTCTATAAGAACCACAGGAAGTGGGGTCTTTATCTTTCTTTAAAAGAAGAACTATCGAAGCTTGAGTCAGCGTGGGAGGTAACAAACCATTTTCCAAAGATTCATTGAACATCAACAAAAGTAAAGGTGCCAATTTATCAATACATTTCTTTAGAAACTCTATTGGAATCCATTAGGACCTGGGTCTTTGTTAGATTGCATTGCTGTAATTGCAAAATGTAGCTCTTCGGGGGAAAGTGGAGCATCCAATTCGTTTGCATGGTCAGAATCAATGTAGGATTCTCAAGATTGGTCAGGAACTGATTCATTTTGGTAGTATCACCAGGGAATTCTGATTTGTATAGGGAAGAATAAAGTGATTTAAATGTGGCATTAATTTCCACAGGATCTGTAACAGGGGTTGTGTTAGAAACATTATTAATTTGAGGTATAAGACGTGAGGTGAACTGACGTTTTAATTGGTGTGCTAGTAATCGATTTGCTTTGTCACCATGTTCATAATAAGTACCACGGGTTTGTAACAACAGTCGCTCAGCACTTCTGGTAGAAATAAGATCAAACTCCGTATGAAGATTAAGACGCTTCTTAAAAAGTTCTGGAGAAGGATCGGATGAACATTTTTGATTGAGGCTATTAATAGCAGATGTAAGCTCTGTAAGCCTGGCATTGTGTTTTTTATTAGAATAGGAGGAATATGAAATAATCTGCCCTCTTAAGAAATGCTTTCAGCGACTCCCATATTAGTGAAAACAATGTAGATTCACTCTGGTTAAAGAAGAGAAACTCATCAATTGAGTTTGAAACAAAGTCACAAAATGTTTTATCAGCCAACAATAATTAGTTAAATCTCCAAAGGGGGGGGGGGAGTAGATTTACATATGGATAACTGAATATCTAGAAATAATGGTGCATGATCAGATATCATGATCCCAGCATATACTCCCCTCAGGAGGAAAACCAAGCCGGACATAAAGATCATAAAAATCTGGCCTGGGAGCACTCTCTCAGCTGCAGGATTGCTCTGCACATACAGCATGGAATATATTTGAACAACAGGACTTACAGGATTACACAGAAGCAGTACTGTCCTACATAAACAACTATACCGATAATGTCACTGGTGAAAAACGCATCCGGGTTTATCCCATCCAAAAACGCTGGATGACTAGTGAAGTACAGTCACTCCTGAGAACCTGCAACTCTGCCTTTAGATCAGGTGACAGGGCCCAATACAGCATGGCAAGCACAGAACTGAGGAGAGGCATCGAAGCTGCTTAGGAAGCCCACAAGAAAAAAGTGGAGGACCATCTCACACACAATAACCCACAGCAGGTGTGGAAAGGATTGCAGCAAATCACCAACTACAAAGGAAACTCACCTGTGACTGACGGTGCTAACGCCTCGCTGGCGGAGGAACTGAACAATTTATTTGCTCGCTTTGAGGCAAAGAGTCTCCATGCAGTCACGCTGCTCCCACCAACCTCCAGCTCCCATTCGTTCACTCTCCAGGAACACCAAGTGAGGCGCACGCTCAAGTTGGTGAACCCAAGGAAAGCCGCTGGACTTGATGGTGTACTCGGCAAATACTCAAAGCTTGTGCAGGCCAGCTATCAGGGGTCTTTACCAAGGTCTTCAATCTTTCCCTAACACAAGCCATTATACCACCTTGTCTGAAGTCGGCTACCATCATCCCTGTCCCTAAGAAGCCAGTCATAAACAATCTTAATGACTACAGACCAATTGGATTAACATCAGTAGTCATGAAATGCTTTGAAAGATTAATTTCACAGCACATCATAGTCAGCCTCCCTCCAAACCTTGACCCTCATCAGTTTGCTTATAGAACAAACAGATCGACGGAGGACGCCATTGCCACTGCCCTCCACACTGTACTGAGCCATCTAGAACATCCGGGGAACTATGTAAGGATACTTTATATTGACTATAGTTCAGCTTTTAATACAATCATCCCTGACATACCAGTCAACAAGCTGTCGGACTTCGACTTCCCCCCCCTCTCACCTGCGCCTGGATAAAGGACTTCCTCACTAATCGCCCACAGACAGTCAAAATGGGCCCCCACTGCTCCTCCACCCTCACTCTCAGCACTGGTTCTCCACAGGACTGTGTGCTGAGTCCACTCCTCTATGCTCTGTACACTTACGACTGCGCTCCCATCCACTCTACAAACTCCATTATTAAATTTGCGGATGACACCACGGTGGTCGGACTCATATCTGGAGGAGACTAGACAGCGTACAGAGATGAGGTCCTGAAATGTCTGTGAACAACCTGGCACTTAATATTAGCGAAACAAAGGAAATGGTCATCGACTACAGAAGGCACAGAGCGGACCCTGCCCCGCTCTACATCAACGGGGACTGTGTCGAGAGGGTTTCCACCTTCAAATTCCTGGGAACACACATCACGGAGGACCTCTCCTGGTCTGCCAACACTTCAGCGGTGATAAAAAAGACCCAGATTGGACTTCCTGAGAGTGCCAAGGAAGAACAGTTTAGAGGAGATGCTGCTGGTGACCTTCTACCGCTCCATCATCGAGTGTGTGCTGGCATATTGTATCACGGTGTGGTATGCCGACTGCTCAGCAGCAGACAGGGGAGCCCTGCAGAGAGTGATCAAAACTGCCCAGAAAATAATCGGCTGCTCTCTGCCTTCCCTGGAAGACATCTCCAGCTCTCGGTGCCTCTGTAGAGCCAGGAAAATAATCAAAGACCCCTCCCATCCTGGACAGTTCCTGTTCAACCTCCTGCCCTCTGGTGGGCGGTACAGGTGCATCAAAAGCCAGACAAACAGACTCAAGAACATTTTCTTTCCCTGGGCCATCAGAACTCTAAACTCCTCAAATATCCACAAGACATGAGAATGCTGTCATCCATTCCACAATAACACAGACCACTAAAAAAAATATTTTAAAGTATTTATTAAATTTAAAGTGTAATATTCTCCGTGCAATGTACTACCTAGGTATGATCATTATAATGTATCTACTATTTTAAGGAGTTAAATAACGTATTGAATGTATTGGATGTGTTTTCATCTTGTTTGGACTTGTTTTAGTTGCACTGATCAGGAGTAGCTCTCCTAATTTTGTTGTATTTCTAAGTACAGTGACAATAAAGCCTTATTATTATTATTATTATTATTATTGTTAGAATACTCGAATAATCCGAGGAAACAACACATGAGTTGAGACTATTATCTATAAAGAAATAATCTATTCTTTAATATTATTGATGTACCTGAGAAAAGAAAGATAACTTTTTGGTTGAGGGGTTACAAAGTCTCCAAGGGTCAAACAAACTACTCTGGGTCATAAAATCAGAAAAAGATTTAGACATAGCTGATTGGGATAAAGTGTTGGGACTAGAACGATCTAACATTAGGTCAAACATACCATCCAGATCACCTCAAAAAATTAACAAATGGGTATTTAAATGAGGTATATTACTAAGTAATCTATTAGAGAATTCAGCGTCATCAAAGTTAGGTACAAAGACATTTACTAACAACACCTTCGTTTGCATTAATGTACCTGCAACTGTAAGATAGCGACCATTTTTATCAGCAATAACATCAGTAGATAAAAACTGAATTATTTTATTAATTAAAATAGCAACCCCTCTAGCTTTAGAATTAAAATTGGAGTGGTAGACCTGACCTATCCAAGAGGACTGCAGCCTATGATGATCGTTGTCTATGATGATCTTTAAGATTATTTCCTGCAAAAATACTATGTCAGAGTTAAATACTATGTCATTTTTATCTTTTGTTGAATCAAATTCACTCAATTCTTGAAGCTGTGACATTTGTTGCATCTTTTGTTTTCTTCCTTCCACGAGCAGATGCGATCAGGGCAGATTTCCCGAAAGTTCTGGGGTTCAAGCAAACGTCTGAATCAGATATCATCTGGAGAAACGGAGTACAACCCACAAAGTGAACACAAATGACAGTACGAAAGGGTGGAAAATAAACATTGCTTAGCTTCCTGTTCGCTGTAACTGATCATTCCATTTTTCCTTATTCCATCTGATCGTCACCTGAATAAGACTATGCAGCAAATTAGTATGGACCCAATCATGTGCTAAAAAGTGCATTCCTCCGTGCCCTACCATGGACAAGAATGCAATTTATTTGCATCCAAGTAAGATTGCTGTTGCTTGTGCGTGAACAGGGCTACTTTTTTGCTTTTTAAAAAATGGATCTAAATACCAATGGGCATTTTTTTAAGGGCCAGTTGAGAAGAAAAAGGATCCTGTGAGTGAGTGAAAGCTTTTTTCATTGGTCTTACTTACAAAAAGAGATGCCCCAGTCATCATACATCTCTGAAGAATGTACTTGTAACCCAGAGTCGGTCTCCTGTTGTGAGTGCCTGGTGCGAACTTGAAATGCTGGTGAAATAAATGTTCCTCTGCGCTCAGTGCAATGGCCTTTAAACCCAAGATTATGGAAATACTAATCCTGTCTACACTTTTGGGATGTGGCAGACAAACTGTCATCAGAATGATTTTCTCTTTCCAACACACATCAACCCTGCCTAATGTAAAGAAACCTTTTTCTAAATTATTGGGTGTTTCATGTTAATCAAGCACAATATTTAATGTTATGCCTTTCTTCACATTTTTTTGGGAGATTAACGTCTACTGTACTATCGGACAAATGTAAATGCATTAGCCTCTATTTCCCTGCGTACTGTTTTCTCTGTGCACTTTATATTGTAAACATAATTTATGGAATCAAATTTTATTTGATTTTTTTTTTCCCAATTTGCTTTTCCTTTTAAAATGCAGACCAATTTTGTAGCTTCTCACATTAGGGGACAATGCAGGATTGTGTAAATCTGCCAATCCTTCTCCTCCGTCAACCTCTTCCCCGAGCTACAACCATTTTCACATGGTTCAGCTTCTGTTATAGATAAAAAGAATATGGAGGAGATAGAAATGTGGGGAGGTGGATGTCAATGGGAAAATGATATATAGAAACTGCATTATGCTGATACCCCTCTTTTGGGCCTCAATACCACCTGTATAATAAGGCTCCAGTTGAATGGAAGATGGCATTCTCAATTTCCTCCAGCATTTGGAGCTTTACAGGTAGATTTGTAACATGTTTTAATGGCAAGAAATAAGTTTCGCTCATTCAAGTGATTGGTCAGTTCCACAGATGCCTTTTGCTGTCAATACCTACTGTATGTTGTAGATATTGTTGAAAAAATGCACTTGGTTAAGGTTGCCACACCATTTTAACCAGAGAAAGGACATGTGTTGGAAACACTGAGATGGTGAGAAAGCAGGAAGGGATATAGAAAAAAACGTTGATACCAATTCAAAGTATACCACAGATAGAGATTGTCAGAATAGATCTGGGAATTGCAAATAGTATTCTGTAATAGTGGGAACAAACAATACCATTTACTTCCTCACATCAAATGTGATACAAGTAGGCATGAAGGTTTTAAATTTGAACAGCAGCCTTGGAAACAGCTTAAAGAGGAATAATGTTATGGGATTCCAAGGAGAAAGTAGGAATATGAAAACTTTTGTGACATTAAGAATGATATATTTTTTTTACTAGTACTTTACAGAGGATTAATGATTTGTAAATAGTTGACTTTTGTTCACAATCAAGTATTTAACACAGCTCTGATACTAGGAGCTAAATTCTTCCTGAATAAATTGATCACTATTTTGAATTGGAGGGACCGATATTACCTTTTTTACCCAAAGAGCCAATTAAGGACTAATCCAATCCATATTCTGCTAATTATTGAATAATTATTTGATATTAGCAACATAAATACTTTGGATCAAATGCACAGGTCATAATTTAGAGTCATACAGCATGGAAACAGGCCCTTCGGCCACAGTTGTCCCTGCCCACCAAAATGTCCCATTTACACTAGTCCCACCTGCCTACATTTGGCTTATATCCCTCTAAACCTTTCCTATCCATGTACTTGAAACAAATGCTTTTCAAATTTTGTTATAGTACCTGCCTCAACTGGCACCTCTGGCAACTCATTCCATATACCCATCATTGCGTGAAAAAGTTTCCCCTCAATTTCCTATTAATCCTTCCCATCTTTCCTTACATCTGTGTCCCCTGGTTCTTGATTCTCCTACTCTTGGTAAAAGAACCTGTGTGTTTACTCTATTCCTCTCATGATCTTATACAACTCTATAAGATCACCCCTCATCCTCTTCTGGCCAAGGAATAAAGCACTAGCCTATCCAACCTCTCCATATAGCTCAAGTTCTAGCAACATATTAGTAAATCTTCTCTGCACTCTTTCCAGCTTATCAACATCTTTCCTAAAGCAGGGTGACCAAAACTGAACATATTACTCCAAATGCGGCCTTACCAACATGTTGTACAACTGTAGCATAACATCCCAACTTCTATACTCAATACTCTGACCGATGAAGGCCAATGTACCAAAAGCCTTCTTGACCACCCTATATACGTGTGAAGGTAGATGAAAATGTTGGAGAAACTCAGCGGGTGAGGCAGCATCTATGGAGCGAAGGAAAAGGTGATGTTTCGGGTCATGACCCCTTTTAAGACTGAAGTGGGGTGGTGGGGGCCTGCTCCATTGTGGAAAATATGCAAAACCTTCAATTCCAACTGATTCGGGGGCCAGCTCCATTCTATGGGTGGTGAGACAATTATGCAATTATACTTAATCACCAATGTTTGTCCTTTGACATTAAAGGACAAACATTGATGATTAAGTATAATTGCATGTTTCCATTTGTATGAGCTATGCTTTTTTTTGTCGTTGTCCAAGCTTGCAGTGAGAAATCAGGTTCATTCCCTATTTTTTGTACATAAAGATAGCGTGAAGGCAAACTCAAACTGGCTATGTTTAGTTTTCATATATGTGCATAGTATGAAATTGAAAGTTGTAAAGTAGACAGCTGTCATTGAGTTGGAGTTTTATTTTCTTGCAAATTATAATAAACTTGGGGACATGTGTGTTTTGTAAATGCGGCATTCTGGTCAAATATTCTGTTAATTTTATTTTGAGAATTAATTTGTTTTAAGGCAATAACTCAAGGATATAAAGGCTCACACAATCTAGCTATACTTCTGTCGATCTGATCCACTGTTCCATATCAGATGAATGGAGATGGAATAGATCTGCAAATGGTCTATTGCAGCATTAAATCATGTTTGTGCCAAGCTTGCAGCAAACCCAGCCTGTAGTTTCATGGAACTCAACAAGGTTTTCAAATAGGAAGTATGAAAATAAAATCAATGCCAGGATAAGGAAATCAGTTTAGGATTCTTTACCATTGTAACGTATAATTGATTGACGTAAGCACATTAATGTATTTTAAGGAGCTATTGAAAGTAATATAAATGAAAAAGAGACTGAGATTTTAATAGAATTTTTCCAATAATTGCTTTGGCATTTTACTGTAGAAATGCTAGTTTTTTCATGATTTATTTTGGGGAGTGTTTCTGCCAAAAGGGGTGTTTAAAGAATATCTCAATTTTTAATCTGACGTGTAAGTGTACTGTGAATTATATCAACATTATTCCATGCTTTTTAAAGGAAAAATTCCATGTTAGTTGTTTCCGGTCACCTTTTGTGTAGTGCCCAGGAGTGACAAATTCTAATTTTTGTTTTAAATGGTCTTGTAATTTAACAACATTTCTGTGTTTGTATATTTGCTGATTTGTTTGTACATGTATAGGGTGGTTGAAAATTTTCCTTTTTGCACTTTGAAGGTACTGCAGATTGTAAAATTTGATGCTCTGATGTACACATTATCTGTATATAACAAATTTATCACTAGCTTTGTATACAAAGCCAATAGGCAATAAAGGCAGGGTAATTAGGGTGTGGTGTTTGTGTTTTACGTAAATATTAACACCAAGGAGTGTAGCAGCATTTTTGCACCAGCATAATAAAGGTTTTGAAAGTAAGTAAAATCACTTTCTTTGAAAAAAAGATAACTTTTCATTGCTTTCCTGCTGTCTCTGTGTACAAATTTGTGAAATAAGCCCTGACTAATGTCTACAAGTATGGGGCCGCACGGTGGCGCAGCAGTAGAGTTGTTGCCTTAGGGCCTGTCCCACTTGGGCGACCTAATCCGCGTGTCCAGAAGAGTGCCTTCAAGCTCGAGGGCACTCGCCTGGAAAGCTTCGAGCTGGATCCACCGGCCACGTTGAAACCGGGAGCTGGATCGACCAAAGCGCGAGCTGCATCTACAGACACACACACGCACAAACACATCGCGAAGGTGGGGACCATGGAGAGCAGAGTAGCGCTGTTTGCGCGATGAAGATGAAGGTAAACGGCTGCCACAGAGTACGGTAAGTACTTTAGAGAGCGCGTGGGGAGGGGAGGAGAGAGAAAGGGCGAGAAGGAAGAATGAAGGGGGGAGGAGAGAAGGAGTGGAGACAGTTTTAAGAAGTATAATAATGTTAGCGGGCATTTTACCTACCGGTGGGTCGTGAAACAACAATGAACCAATCAAAATGGCTGGTCAGCAAAGGAGATTGCCCACGGCGCCGGAGACCCGGGTTCAATCCCGTCTGCAGGTGCAGTCTGTACAGAGTTTGTATGTTCTCCCCGAGACCTGTATGGGTTTTCTCCGTGATCTTCAGTTTCTTCCCACACTCCAAAGACGTACAGGTATGTAGGTAAATTGGCTTGGTAAATGTAAAAATTATCCGTAGTGTGCGTAGGATAGTGTTAATATGCGGGGATCGCAGGTCGACGCAGACCCGGTGGGACGAAGGGCCTGTTTGCGCACTGCAGCTCTAAAACTAAAAACTAAAGTATGTGAAATAAGCCCTGAACCCAATTAAATTGTCCACAACTGGAACAACCACCAATTCATTGATGTTAAAATGTATGTTCTGAGCTGAAAAAACAGTTGTACCACTGTGCTGCTTCTAATGGACAATTGCCTATCTTGAACAAGTGAGCAATAAAGCAACGAAATGACAAACTACGAATGCTTTGTACACCGTCATGGTTCAATATGACGGCTCAAGCCTAATTTCAATTGTTCATAGAAATCTGTGTTTTGAATGTCCTATTTTAAGTGTTTTTATATAACATTATCATTATACCGACAACTTTGCAATCCAGAATATGGTGTTATTGACAAGAGTCTCAGCTTGGTTATAATTCCCTTTTCTTTCTGCTGTACCAATTCAATGCTTGTGATTACTGTGTAGATTTCCTTGAACTGGTAAACATCCAGACCATATGATATGTCAAATGGTGAGTCCTAAAATGGGATTGAGATGATCAGATACAATTTTGGAGGTAAGATTCATGATTTAATATTGTTTGTAGTTCGCCAAAATAGTTGGTTATTTTGACTGAGGATTTCAAATGAATGGATACTGTTCTCCTAGAATATAAAACGGCTCCCTCCCAAGCTTAACCTTTTCCTCTATTTTTACCAATCCTTTTAACGTAATGATTTTGATCTTTGAAAGAAAAATCCCTCTAAAACCATTATGGTGAAACTAGTGATATTTATTACCCGGAAGGATAATCACCATGGTATCTTAGGAAATGTGGCACCTATGGTTTTAGAAACATTCGCTCCCTTCATGCAGGGAGCACTTTTGGATGTGAGGTGCAATATTAAGGAAAGGAAAGTTGGTGTCATGGCATACTCTTACCTGATTCCAGTCTGTTCTGAGATCAAGGCTTGCATGTTATTGTGTTGCAAATGAAGAATGACAAGGATTTTCTGAAGGCAGCTGGACATCCCCCTCAATTAAGAATGGAAGGCTTTAATGAGGTCCAAATAGGCCAAGTACTGTGTTTGGTGCTGTTGATTCAGGAAAGATTTCAGGCCATAATGAACAGAGAGTGGAATTCCATTGACTGGGGAAAAGCAAGGTTGCAATCAGGCCTTAGAGAGTGCATTGTAGTCAGGTGGATGTTTATGACTTGCAGAATGGCTACAGCAGTTTTGAATAGAAACTTTATTGAAACTGGATAGAATTAGCAGAGGTTTGAGAATGATTGGAGATTACAGAGTCGAGGCTTTTGGAGATTGACAGAAATTTGGTTTGTTTCTGTCAGCAAGAACACGATCAATAAGTTTGTCCTACAACCATTCAATGTCCAGCCAGAAAATTTGATTTAACCTTGGATTTTATCCAGCAAAATTACTTAATTTAAGTTTTTCTGTGACTTCCCATGATGTCATTGAATTCTTTGTACCTTGTAGGCTGTTCATTTGTGGTTATTCAGAGCAGACTTTCCGTCAGAAGGAAGCTTAAGTCTGTTCCAGGATCATGCTCAGTTGTTTTCTTCCTCCTTATGAATTGAAAAAGAAATGCAGTTAGGGCCCCAAAATTCACTCTTGTTTTACCATAAATATTTAGGCTCATCTCTAATCGATGATTAATAATTTGTTCCTTCCTTTCTCCTGGCTATTCCGCTTTCTGAAATGTGAAGAAACTAATTCAGAAACCCATGCATTAAATGTGAGGAAATAATTGTTTTTTTCTGAAATATCAGACAGCACAATGATCTCCAAGTCAGACCTCATGCTAATCATGTTAGGTGCAGGAGTAGGCCATTCGGCCCTTTGAGCCAGTACCACCATTCATTATGATCATGGCTGATCATCCACAATCAGTACTCCGTTCCTGCCTTCTCCCCATATCCCTTGACTCCGCTAACTTTAAGAGCTCTATCCAACTCTCTCTTGAAAGCATCCAGATAATTGGCCTACACTGCCTTCTGAGGCAGAATTCCACAGATTCTCAACTCTCTGGGTGAAAAAGCTTTTCCTCATGCCCGTTCTAAATGGCCAACTCCTTATTCTTAAACTGTGACCCCTGGTTCTGGACTCTCCCAATATCAGGAACATGTTTCCTGCCTCTAGCATGTCCAGCCAATGAGAACTGACACTGGGATAGCATCTCCATAATTCTATGGATTTGAACAGCAGTGGTCAATACTAATAATAATAACTTAACTTGATCCTAGTTAAATGTTTTTTTTTAAAGTATAATTTTTCTTTATTTTAAAATTCCACTTTTTCTTACGTGAATAGTTTCTTAATTTTTCTATCGGAAAAATTAAATGCATTTGACTGCTTTGCTAGGTTTGCTAGGTTGCTTATGTGAGCCAATCATAACAGCAAAGTACTTGTCAGATTTTTTTTTTTGTATCAAGCGTTTGTTCTATTTTCTATCTCCCCAACATGTTATGTTAGAGAAGGCACTGTGCTTGGCAGGAATGGTGGGCTTGTTTCAGCAGGTTCCCTCCAGGGAAACTGTCCACAGGAAGTGCAAATGGTTCTCGTAGAGCACAGATTTGGGCCCATTGGACTGAACAAATGTCATTACATGGATGGAGGAGTTTAATATGGGGTTTTGATTGTTGTCCTTTTTTCTCTCTGCCAGGTTGATGGGCTGCCAGCCCATTTTTGGTGATTGAATGTAGTACTCAGCTTCTTCCTTTCACAAGAGAAAAGGTATGAAGTCTGTACATCCATGGATTGGATTGACAGGTTGGTGCAATTATTGCTTGGATACCATACAAACACTCAAGTAAGGAGTAGACTACTGGACCCATTGAACCTTCATTTAATAAGATCATGGTTCATATATTTGGTATATTTTCATATATATTGTCCGTAGGGGGCGCCGTTGAGGATGGCTGCCCTGCCAGCAGCTGTTAGTCTTTTCACATTTTATTTTTATTTTTAGTGAGTTAAAGTGTTTGTTTGGAGGTCTTTTATGTGGTGGTGGGGGGGGGGACTTTATTTCCTGGTCCCTACCTGGTCAGAGAGGCAGCTTTCCACCGAGCTGCTTCTTCGCCCCGCTCCTCGCGGCCTACCATCGTTTCCTGTTGGGACCGGCCGGGACTGCAGTTTCGGCGGCGGGACACCAGCACGGAGCAGGCGATGCCTTCCCGGGTCGCTGTGCAGTAAGCTCTGGAGTGCTGTGGCCGCCGACTTCAACGTCCGAGGAGCTGTGGCTGCGGGCGACCAGCCGCGGGCGGCGCTGGATTTAAAACACCGCGGAGCCTGGGATTTGAGATCGCCAGAGTCGGAGCTCCAACCAGCGCGGCCTGAGGACTATGGGTGCCGCTTTCTCCGGGGAGGAAGCGGCCGCTCCAGACATTTCCAGGCCACTGAGCAGTGTTCACCTGACGCCGGAGTTCCAGCTTTCTGGCAAGAGAGCCTGAAAAACATCGGACTGGCTGTGGATGTTTTTATGTGTTTGTTAAATTCTTTAATGTTGTGTCTTATCTTTATTTGTGTGCTGCATTGGCAAGTCAAATTTCACTACACCAATTGGTGTATGTGATAATAAATGCCCTTTGTCCTTTGTTATATATTTGGTATGTCTGTATGGAGTTTGTATTGTACGTTCTCAATGTGATCACATGGGTTTTCTCCAAGTACTCCAGTTTCCTCTCACATTCCAAATACATGCAGGTTTCAGGTTAATTGGCTTCTGTAAATTGTCCCAAGCGTGTAGGATAGAACTAGTGTACTGGTTGGCGTGAACTCAGTGGACCAAAGCGCCTGTTTCCAAGCGGTATCTCTGAAACTAAAGTTTAAAGCTTGTATCAGAAACCCATCACCTCAGGTTCCTATTAAATCATTATAACTCAACGTAAACCTACCCTGGGGAAAAGACTCATGTATTTTGCTTAGTGTCTACAACATTGCTGCAAACCTCCAAACGTTCAACTGTTGCCTTAAATTATGATCGAGGATTTGTCCTTAATTGGTTTTTCTAATTTAAGCAAGTATAGGCAGATTATATGTGTTATTAAACACAGAATAAGTGGCTTCTTTCTAATAATTAGTCATCCAGTCTAATCTTTGTGCTTTAACCTACTCCCCTGTAACCTAGCATAATGCTTGATACTGAAATTGGTTGAACTGCTGGGTTCAAGGAATTAGCTTATAGGAAAGGCTAATGAGTGCTCTCAACTGTCTTGTAGATGTAGTGAATGACCTTTCTCTTTACCTCAGCTGGTATGCCCACGCTCAACAAAAATATTATTTATAAGACATAAGGGACATTTACTGATTTTGAAGCTCCTTTACAAAATGTCGGCACCTAACCCACCATTCACGCCAGGCCCGCAGTTCACGCCAGGGTCATTATAATCGCATTGTTTGAATATTTTTTTAAATCTCAACGAGTGCAAAAAAACATTATATCACTAGAAATAGCATTGACAGTGGGAGGGACTACAAAATTAGACCATTAAAATAGGTGAGCAAACTAGATTTTTATTTCATGATTTTAAGTTCTATGGAAAGCTTAAACACAAAATATAAACAATTAAAAAAAATAAACAATAAATATAAGAACAGTTCACACATGACACATTTCACACGTGACCAAAGCGTTCTGCTGCAAAAACGCGGGACATCAGAAAACCATTTAGTCGGATGATAAATGATAAAAATCATAAGCATAATCAGAATCTGGCTTATATAGAGATATTTAATTGAAAAATTAATGTAATCTTTCTGGTATAAATTGGCCTTAGGATTTGATGACATCCTGCTTGAAAAATGTCACAAAAAAGCAAGAAAACACACGGACAAATCTGATATTTTACTTTGTAATAACAGATTTATTTATTTTTCCTTCATCTCATTATTTTGGCAATACACCAAGATCTATACATATGTAAAATACAGCAAATGAATCAATGGGAATATTACATTAAAAAACAGGAAAATAACCTGGAAGTTTGGAGCCCTTCAGTTTCACTACTATAGACATAGACAATAGGTGCAGGAGTAGGCCATTTGGTCCTTCGAGCCAGCACCGCCATTCAATGTGATCATGGCTGATCATCCCAAATCAGTACCCCGTTCCTGCCTTCTCCCCATATCCTCTGACTCCACTATTTTTTAGAGCCCGATCTAGCTCTCTCTTGAAAGCATCCAGAGAACCTGCCTCCACTGCCATCTGAGGCAGAGAATTCCACAGACTCACCACTCTCTGTGAGAAAAAGTGTTTCCTCGTCACAGACTAAATGGCTTATTCCTTATTCTTAAACTGGCCCCTGGTTCTGGACTCCCCCAACATCGGGAACATGTTTCCTGCCTCTAGTGTGTCCAAGCCCTTAACAATCTTATATTTTTCAATGAGATTCCCTCTCATCCTTCTAAACTCCAGAGTGTACAAGCCCAGCTGCTCTATGCCCTCCAATATTACACTCGCCAAACTTGGGGAAAATAAAGAATATTTAAGACTTTCCTGGGAAAAAGATGGTGACAATTGATTATCAGGGAATAAACGAGTTAGGTATTCCGAAAAACGCAAGGAATCATGGGATTTGTCAAAGGTCATTCGCGATATAGAAAAACTGAACTAAGTGCTGGCTGTCTAAACTGTGGATAAATTCTTATCTTTATTTATAATTTATGATTATGTGTAAAATATATATTTAATCTGAGGAACGGGGGTGCCAGATAGCGGGAGAGCGGGGTGTAACAGCGAGAGAGAGGGGGCAGATGCGAGTGGGACACATGGGGGAAAGACTGGACCGGCGGAGAGACATTCTCGGCAGCTGAATTGCTGCGTGTGTACAGACCTGCGTTTCATCCGTAGTCAGATCGAACCTGGTTCTCCGGCGCTGCAAGCACTGTTGAATTGTTACTGGACCATCCCCATTTTGGGGATCCACATTTTGAATGTTGGCGTAGGTGCGCTTTTCTAAAATTTAAGTATAAGTTTTTTCGCTGTTATTAGACCATAATTAAGAAAAGCTTCTTGGAATATAGTTAGTTTACTTCCCTCTTCCATTGATCCAAAGATAATCAATTCGTATTGGGGTTCAATTTTGTGTTAAATAGTTTTGTAAAAATTCCAAAAATTTCATTCCAAAATGTATACAGTTTTGTACAAGAGACAAAGGAATGTGCTATAGTGGCATTTTGAGTTAGACATATGTCGCAGATGGGGGAAACATTTGAAAATATTTTATTCAGTCTTGTTTTCGAATAATATAATCTATGTAAAATTTTTAAATTGAATTAGGTTATGTCTTACATTCATTGAACATTTGTTTACATATAATAAATTTTTATCCCATCTATCGTTCGGAATTTTTATCAATAACTCCTCCCACCCCCCCAGACAAGGATAGGACACTTGGGAGAGAACGGGGATGGTCTAGTAACAATTCAACAACGCTTGCAGCACCAGAGACGCAGGTTCGATCCTGACTGCGGATGAAACGCAGGTCTGCACACACGTAGCAGTTCAGCTGCCGAGAATGTCTCTCTGCCGGTCCAGTCTTTCCCCCATGTGTCCCACAGAGGCAAATAAATAAATGATGGGTCTTTGTCCCAAACATATGGAGGGCACCGTACAGTACAGGAACTTGCTCTCTTCGGCTCATCATGTCTGTGCTGAACATGATGCCAAAAATATTATCTACCTGCACATAATCCTTATCCCTCAATTCCGTGTATATCTATATATCCCTCCAATAGAGTTTTAAATGCCACTAACGTATCAGTTTCAACCAACACCCTTGGCAGCACATTCCAGGCACTCGCCACCGTAAAAGAAAAACTTGCTCCGCACAGCTCCTTTAATCTTTGCCCCTCTCACCTTAAAGCTATGCCCTCCAGTATTTGATTTTTCATCCTTGGAAAAAGAATACTCTGACTTTCAATCCTATCTAGGCCTCTCATAATTGTACCTACTTCCATTAGGTCTTCCTGCAACCTGCTGCATTCCAGGGAAAGCAACCCAAGTCTGTCCAACCTCTCCCTGAGGCTAATAGTCCCTAATCCAGGCACTACTCTAGTAAACGTCCTCTGTACCATTTCCGTAGCCTCCAGATCTGACCTGTAATGAGGTGACAGAAATTGCATGCAATACTCCATGCCAAGCCACCCATTGCAACCCCACCTTCAGTCCTTAGTCCAGTGCCTCCAGGTCATTGTACATTGTACATTTTCAAATTTGTGTCCCTGAGAGGAAACTTTAATTTGCCCTAGTGGAAAAGTCATACCGCATGGAAATTGCCCCTATGGCCCACAGTCCATGTCGACTATCTATGCCCATTAATACGAATCCCATTTTATTTTCCCAATCAACTCCTAGATTCTACAAGCCATGCTTGGAGCAATTTACAATGACCAACTAACTCACTGACCTGTGTGTCTTTGGGATATCTGAGGAATCCCATGCTTTTGCAGGGAGAACATGCAAACTCTTCTCAGACAGCACTGGAGGTTTGGATCAATGGCTGGGACTATGTTCTTGTATTTAAAGGTTGCCACTCGTTCAGATTGTGGCTTTTCTGAGCATTTCATAACACAAGGTAAACACTATTTTGCATCAGTTGAGTTGACATTAGTGCATTATCACTCGAGCCAGGATGTTTAGGCACTAAAAACTCTGAAATGGGCAGGCAAAAAGGCATAATAAAATTACAAAGAAGGCACACAAAATATATTTATTTCCCCCATAAAAATAGTTAAAAATGATAATAAAAAGGTATTCTACATTAAATGACCAAAGTTGCCTGTTTGCACATAATTACTAGCTTTTTTTTCAAATTATCTGGTATTAAACTATGCCGGCTGTCAGACAGAATATGTTTCGTTTATGAAAAACCTATTTCTACCTCAGCTGAGGTCACTGGTGCACACCCGAAACAAGCTACCAACTCCATATTCATGTTGATATCTTGTGCATTACAACTACCTTTGAGAACTTTAGCTATTTTTTGTATTTCTTCAAGATCCTTGTTAGCTAAAATCACTCTCTCACATTTTCCTTGTATGTCTTTACCTACATCACCAGGAACTTTACGGATATCGTCAGTTACTTTGTTGAAATCCTGCAACTTATTCACAAATGTTTCGCCACCTTTCTCAAGGGAAGTGATAGCTTGTGGGAAGTTTGCAAAATTGGAAGCAATAAACACAAGATCATGGTAGAGGACTTTTTCTTTTTTTTTTGTAAAATATTTTTATTAGAAGTAATTACATATTAAGAAGAAATAATATAAAATCAAAAAAAATGAAAATATTATTCGTCACATACATTCTTAATATTTTTAAAATTTACAGTCAATCTTATTTATACTTATATTTTTTTATTTTATAACAGTAGGAAATAAATATAGGTAATAAAGAGAAGAAATAAAAAAAGAGATAAATAAAATGAGTGCAGTATTAAACAAGATATTCTTCATTGGAGATATATTCATGATCTATTGTATATAATTCTTCATCTATTCCTTCATTCAGGCTTCAGTCATGGCCTCGAACTGGACCATCTTTAAATATTCAATAAATGGAGACCATATTCCCCTGAATTGATCTAACCTGTCCATTAGGACAAGTCTTAATCGTTCCAGGTGAAGTGTCTCCGACATTTCTGTAATCCACATTTTGATTGTAGGGGATATGGGACCTTTCCAAAATCTTAGTATTAATTTTTTACCAATTATTAAACTATAACCAATAAAAATTAATTGTTGTGTTGTTAGTATCTGATCCGTTTCTAATATTCCCAATATAATTAATTTTGAGTCTGGAATTAAATTTGCATTAACTACAATTGAGATTCTCTTAAAAATTTCTGTCCAAAAATTACTAATTTTTGTATCCAATACTTACTTATCCAATTTGCCTAACTGTCCTGAAGGTTACCCAGGCCAAGGTATACGTATACATACCCCCCCCCCCCCCCCCCCGCCCCCCCTCCCCCTCCCCCCGATGTTGAGCGTCGACCACTCTCAGCAATCAATGAATGTCGTGAAATGCTCCCCACCTACTGGCACAAGGGACTTCTTAACATCTAGTCCTGTGTATTTGATTCTAATTGTTGACATTTATCACATATAGCGGAAACATTTGAGAAAATTCTGTTTAATTTGGATTTTGAGAAGTGTAATCTATGTATAACTTTAAATTGTATCAAGGAGTGTCTGGCATTTAATGAGCAGTGGTGTATATGTTGTAAACTTTCATTCCATACTTCTCTACTAATTACTTGACCTAATTTCATTTTCCCATGCTTGTCTATATTTATCCGTATTTGGTAAATCATTTTCCAGTAAAATATTATAGATGTATGATATTATTTTTTCTGTATTCGGATGTTTATTTAGACATTCATCTAAAATTTCTGTCTTTCTATTCCTAAAATCTAGTGTATTTGATTTAACATAATCTCTAATTTGTAGATATCTAAAATATTCTTTGGAGTGTAATCCATAATTTTGTTGTAATTCCTGAAATGAGAGAAATAAACTTTCCCTGTAGAGATCACCAATCTTATTTATTCCATAGTTTTTCCATTTAAAAAAACCTTTATCCATCAATGAAGGTTTAAAAGAAATATTGTTTACAATTGGAAGAGCTAGTGGTGTATTCTGTAATTTTAATGTTTTTTTTAATTGTTTCCAAATACGTATACCACTTTCTATTATTGGGTTTCCTCTATAAATTTTCTTATGTATTGTAGTGTTAGCAAATAAAATCGAGCTAATTTCTAAAGGTAAACAGTCTTCCTTGTCCATTTTTAACCAGTTTGGTTGTTAATCTAGTTCTTCCAACCAGAAATTCATATTTTTTATATTAACTGCCCAATAATAAAACATAAAATTAGGCAATGCAAAACCTCCATTCATTTTTGATTTACATAAATGATTTTTAATTATTCTATGGTTCTTATGATCCCAAATAAAATTAGTAACCATAGAGTCCACTTTCTTAAAAAATGTTTTAGGAAGATATATCAGGATCATTTGAAACAAGTATAATAATTGTGGAAGAAAAATCATTTTTATCGCATTAATCTTACCTAGCATTGAAGTAGGTAATGTTTTCCAATATTGAATATTCTTAAGTAATTTATTCAATAAGGGTGGGAAATTAGATTTAAATAAAAAATCATATCTTTTTGTTACATAAATTCCAAGATATTTATTTTTTTCATTTGCAATCTTAAAAGGGTATTGTTGTAATATATGTAAGTTATTTCCCATTATTGGCATAAGTTCACTTTTATTCCAATTAATTCTATATCCTGAACACGATCCAAATTGAGTTATTAAATCTAACAAGTTAGGAATACTAATTTCCGGTTTTGTGATATAAAGTAATACATCATCTGCGTATAAAGAGATTTTATTTTCAGTTTCTTTAGTTTCATACCCATATATTTCAGGATGCAATCTCACAGATTTTGCTACTGGTTCTATTGCAAGTGCAAACAGTAGTGGAGATAAAGGGCAACCTTGTCTGCAGCCTCGGAATAAGTTAAATTTAGTTGTTAACATTTGGTTTATTAATATTCTGGCTGTTGGTTTGGTATATAGTAATTTAACCCATGTTATAAACTTCTCCCCCAACTGAAAAAATTCCATAACCGAAAATAAATAAGAACATTCAATCTGATCAAAAGCTTTCTCTGCATCCAGCGAAATAATTGATAAATCCTTATTAATGTTTCTTTTCGAATATATAATATTAAATAATCTTCTCAGGTTGTTTGAGGAATATTGTTTTGGTATAAATCCTGTTTGATCTAAATGAATTAGTTTATTAATCACTGTGTTTAGTCTTTGTGCTAATATTTTTGTTAATATTTTTTGATCAGTATTTAAAAGAGATATAGCTCTATATGACCCTGGATCATCAAGATTTGTATCTAATTTAGGTATGAGGGTTATAATAGATTCATTTAATGTTTCTGGTAATTTCTGTTGTGCATAAATGTGTTCATATAGTGTCTTCAAACGTGGAGCTATCATATAAAATATTTTATAAAATTCTGCTCCAATACCATCTGGTCCTGGAGTTTTACCATTTTTTAATGATCTAATAGTTTCTTCAATTTCTTTAGTAGTTATTTCAATGTTTAATAATTCTCTATCTTCTAAATCCAGTCCTTTTAGATTACAATTTTTTAAAAATGTTTCTACTCCTATCTGATTTTCTTTTGTTTTAGCTGAATATAAATTTTTATAATATTGAAAAAATCTCTCATTTATATCTTTAGTTTGTACTAGTAATTCCCCTTTATCTGATTTAATCCTATAAATTAATTTTTCTCCTTCCAGTTTTCTTAATTGACGAGCCAATAGTTTATGTGGTTTGTCACCAAATTCAAATTGTATTTGTTTAGTATATTGGTATAATTTTACAACTTGGTCCGACTGTATTTTATTTAATTTATATTTCAATGCAAAGATTTTATTATGTTTTATCATAGTTGGATTAACAGCGTTCTCTGTATCTAACTGTTTAATCTCTCTTTCCAATGCCTGTTGTACCTTCCGATTCTATTTATTATAAAATGCTTGAGAAGATATCATAATTCCCCGAACATACGCTTTAAAAGTTTCCCATAAAAGAGACGAAGATATTTCTGGTGTATCGTTTGTTTCAAAGAAAATCTTGATCTGTTTTGTAATATATTCTTGAGTTATTTTGTCCTTTAACATTTGTGGGTTAAATCTCCATTGACCTTGTTTTTCCATTTTACCAGTTATTTTCATCTTAAAAGTTAAAGGTGCATGATCTGAAATTATAATATTATGATATTTTGAATTATACGTAAGTGGAATGAGTTTTAAATCTACCAGAAAATAATCTATTCTTGAATAAGTTTTATGCACAGGTGAGTAAAATGAGTATTCTCGTCCTGTTGGATTTTTCAATCTCCAAACATCTTTAATATTACTAGTGTCTATATGCATTTATTAACTCACTGGAATGCGATTTAAGTTTCCGTTGTTTTGATGATCTATCCAAATAAGGATCTAGTGTGCAATTTAAATCTCCTCCAATTATTAGATTGTGTTGTGATAATTCCGGGATGGTATTAAATTTTTTTTTTTAAAACAGCGGACTATCAAAATTTGGGCCATATACATTGACAAAAATATTTTTTTGTGTGTATAATTCTCCTATTACAATAATATATCTACCGTCACTATCAGTTATTATTGAAGTATGTTTAAATGCGGTGCCTTTACGAATTAATATTGCTACACCTCTAGATTTGTGTGTGAAAGAAGAGTGATATACTTTATCAATCCATTTGGCCTTTAATCTATGTTCTGCCTCTTTTTTAAATGTGTCTCTTGGATGAATGCCACGTCTATTTTAAGTGCTTTTAAATGTGCTAATACCTTACCCCTCTTAATTGGTTTGTTAATACCTTTAACATTCCAACTTCAAAACGTTATTCCTCCATTCCCCATATTCGTATGTAAGTCTTGCATCTTTTATCTAAAGAGATATATAATAGAGCAAATGGTACAGTTCGACATACCAGACCTTACACCTGAACTTCGAATAGACGAATTTCAAAACCCTTGATTTTCTCTCACATATATATCTCCTTTGCATTGATTTATAATTCCACTCAAATGTAAAATAATAATAACCAGAAATAGTATTAAAAAAGGGATAGCTTAAGAGATTAGTAGAGTGCACAAAGAAAGAAAAAACTACATCTAGTATAAGTGTAGTTAGTGTTAGCCATACTAACATGGCTAGCAATCTAAAGACTTCCGTAGTGAATGTTAAATATTTATCCATCTCCATGATTCACTAAAATTATTATTCCAAAAAAAAAATTATTATTTAAACCGGGGGTACTAAACTATGATGTGTACAAAGTTCATAGTCAACTATATAGTATACAAATATACTTGGCTTGAGAGTTTCTGGTTAAACTATGGGCAGAGGTGCCTCCAAAATAGTACTATTCACTGAAAAGTGAAAAGTACTATAGGCAAGGCCCATAGTTTAAACCAGAAACTCGAAAAGGCCAAGGATATTTGTTTTATATTTGGGATCAAACATTTACAAGAATAATTGCTTAAAGTTGAAAAAGAAAAAAACATAAAAAAATGCCCTTTCAAAAAATAGTTGGAGTCACTGCACTTGTCGAACGAGAGGTGGCGCTGTAGCAGCGCGAGCGCGAGAGTTTACATGGCGGAGCTGTGACATTTCCCGACATAGTAAAAGTCGTCATAAAAGTGAGTCATTTTGTAAATAGTACATCGTTGGAGTGTCAGCGTGCCAACCTAAAATAGTTGAAATTATATAAAATCACGTGACGCTCTCTGACCATAGGAATGGATCCCGAATAGTTTATATAATAATAAAAATGTAAAAAATAAAGTTTATAAAAAATTTAAAAAGTAACTATTTACTTAATTCTAAGTTAGTCGGCTATAATTAATTATTAATCAAAAATTAGCAGTTATTAACTCTAATTAATAATGATACCAGTGTATTAAATTTAATATATGTTTATATATGTTAATATATGTTTATTATTAAATTAGTAGTGTTAGTATTCTAATTATTAGTATCCATGGAATAGTCTTCAATCCAAATCTCCTCGATTTTCCCATCCGCCTCCTTCTCCGTCTTCTTTAGATGAAACAAGTCCATAGTCTATTGCAATCTTCAACCAATCATGAAAATACGGTTTAATTGTTCCTTTAATTCATCTTTGAAGACTACATTCAGTCTTTTTCTCGCTCCTTAATCCTTTGGGCAAATTTCAATGTGTCCTCTGGATTTTTAAAATAATGTTCTTCCTGATTGTAGGTGACTCTCAGTGTGGCTGGGTATCTCAGACTGTACTTCAGATTCTTCACTTCCCTCAAAATTCTTTTGGTCTCTTTAAACGCATTTCGTTTCTTGGAGACCTCTGCTGGATAGTCTCGGTCAATGCTGATCGAATCTTCTTCATATTTAAGATTCTTAAATATCTTTAAGAATCATAACTTTATTCATCATATCTTCCAAAACATAATCATACTGGACTTTTACTATAACTTGTCTTGGAGGAGCATCATGCTTTGTATAACGTCTCATTACTCTGTGTGCTCGGGCTAGCAAAGGCTTTTCTTCCTGAGATAAAACCTTTTGTAGTAATTTTGCAGTAAACTCTCGGGTATCTTGATTCTTTTCTCTCCCTTCTCGAATACCCACGATCCTTAGGTTCTGCCTTCTCTGGCGTCCTTCCAGCTCAGTACACTTATCAGTAATTTTGCCCAGTAAGTCGGATGATTGTTGACTTTCTTTGACGAGTGTTTTCGTAGTCTGAGTATTTGTTTCGACTAGTTCTTCAAGGTCTTTTATGGATGTTGATTGTAGCTTAATATCTTCCAGCACAGGTTCCATTTCCATTTCCACCTTTTTTTCAATTATTTCATTCAACTCTTCCATTATACTTGCAAATTTTTCCGTCACTACTTCTGTAATTTCCTTTTGCAGCATTTCTGATAAATCCATAGTCGAAAGATTAATTTCAGACTAACTCCTTCATCTCAATCTTGATTTTGTTCATTTCTTCCATAAAATTCATTTTTTTTTCCAATTCCATCTTTAATTCAAACTTCATTTATTTTTTTAATTCTGCCATTTCTTGCACAAACAAAGATTTTTTATATACATCTTCTAGGGACTGTGTCCTACCTGAGGCCGAGGCTTCAGTCGGGCCTTGTTCTCGTTCAGCCATTTTTTTAATACCGGAGTCTGGATTTCTCCGGAGGTGGGCTGCACTGTGTTGACATTACGGGTCGCACGCCTGATGACGTGACTCACGGCAGCCGGTGTAGAAGCAGCGGATGCAGAAGCAGCAGCAGCAGGTAGGTTTTCTCCCCGTTTTTTTCTCGTTTCTTCACGGAGGTGGCTGGCATTGCCTTCTAGTCCTCCATAGCGCCACCGGAAGTCGGTAGAGGGACTTTTTCTGCATGATTTCACTGACGATCCTGCTTCTTGCGTATGGCCTCCACAGCCTAAAGTTGTAGGACAACTTGTTCTATTTGATCTTATTTGATTGTGTACACCAGGTTGATTGCATCTGTCGAAATGTGGTGGACCATGTGAAGGCTGGAATCTCCCACCCCACTGACGATCCTGACTGCAGCAGATTCTTGTTCTTCAAAACAGTTGACGATTTATTTTATCTTTTCAAAATTTGCAGCATAGTAGAGTACAGCAGAGACCTAGATGTACTAGATGTACCCCACCTAGTCAAAACGGGCTGAGGAGGTAGTGGAATCTCGGGTGCCATTACCTTGACCAACTGCACACGTGACGGTACTTTGTGGAAGATTTTCTTGACATTGGAAACTAGGTAATCGACATTTGGAAACGAGCTACGTATGTGCTTGACAATTCTGTGAAGTCCTTGAGCTAAGCATTTTGGGGAATAGAACTTTAAGAGCATGAGCAGCTTTTTTCATATACGGAGCTGCATCAGTCACAAACAGAAGAACATTCTTGTGTTTTATATCTTCTGGCCAAAGTATAGCAAGTGAAGATGTAAACAACTGAGCAATAGTTGAGCTGTTTGAATTCTCCAATACTTCTAATGTCAAGAAATACTCCTTTGATGGTTGACTTGCCTCCAATGTACCGATGACCACATTGGCAACATATCTCCCCACAGCATCGGTTGTCTCGCCTATTGAGATCCATATTTTGTTGCATGCAACTTCATCTCTAATTTTCTGCACAACAATGTTGAAGTTGCTGTCGACATAATTCTTCCGTAATGATGACTCGCTTGGTATGTGTTCCTCCGTGTATTTCTCTAAAAAAAAAACCTCTGAGAGATTTGTTTTCCAATTTCCACAGTGGAATTCCGGCATCACAGATGACTTGAAAACTCAGATTTGCGACTGGAGCCAGCAGTAAATGTAGCGAGGAGACAAGCTTGGGTATTTCGCTTGTGTAGTCTACACCCCAGCGGTATCAACATTGACTTCTCTAATTTTAGATAGCACTTGTCTTCTCCCTCCTTCCCAGCTCTCCTTCTAGTCCTACTGTCTCTGCCTTTTCCTTTCTTTTTCCTGCCCATTCTTTTATCATCAATTGGCCAATTGGCTTAAGATGCCATTGACTGCATGACAAATGGAACACATGAAACAATCTTTGGTATTTATTTAATAAACCACCATGCAAGGACAATGTATAACTTGTTGGTGAGAAAAAAAAAGATCCATTAGCACCATGTAGAACAGATAACAGAATGTAGATGTATCTTCAATTCCCAACCATGGAGGAAAGGAAGAGAAATATTTATCTCTAGGCTCCCTCCCCAATAAAAATAGCTTGTTTTTCTATATCACGGCCAAAACTTCTAACAACTCATCACTTTCTAAATTCCCGGATATACTTGAATAAGAAAAAGTATACTCTGATTCTATTTTTGCTTTTCTTTGCTGTTTATAGAGGAAATTCTGATCTTTAACTATGTTTTACCAATGGAACTTCAGCAATCAACTACCCCAAACATCCTATCTTCTAATCACCCTCCCCTCAAACTATCTGGTCTCTCTTCCAATTTCGCAGCTTTATATTCCAACCCTTCCTTTCGTCTCCTTCCCAATCACCTACATGCAACTTTGGCTTATGTGTTATGACTTCTGGAGGCCTTCCACTGCTAAAGGCCTGGTTTATCTGTTTAAACTTAAAACAGTAACATTAATATTTTGTGCATTGGTGAGCTCAGTATATCTGCCTTACATTCTTCATAACCATATAACCATATAACAATTACAGCACGGAGACAGGCCCTCTCGGCCCTTCCAGTCCGTGCCGACCATTTGTTTTCCCCTAGTCCCATCTACCTGCACTCAGACCATACCCCTCCATTCCGTTCACGTCCCTATACCTATCCACTTTACTTTTAAATGTTAAAATCGATCCTGCCTCCACCACCTCTGCTGGAAGCTCATTCCACACAGCCACCACCCTCTGAGTAAAGAAGTTCCCCCTCACGTTACCGCTAAACTTCTGTCCCTTAATTCTCATGTCATGCCCACTTGTTTGAATCTTCCCTACCCTCAATGGGAAAAGCTTATCCACGTCAACTCTGTCTATCCCTTTCATCATTTTAAAGACCTCAATCAAGTCACCCCTTAACCTTCTGCGCTCCAAAGAATAAAGACCTAACTTGTTCAACCTTTCTCTGTAACATAGTTGCTGGAACCCTGGCAACATTCTAGTAAATCTCCTCTGTACTCTCTCTATTTTGTTGACATCCTTCCTATAACTAGGCGACCAAAATTGTACACCATACTCCAGAATTGGTCTTACCAATGCCTTGTACAATTTTAACATTACTTCCCTACTCCTATATTCAATGCTCTGATTTATAAAGGCCAGCACACCAAAGGCTTTCTTTACCACCCTATCTACATGCAATTCCACCTTCAGGGAACTATGCACAGTTATTCCTAGATCCCTCTGTTCCACAGCATTCCTCAATTCCCTACCATTTACCATGTACGTCCTATTTTGATTTGTCCTGCCAAGATGTAGCACTTCACACTTATCAGCATTAAACTCCATCTGCCATCTTTCAGCCCACTTTTCCAAATGGCCCAAATCTCTCTGTAGACTTTGAGAATCTACTTCATTATCCACAATACCACCTATCTTAGTATCATCTGCATACTTACTTATCCAATTTTCCACCCCATCATCCAGATCATTGATGTACATGACAAACAACAGTGGACCCAACACAGATCCCTGAGGCACCCCACTGGTCACCGGCTTCCAACCTGACAAACAGCCATCCACCATTACTCTCTGACATCTCCCATTCAGCCACTGTTGAATGCATCTTGCTACTCCGCCATTAACACCCAAAGATTGAACCTTCTGAACCAACCTTCCATGGGGAACCTTGTCAAAGGCCTTACTGAAATCCATATAGACAACATCCACTGCTTTAACCCTCATCAATTACCCTAGTTACCGCTTCAAAAAATTCAAGAAGGTTTGTCAAACATGACCTTCCAGGCACAAATCCATGTTGACTGTTCCTGATCAGACCCTGTTTATCCAGATGCTTATATATATTATCTCTAAGTATCCTTTCCATTAATTTGCCCACCACTGACGTCAAACTAATAGGTCTATAATTGCTAGGTTTATTCTTTGAACCCTTTTTAAACAATGGAACAACATGCGCAGTACGCCAATCCTCCGGCACTATTCCCGTTTCTAATGACATTTGAAATATTTCTGTCATAGCTCCTGCTATTTCTACACTAACTTCCCTCAATGTCCTAGGGAATATCCTGTCAGGACCTGGAGACTTATCCACCTTTATATTTTTCAAAAGTGTCAGTACTTCCTCCTCTTTGAATCTCATAGTTTCCATAGCTACTCTACTTTTTTTCCCTTACCTCACAGAGTTCAATATCCTTCTCCTTGGTGAATACCGAAGAAAAGAAATTGTTCAATATCTCCCCCATCTCTTTTGGCTCTGCAGATAGCTGTCCATTCTGGTTCTCTAATGGTCCAATTTTATCCCTCGTTATCCTTTTGCTATTAATATAGCTGTAGAAACCCTTTGGATTTACTTTCACCTTTCTTGCCAAAGCAACCTCATATCTTCTTTTAGCCTTCCTAATTTCTTTCTTAAGATTCTTTTTACATTCTTTATACTCCTCTAGCACCTCATTTACTCCATGCCTCCTATAATTATTGTAGATATCTCTCTTTTTTCGAAACAAGTGTCTAATTTCCCTTGAAAACCATGGCTCTTTCCAATTTTTACTATTTCCTTTCAACCTAACAGGGACATAAAGATTCTGTACTCTTACAATTTCCCCTTTAAATGTCCTCCATTTCTCTTCTACATCCTTCCCATGAAACAAAGTGTCCCAATTCACTCCTTTAAAATCCTCATGCATTCCCTCAAAGTTAGCCTTTCTCCAATCAAAAATCTCCACTCTAGGTCCTGTTCTGACTCGCTCCATAATTATTTTGAAACTAATGGTATTGTGATCACTGGTCCCGAAGTGCTCACCAACGCATACCTCCGTCACCTGTCCTGCCTCATTTCCTAACAGGAGGTCCAGCACTGCCCCTTCTCTGGTCTGTACCTCTATGTACTGCTGCAAAAAACTATCCTGCACACATTTTACAAACTCCAAACCATCCAGCCCATTTACAGAATCTGTTTCCCAGTCTATTTTTGGGAAATTGAAATCTCCCACAATCACTACCTTGTGCTTACTACTAATATCTGCTATCTCCTTACATATTTGCTCTTCCAATTCTCGCTCCCCATTTGGCGGTCTATAGTACACCCCTAAAAGTGTTGCTACACCGTTCCCACTTCTCAGTTCCACCCAAATAGCCTCCATAGACGAGCCCTCTAATCTATCCTGCCAAAGCACTGCTGTAATATCCTCTCTGACAAGCAATGCAACACCTCCACCTCTGGTCCCTCCAATTCTATCACCCCGGAAGCAACGAAATCCTGGAATATTTAGTTTCCAATCACAGCCCTCCTGCAACCATGTTTCACTGATTGCCACAACACCATATTTCCAGGTGTCAATCCAGGCTCTAAGTTCATCCACCTTACTTACAATGCTCCTAGCATTAAAATATGCACATTTTATAAACCCACCATCCTTTATTCTCTGTCTATTATCTTTTTCATCTTTCTCGCCTACATTTTGGGTCCGAGTGCTTCCCTTCTCTGCCTCTTGTCCCACACCCTGTCCCCTAGCCCCCTCTACCCGAGTCCCTCCCCCCAGCCTTTCTAGTATAAAGTCTCCCCAGTAGCCTTTGCAAATCTCCCTGCCAGGATATTGGTCCCCTTCGGGTACCTATTTTCCAGTTGTACGGTCACAGGGGTACTCTCTAGCCCCTGCCTCTGCCCCTTGCCCTTCCTAACCGTGACCCACTTGTCTGCCTCCTGTGGTCTGGGAGTGACTGCCTCCCTGTAGCTCCTCTCTATTACCTCCTCACTCTCCCTGACCAGACGGAGGTCGTCGAGCTGCTGCTCCAGGTTCCTAACACGATCCTTTAGGAGCCCCATCTCGACACACCTGGCGCAGATGTGTACGTCTGGAGGGCTATCAGATTCCCTGACCTCCCACATCTGACATCCAGAACAGTACACTGCCCTGGCCTTCATACTGCCCCCCCCCTACACAGGATACAATAGCAACACAATATAAAATCACTACAAACTGCTGGGATCTGACTGTAAATCAGCTGCTATTCCCTAGTCCACTTCCCACCAATCAGCTGCTTTCCCTAGTCCACTTCCCACCAATCAGCGGCTTCCTCAAAAAAACCCACTTCTCCAAATGGAATGTTATGGATTTGGGTAAAAAGCTCCTCCCCCTCCTCCTCTTCCAACGGCTCCTGTGGGCCTCTGAAAAAAACAAGCCCCGCGCTAGATTTTACAGCTTACCGCTCGGGTGTCGCTCCTCCCCCTCCTCCTCTTCCAACGGCTCCTGTGGGCCTCTGAAAAAACAAGCCCCGCGCTGGATTTTATAGCTTACCGGTCGGGTGTCGCTCCTCCCCTCCTCCTCTTCCAACGGCTCCTGTGGGCCTCTGAAAAAAACAAGCCCCGCGCTGGATTTTATAGCTTACCGGTCGGGTGTCGCTCCTCCCCCTCCTCCTCTTCCAACGGCTCCTGTGGGCCTCTGAAAAAAACAAGCCCCGCGCTGGATTTACAGCTTACCGCTCGGGTGTCGCTCCTCCCCCTCCTCCTCTTCCAACGGCTCCTGTGGGCCTCTGAAAAAACAAGCCCCGCGCTGGATTTTATAGCTTACCGGTCGGGTGTCGCTCCTCCCCCTCCTCCTCTTCCAACGGCTCCTGTGGGCCTCTGAAAAAACAAGCCCCGCGCTGGATTTTATAGCTTACCGGTCGGGTGTCGCTCCTCCCCCTCCTCCTCTTCCAACGGCTCCTGTGGGCCTCTGAAAAAACAAGCCCCGCGCTAGATTTTAATCCTTACCGGTCGGGTGTCGCTCCTCCCCCTCCTCCTCTTCCAACGGCTCCTGTGGGCCTCTCAGGTGAATATGACAGATGAATATGTTTAATATTTCTACACTTACCCTCCAGTGATGAAACCAGGGGATGACAATATCAGTGTAAGCTCTTTTTTTCATTTCCAAACTGAATTGTCTATTTCTATCTCCTTTCCATAAGCAAGATTGCCCTGGCAGGCCTATTGTTTCATCCTACTTCTCCCCCACTAAACAAATCTCCATATACAAGATAGATTCTGTCTTGTTCCCCCTTTGTCCAGTCCCTTCTAACCTACACTACATACCCTTCACCACTTCAATAACTTTTAATTCCATAACCCCATCACCTCATTTTTATGATTGCCTTCAATTGCCTTTACACCTCCAATACTCACAAGGAAGAGCTCTTTTTTTTCTTCAATGGAGACCCAATCGGTTCCCCTAAACTAACATTCTCCTCCGCCTGGCAAACTTGTCCTTACCGCTAACAACTTCTCATTTGCAAGTTAAAGAAGTAGCTGTGGGCCCAAGCTTTGGCTGCCTTTTTGTTGGATACATTGAACACTCCTTGTTCCAAATGTACTTAGCTCCATTCCCCAACTTTCTCTGCAACATTGATTGCATCGGGCCGGCCTCCTGAACTCGTGCAAAATGCATTGATTGCCTCAACACCACTAGCTTCTACCCTTTCCTGTCCTCACCCCTTAGAGTATTGCGTACAGTTTTGGTCTCCTAATCTGAGGAAAGACATTCTTGCCATAGAGGGAGTACAGAGAAGGTTCACCAGACTGATTCCTGGGATGGCACGACTTCCATATGAAGAAAGACTGGATAGACTTGGTTTGTACTCGCTGGAATTTAGAAGATTGAGAGGTGATCTCATAGAGACTTAGAAAAATTTTTAAAGGGTTGAACAGGCTAGATGCAGGAAGATTGTTCCAGATGTTGGGGAAATCCAGGACAAGGGGTCACAGTTTAAAGATAAGGGGGAAGTCTTTTAGGACCGAAATGAGAAAATCGTTTTTCACACAGAGAGTGGTGAATCTGTGGAATTCTCTGCCACAGAAGGTAGTTGAGGCCAGTTCGTTGGCCATATTTAAGAGGGAGTTGGATGTGGCCCTTGTGGCTGAAGGGATCAGGGGGTATGGAGAGAAGGCAGGTACGGGATACTGAGTTGGATGATCAGCCATGATCATATTGAATGGCGGTGCAGGCTTGAAGGGCCGAATGGCCTGCTCCTGCACCTAATTTCAATGTTTCTATGTTAGAGACTTTTTTCCGCAACTCCATGGTTCACTCAACCTGCCCCTTTCATCCCAGTTTGGCAAAAGAATAAATCAGGGAAGGTAGTGCATCCATGGATAACAAGGGAAATCAGGGATAGTATCAAAACAAGAGATGAAGCATACAAATTAGCCAGAAAAAGCAACCTACCAGAGGACTGGGAGAAATTCAGAGTCCAGCAGAGGAGGGCAAAGGGTTAATTAGGAAAGGGAAAATAGATTATTAAAGAAAACTGGCAGGGAACATAAAAACTGACTGCAAAAGTTTTTATAGATATGTAAAGGGAAAAAGATTAGTTAAAACTTACAAAATTCTTAAGGGGTTGGACAGGCTAGATGCAGGAAGATTGTTCCCGATGTTGGGGAAGTCCAGAACAAGGGGTCACAGTTTAAGGATAAGGGGGAAATCTTTTAAGACCGAGATGAGAAAAACATTTTTCACACAGAGAGTGGTGAATCTCTGGAATTCTCTGCCACAGAAGGTAGTTGAGGCCAGTTCATTGGCTATATTTAAGAGGGAGTTAGATGTGGCCCTTGTGGCTAAAGGGATCAAGGGGTATGGAGAGAAAGCAGGTACAGGATAATGAGTTGGATGATCAGCCATGATCATATTGAATGGCGGTGCAGGCTCGAAGGGCCGAATGGCCTACTCCTGCACCTATTTTCTATGTTTCTATGTTTCTCAGGTACTTTTCTTGAAACCACAGGGAATCTTAATACCTGTCCCTTCACCTCTCGCATTTCGGACCCTAATGGCTCTTGAATGTCCACATGTATCTCTTCAAATCTCTACTGCATTTAGCGCTCCTGATGCGGTCTTCATTACATCGGCGAGACCAAGTGTAGACGAGGCACCGCTGTCGCTGAACACTTAAGCTATGTCCCCAAGGCCTGTTGGATCTCCAGGTTGTGATCCATTTAAACTCCCCTTCCTATTCACATTCCTATAATGACCTTTCATCCTTGGATTCCACCATTGCCAGAGTGAAACCACATGGAAACCTCGAATTCCACGAGCAGCTTGCAACCCAATGGTAGACAATAGACAATAGGTGTAGGAATAGGCCATTCGGCCCTTCGAGCCAGCACCGTCATTCAATGTGATCATGGCTGATCATCCACAATCAGTACCTCGTTCTTACCTTCTCCCCATATCCCCTGACACCGCTATCTTTAAGAGCCCTATCTAGCTTTCTCTTGAAAGTATCCAGAGAACCGGCCTCCACCACCCACTGGGGCAGAGAATTCCACAGACACACAAATCTCTGTGAGAAAAAGTGTTTCCTCGCCTCCATTCTAAATGGCTTACCCCTTATTCTTCAACTGTGGCCCCTGGTTCTGGACTCTCCCAACATCTGGAACATGTTTCTTGCCTCTAGCTTGTCCAAATAAGATCCCCTCTCATCATTCTAAACTCCAGAGTATACAAGCCCAGCCGCTTCATTCTCTCAGCATATGACAGTCCCGCCATCCCAGAAATTGACCTTGTAAACCTACACTGCACTCCCTCAAGAGCAAGATTATCCTTCCTCAAATTAGGGGACCAAAACTGCACACAATACTCCAGGTGTGGTCTCACTAGGGCCCTATTCAACTGCAGAAGGACCTCTTTGCTCCTATACTCAACTCATCTTCAGCTCATCTGCCATTTCCCTTTTCTCCATAATAAATTCACCTTTTTCAGTCTTCAAGGGTCCAACTTTGGTCTGAAGTATTTTTTTCCTCTTCACATACCATATAATATAACCATATAACCATATAACAATTACAGCACGGAAACAGGCCCTCTCGGCCCTTCCAGTCCGTGCCGACCATTTGTTTTCCCCTAGTCCCATCTACCTGCACTCAGATCATACCCCTCCATTCCCTTCACGTTCATATACCTATCCACTTTACTTTTAAATGTTAAAATCGATCCTGCCTCCACCACTTCTGCTGGAAGCTCATTCCACACAGCCACCACCCTCTGAGTAAAGAAGTTCCCCCTCACGTTACCCCTAAACTTCTGTCCCTTAATTCTCATGTCATGCCCTCTTGTTTGAATCTTCCCTACCCTCAATGGGAAAAACTTATCCACGTCAACTCTGTCTACCCCTTTCATCATTTTAAAGACCTCAATCAAGTCCCCCCTTAACCTTCTGCGCTCCAAAGAATAAAGACCTAACTTGTTCAACCTTTCTCTGTAACATAGTTGCTGGAACCCTGGCAACATTCTAGTAAATCTCCTCTGTACTCTTACTATTTTGTTGACATCCTTCCTATAATTAGGCGACCAAAATTGTACACCATACTCCACAATTGGTCTTACCAATGCCTTGTACAATTTTAACATTACTTCCCTACTCCTATATTCAATGCTCTGATTTATAAAGGCCAGCACACCAAAGGCTTTCTTTACCACCCTATCTACATGCGATTCCACCTTCAGGGAACCATGCACAGTTATTCCTAAATCCCTCTGTTCCACAGCATTCCTCAATTCCCTACCATTTACCATGTACGTCCTATTTTGATTTGTCCTGCCAAGATGTAGCACTTCACACTTAACAGCATTAAACTCCATCTGCCATCTTTCAGCCCACTTTTCCAAATGGCCCAAATCTCTCTGTAGACTTTGAAAATCTACTTCATTATCCACAACACCACCTATCTTAGTATCATCTGCATACTTACTTATCCAATTTTCCACCCCATCATCCAGATCATTGATGTACATGGCAAACAACAGTGGACCCAACACAGATCCCTGAGGCACCCCACTGGTCACCGGCTTCCAACCTGACAAACAGCCATCCACCATTACTTTCTGACATCTCCCATTCAGCCACTGTTGAATTCATCTTGCTACTCCGCCATTAACACACAAAGATTGAACCTTCTTAACCAACCTTCCATGGGTGTAAGGAAGGCTCAAAGACACCTTAAAGTCTTCAGTACTTTTATTAAACATACATCATATATAGCCCTGGCTGTACGTGGTCTGTCACGATCACCAGAGAGCGAGCTAGGGGCGTGTGGGTTGCAATTATACTAAATGGTGGGGGGAGTGGTTAGCATGGACATCGTTACTATCAATTAAAGGTGTACACACATATCATCTACAATGGGGAACCTTGTCAAAGGCCTTACTGAAATCCATATAGACAACATCCACTGCTTTACCCTCATCAATTTCCCTAGTTACCGCTTCAAAAAATTCAAGAAGGTTTGTCAAACATGACCTTCCAGGCACAAATCCATGTTGACTGTTCCTGATCAGACCCTGTTTATCCAGATGCTTATATATATTATCTCTAAGTATCCTTTCCATTAATTTGCCCACCACTGACGTCAAACTAATAGGTCTATAATTGCTAGGTTTATTCTTTGAACCCTTTTTAAACAATGGAACAACATGCGCAGTACGCCAATCCTCCGGCACTATTCCCGTTTCTAATGACATTTGAAATATTTCTGTCAAAGCTCCTGCTATTTCTACACTAACTTCCCTCAGTGTCCTAGGGAATATCCTGTCAGGACCTGGAGACTTATCCACTTTTATATTTTTCAAAAGTGTCAGTACTTCCTCCTCTTTGAATCTCATAGTTTCCATAGCTACTCTACTTTTTTCCCTTACCTCACAGAGTTCAATATCCTTCTCCTTGGTGAATACCGAAGAAAAGAAATTGTTCAATATCTCCCCCATCTCTTTTGGCTCTGCAGATAGCTGTCCATTCTGGTTCTCTAATGGTCCAATTTTATCCCTCGTTATCCTTTTGCTATTAATATAGCTGTAGAAACCCTTTGGATTTACTTTCACCTTTCTTGCCAAAGCAACCTCATATCTTCTTTTAGCCTTCCTAATTTCTTTCTTAAGATTTCTTTTTACATTCTTTATACTCCTCTAGCACCTCATTTACTCCATGCCTCCTATAATTATTGTAGATATCTCTCTTTTTTCTAAACAAGTGTCCAATTTCCCTTGAGAACCATGGCTCTTTCCAATTTTTACTATTTCCTTTCAACCTAACAGGGACATAAAGATTCTGTACTCTTACAATTTCCCCTTTAAATGTCCTCCATTTCTCTTCTACACCCTTCCCATGAAACAAAGTGTCCCAATTCACTCCTTTAAAATCCTTACGCATTCCCTCAAAGTTAGCCTTTCTCCAATCAAAAATCTCCACCCTAGGTCCAGTTCTGACTCTCTCCATAATTATATTGAAACTAATGGTATTGTGATCACTGGTCCCGAAGTGCTCACCAACGCATACCTCCGTCACCTGACCTGCCTCATTTCCTAACAGGAGGTCCAGCACTGCCCCTTCTCTGGTCGATACCTCTATGTACTGCTGCAAAAAACTATCCTGCACACATTTTACAAACTCCAAACCATCCAGCCCATTTACAGAATGTGTTTCCCAGTCTATTTTTGGAAAATTGAAATCTCCCACAATCACTACCTTGTGCTTACTACTAATATCTGCTATCTCCTTACATATTTGCTCTTCCAATTCTCGCTCCCCATTTGGCGGTCTATAGTACACCCCTAAAAGTGTTGCTACACCGTTCCCACTTCTCAGTTCCACCCAAATAGCTTCCCTAGATGAGCCCTCTAATCTATCCTGCCAAAGCACTGCTGTAATATCTTCTCTGACAAGCAATGCAACACCTCCCCCTCTGGTCCCTTTTTACCTAAAAAAGCTTTTACTATCCTCCTTTATATTCTTGGCTAGCTTACCTTCTTACCTCATCTTTTCTCCCCATATTGCCATTTTAGTTATCTTCTGTTGCTCTTTAAACTTTACCCAATCCTCTTGCTTCCCGATCATCTTTGCTACGTTGTACTTTTATTTTAATTTTATACTGTCCCTGACGTCCCTTGTCAGCCACAGTTCCCCCTTACTCCCCTTGGAATCTTTCTTCCTCTTTGTAGGAACATTCAATACTCCAATATCAGATAATTACCCCGCTACCCACCCCCCCCCCTCTATTTTTAAAATGTCCTGCGCCACCCCTGCCCAACCCCGGTGTGCACACATTTCTCCTACCGCCCCGGACACCCTGTTCTTTTCTCCTCCCTCCGTACACTCATCTCCCACCACTCCCATTCCTGAATTCGCCATTTTATCCCACCCCCCCCCCCCCCCCCCCATCTTTCCCCACCCACGTCCTCTTCTCTTCCACCTATATCTCTACCCCTAGCTCACTTGTTTCTTCATCTGGCACTTTTGCATATCCTTTTCATCTCTAGCCTTTGTTGCTATCTCCATCCATCAACACAACCCGCCTGCCCCATTCTACTATGTTCATCTTTTCAGTTGGACCCAAGGAACTGCGGATGCTGGAATCTTAAGCAAAAAAACAGCGCTGAAATATCTTAGCAGGTATGGCAGCTTCTCTGGAGAACATGGATAGGCAACTAAAGGGTCTGAAGAAGGGTAGTGACCCCCGAAACATCGCCTGTCCATGTTCTCCAGAGATGCGCCTGGCTTGCTGAGTTACTCCATCCCTTTTTCTTTCCACATATCACTTGCCACGTTTTGCACCACAACCAGCTTCTGTCTCCATTTTAAGCTCTATTTTAGCTAGATTTTAGTAAATTCTCTCACCAATGAAGATTCCTTCTGCTTTTCGTACTGCTTCCACGGAATTTGATGCTTCAAGGATACTGTCAAGTCCATAACCTGATTTTTTTTAAAGTGTACAGATTTTTAGTGAAATGGGTGCAGGGTATGATTGTTGGTACCCTGAATGTCATTCTGAAATCTGAGACTAAATATTCGTATCTGTGTATTTGGCTGTGATCTGTGACTGACTGAATTTACATGAAGAAATTAATCAATTGAGGGACAGCTTGATACAAAGTTAAGTTGACAGTGTATATAGGAATTATGAATATAAAGGTTTGCATTCTTGCTCATAGAATCTTCAATTGGTCCAGTTGTTAAAAATTTGAATTTTCATCTTTACTTTCAACTCATTCTAAGGCTTGTCCCACCTTTAAATTTCAATGGCACCAAGTTGAGTTGAGTTTATTGTCAAATGCATAAGTACGGTGAGGTATATATACATTGAAAATCATTTTTGCAGTTGCATTGTGGGCGCATAGATTCCAGCAATACACAAAAGTATATATACACACACATTAAAAATAAATATTGCAAGACAGTGAAAAGAAGAGAAATACGACTAGTGTAAAACAATAAGAAAACCAGTCCTTGGTAGTACAAGAGGTGGTCCATTGTGTTCAGTTGCAGGATTAGGATTAGGGTTGTGCAGGTCAGTTCAAGAACCTAATTTTGTACGAAAGGAGCAGTTTCTGAGCCAGGTGAATGAGAATTCAGGCTTCAGTCCTTCTGCCTGACAGTAGAAGTGAGAAGAGAGCATGGCCCAGATAGTGGGGATCATTCCCACTGCCTTAAGTTAATACCTCAGGCACCTGGACTTCAACACTCAGTATTTCTCCACTGCGGGTTTCTTTGGCATTGGTGATGTGCTTACCAGTGCACTGACACACGCAATAAGCCAAATTATGCCACTCCTCTAATCTTTCTCTTTGTGCATGCTCAATTTTTTCAGTATGTGGCCAGCTCCCTTTGAATCTCCTTCTACCACTCCTCTTAACTTTGTATTCCAGATCCTAACAGTTGCCACACATATAAATGTTTTCACAAGCCACATTTACTTTTCAAAAACAAGAAGTTTCTTTTGTTGCGTCACAAGAGAATGCAGATGCTGGAATCTAGAGCAAAAACAAAGTGCTTGAGGAACTCATAAGTTCACATTTACTCAGATTCATCTGCCATTCCTCAGTCCACTTTTGTAACTGATGTTTCTACTGCTGTATATTTTGTGAGCCTTCCTTATTGTCCACGACCCCAACAATCTTAGCATCATCTGCAAATTTACTATCCAACCCGTCGACTTTTACATCCGTAATTTATATAGACACAAACAGCAGCGGTCCCAGAACAGGTCTATGTGAACTCTGTTAATCACAGATCTCCAACCTGTATATTGTCCTTCCACCACAACCTGGTCTTCTGTCAGTAAACCAATTCCGAATCCTTACGACCAAATCACAGTTAATCTTGTGCTTTTTAATGACTCTATAATCCCAACCAGTTCTAACACCCTGCACTGGGTTGCTTTTGCTACACTTATTTGTGACCTTTTCATTCCTTTGCCATCCTGTGTATATAAAATAATTTTGGATGAATGTGGAGAAATTTCATCCTGCAGCTTTTGCTATTTAAAGCACTGTTATTGAGTAAGTAGAGTACAATAGATATTAAGACAAAAGATAAAATGACGGGGAAAGAGAGAGAGAGAAATATTTAAACTTGATCACTGTGCAGCAAAATTTCATTTTATGCACATTGATCATCCTATCCACAGCCAAGTTTAGAAATGTAACTGTCATAAGCAAATTTATTGACTTTTCTTTGTAATCTTGTCTGGAGATATCTCTGCACTTTGTTTAGCTTTATTCACCTTGTCATTTTGAAACACAGCTTTTTTTTAAAGTAGTTTTTGTTTTATCTGCTTCCCCCCTCCCCCCCCCCCCCCCCCCCACCCCCCCCCCCCCCCCCAGTAATGAAGATGACTTTGATCTGTTGAATACTTAGTGTATCGAAAAATTGTACTGCTACTAATCCAGTAATGCAATGGGGGAAAGGATGTTCCAAATAGGATTCAATTTCAAAATGATAATAGTGAAATTAAGGATTCCATTTATTCTGTATTTTACTTCAGCATCCATGGTAGGTTGCGCAGAACAAGCTTGCATCCACTTGAGTAAAGAAGGCATGGGGTCATCTATGACATTTAGCAAAGGAATTAGCAACAGTTTGATGAAAACTATTTCCACAGTTGAGAGGGTCCATACAATTAAAGCTATTTTGTTCACAAATAACAATGGATATCATAAAATCTTCTTCCACATAAAGTTTGAGAATAAGTTAAATTTTAAAAAAATGATTGAGAATTGTATTATTGAATTTGAGTACAAATGAATGTCTTTCACACGCTAACTGCCAGTGAAACAGGAGAGATGCTGAATGACCCTCTTCAATTTGTGTGTAATGTTTTGCCAATGCCCAGTCTAATGTTGACAAGAAGCAAAAACGTGGCTCAAATGATGTTCACCTTTTCTCCACTTGCACTTTGGATTGGTGCCTGGAGTTGCAAGATGGAGACTGCCTATCCCTTAAACCCCTGTCACACTTACGTGTCCTTGGCACGCTAATTACGTGACCTCATGGTCACGTTGAGGCGAGACGGTCCTTCGAAGGTCGCGCGCAATTTCATGCGCCCGCACAGCCGTCTGGAGCGCGTGACGTCATTTGAAGATAGACACAAAATGCTGGAGTAACTCAGCGGGTACACAAAAGGCAGGAGAAACTCAGCGGGTGCAGCAGCATCTAAGGAGCGAAGGAGATAGGCGACGTTTCGGGTCGAGACCCTTCTTCAGACTGGTCAGATATCAGGGAAACGAGAGATATAGATGGTGATGTGGAGAGATAAAGAACAATGAATGAAAGATATGCAAAAAAGTATCGATGATAAAGGGAACAAGCCATTGTTTGTGGTGAGAAAATGAGAAGCTGGTGCGAATAGGGTGGGGGAGCGAGATAGAGAGAGAGGGAATGCCAGGGCCTGAGAGCTGAGGGAGAGGTGGGAAGGGGAGGAGACAGCAAGGGTTAACAGAATTGAGAAAATTCAATTCAGGAAGAAGGGTCTCGACCCGAAACGTCGCCTATCTCCTTCGCTCCTTAGATGCTGCTGCACCCGCTGAGTTTCTCCAGCTTTTTGTGTACCCCCTGAGAAAATTCAATGTTCAAGCCCAAAGGATGCAGACTCCCCAAGCGGAATATGAGGTGCTGTTCCTCCAACTTGCCGTGTTGCTCACTCTGGCCGTGGAGGAGGGCCAGGACCGAGAGGTCGGATACAGAATGGGAGGGGGAGTTGAAGTGCTGAGCCACCGGGAGGTCGGGTTGGTTAATGCAGACCGAGCAGAGGTGTTCGGCGAAACGATCGCCAAGCCTCCGCTTGGTCTCACCGATATAGATCATCTGGCATCTGGAGCAGCGGATGCAGTAGATGAGGTTGGAGGAGGTGCAGGTGAACCTCTGTCGGACCTGGAAGGACTGCTTGGGTCCCTGAAAGGAGTGGAGGGGGGAGGTGAAGGGGCAAGTGTAGCATTTCTTGCGGTTGCAAGGGAAAGTGCCCGGGGATGGGGTAGAGCGGGAGGGAAGGGAAGAATTGACAAGGGAGTTGCGGAGGGAGCAGTCTTTGCGGAAGGCAGACGGGGGGAGATGGGAAGACGTGGCGAGTGGAGGGGTCACGTTGGAGGTGGCGAAACTGGCGGAGGACTGTGTGTTGTATTTGCCGGCTGGTGGGGTGAAAGGTGAGGACCAGGGGGACTCTGCCCTGTTTGCGAATGGGGGAATGGGGAGAGAGGGCAGTGTTGCGGGGTATGGAGGAGACCCTGGTGCGAGCCTCATCTATAGTGGGGGAGGGGAATCCCCGTTCTCTGAAGAATGAGGCCATTTTTGATGACCTGGTGTGGAACACCTCATCCTGGGACCAGATGCGACGTAGACGGAGGGATTGGGAATAGGGGATGGAGTCCTTACAGGAAGCAGGGTGGGAGGAAGAGTGGTCCAGGTAGCTGTGGGAGTTAGTTGGTTTGTAGTGGATGTCGGTCAGGAGTGTATCACCTGCAATAGAGATGGTGAGGACAAGGAATGGTAGGGAAATGTCGGAAATGGTTCAAGTGTATTTGAGTGCCGGATGGAAGTTGGTGGTGAAATGGATGAAGTCAGTCAGCTGTGTGTGGGTGCAGGAGGTGACACCAAAGCAGTCGTCGATGTACCCGACGAAGAGGCAAGCGTAGCTGGGGCCCATGCATGTGCCCATAGCTACGCCTTGTGTTTGGAGGAAATGGGAGGAGTCAAAAGAGAAGTTATTGAGGGTGAGGACCAACTCCGCTAGGCGGAGGAGGGTGTCAGTGGACGGGTATGGGTTGCTCCTCTGGTCGAGGAAGAACCGGAGGGCTTTGAGACCGTCCTGGTGGGAGATGGAGGTGTAGAGTGACTGGACGTCCATGGTAAAGATGAGAGGATGGGGGCCTGGAGAATGGAATGCGCGGAGCCGATGGAGAGTGTCTGAGGTGTCTTGAACAAAGGTGGGGAGGGATTTAACAAAGGGGGATAGGATGGCGTCGAGGTATGTGGAAATGTGTTCGGTGGGGCACGAACAGGCAGAGACAATGGGTCTGCCAGGGTAGTCTGCGGCATCTCTGGAGAGAAGCAATGGGTGATGTTTCGTGTCGAGACTCTGAAAGAAGGGTCTTGACCCGAGACGTCACCCATTGCATCTCTCCAGAGATGCCGCCGGTCCCGCTGAGTTACTCCAGCATTTTGTGTCCATCTTCAATTTTCTTGGCCCCGCTCTGGGAGTAGCAGTGGGGGCGGATCCGGACCGCAATGGCCGTGAGCCCCAGGCCGAGCTCGGCGATCGTTTGCCTGCTTCTGCTGCTGTTGGAGGTGAGACGTTGCGGCGCGCTACGGTCTTGGGCCTGTCCCACTTTGGCCGTCAGTTACGTGGCAGTCCGTTGGCGCGCGAGGATTTTGTTCGTTACAAACATTTTGGAGCCCCGCGCGATACCCCTCCACGCTTCTCAGTGGAGGGGTACCACCGGCCCCGCGCGGCCACATGATGCCCGTGTGCCTCAACGCGACGACGAGGTCACGTAATTTGCGTGCCAAGGACACATAAGTGAGACAGGCCCTTTATATTACACATGTACCTGGGATTCCACAGCGAGTAAAGCCTTTGAGTGCTTACTCTCCAAAACATTCAACTATCGGCTTCTGCCAGTATTCTAGATAGCCACCGTACAAAGTTGAGTTTAAAACCAAAACTGTTCTGCATTTCATCTCGAGACTCTGAAAATATTTTCCTCCATAGTCACTGTAAAATAAAAGTAGAAGATGAGAAGCAATTTTCTTCACATAAAAATGACAAGTTATGAATGCTTAGTTTCAGATTTCCTGGGTTCTTTAAATGACAGCTGATATAGCTAATGAAAACCAAACACTTTTGTGCTGTGGTAAGTTATTGCATCTTCATTTTCATCTTAAGTACAATAACATCAGGGTTAAAACCTGGAATGGAATGCTGAATTCAATTATGTACTTTTTTGATGGTGACAACACGTAATTCACCACTATTTTTGATAATACTAATTCTAAGGATCTAAGATGTTAACTGGTTTTCCATCAAATGTTTCCCCCTCTACCCTCAAGCTCTTTTCACATTTTTAACCAGTCCCTGCAAACATGTACTGTCCCTGCCTGCTTCAAAGTCTCCACAATTGTCCCTGTACCCAAAAAGACAAGGATTACTGATCTTAAAGACTACAGGCCTGTCGTACTGACCTGTAGTCATGAAGACCTTTGAAAGACTCATGCTGGCCAAGCTGAAAAATATCATGAACCCCCTGCTGGACCCTCTGCAGTTTGCATACCGTGCCACTAGATCAGTGGATGACGTAGTCAAAGGTACACAAAAATGCTGGAGAAACTCAGCGGGTGCAGCAGCATCTATGGAGCGAAGGAAATGGGCAACGTTTCGGGCCGAAACCCTTCCTCAGACGACGCAGTCAACCTTGGCCTGCACTTCATCCTCCAGCATCTGGACTGCCAGGGGATCGATGCAAGGGTTTTGTTTCTGGATTTTAGCTCTGCATTCAACACCATTGTGTCATAGCTACTACACTCCAAACTCTCCCAGTTGACTGTGCCTTAACCCCTCTGTCAGCGGGTCACCAACTTTCTGACAGACAGGAAGCAGCATGTGAGGCTGGAAAAGCACATCTCGGACCCGCAAACGCTCAGCATAGGAGCACCGCAAGGCTGCGTACTCTCCCCTCTCCTTCACTCTCTCAACACCAACGACTGCGCCTCCACAGACTCCTCTGTCAAGCTTCTAAAGTTTGCGGACGACACAACCCTGATTGGACTGATCCAGGATGGGAGGAATCCGGCGACAGACAGGAAGTGACACAGTTGGCGTCCTGGTTCCGTAGCAACAACCTAGAGCTCAATGCTCTTAAGACGGTGGAATTAATAATTGACTTTAGGAGAGCTCCCCTTTTCCTCCCCCAACTCACCAACAACAACACCGCAGTCACATCTGTGGAGTCCTTTAAGTACCTTGGAACCATCATCTCCAAGGACCTTAAATGGGGGGCCACCATCGACTCCACAGTCAAAAAGGCCCAACAGAGAACGTTCTTCTTCTCGGCAGCTGAAGAAACATAATCTGCCACAGTCAATGATGGTCCAATTTTATACTGCCATTGTAAAGTCTGTCCTCGCCTTCACCATCTGGTTTAGTTTGGTTTGGCTCAGCCACCAAGCACGACATCCGGAGGCTGCAGTGAATCGTTCGATCAGCTGAAAAGGTTGTTGGCTGCAACCTTCCCCCCTCTCCCTCCCCCCCCCCCCCCCCCATTGACAAACTGTACACTGCAAAGGCCAGGAAGCGAGTGGGTAAGCTCATCTTTGACCCCTCTCACCCTGGCCACAAACTCTTTAAAGCACTTCCCTCTGGAAGGCGACTCTGGACTGTCAAAGCCACCACAGCCAGACATAAAAACAGCTTTTTTCCACGAGCAGTAGCTTTACTCAATAACCAAATGTTTGCAGCCTCCTTCTGCTCTGGTATTTTATTTAATTCACATGTTTAAACTATAATGTTTTATTCGTAATGTTTTGTAGACAATAGGTGCAGGAGTAGGCCATTCGGCCCTTCGAGCCAGCACCATTATTCAATGTGATCATGGCTGATCATCCACAATCAGTACCCCGTTCCTGCCTTCTCCCCATATCCCTTGACTCCGCTATCTTTAAGAGCCCTATCTAGCTCTCTCTTGAAACTATCCAGAGAACTGGCCTCCATCACCCTCTGAGGCAGAGAATTCCATAGACTCACAACATCTCTGTGTGGAAAAGGTGTTTCCTCGTGTCCATTCTAAATGGCTTGCCCCTTATTCATAAACTGTGGCCCCTGGTTCTGGACTCCCACAACATCGGGAACATGCTTCCTGCCTCTAGCGACTTCAAACCCTTAATAATCTTATATGTTTCAATAAGATCCCTTCTCATCCTTCTAAACTCTAAATTCCAGATGTACAAGCCCACCCGCTCCATTCTCTGGGCATATGACAGTCCCGCCATCCCGGGAATTAACCTTGTAAACCTACGCTGCACTCCCTCAATAGCAAGTATTTTCTTCCCCGAAACTCCACACAATACTCCAAACATGGTCTCACTAGGGCCCTGTACAACTGCAGAAGGACCTCTTTGCTCCTATGCTCAACTCCTCTTGTTATGAAGGCCAACATGCCATTCGCTTTCTTCACTGCCCGCTGTACCTGTATGCTTACTTTCATTGACTGATGAGCAAGGACCCCAGATCTCATTGTATTTCCCCTTTTCCCAACTTGACACCATTTAGATAGTAATCTGCCTTCATGTGTTTGCCACAAAAGTGTATAACCTCACATTTATGCACATTAAACTCCATCTGCCATGCATCTGCCCACTCACCCAACCTGTCCAAGTTACCCTGCATTCTCCTAGCATCCTCCTCACAGTTCACACTGCCACCCAGTTTAGTCATCTGCAAATTTGCTAATGTTACTTGGAATCCCTTCAGCTAAATCATTAATATATATTGTAAATAGCAGCCCACTAGTCACTGCCTGCCAGGGGCGGAAAACCCGGGGGGGTGGGGCAAAGGTCCCCTCCATGTTTTGAGAGGTGGGGGACATCCCCCCCCCCCCCACCCCAAGTTTTAGTGATCCGGATTTTAAAATCTCCGCTTTCCGCGGGACAGTGGAGGTGGGACTGCTGATCGACGGTGCCGATTGGACGAGAGAGACGCCCTCGATCAGCAGGCAATGGGGGCGGGACATGATGTGGGTGAGTATGCGCATGCGCATGTGTGGGTGAGTACGCACCCACGGTCAGCCATGGTCGCCCCTTACTCCCGTTGGAATCTTTCTACATCTTTGGAATGAACTGATCCTGCACCTTCTGTATTATTCCCAGAAATACCTGCCATTATTGTTCCACTGTCATCCCTGCTAGGGTATCTTTCCAGTCAACTTTGGCCAGCTCCTCCCTCATGACTCCATAGTCTCCTTTGTTCACTGTATGTCATGTTGCTACCTGAGAGCGGAGCACCAAGGCAAATTCCTTGTATGTGTAAATACTTGGCCAATAAACATTCATTCATTCAGATGCTGATTGGCCTCCCGAGTTGTAGCAAATGCTTTATTTCAGGTTGCAATCTCTTCAATTGTATTGAATGACGTGTATTGTATTGACAGTGACTTGCTGTGTGCAGCTAGAGCTCTGCAGGTTTAAACTAGCACACAGCATGTGCCACAGCATAACCCTCCTGAAGGTACAATGGATACACATTGCTTTATAAACATGTGCATTTTCTGTATCTCAGGAAGTTAAACTAATTGACACTAGATCTGACCAGCATGATCAAATTGTAAGGTTATTTGCACTTGTCAAAATATAATCAAAGATAGACACAAAGTGCAGGTCAGACAGCATCCCTGGAGAAAAAGGGTGGGTGACGCTTCAGGTTGGAGCTCTTCTTCAGACCTGAAACGTTACCTATCGTCTTTCTCCAGAGATGCTGTCTGACTCGTTGAGTTACTCCAGCACTTTGCATCTATCTTCAGTATAAACCAGAATCTGCAGTTCCTTTTCTACACAGAAGATAATATTGTTTATCATAATGCCAATTTGCATTTGGTTAATCCGTACGATGGCAGCTCCACCGGCAGTCAGTTAATTTTTTTCATCTTTAAAATTTTTTTTAGTGTTTGTTAAAAGTTTGTTTTAATGTTCTCCGGTTTGGCTTTTGTGGTGGGAGGGGGGGATCCGGGGGAAACATTTTTTTCAGTTTCTTACCTTGCCGGAGATGCGATTGATTTTATGCATCTCATTCTCCGGGCGCTCTGCAGTCTTTCATCGATGGAGCTGGAGGCCTCCTCGGACTGACTTTGAGCCACACCATGGGTCGCAGACATAACATCGGATCTGATCCCTTGCCTGGGATCGCTCCAAATGCGACCTGCGGACTTACCATCAAGAGAGACGTCTCGGGAGAGGACGATTCAGGAGCTCCAACGTCGCAGAAGGTTCGACCAGCCCCGACGCAAGGTTCGTTTGTCCAGCGCGGGGGAGCTGACATCCCCCCCCGATCCAGGAGCTGATTGCCTCGACGCGGAGGGCCTAAACTATGCCGGCTACGGGAATCAAGATCATCCCATCAATGGAGGGCTCGAGGCCCCTGAATGCGGGAGAACAAAGGGAAGGGACAAACTTTATTTTGCCTTCCATCGCAGTGAGGAATGTGTAGGAGTCACTGTGATGGATGTTCATGTTAAAATGTGTTTTGGGTGATCTGTTGCTTTTTAATTGTATGACTGATTGGCAAATGAAATTCCTCGTATGTTGCAAAACATACTTGGCAAATAAAGTATTATTCTGATTCTATTCTATTCTGAAATATGGACACAATGGTATTGTGCTTGGTTATTTTGCTAAACTAAGCCTAGAGGCCTGGGAAGAATTATCATAGGAATGTCTGCTGTTACTTCCAAAATACGAGTTTGGGAACCATATCTGAAGTAGCTGCTTTTTCACTGAAAAAAAGTTAATTCAAATGATACAGTTCCATGAAAAATTGATTCAAAAAATAATGAAATGTTTTTCGAAGTACATAAAGCCTTTAAAGCCTTTATATTACCTTTAACCAATCTGAATGTAAATTTTGCTGATAGTGTAGTTTTAGTTATTCCTTTAGTAATCATTCCACAAATATCACCTTCATGATATTTATATAGAGTTAGCAATAACCTCAACATTGCTTGCAGCATTTAGATAAAAATGACTGCCCAGTTGCAGAGCTACCCTCATCTCTCAAACCTTTCACTAGCAAGAAGAGAGGAGGAGTGTAATCCCTTCAAAATTCCCCGTTAACACTGTTTGACTTGGACTGTATCGCTGTATGTTCATTGCTAGGTCAAAACCCAGAAACCAACTATCATGCACAGTACATAATGAAAAAAAGTGTATTCATGTTGCATCATTCATAATCTAAGCTCATCCCAAGTGCTCTCCAGTTGATAATTTACATTTGAATGGTGACAATTGTAGTCAGGTCCAGAGACTTGAGCATACATTGTGGCTTCTAAATCAACTCAGGTGGTCCAACTCAGGTGTGAAAAAAGCAGTGGAGTTCTTTGATATTCCATCCAAAGCTTTTCCACAATCAATGCCTTTAAAACATACTGTTTGATTGCTTCCATATTCTGGGATTTGGCTGTGCACAAGTTTGCTGTTTACAATATTAGAGCAGTGAGGACATGTCACAAATTGCAGAAAAGCCTATCTGCTCCCGTGTGAAAAATATACATCTTCTATATGTGCTGGGACGCATCCTCAGTGATGTGATCTGGGGTCATCGGGTGTTTCGGGTCTCAGAACATCAGACACCCTCACCCAGGCGACCCAGCCGGGGTTGATCAGGCTCCGACTTGCGTCCCAGCAGCAACAGCCCACGGATCAGCCATCTTAATAACTACACTGCAGGGGATGGGAGATTCTAGTGCGTGGACTGGGCTCTATGGGATGAGTCCTGGCCGGGCTCCTCCTGCATTTCACCAGGTTCAAGGCCTGAGCGCTGCAGTAATGCAGGAACAAGTTTTGAACAAGCACAATGCATATACGCCTACTAACATGCACGCACTGTCAAACACTTACCCCAATCTTGTGTGGTGTGGGTTGGCATTCAGGGTGTGGGATGGCAGTGTTGATGGGAACGTGGGGAGAATAAAAATTGGGGTAGTGTAGCTGGGTGTTTGATGGCCAGCATGGAGTCAGTAGGCGGATGGGCCTGTTTCCTTGCTTCAAGTTTATAACTTTTCCCTGTACCCTTCCCCAGCTACCTTCCTCCTACAAATGACTTCAGTATCCAACAATATAACGATTTCTGCCTTGAATATACTCACCAATTGCCTCCTCAGGATAAAATGCCAAATATCTGATAAAGGATCTTTTGAGTGAATCTTAATCAAATCTACATTTTAACATTGAGAATGAAATTTAAAATCACAACAAAGTTGTGCCACTGTTTTATAAAATATACATGTTGATACAGGATGCGTTTAACATTGTAAAATAAGTACATTACAGAGTGAACCTATAGGACTGGGAGAATGGTTTGAGTGGGCCTTAAAGAATGACTGGAACAAAGTGGATTGAATGGTCTGTTTCTGTGGTGTGAATTCAATGTAAAATAAGAACTATGTACGTGCAATTTAATGAGACTTTGGTTGTACAATGAAGAGTGATGAGTGGAGTACAATAGGTTGAAAAAATGGTTAGTACTGGGAACGTGTACAATACGTCAGGGCCATTGCAAGGTAAAGAATTCCAATTCTGCAGTGTTTCCTTTGGTCCAAGAACAGATTTGGAATGTGTGTTACGATGTCACAAATGTAGCATGCCATGATACCATGGTTACCAGCTTTAAAAGTAAACGCCTGCAGAAGCTGGAGAAAGTCAGAGGCCATAAATGTTTGGGAGGTGCTTTGGTGAAAAGCATGGTGATCACTCCTAGGGAGCTATAAGGCATTTGAAATCACTGCCTCTCAATCATGGATATGCTATATTTACCCCACACGAGGAGCGCTGTTCGTGGCAGTGTTACAATGTTGCCACGGCATTCTCTTGAAACCTCCAATATAAGTATAAACCACTTAGCATCTGAGAGCAAAACACAAAGTAAAGCCCCTTCAGCTGGTAAAAACAGATATTCAGGCAGGCAATCAACAGGTGGCAGCATCAGATCCAAGGAAACCGGAGTCCTTAAGGTAATGGACCAGCTCTTTTATAAATTGTAAGGGGGGGGTTTGGCAAGAGAAGAATAGTAGTGTATTTCTAATTAGGATTTGGGACCATTCTTCCCAGCATGTTTGACATCCTTTGTCCATCCCTGGTTTATGGTGTAGAAACACCAGACAGCGATGTACACCTGTAATCTCTTGTATCCTTGACCCATGTTCGCTCCTAGTCTGGAAATAAAATCAGAGCTTTACTTCAAATCTCTGCAGTGTCTCTACCCTCCAATCTACTTCCTGTCCTCCAAGCTGATATCACCCTGTGTGACTTGACAGATTGTGTTTGACAACAGTGGCAGTAAATTAAACATTTAAACACTGCAGTTCATTGGTAATATGTTGGTGGTTTGATGAAAAAAATTATTGACGAAACATCAAATCTATTTTTGCTTGTCGTTTTCCAAACAGTTACAATTTTTATTATATAACTTGTGATAATCCACAAGGTTTTCTATCATCACCGAAAGGAGAATGATCAAATGGTTCCTTGTCCCGATCTCTGCCCTCACAGGCAATCATTCTAGAAAATGATAGGTGTTTGTTTCCACAGGGTATGTTTGTCAATGTTTGCACACTAATAGGATGCAAGGAATTCATGCTGTAGTTATCTTCCTGCAGCGTTTCATGGGATTTCCAAAGGAAGAAGGAAAATATAAAGTTGAAGAACAAGACGGAAGCCTTGAAACCGGTATTTCACTTGCAGTTGTGGATGAGCCGGTGAGTTTAGTTGCTGCAGTTGCTTTTCTTAATGCTTCAACAAACCGGGTTCAATCCTGATCTTGGGCACTGCCTGTGTGAAATTTCCATGAGTTTCCTCTGGTTGCTTCAGTTTCTTCCCACATGAGAGTGGTGAATCTGTGGAATTCTCTGCCACAGAAGGTAGTTGAGGCCAGTTCAAGAGGGAGTTAGATGTGGCCCTTGTGGCTAAAGGGATCAGGGGGTATGGAGAGAAGGCAGGTATAGGATACTGAGTTGGATGATCAGCCATGATCATATTGAATGGCGGTGCAGGCTCGAAGGGCCGAATGGCCTACTCCTGCACCTATTTTCTATGATTCTATGATTCTATCCCAAATACATGCGGGCTGAGAAGTTAATTAGCTGCTGTGAATTGCTCCTAATATGTATTTGTGATTGAATCTAGGGTTGATGGGAAAGTTGGGATAATTAAACGGGATCTACGTCAGATTGGTACAATTGGGGATTCATGCCCAGCATGGACTCAAGTGGGCTGGAGGACCTGTATTAATTTATGGCAATATTCCTTTACATATATCTGTAGAAGCTTAATAGGTCAGGCGGCAGCTGTGGAGAAGGATTGACAGTTTCTATAACCAAAGAAAATGGGAATAAAATCTACAGTTAGAAATCTGAAATGAATACAGAAAATGCTGGAAAGACTTAACTGGTCCAGAAGCATCTGTGGAAAGGGATTCAATAATAACATTTCAGAATGGAGACCCTTCATAAGAACTGGGAATTTTAAGTTTCTGAGAAAATGGCAGGGAAATTTATCTAAGGAGAAGGTGCTTGGGAAGCTGAAAGGGCTGAAGGTGGATGTCACTTGAAGGTGGAGAAGCACCCCGGATGGGATGTCAAAAATCTTGTCTTGACATTTATATACACTTCCCTTCAGCAAAATCTTCTCTACACACTGCAACATTTTCCAAATGATTTATCCGTGTTATCGTGCACTGCCTTTCTTGATTCCTGGTCAGTTTTTCAACTGTTAGACTCAGATATTCAGCATTGGATGAACAAAACTTCTAACTCGCTATTAATGAAACCATTAATCTTTTCTTTTAACAAACTTTATTCCACAGTTGCAGGTCAGGTGCCATCTATAGAGATGACGTTTCAGATTGAAAACCCTTTGTCTCCCTAAAAAATATCTCAAATCCTTTAAGGAAAAGCTAAAATATATTTTGAGAATTGAAGCTGCAGCAGGATATCATGAAAATTAGAAGGAGGCAAGTGGAATATGGTTTCAATGGTGCCTGGATACTTACAATGGGTCAATTATCCCTCAATGTAATTCGATGCAAAGTTAAGTTATAAATAATCCAATTGTGTAAAGTGGATACTTCCTGTCATAGTTTCTGCAAAACGTCACCTAAATAAATTTGTATTTTCATTGCAGGTTGGTTGCTTAGCTTTTCATATTAAACACTGCAAGGACTTTACGAATACCTGTATCCTTTTCTTTGACTGGAATATTAATTATATGCTCCTGATGTTTGAAAGATCTAAGTTTTGAATATCACTGATGAAGATCCACTGAGTGAGAGTATCGGCTTTTACCTCAGGAAATGTTTATTTACATACAGCTTATAAAATGAAGGTATTTTCTTCCATTAGTTTGAACAGACTACTTGCATGAGTGGCCAGAGAAAAAAATAGAGCATGTTTGTTATACAGCGAGGGAATTGACACACCTGGTATTCTGAGTTATGCTGTTCCATGTGGTAGGAGCACGAGTAGCCAGTGGACTCAAATGGACTGAAAATTCTTCTCCATGAAGAATGACAATCATAATCATACAGCAGAAAAAAATCAGCCTTTCATCCCAACGGCCAAGCCAACCATCAGGTACCTCACCATACCAATCCCATTTAACAAGACTTGGCCAACCCCTTCCATGTTTTGGTGATTAAAGTGTCAAGGTTCTTTTTCCAGACAAAAGGGTCAGCCACAATTTTATTGAATACCAGAACAGGCACAGGGTGCTGAATGTCTTATCATTATTGCTATAAAATAACAATCTGGGCATTCTATTTTTATGATGCTGGGTTAGGGATAAATATTGGTCCCAGGTAACTCCCCTGCTCTCCTGATGGACTGGATGATTTGTGTCTTAATTACAGGGTAGGGAGAGCTTTGTTTAAAACCTCGACACAAACTTTGGTAATGAGGCACTGTCTAAACAAAGCATTGGGAAGGTCAGCCCAAACATTTGGGCTAACTCTTTAGTGCACTTGGACCCTGCAACCTTCCAACCCAACAACAAGCGTTCAATCCAGTTATCTATTATAAAGCTGCTTGATAGTGTTGATCCCGGATCTAATACTCTCTCCCTAGTCTGGTTCAGTAAACCACTGAGTCGAACACTGGAGTCCAAACCCTTCTTTATTTGTGTACAACACCGTTGGCCCGGCCTCGGATCCACTCACTCGAGCCCTTAGCAGCCTCGCGTAAACAGAGCAGAAGGAAGGACAACTGATCCACCCCAAAGAAACGACCCTTTTATACCCCTACACAGTGGAAAGTACAGGGGGAGGCAACACCTACAAACCAATCACGGCACCTATTCAGTACACAGAAACAAAGTAGAAACATATTCAGTGAGGCAACCCCTCTGGACCAATCACAAATACTGGTGGGGAAGATACAGAAACAAAGTAGAAACATCTTCGGGACATAGAGAAACATACAGTGGGAGGCAAATCCCTTGGACCAATCACGGCTAGAAACATCTTCAGGAGTACAGACTTGGTGGCAACAGGTGGGTCACATGAATCAGTAATTGAAACAAAGTCGAAACATCTTCAGGAGCCCAGCAAACAAGTGGGTCACGTAGGCAGAAGCTTCCTGAAGCTTCTTCAGAAGTCCAGACTTAGTGACGCCAGCTGGGTCACATGGGTCTCCAGCACCCTGCATTGTATGTCACCATCAGTGAAGCCCAGTCTTTCACAGACATCTGCCATTTCCCAAAGCATCCCAGTCCCTGCACATTCACGATTTAAAAAAAAAAGGAAAGACAAACTGCAGGTACTGGTAGTCTGAAATGAGATTTTAAAAATGCTGAAAATGAAGAGAAGGAAAGATTAGTTTGTCCCTCATATTAACCTTCGGATATTTTATTTGTGTGTATGGGGGTGGGGGAAATTATTTTTTTGGCAAATTGGCAATGTGTCTTCTCTGAATTACTTTACCCTTACGGGGTGTGAGGATTTCCAACGATCTTTGTACAGAGAACAAAGTATAAATAAGTTTGGCAAAGTAACATAAAAACAATAAATCTCTGGCTAAATAGCACAGCTTAAAGATATTTTAAATATATTTTATTATCTATCTAATTGAAGTAACCAGGTTCAATTTTGTCATTTATTTTTTGCACATTTAACATATTAATTAGTTTTTATAGTGAAAAAATACACACTCTACATTTTTTGAGTGTCCTACTAATTTATAAAGGGAAAAGTTGTAAATAGCCTGAGAGTCTGCTGATAGAATGGAGTTTTGTAATGTGCCGGTTGAAACCAGTGCTCATCATTAAATCAAATTCTGTAATTTTCACTTTAAGTTGAAGAAACACAACAGGACTCGGACTTTTACCCGGAAGTAAATCACTATTTTAGTTGAAAAAGTAGATTTGGCTTTTGTAAAATAAAACCAGCTCTTTGTATTCCTAGATCATAACGATTTTCAGGGAAAAAACGAGAAAAATAAACCGAAAAACGCAGATTTTGGAAATCTGACGTGAAAACATCAGGCTGCATCTGTGGAAAGAGCAGAAATGGTAACTTCCCTCAGATGCAGCTACCAAAACTACCAAAGATAGACAAAAATGCTGAAGTAACTCAGCGGGTTAGGCAGCTTCTCTGGATAAAATGGAGAGGTGACTTTTTGGATCCGGATCCTCCTTCAGATCTTAATCTGCCTTCTGGTTTCAGTCAGAACAGTGTCTCCTTCTCATGGACCATCCATTAAATCTCTCAGCTCCAAGACAAATAACTCCTGCGTATCGAATCCCTCTGTATGGCTGAAGTTCCTCATATATGGTCAATTCACTTGATGCAAGCTCTAAAATTGACTGAGAGAATTCAGCTGGGGCCCTAACCAGGCTTTTATAAAATATTAGCCTACCTTTCTTTAATTTATATTCAGTGTTAGAGACGGATCTTACTACCTGTGTGCTCATTCTCCTCAATTTTGTACCATTTTAATTTATTTTGGTTCTCTGCAGTATTCTTACTAAAATCAATCATTTTATATGTAGTTTTTTGTTCAGTTTCATTGTAATATAATGGTGGGTATTTTATATTTTTACTATCTCAGCAAAATCAGATATATTAATTTTTATCTTTAGGTAAATTTGTCATGTCAATTTCTATAATTAATTATACTACATTGTTAATAATACCTGAATATCCAAATACATCCATTTGTAACCAGTATTTTACACTTTCATATTTCCTTACTGATCAATAAGAGTTACCTGGTCAAGTTGCTAACATGAATATTTGAGAAACAAATGTGATCGTTAATAAGACTAAGCATGAGATCAGCATTTTAAAAGAAAAACGCATGGTTGAAATTATAAAATATATTGACAGCAAAATATTTTAAGTGAAAAAATATTTTAAAATATTTAAGTTCATCTGTGGTATGGCTATTCTCAGTTACTACTGGAAAAATTAATCTCTTTATACCTGTTGCTCATTTCTCCTGAATCTGTTCTCAATAGAGTCCTACAGCATGGAAACAGGCCCATCTACACTTGTCCCACATGCCTGCATAAACCTATCTTGCTCATGTAACTGTCTAAATGGTTCTTAAATGTTGTGATAGTACCTGCCTCCGGCAGCTCGTTCTACATACAGTGGCTTGCAAAAGTTTTCATACCCCTTGAACTTTTCCACATTTTGTCACGTTACAACCACAAACGTAAATGCATTTTATTGGGATTTTATGTGATAGACCAACACAAAGTGGTGCATAATTGTGAAGTGGAAGGAAAATGATACATGGTTTCCAAATGTTATTACAAATAAAAAACTGAAAAGTGTGGCGTGTAAAAGTATTCTGCCCCCCCCTGAGTCAATACTTTGTAGAACCACCTTTCGCTGCAATTACAACTGCAAGTCTTTTGGGGTATGTCTCTACCAGCTTTGCACATCTAGAGACTGAAAATTTTGCCCATTCTTCTTTGCAAAATAGCTTAAGCTCAGTCAGATTGGATGGAGAGCGTCTGTGAACAACAATTTTCAAGTCTTGCCAGAGATTCTCAATTGGATTTAGGTCTGGACTTTGACTGGGCCATTCTAACACAGGAATATGCTTTGATCTAAACCATTCCATTGTAGCTCTGGCTGTATGTTTAAGGTCGTTGTCCTGCTGGAAGGTGAACCTCCGCCCCAGTCTCAAGTCTTTTGCAGACTCTAACAGGTTTTCTTCCAAGATTGCCCTGTATTTGGCTCCATCCATCTTCCCATCAACTCTGACCAGCTTCCCTGCTTAAGAAAAGCATCCCCACAGCATGATGCTGCCACCACCATGTTTCACAGTGGGGATGCTGTGTTCAGGATGATGTGCAGTGTTACTTTTCCACCACACATAGCGTTTTGTATTTCGGCCAAAAACTTCAATTTTGGACTCATCAGACCAGAGCACTTTCCTCCACATGTTTGCTATGTCCCCCACATGGCTTGTGGCAAACTGCAAACGGGACTTCTTATGGCTTTGTTTCAACAATGGCTTTCTTCTTGCCACTCTTCCATAAAGGCCCGATTTGTGGAGTGCACGACTAATAGTTATCCTGTGGACAGATTCTCCCACCTGAGCTGTGGATCTCTGCAGCTCCTCCAGAGTTAATATGGGCCTCTTGGCTGCTTCTCTGATCAATGCTCTCCTTGCCCGGCCTGTCAGTTTAGGTGGACTGCCATGTCTTGGTAGGTTTGCAGTTGTGCCATACTCTTTCCATTTTCGGATGATGGATTGAACAGAGCTCCGTGAGATGTTCAAAGCTTGTGATATTTTTTTATAACCTAACCCTGCTTTAAACTTCTCCACAACTTTATCCCTGACCTGTCTGGTGTGTTCCTTGGGCTTCATGATGCCCAATAGAGATTGTTCTCTAACAATCCTCTGAGGCCTTCACAGAACAGCTGTATTTATACTGAGATTAGATTACACACACGTGAACTCTATTTATTAATTAGGTGACTTCTGAAGGCAATTGGTTGCACTGGATTTTATTTAGAGGTATCAGAGTAAAGGAGGCTGAATACCTTTGCACGCCACACTTTTAAGTTTTTTATTTAACGTGTCATTTTCCTTCCACTTCACAATTATGTGCCACTTTGTGTTGGTCTATCACATAAAATCCCAATAAAATACATTTATGTTTGTGGTTGTAACGTGACAAAATGTGGAAAAGTTCAAGGGGTATGGAAACTTTTGCAAGCCACTGTATCTACCACCCTTTGTGTAAAAAAAAAAAGAAAATTACCCCTCGGGTTCCTATTAAATCTTTCCCACCTCACTTTAAACCTATGTTCTGTTCTTGATTCACCCACCCAGGGTAAAAGACCAAATTTACCCAATCTATTTTCCTCATGATCTTAAACACAATGTAAATGGCATAGCTGAGTTTGAAGTTATCTCAAAACTTTGTGTCTTGTATATCCAAGTCAATAATACAGAACAAGTTGACCACTGTGGTGATGTTTAAGCAGTTATACTGAGAACTCTGGTCTCTGAACCAGCATCACATTCGTCTGGGATGCAGGAAAGGGATTATAGGTTCAGTGACTCTATCCAAAAACAGGTCTGTCAGACCATCATTTAAGCTGTACTCTAATGGAGGGGAAATACACAATCACTGCATTGAGAATAGCATCAAGAGAAAATAAACTCATTGTGCCCTATCAAAACCCACTTAACATAGCATAAGAACAACGGAGGCAAGGAGCAAAAATTGTAGGTGAGATTAGTAATGTATAACTAATTACATATGGGATATTTAGAATATGAATTAATTAACCAAAGCCAATGGTTTTGTAAACAAGGTGATCAACTGCCAGTTTTTGAAGCTAGGTAGTTTTCTTTAAGTATTTTAATCACCAGTGGTTTTGAAGAAGCGAATGCAGCTGACAATCCGAATCACAGTAGGACGCATCATGAAGTGCACCACCCCGCATCATATAAAGGAACTTTTGAAGATGAAGAAGTCAAAAATTATTATACCTTTTGAAGAGGTCAAGTACTTCATTGCACAGGTATAGTACAGAGCTGTCAGGTCATAGGGAGGGATCTTAGTGGGGAAAATTGGCTTTTTTCCTGCTGTAACCCTCCATTTCTGGCAGATTCCAAAGCAGAAGAACGATGAGAGAAACAAAATCGTAGTTGAGCTTGTGGGAGTTGAACGATTCAGTGACTCACAGAGACTTCTAGGTCAAACCTATCTCCATCTAATTGACATTATAAAGGTAAATCCGTTAATGCAGAGTCATACAGCAGAGAGATGGGACTTTGGTTCAACAAGTTTCACCAATGTCAACCACTCACTTGACTAAAGTTAAGTTAACTTAATGTTGTGAATGGTAGATTTTAGTTTGAAAACATTAAGAGAATATCAGTGAATGGTCACAGATCTGCGATGATCAAGTGGTGGATAAAGTTCATAGAGTTAAATTCTGTATTTTCATTCCCACGTTCCCATTCATAAGGAAGTCAATTCCATCAAACTGTGACAAGTTATCTACCTTATCAGCAATAAATATTGGACAATGGCAAGGTACATTATTTAAATGTCTTCTACAGTCTGCTCATTGATGGCCTGTTTACATTTACCCACTGTAAAGAACAATGTCATGCCCATTGACTTGGTTTTGAATTTCCTACCATAAACCTCTTTGCCATTCATTTTTTATCTCTTGTTTAGAATCTGTCAGCCCTTTGCTCTCCTTCCTAATACCTCCTGAAGATCTGTGTCCACTTTTATGTATCCAAACACGTCTGTGCCATTCTTTAAGATGTTTTCCGCCATTATAAGAAATAGTAACTGCTGTATCTATTTGCTTTTTAGAAAGGTTCAGTCTCGGAAACCTGTGAACTGGGCATCAAGAATCTGGTGAGTGCAATGACTGGTAAGAAGTCCAAAGATCCTGCTCCTATTGTTAACTAAATATAAAAGAGATGTTGAATTTTCATTCAGTTAAAACAGTATGCGCACATGATCAGTTTAGTATTGTTCTTGCACAGCTAGAAGTAGACTATTAATCAAGCTAGTGCTCCAAGTAATCAGTGTTTTTTTAAGCAGAGGTTTTTATTTACTCCAAAACATGTAATGATTGCAAAAATCTTTCCAATTTCCCCTGAAAATAACCACACAGGTAGGCAAAGTGCCAAAGAAAACTGATACCATCAGTCGGGGCATTGAGCATAAAGTCATATTGCAGTTCTACAAATCGTTAGTTGTGCCTCACTTGGATTATTATATGCAGTTCTGGTTGCTGTGACATAGGAAGGATGTGATTAAACAAGAGAGAATGCAGGAAAGATTCATTGAAATGTTGCTTGGACCGGAGAACTTGAGTTATAAGGAGAGATTGGATGTCTGACCTTTTTTTCCTGGAGTGTATGAGGCTAAGGGATGACCTTAGAGAGGTTTATAAAACTGCCGGACAGAGATAGGGGAGATAATCAATCTTCTTCCTAGGGTAGGGAAGTCTACAACCTACAACTAGAGACCATTAGTTTAGATTCAGAAGGAAAAGATAGAAGGGGATCTGGCAGATAGGTTTTTCACACAGTGTAATGGGTATTCAGAACAAGCCTCCAGAAGTGGGTACAAAAACAGCATTCAAATTACATTTGAACATATACAAGATGGGAAAGGTTACGAGGGATATGGGCCAAATATGGGCAACTGCTTGGATTTGCCATTTTGCTCAGCATAGATGAATTTAGCCATGAGCTGTATAAAGCTATGAACCTATGAAAAAGTGAAAAAAGTGTTCAACTGAGTACCATCTCATCGACTGACAAAGTTGTTTTGAGAAGGTGATGTGGTGAAAGAATGGACTGTGTGTGTAAGATGAGGAAAGTCATGTGACGAAGTATTCAGGGATCCACACTCTTCCAAAGTTGATAACATTAGACTCCCTTGGCCCAGATGCCCTTAGGATTGTAGGTTGACTCGTCTCTGACAGATATAGTGAAACTTTAATCTACTATCCCATCATTTGGAATTCCAGTGGTTTGGCATCTAGCTCACTGGGCAATATTTGTAATTTCCATTCACCAGGATACCAAGTCCCATACTCCTCAACCACTTGCAGGGTCCCTACACTCTCTGACTTCTCTTTGAGACTCTGGTTCTATTGCTTCTTGACCATCAGGCTAGGACCCCTGTTCCTATACTACTTGTAAACTCATCTGGGTGTGTTAACTGGGCTCCCTTGAAACTGAGTGGGCTCACTAAAATATTCTTGTTTGTTTTAGCACCACCAAAGTCCTGAACATGCCAGATTCATGGAATTTTACTGTAGTTCAGCTCATCCCTTCAAACAAGTGTTGGTTCTACGAATGAAATTGTAGAAGCATGTTGATCGTCAATGTGTTAACCTAACAGTAATATAACCAGTCCGAATGAGGCATTTTTATCTGATAAAGATTAAATCACAATAGAATCGCACTCTATCTCTCCTGTTAAATTGACTTTGAAACTAATGAAATGTCTCAAATCTGGTGAAGAGATGATATGAGACAACCTGACTCCACCCTTCATTTTTGCAGCGCATTTGTCAGTGCAATGCACCTTTATTCATCTCTGGGCTTTCAGGAAGAAAATCTTTATTTAGGGTCAGAAGTCATGGATTTAAACCAGGCTTGAGACGTGAGCGTATAATCTAGAATTGCTTTACCAAAGGCATGCAACGCTGTGAGAAATGTTATTTTCCAGATGGCACATTGATCCAAGGTTCTGCCTGCTTTGACAGGTTGATGCTAAAAATGTCATGGCACCATGCTAAACAGAGAAGGTAAATGCCAGTGTCTGCTATGTACACATTTACCCTTCACATTATCTGCTCATTTAGCTCACTCCTGTCCTTGAGAGACATCTGGGCACAAGTTGGTAGCTGTTTCCCAATATTGTAATTGTGATTACATCTCAAAGTGCCTCATTAGATGTAAAGTTCTTCAGGATGTCATAGACGACATGGTTGCACAGCGGTTGAGTTGCTGCCTTACCAGATCTAGGTTCGATCCCAACTACGGGTGCTGTACGGAGTTTGTACATTCTCCCCGTGACCTGCGTGGGTTTTCTCCGAGATCTTCGGTTTCCGTCCACACTCCAAAGACGTACAGGTTTGTATGTTCATTGGCTTGACAAATGTAAAAATTGTCCCTGGTGTGTGTAGGATGGTGTTAATGTGCGGTGGGCAGAAGGACCTGTTTCAATTTCTCTCTCCAAACTAAACTAAACTAAAATGTGTAAGATGCTAAATAAATGAATCTAATATAATCATATCTATTACATTTTCTAGCGTGTCTGCAATCTTGACCTGTCGATAGACTTTTCCTATGGATACTTTGGATATGGTTATTCTAATCAGGTAGGTCTGCATTAGATAGCTTGCAGAAATGTGTTATGCTTGCCTTCGTAGGCCAAGCATCGGGACTCAGAGTTGGGATGTCAAGTTGCAATTGTACATAACATTGGTTAGTGCTGTGTATTGTTCTGATGGCCACACTGCAGAAAGGATGCGGTAACAATAGAGAGATGAGATTCACAATGGTGTTGTCTGCAATGGAAGGCTATAGTTATTAGAGATTGAATAGGCTGGATCTATTCTCACTGGAATTTAGGAGGCTGAGGAATAACCAGAATATGTTAATAACATTTCAAGGGCAAGGCAGGATGGATTGCCAGAACCTATTCCCCAAGGCGAGGTGGATCTAAATGGATATACTTTCTTGTTCCTGCTCGCCGGACCTGGAGCATCTGACAATCTCATGCCGTCCATTCTACCTTCCCCGTGAGTTCAGCTCAGTGATCGTCACAGCCGTCTACATCCCGCCGCATGCGGACACAGAAGTGGCACTATCGGCCCCACACGATGTGCTATGTCGACACCAAAACAAGAACCCGGATGCGGCAATGGTGGTGGCCGGAGATTTTAATAAATCAAATCTCATAAAGGTCGTGCCTAACTTCTACCAACACATCACGTGTGCCACCAGGGGGGAAAGAACCTTGGACCACTGCTATACGCCATTCCGGAAGGGCTACAAGGCCGTTTCACTCCCTCCTTTTGGAAAATCTGACCACGCTGCCATTTTCCTGCTGCCGGAGTACAAACAAAGGATAGTACGGGAAGCGGCAGTGACGAGGGACGTAAAGCGGTGGTCGGACCAGTAAGAGACCTTGCTGCAAAATGCACTGAGCGATGTTGACTGGAATATGTTCCATGCAAGTTCCAGTAATGTCAGTGAGTTCGCGGGAGCGGTCACGGACTTCATTGCAACAATAGCCGATAATATCGTCCCCACGGTAAGGGTTAGCATCTTTCCTAATCAAAAACCCTCGGTGGACAGGTCCATTCGTGTTGCCTTGACTGCCTGCACCGCTGCCTACAACTCTGGCCTGGCATGCGGAAATATGCACGTCTACAAGATGGAGTCCTGCCGACTGCGAAGGGCGGTGAAGGATGCAAAAAGGAGGTACAGGGACATGATGGAGTCACAGATGGAGCAGCAGGACACCAGATGCCTTTGGCAGGGGCTACGGACCAGATTAACTACCGGAGCAGCCCCCCCCCCCCCCCCCAACCGGAAGTGCCGGCACCTCTGTAGCTGATGACGTGAACACTTTCTACGCACGTTTCGAGACGGGCAACATCACCCCAGGCGTGTCGGCTAACGACAACACCGCCAGCTTGATGGCTAGCGAGGCTGGAGGGAGGTCCTCAGCTGGGGATGGATATTGTCCGAGCAAGACGTGAGGAGGGCTCTGACACGGGTGAACACGAGGAAAGCTGTAGGCCCAGATGGCATATCTGGGCGAGTACTTGAGTCTTGTGCTACTCAGCTAGCTCCACTGCTCACCACAATATTCAACCTCTCCCTGGCCAAGTCCATGGTCCCAGCCTGCTTCAAAATATCCATCATTGTACCTGTACCAAAGAATGCCTCCCCAGCCTGTCTGAATGACTACCGTCCGGTGGCCCTCACCTCGGTGGTCATGAAATGCTTCGAGAGGCTGGTCAAGAAACACATCTGCGCCTTCCTCCCTCGCAACATGGACCCGCTACAATTTGCATACTGTCCGAACAGATCCACGGACGATGCGGTCTCCCAGGTTCTGCACACCGCTCTCTCTCACCTTGACAGCCAGAAGGGGGGGCTATGTGAGGATACTGTTCATTGACTTCAGTTCAGCCTTCAACACGATAGTCCCCACCAGACTTGCTGAGAAGTTGCGGGAATTGGGGCTTAACACCCCCTTGTATGCCTGGTTCTGGACTTTCTCACCGTCAGGCCCCAGGTAGTCAAGATGGGAGGAAATACATCGAAGACCCTCACCCAGGGTTACGTCCTCAGCCCCCTACTGTACTCCCTGTACACACATGACTGCGGCTAGGTTCAGCTCCAACTCTATAATCAAGTTTGCTGATGACACTGTGGTGGTGGGCCTGATCACCGAAAATAATGAGAAGGCCTACCAGGAAGAGGTGGCTGATCTGGCACTCTGGTGTCAAGACAACAGCCTCCTCTTAAATGTAAAAAGAACTAAGGAGTTGATCGTTGACTTTAGGAAGGCACAACATCTGAGGACGTACACAGCATTGAAGATAAATGGGGATACTGTGGATAGGGTGAGCTGCTTTAAATACCAGGGAGTCCACATCTCAGAGGATCTGACATGGACATCACACACTGCAGCACTGGTGAGTAAGGCAAGGCAGCGCCTTTACCACCTCAGGCAGCTAAGGAAATTCAGAGTCTCTCTGAGGATCCTCCAGTGCTCCTACTCAGCGGCTGTAGAAAGCATCTTGTCCGGAAACATCACAATCTGGTTTGTGAACTGCTCTGCCCGGAACAAGAAGGCTCTGCAGAGAGTAGTGCGTTCGGCCGAACGCACTATAAGTAAGTAAGTACGTTTATTGGCCAAGTATTCACATACAAGGAATTTGCCTTGGTGCTCCGTCCACATGTAACAACATGACATAAAGTGACAGTTACGAATGACTCAGAAAACACTAAACATTAATGGGAACTACACTCGCCCCTCTGCAGGAACTATACATCAGAAGGTGCAGATCCAGAGCCAGCAACATTATGGGGGACCCCTTCTACCCCAGCAACAGACTGTTCCAGCTGCTACGGTCAGGCCAACGCCTCCGCTGTCATGCTGTGAAAACAGAGAGGATGAGAAGGAGTTTTTTCCCAGAGGCCATTAGGACTTTAAACTCTTATCTCAACAGGGACTAACTTACTGTACAAATTTACTGTTGTGTCTTTTTAAAATTGCTGTTTTTTTCTCCCAAATATGTAATTACTGATTCTGTTCTATTCTGTTTTGTAGTTTATTTTTGCACAATCCGCGAGCATTGCCACTTTTCATTTCACTGCCCATCCCGCATGCATATGTGACAAATAAACTTGACTTGACTAGACTAAAACTGGACGGCATTGGTTCAAAGTGAGAGGGGAACAATTTAAGGAGATCTGAGGAATAAGCTTATCATACAGAGGTGATGAATCTCTTGAATGAACTGAGTTTAAGAGGCAGAGATGAAGCAGAAAAAAATGACCACATTTAAAAGGCATTTGGACTAGGTACTTGGATAGGGAAGATGTAGAGGAATATGGGCCTAATGTGGAATTAGCCCAGATGGGCATCATGATCTAGCTGGCATAGACTTGATGTACAAACAGCCTTTGCTACTGTAAGAAAACATGAGAAGACATTGAATGAACATTTTAAAACTGCAGATACTTGAAATCTAAAATAAAATCTGAAAATGCTGCAAATAGTCAGCAGGTAAGACAGCATCTGTGGGAAAAGAAACAATCAATGTTTTGGGTGTAAAACCTTTTGTTTGAACTTGGAAGGGATCTAAACAAGCATGTCCTGCTGCAGGGAGGGGGTGTCTCTGAAATACAAACTGGTGACCATGGAGATAAGCAGTTGTGGAAGTTAGTAATGATTTAAAAATACAAAATGGATTCTGATTAAACCAAGACAAGCTTTAACCTTCTTCTATTAAATTGCAAGGCCAGCGAAACGCACTAACCTTTGCTTTCAGTACATTAACAAAGCTAGCAGAATGTTGATGTTCTCTTTCCAATAACATAAGCGAGATAACAAGTACAAGTTTCACAAATGTCTCCTCTATAACATAAACGTAGGAACTAACCCTTGTTTCAAAAGGTTATGATGTGCGTCATAAGTAGAAAAAATCAAAAGCTTGTTCTGCAGAAATATAACCTCCTCATATAACCATATATGGCTAACCATTCCTCTGTCAGAAGAACCTGTCAATCTTCTGTCAATCTTCTGATGCTGTCAATCTTAAGAAACAAGAGGCTGTACTAAACTTTATAGACAACATATTGCCGAATCGTCGAGTAAAGGGGTATATATACATGTACTGAAATCATTGTCCCTTTGTGTGGAACTTCTCTACATTTGATAAGGTCCCACATAGGAGATTAGTGGGCAAAATTAGGGCACATGGTATTGGGGGTAGAGTGCTGACACAGATAGAGAAGTGGTTGGCAGACAGGAAACAAAGAGTAGGGATTAACAGGTCCCTTTCAGAATGGCAGGCAGTGACTAGTGGGGTACCGCAAGGCTCGGTGCTGGGATCGCAGCTATTTACAATATACATCAATGATTTGGATGAAGGGATTCCAAGTAACATTAGCAAATTTGCAGATGACACAAAGCTGGGTGGCAGTGTGAACTGTGAGGAGGATGCTATGAGAATGCAGGGTGACATGGACGGGTTAGGGGAGTGGGCAGATGCATGGCAGATGATGTTTAATGCAAATAAATGTGAGGTTATCCACTTTGGTAGCAAAATCAGGAAGGCAGATTACTATCTAAATGGCGTCAAGTTGGGAAAAGGGGAAGTACAACAGGATCTGGGGATCCTTGTACATCAGTTTATGAAAGTAAGCATGCAGGTACAGCAGGCAGTGAAGAAAGCGAATGGCATGTTAGCCTTTATAACAAGAGGAATCGAATATAGGAGCAAAGAGGTCCTTCTGCAGTTGTACATAGCCCTAGTGAGACCACACCTGGAGTATTGTGTGCAGTTTTGGACCACCAGAATCATAGAATCATAGAAAATAGGTGCAGGAGTAGGCCATTCGGCCCTTCGAGCCCGCACCGCCATTCAATATGTTTATGGCTGATCATCCAACTCGGTATCCTGTACCTGCTTTCTCTCCATACCCCCTGATCCCTTTAGCCACAAGGGCCACATCTAACTCTTAAATATAGCCAATGAACTGGCCTTAACTACCTTCTGTGGCAGAGAATTGCACAGACTCACCACTCTCTGTGTGAAAAAAGATCTTCTCATCTCGGTCCTAAAAGACTTCCCCCTTATCCTTAAACTGTGACCCCTTGTTCTGGAGTTCCCCAACATCGGGAACAATCTTCCTGCATCTAGCCTGTCCAACCCCTTAAAAATGTTGTAAACCTCTATAAGATCCACCCTCAATCTCCTAAATTCCAGCGAGTACTAGCCAAGTCTATCCAGTCTTTCTTCATATGGAAGTCCTGCCATCCCAGGAATCAGTCTGGTGAACCTTCTCTGTACTCCCTCTATGGCAAGAATGTCTTTCCTCAGATTAGGAGACCAAAACTGTACGCAATACTCCAGGTGTATTGTCTAGATGGCACTGTATCTCTACTCTTCCAACAGGGAGCACTGCACCCCCTCCAAATGGAAGTCACGTGGCGGCGGTTTGACGGATGACCTCGGATTTCCAAATCCTGTTGAGCTCAGATAAGGACAGAACGTTGCAATGAGCTCCAGTGCGAGCTAAGCAATAACACTTGTACCATTAATGAGGAGAGTGACCATGGGATCTCAGTGTTTACGAGTCGAGTCGACAAGCAATGTATCTTATATGCTGCCTCTCAATAGCAGGGAGCATGTGCTCATTAGTCAGAGAGGTTGATGTGGGAGTTACGTGGGAAGATTCTGGCCGTAAGCTTTCTCATTGTAGTAGGTGCACTGATTGCTTTGTCTCCATTCTGTTCCCATGCGAGTGGCAGCAGCGGATGAAATGATTTCTGCGTGTACAGTTGTTACAAACTTTTCCATAAGCCGGGTATTGTTCTTGTATGCGAACCTCCACAGTTCACACAATTACTAATAAATCCGACACCTTATCTACCGGGCACTTGTGAAGGCTGGTGTTGGGCCATATAAAACGTGCCGGCAACATTTACATCATAGGCACAGTGGGGACCCAGCCCCAGAGATTTAGTGTGAGAGTCTGTCATCTAGCGATTCTCAGCCCTTTCCAGAGTGAGATCTGCATCACGTATAAGTTCATCACGCATCTTGCCATTGAGAATAACATGAACCAATCTGTCACGTATAAGACTATCACATTTCAAACTCGCATCGGCTGGCGATGTGCTTTAAAGAACTGATGTAGGCTTTGACAGGCTCACTTTGCCTATGGTTGCACGAAAGGAATCTGTGGCACTCCATTGCGAGATTGGTGCGTAGTCACACAGCTGTCTGAACTTGTTCAGTAGGCAGAAGAGGTAATCTATAGTTTCTACCGGGACTATCTGAACACCAGCAGCGTTTACCTGAGCTGAGGCGTAGTGGAATCTGCGAGCACGTCGAGTGGCTTCTGTACTAGCCAGATTGAGGAGAATGGAGGCACGAACCTCTGGCGCAGCGGTATGATGTATTGCACAAATGTACACGATGAAGTCCTCTTCAAAGATGTGCCAACGCTCGGCGAGGTCACCAGCAAACACTAAAGGTTCAGGCTTACAAAGTGTGCCGGCCATAGTGAAATAACAAACTGAACAAAAAAACAAACTAAAACAAACTGGAACCAACTAGGCGAGTAAGGGGTCCATGATTTCTGACACCATGTTGAATAATGAGACCCACACTCGGCAGTTATAACATAGTCTTTATTACAGTACAAGTGGAGGGAACATAACATGCTTTCGTCCCCGCGGTCAAGTCAAGTCAACTTTATTTGTCATACACAGACAAGATATGCAGATGATGCGGTCTGCATCAAATCTAAAGAGAGACAATGACGCACTAACTAACAGGACCAGTGTGTCAAAGTAGGGATGAAGATCTGGAGTGTACATAAGGAATGTGCAGCATGCATAATCTGTGTGGTTATGTGTGTGTGTGTGTGTATATATATATATATATATATAATATATAGATATATATAGAGAGAGAGAGAGAGAGAGAGAGAGAGAGAGAGAGAGAGAGAGAGAGAGAGAGAGTGTAATGACAGACTAATCTTCACCTATCCACCTGCTTTTCTTCTCTATTTGTTCATTCATTCCCCTCCCCCCCCCCTCCCATTCCATCTACCCTCATCCCCTCCACATCTGGTTCCACCTACCGACGTCTAACTCGCCCTCCTTCAAACTGCTTTACACTAGTAACCTTTCCTCTTTCCTCTCAGTTTTGATGCAGTATCTCCACTTGAAAAGTTGACTTGCACCTTTTGCCTTCACAGACGCTGCCTGAACTGCTGAGTTATTCCAATGTTCTGTTCTACATTATTTTCTAGATTCCCCAGCATCTGCAGACTCTTCTCCTCCCTTGACCAAAGAATGCAGGAATGTGCAGAGCAGGAAGACACGAATGTTGCCTGACCTACTATGTATTTCCAGTATTTTCAGTTTTTATATTGGAACAAAATAAAACTGGGTAAAATCCCGTTGCACCTCTGCATAATAGTTTTTTTGTGAGCATGACTGCACATGGTTTAATTTTCCCTCTTTTGCTTATTTTCGTACCAGCTGCGACAAGTGGAAAAAGATAAATCGGGCATCAATGAGAACTCCCTTTTTCTCCGAATCCCCCCATTAGAGAACAGAAGGATGAAGTCAAGTAAGCATGTATTTTGTTTCAGCTTATTGTTTGAACTGATATCAATATTGTACATCTGAAAATGGTGTGATCTGTGTGTTCCATAATCCATCTGACAAGGGAAGAGCGAGAGGTGGTCTATAATGTTTTGTTGCTGAGGTAGGATTAGGGTGGTGCAGGACAGTTCAAAAACTTGATAGTTGTAGGAAAGTATCTGAATATGAGTTTAGTTTATTGCCACGTGTACCAAAGTACAGTGAAAAGCTTTTGTTGCGTGCTAACCAGTTAGCGGAAAGACAATGCATGCTTTCAATCGAGCCATCCACAGTGTACAGGTACATGATAATGAGAATAACGTTAATAACGTTTAGTGAATGAATGAATGAAGATAAAGTCCAAGAATGAGTGCAAATAAAGTCCAATAAAGGCCGATCAAAAATAGTCCAAGGGCCTTTGATGAGGCAGATAGTAGCTCAGAAATGCTCTCTAGTTGTTGGAAGGATGGTTCAGTTGCCTGATAACAGCTGGGTAGAAATTGTTCCTGAATCTGGAGGTGTGCGTTTATATACTTCTGTACCTTTTGCCCAATGATAGAAGGGAGAAGAGGGAGTGGCCAGGGAGTGACTCGTCCTTGATAATGCTGTTCACCTTGCCCAGGCAGCGTGAGGTGTAAATGGAATCCATGGAAGGGAGGTTGGTTTGTGTGATGGTCTGGGCTGCGTCCACAATTCCCTACAATTTCTTGCGGTCTTGGATGGAGCTGTTCCCAAACCACTCTGTGATGCATCTCGATAAAATGCTTTCTACAGCGCATCTGTTCCTGAACTTGGTAGTGTGGGTACGTGCTCAGGCCTTGACTCGTGAGGATTGTTGACTACATGGTACGATCTGGTTTTTTTTAAAACTCATTCATGGTCTTCGTGCAATTTGGATGGCAGTTAGGGCACTAGCATACTGCTCTTGCAGGATGTAGAAAATCAGGGAGACTTCCAAAGTGCGTGAGGACTACACATGTGGGAAGTGCATCCAGCTGCAGTTCCTGACTGGCTGCATGATGGAACTGGAGCTGTGACTGGATGACCTGTATCTCTAATCTAAAGTAAACTAAACCTCATGATTTACCTAAAAAGCTGGAGTAACTCAGCAGGACAGGCAGCATCTCTGGAGAGAAGGTATGGGTGACGTTTCGGATAGAGATCCTTCTTCAGACCAAAAGTCACGGGAAAGGAGATGCTGCCTTCTCGCTGAGTTACTCCAGCATATTGTGTCTTTCTTCGGTTTAAACCAACATTTGCATCCTACACATGAGCCTCATGATTGTTGGGGAGAATAAAATCACACCTAAGATACAGTTGGAGAGTAGATGGACGACCAGCAGGATGGGGAGTAGGCACCCGCCCGATAGCATCCCCGGGCGGGTGCTCAGGGCATGTGCTGGACAACTATCCCTGGTCCTCATTGACATTTTCAATCTGTCACTGGCCCAGGGTGTCGTCCCCACTTGCCTCAAGACATCTACCATTGTGCCAGTGCCCAAACAATCAACGACAGGGAGTCTCAACGATTTCCGGCCAGTGGCACACCCCTGTCATAGCCAAGTGCTTCGAGCGGCTGATCTTGGCTCACCTCAAAGCCAGCCTTCCCCCACACTGGACCCCCATCAGTTTGCCTACCGGTCCAATAGGTCTACAGAGGACGCCATATCGGCGGCCCTTCACTCTGCCCTGACCCACCTGGACAGTAATAACACCTACACCAGGTTGCTGTTCATTGACTTCAGCTCCGCCTTTAACACTGTCATACCCGCTAGCTTGATCACCAAACTCAGTGGTCTTGGCATCGCCACTTCCCTCTGCAATTGGACACTGGACTTCCTCACTAACAGACCACAGGCTGTTAGGGTCAACAACCTCACCTCCTCCACTATAACACTGAACACTGGCGTGCCACAGGGCTGTGTGCTCAGTCCTCTCCTCTACTCTCTCTTCACCCATGACTGCATCCCTAAGCATGGCTCCAACGCCATCATAAAATTTGCCGACGACACCACGGTGGTAGGACTGATCAGCGACAACGACGAGTCAGCCTACAGGGAGGAGGTCCAGCACCTGACAACCTGGTGTGCCGATAACAACCTCGTCCTCAACTCCGGGAAGATGAAGGAAATCATTGTCAACTTCAGAAAGAACAGAGGGGGCAGACACACCCCCATCCATATAAACCTCATCTGAGGTAGAGCTGGTCTCCAACTACAAATTCCTCGGGGTACACATCTCGGAGGATCTGTCCTGGTCCCTCAACACCTCCAAGCTGATCACAAAGGCGCAGCAGCGCCTTTACGTCCTGAGGAGGCTAAAAAAAGCCCACCTGTCCCCCCAGATCCTGACCAACTTTTACCACTGTACCATCGAAAGCATCCTGACCACCTGCTTTACGGTATGGTACAGCAGTCGCACCGTAGCAGATAGGAAGGCACTACAACGGGTGGTGAAAACCGCCCAGTACATCATCGGTGCCCCGCTCCCTGCCTTGGATGCCCTCCACCGAAAACGGTGTCTGAGACGGGCCGGAAAGATCATCAAGGGCCCCTCCCACCCTAACCATGGACTGTTTGCCCTCCTACCATCGGGGAGGCGGTACAGGAGCCTCAGGTCCCACACCAGCAGGATGAGGAATAGCTTCTATAATAACACCATCACACTGCTGAACTCGGAGTCCCGCCGATAGATTTCCACATCTGTATTTATTTATCTGTATTTATCTGTATATTTGCTATCACTACGTACTGACACTAAACTGCATTTCGTTGTACCCATACTTGTATCTGTGCAATGACATTAAAGTTGAATTGAATTGAATAGAATGCAGAAAACCCCTGTGGCTATTCCCCTTGAAAACAATTATACACTTTTGGATACTGTTGGAGGGGATGACCGGTGAGGATGGAGCAGCAGCAGTCAGGTACGAGGCACCAGGCCTATTTCTGAAGCACTGCCCAGAAGGATGAAGTCAGTCAGGGCTATAGTGATAGGAGACTCGTTAGGCGGGCATACAGGAGATACTGAGGCAGCAAATTGAGTTCCAGTGTGATGTGTTGCTTACCACATGCCAGGGTCCAGGATTTTCTGGAGCAGTTGCAGAAACCGTGGACGCAATAGAGATCATTTTCCAATGTTCTATAGATTCAGGATCAGTTCCTGTGGATTGGAGGGTAGTTAATGTTATTCCACTTGTTAAGAAAGGCGGGAGAGACAAAACAGGGAAGTATAGACCAGTTAGCCTGACATTGGTGGTGGGGAAGGTGCTGGAGTCAATTATAAAAGATGAAATAGCGGCACATTTGGAAAGCAGTAACAAGATCCGTCCAAGTCAGCATGGATTTACAAAGGGGAAATCATGCTAGACTAATCTTCTGGAGATTTTTGAGGATATTACTCGGAAAATGGACAAGGGAGAGCCCTAGGATGCAGTGTACCTGGACTTTCAGAAAGTATTTGATAAGGTCCCACTTAGGTGATTAGTGGCCAAAATTAGAGCACATGTTATGGAGGTAGGGTACTGAAATGGATAGAAAATTGGTTAGCAGACAGGAAACAAAGAGTAGAGATTAATGGGTCCTTTTCAGAATGGCAGGCAATGACTAGTGGGGTACCGCAAGGCTCGGTGCTGGGACCACAGCTATTTACAATATACCAATGATTTAGATGAAGGGATTCAAAGTAACATCAACAAATTTGCAGATGACACAAAGCTGGGTGGCAGTGTGAACTGTGAGGGGGATGCAATGAGGATGGAGGTTGACTTAGACAGGTTGGGTGAGTGGGCAGATGCATGGCTAATTATAGTTATACAGCACAGAAATAAGCCCATCTCGCCATGCCGACCAAGATGCCCACCTAAGCTAGCCCGACTTTCCTGCATAAAGCACATGCCCTCCTAAACCTTTCCTATCCACCTGTACAAATATCTTTTAATTATTGTTATGCACCTGGATCCTCCCCAGGTTACGAATGCCCAACATGTTTTCAGCACGTGTACGATGAATTTTCAGGAGACGGGCGGGATGGCTTCGTCCGCTGCAGACATTTTCTGCTGTGTGTATTTGCGGTGATATCTGAATGGCTGAGTTGAGCACCCTTATTAATCTACTTGCAAACCGCTCAGGTCATGAACAGTTCGCAGGACAGAACCCTATCATAACCTGGGAGGACCTGTGCTTCAATTAATGGTCAGCATGAGCTTGATGGGCCGAAGACCTGTTTTCCATGTTGTATAACACTCAGAGCTGTTCTAAGATTTTGTGGAGCTTTTGAAAAAAATTGGACGAGTAATGTTTGCCTCCTTTACGATAAATAGTAAATTGTTGTTGGAAAAATTGTTTTTTTGTTCCTCACGCCGTGTTTCAAGTCTTGTCTTGCTCTTTTTCTGCAGCAATGTGATTACCTATCAGACCATGCCATACCCAATGTTCCTGCCTGATGAGCTTCAGGTATCGGTCGGAGGCCTTGGGAGGGAGAGAGAGAGGGAAACCGTTGCAGCTGAGTCATCTGAATATTTCACTAAGGTTCCTCGGAGAGTCCTGCAGCTCATGAAGTCAAGAAAAAGGCAAGTCACCTCTCGTTTGTATTTAAACACCAGAAATGACATGGAATGGTGGTAATTTGCATCACTATCAAAGGGCTCAAATTCGACAAATAGACATAGTTATGACTGTTAGGGAGCTCCTATCTTGGCAGTAGTAAGGGTATCAAAGAATTTCTCGCAAAGAATTGGCACCAACACTGGGGCTATTTCACAGGGGCAGAGCTACTGAACTGGTAAAGCAGACAAACGGGAAGTGAAAAACTAGCCAAACTAGGATGGATCGGACCAAGTACCATTGACTTGCCTGAGTAGCGTAAGTAGATGAGAAAAATATACAGATAATGCAGTATTGTAATAAACAGTAAATATAAAGAATGGAGAAGAGCTTGCCTGATAAGCAATAGAATAACAAAATAAGAATATGAGCAAATATATCTAAAGTTAAAATATTCAGCAGATTAAGCAACATCTGTGGAAACTGAAACAGTTGAACTTTCAGGTCAATTGGCTTTTGACAGAACTTGGCATTGTTGAATGAGCAATAATGTAGAATTAAGTTGTTGATGGGAATAGTATAAGATGTAAGCAAGAAAGGAGAATGACATGTCATTGGTGCAATCCATTTAATAGAAAAGACGGTGTTCAATGAACAAAAAATGCTTCTTGCTACACTGGATGGACCACATTGTGTTCTCGGGCGAGGTTAAGAGCCATCAGCTTTCTAATTCACTCCACATGGTGCTTGGATGTGGCAGTCCTAGCGAGCTCCTGCTCCACAGAACTGAAATATATTGCAGTGAAGTGTCGTCCATATTACCTGTCGTGGGAATTCAATTTGGCTATCCTGACAATAGTCTACATTCCAGTACATGCTGATGCAAAGCTTGCACTTGTGGAATTATGCAGTCACCAATAGCCTTGAAACAAAGTAGTCTGAGGCATTGTTCATAATAGAGGACTTCAATCAGGCCAACCACAAAAGCGTGCTGCCAAACTACTATCAACATATTTCCTGCCCAACCAGAGGCCCAAATACCCTTGACCACTGCTACACCACAATCAAAAACGCAAACCGCTCCATTCCCAGAGTGCACTTTGGTAAATTTGATCACCTGGCTGTGCTTCTACTCTCTCCATGCAAGTGGAAACTGCAACGGGGGTATCCCATACAGAAAGTCGTGCAGTGCTAGTCTGAGGAAATGGATGAGATCCTTCGATTGCTACGAGTGGACTGTTCCATATTCAAGGAACCTATGGCTAACCTAGATTAATATGCCACTGCTGTCACAAACTTCATCAGCAAGAAGGTCTCAGACAGTGCGCCAAACATGTTTATGTGCATGTTCCTCTACCAGAAACCAGAGATACATCGTGAAGTGCAAGGATACAGCATTCAAATCAAACGATCCCAATAGGTGCATGAAATTTTTCTATGACCTTCGCAGAGCCATTTAGGATGCCAAGGGGGAATTCTGGACCAAGCTAGAGTCCCAACGCAATGACGGATACCCATGGTGGCAAGGTCTTGCATGCTACAACAGGCTACAAAGCAAAGGCTGGCAGTATCGCTGGCAACAATGGGCTCCTCCCCAATGAACACTTTGAACAGAAGATCAGTGGAGGAATGTTACTCGCCCTGCCAGTCTCAGGCCCATCAGTACCAACAGTTACTGCAGGAGAGATAAGATCGGCCTTACTGAGAGTGAACCAGCGGAAAGCAACAGGTCCGGATGGACTCGCTGGCCGGGTCGTTGGGACCTAGGCAGATCAGCTGGCAGAGTTATTCATGGACATTTTTAACCCGTCACTGCTCTATTCTGAGGTCCCCACCTGTTTCAAGGAGACTGCGATAATCCCGGTGCCAAAGAAAACTAAGGCAGGTACCTTAATGACTACTGTCCAGTGGCTTTAACATTCATCAATGTGAAATGTATTGAGAGACTGGTGATGGCGTGCTCCAGCCCTATGTGTTTTAATTGACTATGTTTTTTCAAAGTGGTGCCATAGGGATTTTCTTTGCTCTTCTGGGATCTGAAAAGCTGCACTTATTGTATGTACCATGTAGTGGTTTATATCCTTCAGCATTCCACTGGAGTGTCAAAGCAATGGAGTGGGATTTAAATTCTTCCATTCTTGCTGAGTGCCATTACTGGCCCCAGTTGCTGAGACAAAGGCAGTATTTTCCAAATTTGAAGTTCTTGACCAAACTTGCACCTGGTTGTCTACTTAATTTTGGGAAGATATATTCGTTGAAGCTTAACTGCTGCAGTGGAGCCAATTGCAGAATTTGAGCATAACTTACAATCAGTGCACACAAAGATTTAAGAAAAATGTGTTTTAAATATATTTTGAATTAATCATCATTGGGCAATTCTGTAATTGCAGTTATTTGTGGGCTGATAAGAGACTTGCATGCAAAGAAATGATTAGGCAGAATATTAAAGTGTTATTTTTTTAATTTGCTAATCACCTTTTGTAATTACAGATGACTCCCGTAATTTTGGGCAGGGATAGGGGGGGTGCGGGGTCTGGTTTCCTAGAAAATGGTTCAAATCATGATTTTCCGTAATGCAATAAACACAAGTGACAATAAACACACGTTGAAGAGTTTTCCTTTTCCTGTACATTCTGCAAGAGCCCGTTTTTATTGCAAACCTCCACATTTTGAGTTGTGATTTATGGATTTCCAGGATGGTAGTGAGTCTAAATTGTGACTAGTTAAATTTTATATTCCAGACTGGATATGCTGAGAAACGAATACGATGGGAAGAAAACTCAAGAACAGCGCATTGAATTTTTGGAACACTTGATTCTAAAGAGAACGGGGAAATCTGGAAAAATTCTGAGATCTGAGAGAAGAGATAAGGTGAGATTAACGCATGCAGCTTTTCAGTGATTAAAGTAAAATGTTTGCAAGTAATCTTTGTTTCTTTGCACATTTTTGTCATGTGTGGCTCCTGAATTGAATTTTGCTTGATTATGTGATATTCAATAGACCACATAACAGATTTTAGGCACTATAAAAGTAGAGGTTAAGATTGACTATAAAAATATTAGTTGGAGTCGATTGGCAGTTTAATGGCCTGCCATCATCTGTTCAGGTGGGGTGGGAGATTGCAACCTTCACGTGGTCCGCCCTGTTTCAGCGAATGCAATCAACCTGGCGTGCACAATCATATAAGATCAAGTCGAAAAAGTTGTCCTACAACTTTAGGCTGTGCACGCCATACGCAAGAAGAAGGTCTGTTCAGGTGGTAGAGTTCTGTTCACATTCCCATTGGTGCTGGGTAAGAGTTACACAGGGAGGATTTATGTCTGGTGACCTATGGTAGGAAGTGTGGGGAGTACCACTACTTGAGGCTGGAGATCAAACTTCCATGAATATTACCAGGCAAATTATACGAGGCAAGCTGTGTGCGAGGCCCCAGGCCATTCTAACTGCTGAAGGTTATTAAGTAGTCCTTTATCATGTCCCAGCATGACTGACGCCAAAGCTGTTCGATGGCACCAATGCCAGGGCACAATCCCAGACACATTTGGTGTGGGGTGAAGACTTGACAGACCCAAAACGGAGCAGAAGTTTTGGCGAGACTTGGCGAAACAGTTGCCTAGTCTGTGCTAAGTTTTGCCAATGTAAAGGACACCGCACCGAATGTTGCTAATGTTAGCAGTTGGCGTAGGTGAATCTCGAGTGTCTTATCTGGAAGGGCTGTTGGGGTGCCCTGCCCCCTTCCATCTATTCCCTTTCTCTGGTTTCACATTTTGTGCATCTTCCCTCCATATCTCAAATCTTTTGTCTTCTTTCCATTTGTCATTTGTTCATCCATCTGCCAACAAAACTCCCCCTCAAATGTATCCACCTATTACTTGCTTGGCTATGTCCCATCCCCACCTCTTCTGGCTTTCTCTCCCCTACTACAGTCAGTCTGGGAAGGGTGCCAACCTGAAGTATCACTTAACCACGTTCTGCAGATATGCTGTTTGAGCAACTGAGTTACTCCAGCACTTTGTCCTTTTTTTGCAGTTCCTTGTGTTTGTGGATGTAAATTGGAGCATGGAAATTAGATTATTTCCCGTGGGACCTGTTACGGTAATGGATGTTAATTGCATCCTAAACACTGAGCTACTGCTCTGTGTTGGAACGTGCAGCTTTTGATAGATTGCCACATCCCACAGTGCATGAGATCGGGACTGAGCTTTGCACGTTGGAACAGACAGCCTATTTGGAAACAATTAATTGCAATCAGCTGACCTGATGAATTTGCAAGGCTCAACTAGTGTTTCTTGAGAACCATGGGCTCAATTCTGGGCTTTATGTGGAATTTTCACACTCTTCCCAAGACCAAGTAGGATTCCATTGGGTGCCTAGATTCCTTCCCACAACCCAGAGATGTGCTGATGGATTTATTGGGTTAATAGTAAATTATCCTAGGCAAGAAAGAATGAAAGACAAATTTATGGGCATGTGTGAGAGTGAATACGTTGTGGGGGAATGGGACCAATGGGATTTCTTCTCTGAAAGCCAGTCTGGGATCAATGGTCTCCATGTGAATGAATAAGGATGTGGTTATCTGGCTTTGGATTAATAATTGTGCATCTTAATGCTAAAGAAACTATGCATTTGAGCAAATTAACACGTGGCTAGATTCTGTTCAGAAGGTCTGGTGTGAGATAAAATATTAAATGTACGTACACTTGAGAAAAATGGTACCCGGACGTAGCTACGAAGGACGAGAAGCCGAAGCGAAGAAGTGGAAGCCAAGATACCGAACGGAAATGACTCCGAAAAGCCAAATAACTGAACGGATGTGACGCCGACAAAACCAAATAACGGACATGACATCTCCAGGACGGGATTTGTCCGAGACCTTGGCAGTGATTGGTCCAGACCCCCGTGTCCATCACATCACTGACTGGGGGAGACGGGAGGGTGGGGGGGGATTTTTTATTTTCCTTCGCACCTTTTCTACTGCCAAAGATAGAGCGGTTTATTTTTGTAAGTTTTGATCTACCACGGTGCTTGGGGTTAAGGGGCTGAAATCTCTCTATATCTCTCTCTTTCTTTCTCTTCCTCTCGGGGTCTGTATTCCATAGTGATAGAGTACTTGTGAATAGACATAAAATGCTGGAGTAACTTAGCGGGACAGGCAGTGACTCTGGAGAGAAGGAATGGGTGACGTTTCGGGACGAGAGCCTTCTTCAGACTGAACTGAACTCTCGCCGGTTAGAGTACTTGTGATTGTCTGAAGAAGGGTCTCCACCCAAAACGTCACCAATTCCTTCTATCCAGAGATGCTGCCTGAGGAACTCAGCGGGCTAGGCGGCATCTGTGGAGGGAATGGATTAGGAGTTGTTTCGGGCCATGGTTCTTCTTCAATAGGAAGGAACTGCAGATGCAGTTGTCTTTGCAAAACGCCAAATGATTCCGGGAATAAATAAAGAGAGAGAGAGAGAGGGAGAGGGGGAGAGGGAGGGGGAGAGGGGCAGGGAGAGAGAGTCCAGCCTCTTAACCCCAAGCACCGTGGCAGATCAATGCTTACAAAAATAATCCGCAAGGATCTTTCGCAGTCCAAAAGCGGCAAAGGAAACCCCCCCCCCCCCGCACTCCCGTCTGCCCTGGCCAGTGATGTGATGGGCGCGGGGGTGTGGACCAATTGCTGACAAGGTCTCGGACAAATCTCGCCCCCGGAGACATCATGTCCGTTATTTGGTTTTTCGGCGTCACGTCTGTTCAGTTATTTGGCTTTTAGGCGTTGCATCCGTTCGGTTGTTTGACGCGTTTCTGTTTGGTTATATGGCTTTTCGACATCATGTCCGTTCGGTTATTTGGCTTTTCAGTGTCGTTTCCGTTCGGTTATTTGGCTTTACGCCGTCGTTTCCGTTCGACATCTTGGCTTCAACTTTTTCGCTTTGACTTCTCATCCCTCAATGCCCCATCCGCACACAGTGACAAATTTAACAGAAAGAAGCCATGTAACATGAAAAAATGAGCCAGTTTTCTTTCAGTGCAGTTCTAAAACCATGATTTTTGCATACCTTAACACCGCTGCTTAATTTTACAGGCTTCATCATGGTCTAGTTCAGAAGATAAAAGTACAATCAGCCACTTTATGGACCAGTCTGTGGTTTTGCCCTCTTCTGTGGAGTTCTCTTCTGAAATAGATCAAGGTACAGTATGAGCCGCCAGTGCAGAAATGCTGATGATTTAAAGGAATTGACAGCTGATAAGCAGGGCAAGCATGAAGCTAAATATAAACGGCATTGGTTTTCCGATCAGCTCTGAGGGTGTTTTTAAAACTACAGCCGTGTCCCTTTGCCTCACACTGTGGCTTTCCGCTGAAAAACCTACCACCATAGAAGCCAGTCTCCAGCCATTTTGATTCACTCTGCATGATAATGGTTAAGAGCACTGGATATGTCAAAAGCAAAAGTATCGAAGAACTGTGCTCCAGAACCAGCTAAGCTTATAACGAAGCTTTCCAGTGCAATTACAACACTGATCATTTGGAGAATTGCCCAGCTGAGCTCTGATCGTACAAAGCAGGATTCATTTCAAGAGAGATTTAGCTCTTCGGGGTAATGGAATCAAAGGATATGGGGAAAGAGAAGGTACTGGGTACTGATTTTGGCTGATCAGCCATGAATATATTGAATGGTGGTGCTGGCGTGAAGGGCCGAATGGCCTACGCCTACACCTATTTTCTATGTTTCTAATTTAATGCGGGTAATTACCACCCAATTAGACAATTCTTAATCACTAGCAAAGTAATGAAAGGCATTATTGACAGTGCAGTCCAATGCCATTTAATCACCAATAACCTACTCTCTGAGGATAGACACAAAATTAACTCAGGCAGCATCTCTGGCAAAAAGGAATAGGTGACGTTTCGGGTTGAGACCCTTCTTCAGATAATTCTTCATGGAATAACATGAATAACGTTGCAAGATAAAGTCCGATTAAAGATAGTCCAAGGGTCTCCAAAGAGGTAGATAGTAGCTAAGGACTGCTCACTGCCTGACCCACTGAGTTACTCCAGCAATTCCGTTTATCTTCAGTGTAAACCAGCATCTGCAGTTCCTTCCTACGCCTACTGTCTGATGTCAGTTTGGGTTTTGCTGTAACCAGTCTGCTGCAGAACTCATCACAGCCTTTGTACATACATGGATCAAAGAGCTGAATACCAGAGTGACTGTCCACTACATCAGAGCAGCATTTGACCAAGTACATCATCAAGGAGCCCTGATAAAATTGATGTGAATTGGAATCAAAGAGAAAGTATTCAGTCGTTGAACTTGTACCTCGTAGGATGAGAGTGGTTGTCTGAGGACAATCATTGCAGGTATTAGGACATAGTGGCAGGAGTACTTCAGGGTAATGTTATTGGCCCCACCATTTTCACCTGCTTCACGAATGGCCATCTATCATTGTAAAGTTGGAAGTAGAGACGTTTGCTGATGATTCCATTCACAACTCCTCAGCAAATCATAATCATATTTTATTAGCTAATTATGTTTTGCAACATACGAGTAATTTGATTTGCCATAGTCATACCAATAAAGAGCAACTAGACACCTAAATACATTTTTAACATGAACATCCACCACAGCAACTCCCCCACATTCCTCACTGTGATGGAAGGCAAACATTTTCTAATCTTTTCTTTGTTCTCCCACGGTCGGGGCACTCAAACCTTCCGTTGTCGGGGCTATCTTGGCTCCCGCAACTGGCGGTCGGGTCTTCAGCGTCGATACGATCAAGCTTCCGCATCGGGGGGATCTCGGCTCCCCCGCGCTGGGTGATCGGACCCTGAGTCTGGGCTCATCAAACCGTCTGCGACTTGGAGCTTCCCGACTTCAGTCTCTACCCGAAACTAAGAGCTTCTCAATGTTCAAATCCACAGGCCATGGTTGGAGCATCGAACCCAGGCAAAGGGCCGCAGGCTCCGATGGTAAGTCCACGGCCCCGTGGTGGAGCTCAAAGTTACTCGAGCAAGGCCGCCAGCTCCATGATGTTAGGCCGCAGAGCGACCGGACATATGTTCCGGAAAACAATCGCATCTCCGGCAAGGCAAGAATTAGATAATGTGGGCTGATGTGATTTCCAGAAAAGTGCTACGCCATTACCAATTGTAACAAGAGGGAATCTAGCCATCTAAACTTGATATTCAACGTTGTCAACTTTACAAAAGCACCTTCTATCAGCATCCTAGAGTGAACATTTGATTAAGAAGCTCAACGTAACTGGGCATTACCAACACTTCAGCGGTGGTTAAAAAGACCCAGCAGCGATTGGACTTCCTGAGAGTGCTAAGAAAGAACAGTTTAGAGGAGAAGCTGCTGGTGACCTTCTACCGCTCCACCATCGAGAGTGTGCTGGCATATTGTATCACGGTGTGGTATGCCGGCTGCTCAGCAGCAGACAGGAGAGCCCTGCAGAGAGTGATCAAAACTGTCCAGAAAATAATCGGCTACCCTCAGCCTTCCCTGGAAGACATCTCCAGCTCTCGGTGCCTCTGTAGAGCCAGGAAAATAATCAAAGACCCCTCCCATCCTGGACAGTTCCTGTTCAACCTCCTGCCCTCTGGTAGGCGGTACAGGTGCATCAAAAGCCTGACAAACAGACTCAAGAACAGTTTCTTTCCCTGGGCCATCAGAACTCTAAACTCCTCAAATATCCACATGACATGAGAATGCTGTCATCCATTCCAATATAACACAGACCATTCAGCTAATATTTCTTCTTAAAAATATATATATTTTAAAGTATTTATTAGATTTTAAAGTGTAATATTCTCCCAGGGCAATGTTCTATCCAGGTGTGATAATTATAATTTATTTACTATTTTAAGCAGTTAAATAACGTATTGAATGTATTGGATGTGTTTTTGTCTTGTTTGGACTTGTTTTAGTTTCACTGATCAGGAGTAGCTCTCCTAATTTCGTTGTATTTCTAAGTACAATGACAATAAAGGCTTATTATTATTAGTAGTAGTATTATTATACAAGTTCTATTAGAGCATGTTAAAGGCTTAGATGTCTTGTAGCGAGTGACTCGTACCTAACACTTCAAAGACTATGCACTTTTTGCAAGGCCCAAGATGAGATAACAAGGAAAAGCTCTCCATTTGCCTGGGTGAGTGCAGTGCCAATGACACTCGTGAACCATTCAAGGAAGAGCTAGCTGCCTGTTTGTTTAGTCCCCACGCATTCACTCTCTCTGCCACCATTTCGCAGTTGCCGCAATGTGCACCATTTACAAGACCCACCGTAATTACCCACCCAGGCCTCTCCAACTGGACCTCCCAAAACAGCAGCCTCTACTGCCAATTTGTTCACCAAAGTTGCAGTAGTTGAAGCTCACCACTATCTTCTCAAGTTATAATTTGGATGGACAATAAATGCTGCCCACACTAACAAGCGCACACACTAGCAAGGACCCACACTATCAAGGACCCCCCACTCCCTCTGTTTTCCCTGCTTCCCTCTGTTCTCACCCCCTTGCCTCTTTTTTGCCTTTTGTCCTCTTCCCTTTCCCACTTTTTTCCATTCCTTTCTACTTAAGTTTTCTTGCTTTTTTCTGTCCCTCCCCCTCCGCCCTCCTCTCTCCACCCTCCCCCACCCCTTCTCCACCCTCAACTCAGCCTCACTGACATTTGTACAACTGTAACATGACACCTCACACTCAATACCTGGACTAATGAAGGCAAGCATGATTTTAAATTAGAAGATTAAAGATTTGGAACTGACATTGCAGGTGAGCCATCTAATTACATGTGCACTTTGCATGGTTTGTTGTTCATCTGAAATTGTTTGTCCAACTTTGTTTTGGTTGATGGTCTTGATGGATGAATTTATTCCTATTACCTCTGCATTTTCTTGCAGGAGAAGGTTACTCAAGATCTTGGGACGACTCTCAGGTATTAAACAGAAGTCGCATAATGTACATATGAAAAACTTATTGTATTGGATTATATCATGCTCTTGTGTACATTAATCCAACCTAATACATTGAGAAATACCAGTGATTTCTCATTGGATGGTACAAATAAATATATTTGATTGGTACCGCACCCACGACCCTTAACATTGACCCTCTCCCACCGCCACTTTTTCTATCTATGATGTTCCTGCCTTTTCAGCTTTGGTGAAAAGTCTGTTATGCAGCACTTTGTCAGTAAACGTTGGGAAGTTCATTTATACTACATCGCCATATTTTTTTCATACATATTCTCTGTTACCTCATTAAAGAAAAACTCTAAATTACTTAATAAATACTTGCCTTAAACAACAATTTTGCTAATCAGGCGACACTTGTCCAACTGCTAGTTATCCCTACAATGTTTTGTGAATGAGAGTGTAACATTTATACTAATGGCCCTGTCTCACGGTGCGAGCCCACCCACGAGTGATCCCGAGTGAAAGAAAAAATCAAACTTGTGGTTGTCTATGAGATTCCAAGTTTATGTTAACGAGTTTCAACGAGTTCCCACGGGTATGTCCAAGTTTGCCGTTTACTTCTCATTTCTGCGATGTACCAAGTTCCTCTCCCGAGTTACTCTTGAGCTAACAACGACTACCGACGTGTGGAAAAATCATCACATGGATTAAAATGATGTCATGCAGTTTTTCTTACACTATAAAAAGCCCCCCATGACCATGGACAGAACATTTCTGTGTCTCTTATTATTATATTAGAAATGTCAAGCATGTTTCTCGCTGGATATCTCTTTGGGTGAGCTTTGAGAACATGTTTACGTCATTACTTTGTGGCCGCACGGAACTGGCTCATGCAGCTTAAACTTGTGTTTTGATTCTGTCAATGAACCTTGCAGTGTAATGTTATATAAGCAAAGATTCCCATCTGTTAGCCATCTAGCAACAGATGGGGAAAGAGCCCTTGGTCAGGCTGGTAAAGTGACACTGGGGAATTAGTGGGGGAACCGCTGCTGTTGGGATCTCCATGAGAACCGGATCGAAATATGGTGGACGCACATTAATTCTGGTATTGGAGTATGATCGTACAGGTGCCGCTGGAATCGGTGCCTTCACTAGGATCTTCTCCAGATAGTAAGCTCCCGTCCCAGCTGAAAACGACGTGGGAAACATGGTGGAAATAGCTATGGAATCATAGTAATGCAGGATGCTAACAGGTCCTTCGGCCCATTTTGTCCATGCCGATATAGATGGCCATCCAAGCTGGTCCCATTCCCCCGCGTTTGACCCATATTTCTTCAAACCTCCCCAATCCTATTTACTGCCAGGGGTGGTGATGAAGGCAGAGACGATAATTGCGTTCAATAGGCTTTTAGATAGGTACAGGGTAGTGCGGGAAGATTTATGGGTCGTGTACAGGTAGATGCGATCAGTTTGACTTGGCATCATGTTCGGCACAAACATTGTGGGCCAAAGGGCCCATTCCGTTGCTATACTGTTCTCTATTCGATGTTCTATGTATCCATGTTGCTACCCTTTTTTTTTTAACGCCTTTTACCTCTACCTGGTTGAGAAAGAATATGGTGACATTAGCAATGTTGGAAGAAATCACAGATCTGAATTACAAAAGCAAGATTATTTTTTTACCGCGGGACAACTTTTGTGAAGGACTCTCTGTCATCAAGAACACAATGTACTGGTGCAACTCAGCGGGTCAGGCAGCATCTTTGGAGTGAAATGGACAAGCGGCATTCCGAGTAGGGACCCAAACATCGCCGATCTATTCCCTCCGCAGATGCTGCCTGACCCACGGAGTTTCTCCAGCACTTTGTGTTTTGTTCAAGTTTCCAGCATCTGCAGTTCCTGGTGTCCCTGTGATTAGGTGTTGTTGATGGTGAACTCGGTAGAAATTAAAATGGAGCAGGCATGGAACTCAGTCTGTTTTTGAACCATTGCGCAAAGGCAAGATTTGCACCCAAGTGTCTCCCGTGGAAAAGAAAACATCACCTATCCAAGTTCTCCGGAGATGACTAATCTTCAACATTTCACTTCTGGCACTCAGGCCAAACCCACATTAGACTCAAGAGCCACTATGGTAAACTCACGGGCCACTATGTTCTTACAACGAGTTTAAATGTTTCAAATTTTAACTTCAAGAGTAAATTTGACTCGTGGAAATCTTTAAACATGTTTAAAATTTTTCAAGAGTTAACAAGTTTCCCGGGTACCTGCCGTTAGCTCCACAAGTCGCTAAGTTGCGTCCACGAATTCCGACGTACCTGCTACGTTAATTGTACGTGATTACCATGAGTTTAATTTGTTTTAAACTCATGGTAATCACGTGAGTAATGCACCATGAGACAGGGGTTTAAGACACCACCTGGAGTTGTTTGGAATGCCAAAGAGATGTACAGCATAGAAACAGACTTTCAGTCTACTGTGTCTATGTTGATCATTGTGCTGTCTACATTAATCCCACGCCTGTATTAAATCCTTATCCCTCTGGTGTCTATGCCCTGTCTAGGTGCCTATTAAACGTTGCTCCTTCTAGATACCAACTACTCTTTGGGTGAAAAACCTACCCCTCTGATCTTTTAAACAGTGCAGTATCGGAACTACACTTTCCTCCACTGAGACTGCAGCAGAATTCTCCTTCGTAAAGGCTAATGCCACTTTCTATCGTAATGATCAGCTTTTAATCCTGATCACTCCCACTTATACCATTTTGCAAAATCTGTTCATCAAAAAATCTGTTCATCGCAAATTACATTTGGTTTCGGGCCTATATTAGGATAATTGAAGTCTCCCAATAGCACACCAATAAGGCTTTGTCACATTTCAATAACTCCCTTGCAAGCTCATTCATGTGTATCTTTTCGACTGGCTGGCAGTCTATAGATCACACCTGAAGTCACACATTCTTAGCCTTCCAAACCAGCATATCCTCTCTCTCCGCCATTGCAATATTATCCTTAATGATTGATCTGTACATTTTGTAATTTAACACTTTCTTTTCCAGATGAATACATACCAATCCGTCGATTTATTGGTCCCGAAGTCAGTACAGATCAAAGTTCCTTTGACTGACTCCACGATTTCAAGTGTAAGTCTACAGTCAATTCATCGCACGTAGCTGCCAAAACGTGCAGCGACTGTCACATCATAAATCAGCTAAGTGTGAACTGGAATGATCCTTGTTATTAAATATTTATGTCAAGCAGGCTTGCAGCTGCATATTCTCACTTGATCCAGTGCCTGATTGCATGTGCATAGAGTAACAAAATGCTGAGCAAACTGATTCAATAAGTAAACCGTACCAAAGTGAGAAAAGGAAGATTAACAAGTACACGGATCAAGAGGTAGAGTTCAGTGTCATCAACTACAAAAAACAACCTTGGGTTTTTTCAAGTATCAGCTCAATTTCGCTTTCACTTGGCAACTATTCCCTTGGCCTTTTTCATTTCATGGAAATTCTCGTCACTGACCACAATCTTATGTTGACTTTTCCCTCTATCCCCTCCAGCACCCCTCTCCATCCCCCTCCCCCCTCCCCCTCCCCCCTCCAACCACCTGCCACAAACAGAGGTGTCCCCAAAGTCCTGGAGACTTCAGTTCTAAAATCTTCCCTCTGTGACTTTCTGACTTGAATGGACAAGGGGAATGAGAGTTGGTAACTGAGTGAGATTGGGAGAGAAAATATCAAGTTGCAGGGATAGTGGTTGGGGTGATCATTATTAGTCAGGGTCAATGGAGATCACAAGGGAGATGGTATTTATGCATCTCAAACCATATGACCTTTTCATAATTTGCAACACATTTGCTTACAATATCCCTGCTTCCTTTAATTACAATTGTATGCTACAATCTTATTGCAAAACTGCTTTTTTACATTGTGGTTTGTTGTGAGAATCCTTCAGTATAATCAGCTCCTCAGCCATCAATGTTGCAGATCTTCAGTGGTGCCTGAGAACAAATTATATCAGGCAAGGGGAAATCCAAGTAATGAAATCACCAAATCTATGTGGGAACTTTTCTTCGATGTTCTTGGCATGAACCATTCACTTTTCCAAAAAGCCCTAGCCTAAATGTTCAACACGTCTTTATAGCACTGTTTCCCCAAACATTTGAGATTAATGTTGATTCTTGCTTTTCCAGAGTTCATCATTTGGTGAGAAAACTGCGAAAGAAAGTCCACATCAAACATCCAACCCGTTGATTGCCACAATCGTGGCGTTACACAAACCATTTCTTAAATTTCTGGTATGGAGCTTTTGAGTAGTGAAATACAACTGTATTGGTGGATTATACACAAATGAATGTGCAGATGTTGTTAAATTTTGGCTTTTGCCAACTTACTAAAAAGCTGAGAGCTTTGATCGATGTATCTACATAGGTAGTTGGGAATTTGGACAACTCGGTGAAAGTATTAGAAGGCTGCTTAATTTGTGGAAGCGTTCTTCAAAGTAAATTCCCAATCTTCTTTGAACATAGAAGCAGAATCAACAGCAGATCCTGTATTTCATTGAAATGAGAAAGAGTGAAGGTTAACTCGATCCAGAAACGAGACGAGGGAGCATAGATACAGGAATAGAATATTCCCCCCTTTAAACACAGTTTGCTGTGAAACTAAGTTTTCACAAATCTCCGTCTTAAGTTAATTTACCTACCCGAGTTCCTTAGCCTGAGATCCTGCTCTTGCCTAACCAATCTATATGACTGAGGTCTGAGATTTCCAACAGATCTACTAATTTAGCAGCTCTTTGGTGAATAGAGATCCAGATTTCTAAGATACTTTGTGCAAAGAATCGCATGGAGATTAGCGAGAATTATTGTGCCGTAGGTGGGTCTCCAGGAGGTCCTAATGGTTTGTCAGGAGGTCAGAGGTTCTCGTAGGTTGGAGCCGGTGCTGACCGGAGAATTTCATTGGCTCATTCAGGGAAAAAAAGGTAAGCAGTAGTTTTCAGAATTAAGGATAACCGACCGGTAAAGTTAAATGTCTGCCGAACTTCACAGCCGTGTATCACAGGCTTCTTAAAAGTTGTCTCCATTCCTTCTCCCCCCTCTCCACCCCCTCTTTCAAAAGGGATTACCATACACTGTGTTTTAGCCGTCTTTTTACAGCGCCAACCTTCCTGTTCTTCGTGGTGTATGTCTGCATCACCTTGGCTTTGCACTGTGTGAATTTTTTAGACAGGGCAAGCGGGAGGAGCGCTGTCTAAAAAATTCACATGGGCCGGTGAAGGAAGCAATGTGTTTGTGTGTTCCACTTTGACAGTCGCCGTTCCAGTTCCCGGTTTTTCAGACGACAGCCGGCAACTTGACAGTCGCCGGCAGTCCGCTGAAAAATCACCTAAGTGGGACCGGGCCATTAGGAACACAACTATCGCATTATAGCAGAATTGCCTGAATTTTATTGCTTATCTGTTTATGGAATCTTGCTGATGTAATATGTTTGCCAGCATGATGGATTTTTTGGCCAAGTCATAGAATTCTATACAAGGATGTTGTGACAATATCCATGTAATTTATGCATATGAACTGTACTCATTCTCACACATGCTCAGTAAATCAATCAGTGACCTTTGACTTGGAAATAAATCATTCCTGCTTTGATCCAAACACGAGTGGGCATGGGGCCATCTTTCTCCGCCTAATATGTGCTAGTTTTACATATATCATAAGCAGATCTATATCAAAACATGGTGGCAGCGGTGAAAGTGAAGATTTGTGGATCAAATGGATGCAATGATGATTAGCAAAAATGCTTTGAAAAGCTTTCAGGAATCAGTGTTTCAATGCTCAGCGACTGGGTTAGCTGCATGCATGAGTGGAATGGTATGCAGGTCAGTAAGCACACAAAGATAAGACGCAGTGTGTAAATCAGTGCTGTGGGAGACTGCTTAAAGATAGCACATGCTATATGAAAACAAAAAAAAACTGTTTTGAAAATATTTTCGACAGTAGTAGAAGATATTAATAGAATATTGACTGGCCTTGAGGGGGATACGACATATATTGCCTGAAGTAGATTCATATTGCCCGAGTCAAAGACGAGGGCAATATGGATCTAGTGAGGGCAATATATGTCGTATCTCCCGAAAGAGGACAGTCAATATTGTTATTATTACCCATTATCAGACATCTAGAGGAAAATCTGAACATCTCATATGATAGGAATGTATCTATACATTTTGCAATATGCATTGCAACATTGTAAATAAGGGTACTAAAACCATTGCAACATTGTAAATAAGGGTACTAAAACAATGTAACATTTATGTTTCATTTATGTAATTTATGTAATTCATTTATGTGACAATGTGAAGGTCAAACTTTTAAATCGCGAACCTCTTCTCGCAACAGGCTGCCATTTTGTTTGTTTTGAGAATAAATGTTAAATTTCGCACGCAGCGTCACGTTGCCGTCACGTTGCCAAGTTCCCGGATGTGAGACCAGGGGAATATAAGACTATATTCCCCGCTGTTTTAACAGGTAAAGTCCATAGGCGTTCGCTAGAAAGGGGAATATAAGAAAATATTCCCCTGTTACCCCTGCTGGCAGTAAAAAGGAAGGGAATACAATTTCGTAAAAGCATACCTCAGATGGGTGATATGGGTAATAATAGAGAATTTTACGCAAATTATGCAGTCACATGTTGTGCTTATAGCTAAACGATGCACAAGCTATTAAGAGCGAGGGAATATGCTGATATTTCAAAATGGCGCAGGCCAGTCCATCTTTCCACGTGGCTCCACCACCCAATCTAAAGCTCAAAGAGAACCGGGTGGAAGAGTGAAACTATTTAAACAAATGTACAAAAATTATGCATTGAAACAGATCTGGATAAGAAGGAGAAACTGTATCAAAAAGCAGTATTCCTGCATACTGTTGGACCGAAGGACTGCGAATCTTCAATACCCTGACGTTCGAAATGGTAGCAGATGAGACGGATGTGAAAGTCATCACCGACAAGATGTCTACCATCATCATAGGAGAGAGGAATGAAACGTATGAAAGATTTATTTTCAATAAACGAGACCAGAAACCAGGGGGAAGCTTTGAATCGTAAATGTTGCAGAGCTGAAGGAGCTTGCTAAGACATGCAACTTCTGCGATTGCCTGAAAGAAATCCTCATTCGAGATCGCATCGTCATTGGTATTGCAGACCAATCAACTAGCAAGACACTGCTTTAGAAGAGGAATCTGACCCTGCAGGAGACTGTGGACATATGTAGATCCTCCGAGGTAACAGCGACAAGAATGCAGTTCATCGGCGAAGAGCCAACAATACGCAAGGTGGAGCGATTCAAACCGAGGGAAAAGAAAGTTGATTTTCTTTCGCAGAGGAAGAATCGGGGACCAGTCAAGATACGGCGAGAATGTCAAGAAGTAAGGTGTTTTGTTGTGATGTACCTACATGCTTATGAGAAGAAAGCATGTGAACATTATTTTGTGTTATTGAAACAAGTCACAAGTGTGGTGTCAGGTCTCGCGTTTAATCTAGTTTCTGTTCCTTATTGGTTTTGAGTATTTGAGTTTGCATTCTTGTTTTATTTTGGTGCCTCACATCTCCTCTTGTTTCAGGTGCCATTTCCTGTCAGGTCGTTTACCCTCATGTGATTGACCCCGCCCTGATGTGTTTCACCTGTGTCCCGTTATCCCCTGTTAAGTCTGTATTTAAGCCTTTGTGTTTTTAGGTTTCTTTGCCAGTTCGTTGTGTATGCTACCTGGTATCACCTCGTTCCAGCTCTAGAAATATTGTGACTTTGTGTACTCGACCATGGCCTGTTTTTGGACCACTGTTTTTGCCTGCTCCTAGATTACTGTTGCTTCAGTATTTGCTTACCTGTGTACCGACTTGGACCGATTAAACTCTGAATACGGATCTGCCCTATGTCTGAGCCTGCATTTGTGTCCTCCTCCTCGTTCAGTTCTGACATGTGGCTATGGTTGAAATTGTGAAATAAGACAGAACAGTTGTTTTATTCAGTTAAGTTAAACCATATTACTATGGTGTAATATTATGAAAAGTGTTTAGGTTAGCTTTGTTTTGGATCGTTTGAAATGTAATCCCAAAATGTCAAAAAGGAAAGGATGTCACAATATCCATGTAAACTGTACTCATTCTTGCACATGCTCAATAAATCAGTCAGTGACCTTTGACTTGGAACTAAATCATTCCTGCTTTTGATCCTAACACGAGTGGGTGTGGAGCCATCTTTCTCAGTCTAATATGTGCTTGTTTTACCTATATCGTAAGCAGACACATATCAAAACATAGGTTATGGTGGCATTATATACAACATGTGTTGGTTTATATGGCTGGATAGGTTGGCATTATTTACTATAAAATGGAGGAGAATGATGGAAGATGATTGATGCATAAAGTTATGAGGGGCCAAGACAGAGCAAGTTAAAAAGCCATGCCCTTAGAGGTGGGGTCAGAAACCAACGGGCATAGAATGAAAGTAATGGGGGCTGGGATTAGTGGGAAGAGGAGAGAGAGATCCATCCTGAGGTAAGGGGTTGGCAGTTTCTGCCTGAAAGTGTGATAGATACAGAAACACTCTTTGCACTGAAATAGTATTTCGATCCTTGAAGAAATGTCCTGGATCTTCTGAAGGATGGTGGGTTAGTCAAGGTAATATTTTGACCACCTTAGACGCAATTATCTTTATGGCCTCCTTCAGTTTCACTGATTTTCTGTGATTCTAACCACGGTTCAGATGAGGAGAATTTTCTAAACAAAAGTTATTAATTTTATGCGGTAGCCTGGAACATTAGACTAAAACTGACTCAATAGTAATGTTTATAAGGGATTTGCATTCATAGAAGATATTTTACAAGTGTTAGGGGCAAATATAGGAAACTTGGAATTAATTAATGGATGATATGGATATTGCACTAAAAAAATAGATCAAATAGCTTTTTCTGGAAAGGATGATCTCATGAAATCTATTCCCTACACTGACCCAAGTCAACTTACCTGATTATTATAAAATGAAACAAAACTGTTGAAAATACTCAGCCAGTTAGGCAGCATCCATGAAGGGAGAAATGGATGATATGTCTGACAAATGATCTTTCAATTGAAATGTCAGCTATAGTTCAAAGTGTGTAATATGAATGGAAATGTTGTATCTGCTGATTCTGATAACTATATTTTATCTGACTTTTATTCAGAACATGGCACAGACATTTAAGAAAAAGCTTATGCTTGGGGATTCCGGAAGTGTACCAGTTGAGCAAACTGTAGCATACCTTGGGATACCTGACTTATGGATTCGACCTTCTTTATTGGGAGAAGACAGCAAAATAAGTAAGAGCAGCAGCAGACGGCCCTCATCTGTCGTAAGTCCTTCATCAACCTGAAAACTCATGTCAAGAAGGTTCAGTTTCGAATAATCAGGTTATTAGAGGTTTTAAATACCAGATTTGAAAATTCACTCTAGTGACAAATCAGATGGCTATGAGGAGTTGCCACTTCTGAATCAGCAAGGCCTTTTCAGCCACTTTCAGTTATCAAAGTTGCTTGGAGAAATATAGTCAAATATTCTTATGTGCATTACACAGGAAATAATGCAAACAATATTCTCCAAACAAACTTTGATTTCTCACAAAATGGCTCTTCAGCGGCAGTCTATTAGGGTTTGAAGATGACTGACTTTCATTTCTCTCTTGAGTTGTGGAATACACCTGTGTGTGATTCAGCTATCACACAGATTATAGACAATAGGTGCAGGCCATTCGGCCCTTTGAACCAGCACCGCCATTCAATGTGATCATTGCTGATCATCCTCAATCAGTACTCCGTACCTGCCTTCTCCCCACATCCCCTAACACCGCTATCTTTAAGAGCCCTATCTAGCTCTCTCTTGAAAGTATTCAGAGAACTGGCCTCCACCGCCCTCTGAGGCAGAGAATTCCACAGACTCACAACTCTCTGTGTGAAAAAGTGTTTCCTCGTCTCGGTTCTAAATGGCTTACCCCCTATTCTTAAACTGTGGCCCCTGGTTCTGGACTCCCCCAACATCAGGAACATGTTTCCTGCCTCTAGCGTGTCCAAACCCTTAATAATCTTATATGTTTCAATAAGATCCCCTCTCATCCTTCTAAACTGTGGAACCTTATCAAATGATTTCTGAAAGTCCATGTACACCACATCCACTGGCTCTCCCTTGTCCATGTTCCTAGTTGCATCCTCAAAAAATTCTAGAAGATTAGTCAAGCATGATTTCCCCTTTGTAAATCCATGCTGACTCGGACTGATCCTGTTACTGCTATCCACATGTGCCGCTATTTCATCTTTTATAATTGGCTCCAGCATCTTCCCCACCATCGATGTCAGGCTAACTGGTCTATAATTCCCTGTTTTCTTAAAAAAGTGGGATAACATTAGCCACATTCCAATCCACGGGAACTAACCCTGAATCTATAGAACATTGGAAAATTATCACCAATGCGTCCACGATTTCTAGAGCCACTTCCTTAAGTACCCTGGGATGCAGACCATCAGGCCCTGGGGATTTATCAGCCTTCAGTCCCATCAGTCTACCCAACACCATTTCCTGCCTAATGTGGATTTCACTCAATTCCTCTGTCACCTCAGATCCTCTGGCCACTAGTACATCAGGAAGATTGTTTGTGTCCTCCTTAGTGAAGACGGATCCAAAGTACCTGTTCAACTCATCTACCATTTCCTTGTTCCCCAATAATAAATTCACCTTTTTCAGTTTAGTCCCCTTTATTCAACTATAACACTGACACCTCCGATTTACCCTTCTCCCTCTCCAATTGTAGATTAAACCTGACTATATTATGGTCACTACCTCCTAATGGCTCCTTATCCTTGTTCCTTTATCAAATCCGGTTCATTAAATAACACTAAATCCAGAATTGCCTTCTCCCTGCTAGGCTCCAATACAAACTGCTCTAAGAATCCATCACAGAGACACTCCACAAACTCCCTTTCTTGGAGTCCAGTACTAACCTGATTTTCCCAGTCTACCTGCATGTTGAAATCTCCCATAACAACCCTAGCATTACCTTTACTACATGCCAATTTTAACTCTGATTCAACCTGCACTCTATATCCAGGCTACTGTTTGGGGGCCTGTAGATAAGTCCCATTAGGGTCTTTTTACCCTAATTGGCCTGTCCCACTGAGGGGAAGACTATGCAGTTGCCACATGGTCGCCACATGTTCACAGGTGGTTGCCGGGGAGTCGCCTTCATGGTCGTCAGGAGTTCCCACATTCTGGGAACTAATCACGGCCCATTATGGTCGCCGAGAATTTTTCAACATGTTGAAAAATTAGCGGCGACAAGAATGAAGCCGCCATGGAGAGTAGTGAGAATTCTCGTGCATGTAGGTGGGCCTTTCCAGTTCCCGGTTTTTCAGGCGACTGCTGGTAATGACGGTCGCCGGCAGTCCGCTGAAATATCGCGTAAGTGGGACAGGCCCATTACAATTCCTTAGTTCTATCCATACTGACTCCACATCTCCTGCTTCAACGTCACCCCTTTCAAGGGACTGAATTTCATTCCTCACCAACAGAGCTACCCCACCCGTCTGTCTTTTCGATAGGAGGTAAACCGTTGAATATTCAGTTACCAGCCCTGGCCCTCTTGCAGCCATGTCTCTGTAATTCCCACAACATCATACTTGCCAATTTCTAACTGAGCCTCAAGCTCGTCCACTTTATTTCTTATACTTCATGCGTTAATATAAAACACTTTGACCGTGGTATTCACCTCCCTTCTCGCAGCGGTCGCAATTGGCCCTGATCTTACTCTCTTATCCCATCTCAAACTTTCCTTCCCATTAATTCGTGAGTCTTTTGTAACTTTTTCTTTACTCACTTCCCTTCAACTTCATCTTTATACTGCAAATTTGTCAATCCCTCTCCCCCACTATTTAGTTTAAACCCACACGTGTAGCCCTAGCAGAATGTTGGTCTCCCTCCAGTTAAGTTGTAACCCGTCCCTTTTATACAAGTCAGCACAACCCCAGAAGAGATCCCAGTGGTCTATAAATCTAAATCCTTGCTCCCTGCACCAGCCCCTCAGCCACACATTCAGATCCCCATCTCCCTGTTCCTGTCATCACTAGCACGAGGTACTGGAAGCAATCCAGAGATAACCACCCTAGAAGTCCTGCTTTTCAGTCTACTTCCTAACTCTCTGAACTCACGTTGCAGAACCTCCTTCCTCTTCTTCCCAATGTTGTTTGCGCCTACGTGCAAAACTACTGCCGGCTGTTCACCTTCCCTCTCGAGGATGTTCTGAATTTGGTTTGTGACATCTTGAACCCTGGCAGGGAAGCAACAGACCATCCTCGCGTCTCGCCTGCCGCCACAGAACCTCCAGTCCGCACCTTGGATAATGGAGTCACCCACCATTATGACTGCCCGATGTCGGTCTCGCCGGTCGAGTCCCATCTCTAGGATTGGACCCACCGACGTGTCCGCTGCTCAGACTGGAAGCTTCGTCTCCCCGGACAGCTCCCAAGAGGGCGTACATGTTTTCATTAGGCACAGCCACCTGGGTCTCCTGCACTCCACGGTTTCCACCTTTTCTGTCAGTCACACACCTTAGTTCTTCCCGTATCATTGGGGTGACAACCTCACTGTCGGTCTTGTCCAGGAAACTATCGTTTTCCCGGATGGCCCTGAGGTCATCCAGTTGCTTCTCCAGTGCCCCAACACAGTCCTTCGGCAGCTGAACCTGAACACACTTGCCACAGTTGTAGCAGCTATAGGCTCCATCCGTGTCCCTGGCCTCCCACATCCTGCAAACAGCACACTGCTTCATCTTACCTCGCCGAAGACACTCGAGCCAAAGACTCGCAAATTTCTCACAGATTCTTGAGCCAAAGACTTGCACTTTTCTCACAGGTTCTCAAGCCAAAAACTCAGACTTTTCTCACTGGTTGCTCCCCGACAGCAAACCTTGCTCATATTGGCTGATAAATTGCCCAATTTGCCACTCAACAATTAACCAATTTGCGAATTGCTTACCTTACAGCCAATCACCGAACTCCCTCCTGCCGCTCCGGAGGAAGGAATGATTAACAAAATGAGCTACAGTGATTAAACTTAATTTGAAGATTAACAGAATGAGCTACAGTGACAAGGATCCCCAGCATGATTGTAGACCAGGCTTTGCTACTTGGTCACATGCATGCATGATTTTGTTCGAACCCACTTCCTTTGCTCCACAATGTCCCTTCAAGCCTCCTCTAACGTTAGGGACAATTTACAATTAACAGAAGTCAATTAACCTACGAACCTGTACATCTTTGGAGCGTGGGAGGAAACCAGAGCACCCAGAGAAGGCTCACACTGTCACAAGAAGAAAGTACAAACTCCGTACAGATAGCACCTATGTCAAGATCAAACCCAGGTCGCTGGTGCTGTAAGGCCACAACTCTACTGCTGCACCACTGTGCCACTCTAGTGTTAAGGATAGGGAAGGTTTTGAAATGTAAGAGGAAATGGAGCTAGCTTAGGTGGGTACCTTGGTCAGAATGGACAAATTGGGCCAAAAGGTACTGTTCACAAGGTTATAACCCCGAATCTATAAACCGAGTTATAACAAGAATGAAAAGTACATAGTTGAAATTGACCAAGGGAAAATGACACACATTTCAAAGACATGGTCTAGCTTAATTGTTGGCGGTTAATATGCTCTGAATGTTTGGGCTGGAAGCATTTTAAGAGAGCTACCCATGTTGGCTCTTTTCAGGGTGCATAATGATGAATGATCTGTGATTACATTACAAACGTTTCTCATCAAATAAAGCTGTGGTAAATGAGAACTCAGAGAGGTAAAATGTAGACACAGCAAACTACAGATGCTGGTTTTACAAAAAAAAGACAGTGTTGGCGTAACTCAGTGGGTCAGGCAGCATCTCTGGAGAACAGAGATTGGGTGGGACTAAAGAAGAGTCCCAACGCAAAACGTTGCTCATTCATCTTCTCCAGAGATCCTGCAACTCTGAGCAGGAATATCAGTATTGATTTCCAACTGATGGTTTCCCCTGCAAATATAGATTTGCAGATGACAGTGACTTCTCTTTACTTTCTCCATAAAAAGGTAGAGTTTGGTTTAGTTTTGGTTTCTTATTATAGTCGTGTGTCTCAAGATAAAGTGAAAAATGTTGTTTTGCTTGCCATTTAGCTAAAAACACCCATCAGTACATGGTTACAATCAATATCATATACAAATACAATAGGTAGTGCAGAGGAAGGCACCAAAGTGCTGAATATGGTGTTATAACAACAGAGAAAATGCAGATTTAATGAAGTGCAAAGGCTGCCGCGAGGTAGATTGGGGGTCAGGGATACATCTTAAGCTTGTGCGAGTTATTTTCTGGAATCTAAGAATCGTGGGAAAGAAGGTGTCCTTGAATGTGATGGTAATTTCTGGAGGTGCTACTGATGACTCTGAGTATTAACCGTTATATGAAAGTTTGATTGCATCTCCATCTCATCATTTGACATTTCCTATTGCAGTTTCCTTCTCCAGAAATAACAATCCAGGAAGATAAGCAAGATGAAACGATGATAGAACAAGGAATAATAAATCAAGTTGATAACACTTTAAAACCAATGAGCACACCAACCAAGGTAAGTCTGAACTCAACTGGTAAACTATGCCAGGATATTGTTGGTGAAGCACCTCATTTCAACCATGACCTATGTTGTTGATTCTTGCATGGCCCTCAACAATTGAGTCCTCCACTTTCTACGAACTCATGAATTAGTCTGAAAATTCTGCACAGAGGACTCTACTGGTTTTGGTTCATTTTAAAAAAAATGTATTGGTGGATAAGGAGAAGGATGAGGATGAGGTCACATTAAATTAATCCCTGGTTAAACATAAGGGTATTTGGGTACTCATTATGCACAGACATTTCCCCCTGCATGGGGAAATAGCTTGGCTTGGCAATTAACAGTGATCTCCATTTGATCTCTGTCAGAGAAGATAGAATTGATAAGTTAGATAGAGCTGATAAGCTTTTGGAGAACAGGGTGTCATTTTCATGGCCAGCAATTACTGCTCCTTCAAAAGGTGGTGGTGAGCTGCAATCCTCCTTGTAGAAGGAAGTTAACCATTTAGACCCAGAGAGGATGAAGGAATGGCAAGGGTTACACAAAAAGCTGGAGAAACTCAGCGAGTGCAGCAGCATCTAAGAGGCGAAGGAGATAGGCGACGTTTCGGGTCGAGAGCCTTCTTCAGACTGGTCAGGGATCAGGGAAACGAGAGATATAGACAGTGATGTGGAGAGATAAAGAACAATGAATGAAAGATTTGCAAAAAAAGTATCGATGATAAAGGGAACAAGCCATTGTAGGCTGTTTGTGGTGTGAAAATGAGAAGCTAGTGCGACTAGGGTGGGGGAGGGAGATAGAGATAGAGGGAATGCCAGGGCCCGAGGGCTGAGGGGGAGGTGGGAAGGGGAGGAGACAGCAAGGGCTAACAGAATTGAGAAAATTCAATGTTCAAGCCCAAAGGATGCAGACTCCCCAAGCGGAATATGAGGTGCTGTTCCTCCAACTTGCGGTGTTGCTCACTCTGGCCGTGGAGGAGGCCCAGGACCGAGAGGTCGGATACGGAATGGGAGGGGGAGTTGAAGTGCTGAGCCACCGGGAGGTCAGGTTGGTTTTTGCGGACCGAGCGGAGGTGTTCGGCGAAACGATCGGCAAGCCTCCGCTTGGTCTCACCGATATAGATCATCTGGCATCTGGAGCAGCGGATGCAGTAGATGAGGTTGGAGGAGGTGCAGGTGAACCTCTGTCGGACCTGGAAGGACTGCTTGGGTCCCTGAAAGGAGTGGAAGGGGGAGGTGAAGGGACAAGTGTTGCATTTCTTGCGGTTGCAAGGGAAAGTGCCCGGGGAAGGGGTAGAGTGGGAGGGGAGGGAAGAATTGACAAGGGAGTTGCAGAGGGAGCGGTCTTTGCGGAAGGCAGACGGGGGGAGATGGGAAGATGTGGCGGGTGGAGGGGTCACGTTGGAGGTGGCGAAACTGGCGGAGGACTATCTGTTGTATTATATATTTTCACATCAGAATCATGTGTGACTTGGGGAACCTGTGTGTGGTAATGTTGCCGTGTTCCTGCTTCCTTTGAGGGTAACTTTGTTGATTTAGGAGGTGCAGTCAGAGGGGCCGAGGTGACTAACTGCTGTGCATCTTGTGGGTAGTAAATTCTCCTGTCAATGTGGATTGGTGGTGGAGGAAATCCATGTTTATGATGGTGGTTGGACTGGTCGTCAATAGACAATAGGTGCAGGAGTAGGCCATTCGGCCCTTAGAGCCAGTACCGCCATTCACTGTGATCATGGTTGATCATCCCCAATCAGTACCCCGTTCCTGCCTTCTCCCCGTATCCTCCGACTCCGCTATTTTCAAGTGCGATGCTGTGCCCTGGATGTGGTTAAACTTCTTGAGCGCTGTTGGAGCTGCACTCATCAAGGCAAGCATTGAGTATTCCATCACCTCCATGATTTGCACCTTGTAAATGAAGCAAAGACCTTGGGATATTAGGAGGTATTGGATCACTAAATGATCCTCAGCCCCTGACCTACCCTTGTAGGCATGGTATTTATGTAGCTGGCCCATTTGTGTTCCTTGTCAATGGTGCCCCCCATGGGTGTTGATAGTAGGGCATCAGTGTTGGTAACTTGAAGGATAGATGTTTGATGCATTCTTGTTGGGACGGCTTTGCCTGCATGTGTAGCACAGAGGTTATTTGTCACATTTGTCACTGAATGAGCTGCTCAATTTGCTGAAGGGTTGCAAATGGAACAGAACATTATCATTAAATAACCCCACTTCTGATCATATGATGGCAGGAAGGTCAGTAATGAAGCAGTTGAAGATGTTGGGCTTGGGACACTGATCTGTTGAACTCCTGGTGCTAATTGATCTCCAGCAACAATGGTCTTTATAAGATTTATGATTCCAACCAACCACTTTGGCTTGAATGTTACCAGGGCTCCTTTTTGATCAAACACAGCTTTGATTGTCAAAGGTATCACTCTTACCTCACCTCTGGAATCGACTCTTTGGTTTGCACCAAGGCTGTGATGAGATCTAAAGAGGAGTGCTCCGGTTGAAGTTCAAATTGGGCTTTAGTTATTGGCAGGTAAGTGCCACTTGAAAGCACTGTGAATCATATTTTCCTTTGCTCTTCTGAGAGTTAAAAGTTGACCAGGTATTAATTCTCCAGATTAAGCAGTGATAGAGGTACAGTATCTGAAGGTTTATTTGGATTTGATTGCCATCATTTGTCACTTCTTATTGCAGTTCCCTGTCGAAGACGAGACACTTGGGACAAAAGAATATGCAACCATTATTGAGTTCCAAGATGAAATCTTCAAGAGCGAACCAATCCATGTAAGTGTGACAGCAACTTGTAAAGTGTCGATGGTACAGTAATTTCTGTTCAGGTTTCCTGATTTCTTGAAATAATGAATGTGAAGATTCCACTATATAGTATCCTGAGGGTCATATTCACAAAGTCACAGGTATGTATATCTGTGACAGGTTGTCACTTGATTTCAAACTTAACTTGTCCATTTCCACTCAGCATTTCTGTGAAAATAGAATTAATTTAATGAAATGAGATTCAAAATAATGAAATCTTTGGGCAGATTTTAACAACTGAGGTAACCATGGAATGACTGGATTGTTAATTCTGGCCAAATTGGAGTTGCCAGGACACTAAAATTGAGTAAAGGCTTCTGGGCTGCTAGGCCATTTGGTCAATTTGAATGTGCTTCTGCAGAAATGGGACAAGCTGCAGAATGGTGCCAGCTTGTCTAGAGCATAGATAAGAGTTGCAGGGAAAGAATGGAACAGCTGCAGATTCTTACAATTAGGTGTAAATTGCATGAAACGGATTGGGTGAATGCAAACCAGACATGCACATTGTAAATATTGCTGCAAAACTTTACTTTGCTAGATGTTGATTGGATTAAGTGTTGAGCCTTGTCTGGGTTTCTTGAATGTCCGGGCAAATGTTACTACGTTTGCTTCCTTCCAGAAGTTCCGTTTAAAAACATTGTATTAGTCACCATATTATTGGGTTTGGAAAATGTCTATCATGTACTGTGTTAATCGATATCTGTTATTGGACTGTACAGAGACCACCCCCAAGTGGTTCGGCCCCTCAAGGTTCGGGGACCTATAAAAGATAGCTCCCACGAGGTCCTGTGTCGATCTTCTGGGAGAACGCTTAGGACTGCGTGACCTTTTGAAGTGTCTCTGCTTGCACGAGGCTAGGATGGCTTGGCCAAGCAGATACAAGGATCGAACCCGCAGTGGTTAGGTATAGTAGTGGGGAACTGTTATTATATTTTTCCAAAATAAAGTTTAGATGCGCAAGTGCTTGACTCAGTATCTTATTGATTGAATCAAGACCTCTTCAGGCCACCAAAGCAATGGCCAAAAAGGCAACAAGGATGATGGAAGATATACCGTAGATTCCCATTCATCAGTTGTCCCATTTGGGCTAGTTGGCAAGGATTGCCTCTGCATTTGATTTACATTTTATTTCCACTAAATGGGAATAATATACTATGAGAGTGCCAGTTATTGCCATTAATGCATGTGCATCTGTAACATTGATTCTTTATATTGCAGTTATCTTTCCCCTTACCCACACTCAAAAGCACTGTGGACCAGCAAGTCAAAAACAAGACATCATGGAAAAAAGATATTATTCTTGACACATCGCAGGAAGCTATTGGTGGTTTGCTTTCAACCAGTCTTACTCAAAGTGTAAGTCAAGAAGCTATAGTGAATGCAGAATAATGATGCCTTTTGGGGTGTTTAAGGTAGAAGGAAGAAAGCTAATTAATAGAGAACAGAAGAGTGCAAGTGCTGAAATTTGGAGTGAAGAAGCAAACTGGTGGGGGAACTCAGCAGGTCAGGCAGCATCTGTGAAGGTAAGGCGATGGTTGACATTTCGGTTCAGGGCCCAGGATCATGACTGCAAGTGTATGGCCAGTATAAAGAAGCAGGAGAGAGGGGTGAGAAGATGGCTAGTAAGTGTCAGGTGGAATCAAGTGAGATGGGGGTTGATGGGTTGTTGGAGTCACGTGGAAGAAGGGCAAGGAATATAGAGATATTGGCTGTAAGGGATGGATCGTTCTCCCCAGGTTCTATCTGCCCATCACCCACACATCTATCCACTTGGGTTCCTTCTCACTTGGCCCACCTTTCCTATCGCTCCCCATCATCCCTCCCTGATCTGCTTGCATCAATCATCTACCAACTTCTGCCTGGACTGGACCCTCAATATAATGTTAATAATTATTTGCAGCTTTCAGATGATCCTAGAAAATGGCCATGACAACGGTCGACATTGGCATGGTGGGCCGAAGGCCCTGTTTATGTCCCGTATGGTTCAATAAAAGTCTACTGCATTCACTCCAAGGTGAAGTAGCTGAGTCTTGCTGTCTCACAGCACCAGTGTCCCTGATTCAATTCTGACGCTAGTTGCTGAGTGTGTGGAGTTTATACATTCTCCCCGTGACCAAGTGGGTGTTTCCTTCCACATCCAAAGATAAGTAAGTTGGTAGCTTGATTGACCACTGTAGATTTCCCTTGGAGTGCAAGTGAGCAGTAAAATCTGGGGGAGTGGAGGACAATGTGGGGAGAATTGGGGGGGGAAAGAATTAATGTAACATTGGTGTAAATGGGCTTGAACACCGTGTCCAATTGTCTTGTTTCTGCGCTATTTCTCCCTAATTCAAATAGCAAGTCTCATTAACACCACCTTTCTGCAGCAGGACATGAGGCTAAACATGCCCAGCACAAGCTTCAAAAGAATCAGATCATAGAAATTCAGTATAACTGGCATTTGCCTCCAGCAAAGTGATTTTGAGTGTGCTGAACAGCTTCAGGTTTGGCTACTAGAAGTGATAGTCATATAGTCATGGAGCTATACAGCATGGAAACAGCTCCTTTGGCTCACCTTGTCCAAGCCAACCAAGTCAGCATTCTGGCCCATATGCATGCATTTGGCCCATAATTCCCTAAATTCTTCCTATCTATATAACCGTCCAAATGTCTTTTGAAATCAGTACATGTATCTGATTCTACAGCTTCCTCTGGCAGCTCACTCCACATTCAGATCACCCCCGAGTGAAAAAGTTGCCCTTAGGGTTCTATGTTAAATCTCTCCCCTCTCACCTTAACACTGTCTTTAGGTTTAGAATCCTCTATATTTGGAAACAAATTGTGAGCATGTATTTATCTATGTTCCTCATGATTAGTAAGGTCACCCCTCTGCTTCCTATGCTCCAAAAGAAAAAGTCCTCGCCTATCCAACTTTTCTCTGTAAATCAAGCCCACATGTCCAGGTAACATCCTGTTGAATCTCTTCTTCACTTTTTATAACATAATTACATCCTTTATATGGGCAAATAGATCACAGCAAGAGCATCCATGGAGGAGGATCTCCTCAAGCATCATTCCACAGCAGTTGCCAAATCCCTTGCTCTAAACTCATCCCCGGAAAACCTATGTTCAACAAGGACTCCTAAATCAGACATCTATTTATTGGCTAAAGCACCATCTTCAACACAATAATCCCATCCAAACTCCTGGATCTGTGAGTCAACATCCCTCTCTGCCACTTGCCACTTACATCCTTAATTTTTGGACCCACAGACCTCACTCAGTGAGGATAGGAGGAACACCTCTTCCACAATAATTCCCAACACCAGCGCCAGCAAGGATGCGTTCTCAATACCCTACTATTCTCCCCCAAACACTCGACTGTGCAGCCAAATTTGGCTCTAATTCCATCTACAGGTTTTCAGATCATGCCACAGTGCTGGGCAGGATCACGAATAATGATGAGATGGAGTACAGGAAGGAATAGTGTCAGAACAATAATCTCTCCCTCAATGTCAGCAAGACGAAGGAGCTTGTTATCGACTTCAGGAAGCTTGGTGGAGTACATGCCCTAAACAACTACATTGGTGCCAAAATGGAAATGGTTGTGAGCTTCAAATTCCTTAACGTTAATATTACCAACAATCTGTGATAGACAAACCACATTGAAGCAACAAACAAGAAGACACACCGACGTCTTTACTTCATGAGATGACTGAAGAAATTTGGCATGTATCCAGTGACTCTTACAAACTTCTGCAGGTACACCATAAAAAGCATATTGTCGGGTTGCATTACAGCTTGATTTGGAAACAGCAAGAAATTGCAGTGTTGTGGATGTAGCCCAATCCATCATGCAGACCAGGTCCCACCATTGACTCCATCTATGCTTCAAGCTGCTTTGAAAAAGCAGCCAATATAATCAAAAACTTGTCCCACCCCAGTCATTTCTTCTCCCCACTCCCGTTGGGCAGTACACACAGAAGTTTGAAATTGTGCACATATAGCTGGCCCCCCGACCAAACCGAGCAATCGGGAGAGAAGGGCCTTGGTCAGGGAGGTGACCAAGAACCCGGTGGTCACTCTGACAGAGCTCCAAAGTTCCTCTGTGGAGATGGGAGAAACGTCCAGAAGGCCAACTATATCTGCAGCACTCCACAAATCAGGCCTTTATGGTAGAGTGGCCAGACGGAAGCCACTCCTCAGTAAAAGGCACATCACAGCCCGCTTGGAGTTTGACAAAAGGCACCTAAACAAGATTCTCTGCTTCTGATGAAACCACGATTCAACTCTTTGGCCTGAATACCAGGTGTCATGTCTGGAGGAAACCAGGTACCGCTCAACGCCAAGCCAATACCTTACCTACGGTGAAGCATGGTGGTGGCAGCATCATGCCGTGGGGATGTTTTTCAGCGGCAGGAACTGGGAGACCAGTCAGAATTGAGGGAACCATGAACGGATCAAATTACAGAGAGATTCTTGATGAAAACCTGCTCCAGGGCATTCTGGACCTCAGACTGGGGCAGAGGTTCACCTTCCAACAGGACAACGACCCTAAGCACTCAGCCAAGACAATGCAGGAGTGGCTTTGTGACAAGTCTGTGAATGTCCTTGAGTGGCCCAGCCAGAGCCCGGACTTGAACCCGCTTGAATATCTCTGAAGGAACCGGAAAATAGCTGTGCATCGATGCTCCCCATCCAACCTGACAGAGCTTGAGAAGATCTGGAGAGAAGAATGGAAATAATTACCTAAACACAGGTGTGCCAAGCTTGCAGAGTCATACCCGAGCTGGGAAGGGGAGGGGAAGGAGGGAGAAAGCAAGGACTACCTGAAATTGGAGGTCAATGTGCATACCGCTGTGGTGTAAACTACCCAAGCGAAATATGAGGTTGCTGCTCCTCCAATTTGCGGTGGGCCTCACTCTGGCCATGGAGGAGGCCCAGGACAGAAAGGTCGGATTTGGGATGGGAGGGGGAGTTGAAGTGCTGAGCCACTGGGCGATCAGGTTGTTTAATGCGAACTGTGTGGAGGTGTTGAGCGAAGTGATCGCCAAGCCTGCACTTGGTCTCACCAATGTCGAGCAGTTGACACCTAGAGCAGCGGATGCAATAGATGAGGTTGGAGGAGGTGCAGGTGAACCTCTGCCTCACCTGGAAAGACTGCTTGGGTCCTTGGATGGAGTCGAGGGGGGAGGTAAAGCGACGAGTGTAGCATTTCCTGTGGTTACAAGGGAAAGTACCAGGGGAGGGGGTGATTTGGGTGGGAAGGGACGAATTGACCAAGGAGTTACGGAGGGAGCGGTCTCTGTGGAAAGCCGAAAGGGGAGGAGATGGGAAGATGTGTCCAGTGGTGGGATCCCGTTGGAGTTGGCGAAAATGTTGGAGGATTATTTGTTGTATGTGACGGCTGGTATGGTGGAAGGTGAGGACAAGGTTCTTGTCCTTGTTACGAGTTTGGAGCGTGGGGAGTGAGAGCAGAGCTCCGGGATATAAAGGAGACCCTGGTGAGAGGATCGTCTATAGTCGAAACGGGGAACCCCCGTTCCCCAAAGAATTAGGACATCTCCGATGCCCTGCTTTGGAACACCTCATCTTGGGTGCAGATGCGGCGTAGATGGAGGAATTGGGAGTAGGGGATAGAGTCCTTACAGGAAGCAGGGTGGGAAGAAGTGTACTCCAGATAGCCATGGGAGTCAGTAGGTGTGTAGTAGATGTCGGTCAGTAGTCTGTTACCTGCGATGGAGATAGTGAGGTCTAGAAACAGTAGGGAGATGTCGGAGATGGTCCAGGTGAATTTGAATGCCGGATGGAAGTTAGTGGTGAAATGAATGAAGTCAGTGAGTTTTGCATGGGTGCGGGAGGTGGCACCAATGCAGTCATCAATGTAGCAGAGGTAAAGTTTGGGAATAGGGCCATGCTACACCTCGAACAAGGATTGTTCGACATACCCTCCAAAGAGGCAGGCATAGCTGGGGCCCATGAGCATGGCCATAGCTACGCCTTGGATTTGGAGAAAATGGGAGGAGTCAAAGGAAAAGTTGTTGAGGGTAAGGGCCATCTCTACTAGGTGGAGGAGAATAGTAGTAGGCGGGGATTGTTTGGTTCTGCGGTCGAGGAAGAAACGGGCTTTAAGACCCTCCTGGTGGGGGATGGAGGTGTAGAGTGACTGGACATCCGTGGTGAAGGTGAGGGAGTGGCGGCCTGGAAAATGGAAGTCATAGAAGAGAAGAGAGTGTGAGGAGCAAATTGGAGGAGCAGCACCTCATATTTCACTTGGGTAGTTTACACCCCAGCGGTATGAACATTGACTCCTCCAATTTCAGGTAGTCCTTGGTTTCTCCCTCCTTCCCTTCTCCTTCCCAGCTCTCCCACAACCTACTGTCTCTGCCTCTTCCTTTCTTCTTCCCGCCCGACCCCCCCCCCCCCCCCCCCACACCCACATCAGTCTCGACCCAAAACATCACCTATTCCTTCGCTCCATAGATGCTGCCTCACCCACTGAGTTTCTCCAGAATATTTGTCTACCTTCGATTTTTCCAGCATCAGCAGTTCTTTCTGAAACACTTTTTGTAATCTCCTCTGTCTGCAGATGTTCCATATCTCTACATTCTCTGCTTATCCATGGCTACAAAAAGTCTCTTAAATGCCAGTAGCTTCAGCTGCCACTCCTGGCAGTTTAAATAAAACCACTGCTTTTAAGTGTCTTTGAGTATAATATACATTTTCTGAGGATGTTTTGAAAATATCCATGACGCGCATTCTCAGTATCCTTGGAAATCTTTGGGTAGCTTTGACTAAAATATAATTTTGCGAGTCTAGCAGCAGGCATGTGATGTGACCCCCTTGTGGGAGTTTTTGTGTTTTCATAACCTCAGTCCGAGGGATGTTGGACTGTGATAAGGATGAGGATTATTTCATGAGGAGATTTGAAGGATTTTGAGGAGGCTGCATTAATACATCTCCAATGCTTTCTGGTGCATGAGTGTATTCGCAATACACACTAGCTTTAAACGCAGATGAAGAGATGGACTTCTGTCCATTTCCCTCCATGTGCTGTCATTTCCTGCCATGCACTGTTGTTCCAGCATTTTTATTTTCTTCTGATTTTAATTGTTAGTATTGGTGATTCCACAGGTATTACAAATCCTGCATCAATGCCAGCAGAAATTGCATCAATTATTATTCCTACAGTATTATCAGCAATTGTTTCTTCTCCAAGATTTCCCCAAGTAATGTATGATGCAGAATTTAATGTATCCCCTACTTCCAAAAGTAAACAGGCAAGTTTTACAAGTTAATAAGAACATGATTATTCCATCCACAGAGGATGGGAAATGCAGACTTGTTTTTACATCATAGTAGAAAATTAGGTTATTGACTACTTCAACAGACTGCTGTGCTTTGGACAGAAATATTTTCATCAAGGTCTGTTGCATGTTTTGTTGTTTTCCAAACATACTTTAGGAAGTGGAAATGGATGTGGAAATGTTCTGCCATACCATTCCAATACCTCGTGCTTTTCTTCTTGGCAGCAGCACCAGCATAAACCATCAGAGATAACCGGGTTGTATCCAATAGATACCAACCTTTAAAGAACGCAAGAATATATGAACAAGAGTAGGCTGGGATAAGGAAGTGGGTCATTTCATCAAGAGATTTGAAGGATTTTGAGGAGGTTGCAATAATTTGTCTCCAATGCTTTAAAGTGCATGAGTGTATACACAATACACACTAGCTTTAAATGCAGATGAAGAGATGGACTTCTGTCCATTTCCCTCCATGTGCTGCCATTTCCTGCCATGCACTGTTGTTTCAGCAGTTCTATTTTCTTCAGATTTTAATTGTCTGCTAGGTTCAGTATTGGTGATTCCACAGGTATTACAAATCCTATATCAATGCCAGTAGAAATTGCATCAATTATTATTCCTACAGTATTATCAGTCATGTTTTCTCACTAAATATAAGGAATTGCATCAAAAACTAATTTAACAAATGAAAGCTCAGATGAAAGACTTCCCCAAGAAATGTCTGATGAAGAATTTGATATATCCCCTACTTCCAAAAGTAAACAGGTAAGTTTTACAAGCTAACAAGAATAGGATTATTCCATACACAAAGAGGCTAGAGGAAAGGAAGTGGAAATGGATGTGGAAATGTTTTGCCATACCATTCCAACATCTTGTGCTTTTCCTTACGGCAGCAGTACCAGCATAAACCATCAGAGATAACTGGGTTGTCTTCAATAGATACCAACCTTTAAAGAACGCAAGAATATATGAGCAAGAGTAGGTCATTTAGCTCCTCTTGACTGCTCTGCCATTCAGCAAGAGAATTGGCTGATATTTTGCTATAATACAACTTTATGACCAAACCCCTTAAATTCCAGAAGTTTACTGATTTTTGTTCAAAATGCAATCCGTGACTGAACTACCATGTACCTTCAGTGTGAAGAAACTGAGTTTGTCATAAATTGTCTACCCTTATTTAGAGGGGCACAGATATGGTGGATTGTAACATAATTTTATCCAAGGTAAGAGAGTCTAAAACTAAATGATACAGGATGAAAGTGAGGGGAAAGATCCAAAGGGGACTTGAGGGGTACGTTTTCGCACAGAGTGATGGATGTGTGGAACGAGTTATCATTATACTGAGTATTATTGTTTTACACTGAGGTGAATCACTTCATGATTTTCCGCATTGGAGCTTGTAGGTGAGAGGCAGGAGGTTTGGAGCAGATATGAGGGAAGTTTATTTTTCACACATTGAGTGGTTAGGATCGGAAGCACACGCCCTGTGGAGATGGTGGAGGCAGGCATGTGTAATGTGTAAGATGAATCTAGATAAGTGCTTGAATCATCACGGCATAGACACATAGTAGGAAGACAGGCCTTCTGCCTAACATGTCTATATCGACCAAAATGCCCTTCTAAGCGCATTTGCCCGCATTTGACCCATATCCCTCAACCTTTGTGATTGCACCTGCCGCAATCATTTCCTCTGGTAGCTCATTACATATATGTACCACCCTATAAAAGACTATAGATCAAATGCGGGTAAATCTATAGATGAATATCATGATTAATATGGATAAGATGGGCTGAAGAGCTGGTGAATATTGTTTGCCTAATATTGACCTGACCTGTTGGTGCCAACGTAGACCGCAGCTTTAGTTTCCATTTCTCTTCTTCAGGATGCTCTGCAGGCTATTTAGTGAGATCATTGACCCTAGCACCTGTGAAGTACAGAGATGATGTCATGTCTACAACCATGGAAGTGCCAAGTTTTCCTCGTAATATCACTATTCTCTCATTCCTCTTACACCATTCCCATTCACCTGAGCCTTTGTGAGGATGTTCCATTTGGCTTCACTCCCCTGACGAACATTGCCCTCATCAGCATCCAAAAGGGAAGATGTGTGAGCGAGCTTGATGGATTTGGGGGACTCCTAGACACCGTGCCTCTTCTTCTAAGACTCTAAACCCAAAACGTCACCCGTTGCTTCTCTCCAGAGATGCTGCTTGTCCCACTGAGTTACTCCAGCATTCTGTGTCTACTTCCCGACTGCCTAGCTGTCATACATTTTTTCTCTGCCTGCGCACCCTTAAGCTGTGGTGTCACCAACTTCTTAAAACACTATTCATGAAGTCCTCAGCCTCTCAAAAGAGGTATCGTGACTGCAGGTGTTGGTCAAGCCCTGAAAATTGGAGTTGAAACCACTGCACTTCCTGCACATAAAGTCGCACAGCATGGAAACGGGCCTTAAACCCAAATTGTCCATGCTGAGCAAGATGCCCACATAAGCTATTCCAATTTGCTCACATTTTACCCATATCCTTCTAAATCGTCCAAATTTCTTTAAATGTTATTGCACCTGCCGCAACCTCTTTTTCTGGCAGCTTGTTCCATAGATGTATCATCATCTGTGTGGGAAAAAGTTGTCACATGGATTTCTATTAAATCTTTCCCCACTCACCTTAAGCCCTCTAGTTCTTGATTCCCCAGTCCTGAAAAAAACTGACTGTGTGTATTCACCGCTCGAACTTTAATATCCCTCTACAACATTACCTCTGAGTTACCTAAGCTCCAAGGAATAGATTTCTAGCTTGCCTAGCCTCTCCCCATAACTTATTAAAATTCATGCAGGGTCATTGTTTTCCCTGTGCCGGGGAAAGTATGAGAGTGATAGTATGAGCTACGTCCACAACTCTCTGCAATTCCTTCTTGGATGGAGCTGTTCCCAAACCAATACAATGCTTTCCATGGCGCATCTGTAAAACGTTATGATGGTTGCTGAGGACATGCTGAACGTCCTAAGCCTTCCTTAGGAAGTAGAGGTGTGGTGTGCTTTCTTGGACATAGCTTCAATGTGGCTGGACCATGATAAGTTGCTGGTGATATTTATTCCTGGGAACTTGAAGCTTTCAACCATCTCTACTTTGGCGCCATCAATGTATACTGGGGTATGTGTACTGCTTCATTTCCTGAAGTCATTCACCATCTCCTTTGTCTTGCTGAGAGAGAGGTTGTTTTCTTGGAACTACAAGGATTCCCATCTCCTTTCTGCACTCAGTCTCATTATTTGATATCTAGCCCACTACGGTGGTGTTGTCTGCAAGCCTGTAAATTAAGTTGGATTGGTATTTGGCTGCACAGTCATGAGTCATGTTAGGGTGATTATGCAATGAAATGAAATAATTAGAGTCAAGGGCATCATTTGCGCGTCATTTACGCAACATAATTTACGTGTCACGCCACACGAATGGTCGTGCGCGGCGCCCCAGGATTTTGGGATGTACAAAATCAAATGACGCCCAAGTAGGACAGGCCCTTAAGTGTATGCAAGGCAAAATGACATGGCTTACTATAGGAAGCACACTTTTCTGACTTAAGAAGAAATTGTCTTACATATAGTTCTGAAGAATGACACCATTGTGTCACTTGGGGATTGTAATGTATTAAAAAATATTGTGCATTATCCACGTTCAGGGTTAATCCTTCCATTTTCTTCAAGGTTTCTTTCATGAGTTTCACAACTGTGGGAAATTAACAAGAAGAAATATTCTTATCCACCTCAAACGTTAGATTGTTATTTGCAACTTCTATTCTGTGCAGCCTACATTGCACTGGCTGAAGGTCCTAAATTTATTACAGCATTTATTATTTTTTTCATTATTAACATTCAGCTTTTTGAATATAGGATATTCCATCAAGAAGAGGTTCCGTAATAGATACGGATGATAGCAATGCTCAACAAATATTGATCTCAAGTCCAATAGATGTGATAAAGCCAAGCACATTAGATTCCTCAAGTTCCAAGGTAATGTATCCAGTGAGTCTTTAATGACCTGGGTGGCCTATAATGCAGTAGAATTTTAGAATGAAGAAGTATTTAGCATCTGGATTCACTGATGTGTTCCAGTTATTACTGGATGTAAATTATAGCAAACCTGTTATGATTATACTTAGCACACATAGTTTTAATTTATGAAAACTAATAGCATTGGTTTCTTCTGGGTGCTCCAGTTTCCTAAAACAATTCAAAGATGTGCGCGGTATTACTTTATCTGGCCACTATAAATGCCCTCAATGTGTAGGTGAGTGGCAGAATCAAAGGTGAGTTGACGAGAATATTGGGAGAATTAAAATTTGGATTAATATAAGATTAGCGTAAACAAGTGATTGTTAGAGCCAATTTGATGGGCTGAGGGGTCTGCTGTCTTATCTCTCTTTATCTCTAACATTTTGGATTGTTGACGGATGATCACATCACAACGTGATATGATGGATCCTGGAAAACCCCAATCATCCTGTGGCCAAGGAACTAAATAAGATAAAAGATTGAACACTGGCTAAAATGGATAGATTAGCATGTATCAATGCAGTATTTCTGTTCTGGGAAACCTAGAGAGATGTGCAAAAATCTTATCGGTGTACAAACCTTCAGTGGTCCTTCCTGTTTCAGCAGGCTATCCACTGTCCACTATGTTTGTCATTAAAGCACCTGTTGGGTATACTGTGGTCTCAATGTAATTTGAAGAACAGAACTAGTGTGGTGAGTTTAGAGATCTGAATCAAGCAGAATATTGTAGACTGCAGTCACTGAGTCTGCATACTTTTTGCAAACAATGGGATTCAATTCATAAAGGTTTAAACAATAGCTTTCATTAAAAGGTTGACATTATTGTGCCTTATTATTTAAGTGTTAAACAGTTAATACAATGTTTTAACTGCTGAGAAACTGCCAAGTAATAGCTCGCCTGTCTGTGATTTCATAAATGTTCCTCATCTTTAAGAATAGACATAACAGTAGTTATAATTCCAACAGTACAATCTACCCCCCGTTGTGATGGACCTCTTTAAAATGGATTTTGGTTATAGCGGATAAAATTAGTTTAGCCCGAGGCGTTCGTTCATATCGGAAACAAAGGATTGAGTTAGTTGTTTCACGGAGTAACTGCTAGGTGGTTGGACTGAATCTTGTCTCAGTCTGTGTGTTTGCCTTTCCTGTTTAGTGTATGTTTATTGGCTCTTTTTACAATACTGGACATGTTTACTCCCTGTACTTGGTTATATCCACCCCACTCCCCCAATGGTCGTTTTATAACAATAGATTTCTGTATTACCACTCAACTTGCCTTCTCTTTCTCTTTACATTCAGGAAGACGTTATTGTCTCCATTGCAAAGCGCCTATTTGATACTCCGCAAAAATATTTTACTGATTCAACATCCGTTACAGATACTTCATCATTTGCAGCCGTATTGGAGGCAAGTTATCACAGTGTTTGTCAAAAGGGGAATACCACGCCACACAAGAGGAGGAAGTCATTCAAAAAACATCCCTCCGCAAAACTGAAGCATCCAAATTGATGCAACTTTTGTCTATATTAGAGCAGAAACAAGGTCTTCAGTGGCCAAAGTAATCTGCATTGTTTTAGAATATATGAATGATGAAATATTTTGCATCTTAATCCATTGAGTTGTAGATTTTACTGATTGTATAGAACCAAACCCAATTCCAATTGTGGAAATATTGTTCGCAAATTTGTGGGTAATCCCTTCAACATAGAATTATGATTTCTCCTATTGTATCGTTCCAATGCCACTGGATCTGGCCACTCCCTCTCCTGGTATTATATATGTAACGTTCATCTGTTTATCAAAAGCCCACCCCCAAGCGTACAAAATAATACTGCTAGAAATATCTAGACAAAATAATAATATAATTGGCTAACAGTAACTAGCCTAAGCATGAATGGCTCCTACAAATGCTGTATACATGGGTATAGTAACTACAGCAGTTATTATTCTTGTATTATTACTGACAATCAACTATATTTTTCTAGAATTATCAATCAAGAAGTGCTCCCCGAATAGCCACAGTTGATGCAAGTTTAGAAAACGTTAATCCTGATGCTGATTCCTACTTTGCCTCAGGAGCATCCACTCCAAAGAGTGCTTACAAGGTATGTATATAAATAGCTGTAGATGAGAGTTCACTATAAACAAGTTGAAGAGTGAGGATTGACAGGAAATGGTGCAGGGTTCAATTATCTCATATCTGAAGTGTCCTGAGAGGTGCAGGCAGCTATATATGTGTGTGTGTACAAACATAGAACTGTATAGAAACAGGCCCTTTGGTCCACTGTGTACTGTATGTGGGGACCATGATGCCAATCTAACTAATCCCATCTGCTTATTTGTGGGCTCTATATATCTAGCCATCCACATGTCTGTCTAAATGCCTTATGAACATTGCTATCATAGATGCTTGTTACTGTTTTGCCTGTAATCTCCAAGCACCTACCTCTCCATGCAAAACTAAACGTGCCTCACAAATGTCCTTTATATTTTCTCTCCTCTTTGCTCAAACCTATGCCTTCTATTATTTGACATTTCTACCCTGGGATATTGATCCTAACTATCTAGCCTTTCTATGGCTCCAATAACTTAATCAACTTCTATGGGATCTCGTTTCAGCCTCTGACGCTCCAGTTTAAATCTTACAATCTGCACCCCTTTCCACTTTCCGCAGTGACCATTCCCTCCACAACTACCTGGTTAACTCATCCATTCCCACCCAAACCACGGCCTCCCCAGGTACCTTCCCCTGCGACCGCAGGAGATGCAACACCTGTTCCTATACCTCCTCCCTCGACTCTGTCTAGGAACTCCGAAAGTCCTTTCCAATTAGGCCGAAGTTCACTTGCACATCCTCAAACCTCATCTACTGTATCGGCTGTTCCAGGTGTGGACCCCTATATATCAGCAAGACCAAGCATAGGCTGGGCAATCATTTCACTGAACACCTTTGCTCAGTCCGCCTTGCTCTATGTGATCTCCCGGTTGCCAAACACATTAATTCCCCTTCCCATTCCCATACTGACCTTTCTGTCCAGGGACTCCTTCAATGTCAGAGGCAAATGCAAATGTCAGGAACAGCACCTCATATTTCACTTGGGCAGCTTACAACCCAGTGGTATGAATATTGATTTCTTTAACTTCAAGGAACCCTTGTAATCTAACTCTCTCTGTCCCTCTCCCATTCTAGTCATCATGCTAATTTCATGTCATCCTGTTGAGTTTCACTGTCTGTATAACTCGTTATCATCTAGCCCACAGCCATCAATGGACCATTGTGGGCTCCACCTTTCCTTGATCACCGTTACTTTTTGCATATCTTTCATTTGGTCTATAATGCCATATATTTCTCTCCTGTCCCTTGCCCCTGACTCTCAGTTTGAAGAAGGGTTTTGACCCGAAACGTTACCTATTCCTTTTCGCCTGATATGCTGCCTGAACCGCTGAGTTACTCTTGCTTTTTGTGTCTTCCGTTTAAACCAGCTTCTGCAGTTCCTTCCTACACACAAAGTTTGTGTAACATCATGTAATAGTTAATTCTCTCCAATCCAGGCAACATTCTGGTAAACCTATTCTGCTTCCTCTCCAAAGCTTTCACATCCTTCTTGTAATGTGGTGACCAGAACTGTTCACAATACAACAAATGCAGCCTAACCAAAGTTTTGTAAAGCTGCAACATATCTTGCCAACTTAAATAATGGCCCAACCGATGAAGGGAAGCATGCTGTACGCTATCCACTTTCAGGGAGCTATGGACTTTCACCCCAAAATGCCTCTATACACCATTACTCCCACGGGTCCTCCTATATGCTGTATAATAGTAAAATTAAACGAGAACTTACCAGTTTGAAGTTTGTTCCTTATATTATGAGGAGTTACGATAAGGGATTTCGTGACGACCCCGCCAGCACGCATGCGCGACATTCTTAAAAGCAGCGGTTAGAAATCACAGATAGTAGAACTGACTGGAGATAGTAAGATTAAGAGAAACTAATATACCAGTTGACCTTATGGTAGAGGGATGGGAGCGGAGGGCACAAAATCCCTCATCGTAACTCCTCATAAAAGAAGGATCAAACTTCAAACTGATAAGTTCTCGCTTAATCTTACTATTTTACTTCGGAGTCATGTGAGTGACTTTGTGAAGATTTCAAAGCTCTGTGATTTCATGCCCTGGAACCACGTCCATGCTCACACACTGCCGTAATAACTGATGGAGGAAGTATGTTAACGTATTTCAGACTTGAAACAGAGCTGAGAAACAATAATGTATTTATTAACACAAACAAAAACCCCTGACTTCGTGGAACGTTCAGGGAACAGAACTTAAAACAGTGTCTGCAAACGTTGCGGGAGTGGCCACAGGTTTATTGTAAAACCGTTGAAATGTGCTTTCATTGGCCCAGCCCGCTATTGCGAGGACCTGGTCCATGGGCACCTCCTTGCCGCTGATGTGGACGCAGCCCTGGTAGAATGAGATTTAAAAGTATCAGTGTCTACCCCTGCTGCACCCAACACCCACCTGAGCCATCTGGAAATAGTCCGCACAGTTATCCTGTAGTGTGGGCATTTAAAACTGATAAAGAGACCTACTTCCATACCCCTGATATTTTGGGTGACATTTATATAATGTCGGAGATGGGTGGCTATACTGAGGCGTACATCAATGGGATATGCCAGGAATTCCAAATTAAGACTGGTTGTTCCAGGTCTATGGTGTTTTAGTAACTCGTCAATAAAGAAGGTTACTTTGGTGGGGGTCGAGACCATCCTGCCCAATTTCAGTTTATGGAGGGTCTGGACCCATTGAGCTGTGATAAGTGCCATTAGCATCACCACTTTATAGGTGAGTTTTGCCAGTGGGAGTTTCGAAACTGGTGACCAACTGAGTAGGGACAATACTACCCCAATATCCCAGGTCATAGTGTATCGTTGCCTTGGAGGGTTGGAATTGAAAATACCCCTCATTAGTTTCGACACCAGTGGATGGGATCCCACTCCAAGTCTGAGGTAGGATGATAATGCACTCCTTGTACTGTTGATGGCACTGTAGCTGAGGCCCTCATCGTAGTGAAGGCCCGCGAGAAATTCCAGCACATGTATGATGGTGGCAGAGTCGTAGGTGATATCAGTCCTGGAACAGAAGACCTCCCATTTCCTTACATGCGTAAGGTATTGCTTCCTTGTGGACTCTCTGCACGACACCGTGATGATGTCCATGGTCCTGTTCAACAGCCCGAATTCCAGTAATGGTCTCTTCAGAACCTGCAAGCCAACAGGTTCAGATGACTATGGCATGGATGATTCCCCTGATATGCAATGTGTCAGGAGGTTTGGGCATTTGGGAACCTGAACCAACGGTTCCTTCACCATGTTGAGGACCACCGGGAACTATAGCTGAGTAGGCCAGTCGGGTATTATCAGTATCCCTGATGTGGAATCTAACTGGATTTTCCACAATACCTGACTGATGAGGCAGAAAGGGGGAAATGCATAGAAGAAGAAGTTCCCCCAATGTAGCGAGAAAGCGTCCATCGCTACTGACCCAAGGTCTGGTTCCCAAGAGGCATATGTTGGTATCTGATGGTACAATCTGGACTCAAAGAGGTCGATATTTGGTGTTCCATACTGAGCTATAATGTTAGCAAATATTTGGGGGTTCAACATCCACTCGGTGTTGTCATTGAATATTCGTGACCTGGTGTCCGCCACTGTATTAAGCTTACCCGGAAGGTGTGTAGCTGAAATCCAAATGTTTCTTTCAATGTACCAGTGCCAAATTGCGTTTGCCAATTCATCACAAGATATCGACTTGATACCACCCATATGGTTTAAATATGCCACCACTGTGGTATTGTCTATTTGTAGACGGACATGCGTATGATGCATATTTGTACAGTAAGCCCGTAGTCCGTGAAATGCGCATTTCCAAATAGTTTATACCTCGTCATTGGAGCAATGTAGATTCGTGCAAATCCCATCTGCCGCCACAACTAGAAGTGGTGTCGGTAGCTCCCCAGCCGTGTGCGCTGGCGCCAGTTTGCAACACGACTGAAGGGTTTGTAACTACGATGGGATTAAAACAATATTGGATGCTGCTAATCCACCATCGTAGCTCATTTTTTGCTTTGGTTGGTAGCTGCATAGGTCTATCAAAATGCCCAGCATTAGTTTTTAGTGCTGAGATTTTTGCTCTTTGCAAGTTTTGATAATGCAACGGTCCAAATCGTGCAGCTGGAAATGTAGCTACAAGTTTCCCAATTACCTTGGCAGCATGTCGAATAGTCCGTTTTCTGGCGCAAGCAAGGCTATTACATGCCTCTATTATATCTGCTGCTTTGTTATTGGGGAAAGTAATAATCATATGATTTGTGTTAATCGTGAATCCCGGATAGTCCATAACGACAGAAGGTGTTAAGTTAGATTTGTCTGGATGGATGATGAACCTCAGCTTTTCGAATAGTGACTTGGTGGCTGTCACAGCTAATTTAGCCAATTCCAAAGTTTTCCCCACATTCAGTATGTCATCAAGATGGGCCATAACTATGTGGTTTTGTCTTCATAGAGACGCCAATGCTGGTTTCAATATTTTGGTAAATAACCTGGGGGCTGTTGTTAGTCCATTAGGCAGTGCTCTATACTGCCACAGCTGCCCCATCCAGACAAATGTGAAATATCTGCGGTGATCTTTACGTATAGGTACTGAATAGTATGCATCTTTTAGATCGACGCAGGCCATGAAGTACCCTCTGGAAATCAGTTGCTTGGCGGTTTCAAATGTTTCCATCTTGAAATGGGTATATTGCACAAAGGCATTCAGTTGAGTTAAATCAATTATAATACGACATCCACCATATTTTTTAGTTTTGGTAAAGATGTTAGATACAAACTCAAGAGGTTTATGTACAGTTTTCTCCATTACCCCCTTGGTATATAATCTGAATAGTTCTGCATGTCCTTCCACCTTTTGAGAAAGCACAAATTTCCAGCTAGGCACATGTTGAACTAGGGGGAGTTGTTCGTTTATAAATTCAATTTCATAACCTTGAAAACTGTGCAATATAAAGGGTTCAGAAGTTATGGAACTCCATGCATCCCCAAACAGACACAACCTACCTCCCACTTGTGAGGTTATGCATGCAGAATTCCCAAGGGAACCAGACCCCCTTCCGTCCTTGGTTCTTGGGATGTTGTGGCGCTGTGGTGTGGGGTTGACGCATTTTCCAAGCGGGTCGCTCTGTGCCTTGGCCTAAAAAAGGCCTCTGTGGATGAGGCGCGACCTTTGGGTTTGCACCCGTCACCCTATCGGGGTGAAAGCGGGGCCTGTTGAGTGTTGCATACGGATGCTGCCGCTGATAGGCTGGTGGCCTGCTAGGGGAAGCTGGTTTTATCATGCTGACCACTTTGGCTTCCTCATCTAGGTCTTTGACCTGTTTGGGCAGGTCATCCCCAAACAACAAGCTTGGTGACGGTGTAGCGCTGGCTTTACACAACCCAGCAAATTTGGGGTTGAGCGTGGGATGGATAGAGCTTTTTCTGAAGCAATTAATCTCATATTACGCGTTACAGAACAGGGCTAACACATCCTGCTGCTCTTCCGTCATGTCCAAACCATCGACTGACCTGGCAAATGCAGTAATCCCTGAGGTCAATAGTTTGAGGATTTTCTGAATTTTCAATTCCTGTGCCCTTTTCCCAGTGCTTATATTCCCCCATATGGGTGTGTTGACGTTGGGTACATTCAGCGACATGCAATTCTCCGGGGCCAGGTACTTGCCTGTGGTCTCCGAAATTACCTGTTCCTGTAGTTGGTGTGTGGTCAGGTAATTGATGCTTACCGCTAGCCGTGGCTGAAGAGGTTGCCCTTTCTGGAATGTCGGTGCAAATTTAGACACCATCCCCAGAAGTTCCTCTCCCTGCATCCCATGCAACTTTGGGTCTTTGGTCAACCCCTCCTCAAAGACAGCCAATCCCTGACTTCTGATGCTCCCTTCCGAGGAGGGAGAGATGTTGGACAGTCCTGGAAAAGGGGCTGTCGTGGACCTGTGTGATCCACGGGATGCATGCTCCTGCTGGAGTAGGTCCCTCTGGAGCAGCTGCTCCATCATCCGCTCCATGCAGGCAATGTGATCGCCGTCGTTATCTGCGAATGGCAGGTTGTCTTCCCCAGATTCTGCTGAATCAATGGGGCTATAACCGCCAGTCCGCACCCCGTCGGGGTGATGTCTATGGGACTGATGCGGTTGAAAGTCGGTGCCTGCCGCTCAGTGGGGCTACACGACATCCGCGTGGGCCCGCCGCCAGCCCGAGGTCTTCCGGACTGATGCGGCAGAAAGTCGGTGCCTTGCCACTCCAGCGGGGCTACTCGACTTCTGTACAGTTTTACTGCCAGTCCGCAGTCTTCCAGACTGATGCGGTGGAAAGTCTGGGCCTGCCGTATGAACGGGGCTGCCCGATTTCCGCACTTTTTTGCCGCCTGTCCACGGTCGTGCGGACTGAAGCGGTGGAGAGATAGGGGTCTTGGCTTCCCCGCTCCCGCGCGGACCTACCACCAGTTCGCAGTTTCCTGGACTGTTGCGGTGGAGAGTCATGTCCTGCTGACTGAGCGGGACTCCCCAACCTCCGTGCTGTCTTCCCGGCCCGAGGTACGGGTGCTGCCGAAAACTCAACGGTCAGCTCCGGGGATTTTGGCCGCTGACCTCGCTCCAAAGTCCCGCGGTCTTCAATGGCATGCTTGGAAGCAGCCCTCTTTTTGCTCCGTGTTCTCTCCATCATGAAGTCTCTGTAAAAGATTAACAAATACACAGACCAACCAATTCAAGGTTAGTAAAAACTTACCTGATGGTCCTTTTTAAGCTGCCGGCTGAGGAGCTGCGCTCCCCCCCCCCCCCCCCCCCAGCTTGTCGGCTGCAATGCAAGCGACGATATGTCGCGCATGTGTGCTGGCGGCGTCTTCACGAAGTCACTCACGTGACTCTGAAGTAAAATTTCCTCTAGCATTTGATCTCCCAAAAACACAATGCCTCACACTTATCCGGATTAAACTACCGTTATCTGCCATTTCTCCATCCAAATTTCCAATTGATCTGTCCAGCTGTATCATTTGACAACCTTCCTCATTTTCCATAACTCCCCAAAAATTTGTCTTGTCTGTAAATTTAGTTATTAGACCCACCTATACTTTCTTCCAGATAATTTATATATATCACAAACAACAGTCCCAAGGATCTTTGTGGAACGTCACAGGCATCCTGTGATAGAAACATCCCACCACCACTATCCTTTGAATTCAATGACCAAGCCAGTTTTGTATCCAATTTATCAACTCACTGCATGATTTAATCTTTTTGACTTGCCTACTCTGAAGGACCTTGTCAAATTATTTGTCCACGTAGACAACATCTATTGGTCTACACATATCAATCAACTTCTTCACTTCATCAAAAAACTAAATAATATTTGTGAAACAAGGCCTTCCCCACATCATCCTTCCACATCACCGTCTATATCTCTCGTTTCCCTGATCCCTGACCAGTCTGAAGAAGGGCCTCGACCCGAAACGTCGCCTATCTCCTTCGCTCCTTAGATGCTGCTGCACCCGCTGAGTTTCTCCAGCTTTTTGTGTACCCTTCCCCACACATAGTCTTGCCGATTTTCCATAACAAGTGCATGCTTTTACTAATGCAAGTGTATGCTCTCCCTTGGAATCTTCTCTGATAATATCCCTCTCCTATGTAATGTTCACTAGCCTATAGTTTTCTGGTTGACCCTGTTGCCCTTCTTAAACAAAGGATCAACATTGGTTATTTTCTAGTCTTTTGTCACCTATCCTATGGCTAAACATAGAACAAAGCTCTCAGTGAAGGCCCCAGCAATCTTCTCCCTTGCCTCCCTCAGTAGCCTGGGATAGATACTATGAAGCCTTGTAGACTTATCCACCTTAAGGGTTATCAAGAGACCTAATGCCACCAACCTTTTAATATCCAAATACCTCTCTCTGGCTCACTATCCTCTATCTCCTACTATTTGTGAATGCCAATATTTCATTTAGTACCTCTCTCACTTCCTCTCCCTCCAGGCATAGATTTGCTCCTTGAGTGGGCATGCCCTTTCCCAAGATACCCTCTTGCTTTTAACATACATATAAATAGATTTTTTTTTTAAATCCTACTTCCCAATGTCACTTCATTGCCCCATTTACCCTCCTAATTTCTCATTTAATGAGTAAACAAATTTGAGCTGAATGGGAAGATTTATTTTACTGCAGCAAGGTACTTTCATCTGAATGTTCTCTCTTGAAATTATAGTAGAGGTAAAATCATTGGTAATTTTCAAATTCCTGGAGGGCTTAGAAAGTAGTATGGCATTGATATTAATTAGATCATTCGTTTGAAAAGCCAACGAAAGTATATGACGAGTTAAATGACTTTCTGAACTTGATTCTCTAACTGCAACTCGTAGTTTGCAGTATGTTTCAGAATTCATTTACCGGCTCAATTCATTATAATTGATTGTAGAGTTGAACTATCATTTTTGGGAATGAAAATTTATAAATAGAGTATTACAAGTGCCATGCATTTTTATTTAATTACAGAAATATTCTAAAAAAAGGTTGGATATAATGAAAGATTCCGTCACTTCAATAAATCAGTTCACTGATGCATCAAAAGATCTATATGTAACAGACACGCAAATTCCAGATATGTGGGGAGAACAAGAAACAGAGACCAATATGGCTGTTGGAGAACGGAACACTCTGATCACTGAGAGGGTAAGAAAGTTAAACCATGTGTAAATGTGTTTTTTTCCACTCCTCTCAGTTTGAATGCAGCAATGCTTGTGCGACTTTAGCATACCTCAAGCCCTCTCCCTTTATCTTCATACATGCGTTCATAGGGGTTGGCTGTAAGGTATTAAACCATAAGAACAACATATCTGCATAAAATTTGTCTTTACACTTAGCATGGATTACTGGATATCGACCAATAATCTCATGCGACTCCATGCGGTGAGCGTGACCTAACGTGGTCGCTTGAGCCGTATGAAGTTGTGCGGAGCTGATCCCACTTCGATTGCCGGAGCCGTATGGAGTTGTGCGGAGCTGATCCCGACATCGCGCGGGGCTCCAAAAAACTGACCGTGTTCAAAAATTCCGCGCTGCAATGGCCTGTCGACCTGCAGCCGCCTCGATGCATTACGCACCGGCTTGACGTCGTGCCTCCGTGTCCCTCTCTGTGTGCCTCCGTGTCCCTCTCTGTGTGCCTCCGTGTCCCTCTCTGTGTGCCTCCGTGTCCCTCTCTGCGTGCCTCCGTGTCCCTCTCTGCGTGCCTCCGTGTCCCTCTCTGTGTGCCTCCGTGTCCCTCTCTGTGTGCCTCCGTGTCCCTCTCTGCGTGCCTCCATGTCCCTCTCTGTGTGCCTCCGTGTCCCTCTCTGTGTGCCTCCGTGTCCCTCTCTGCGTGCCTCCATGTCCCTCTCTGTGTGCCTCCGTGGCCCTCTCTCTGTGTGCCTCCGTGGCCCTCTCTCTGTGTGTCCCTCTCTGTCCTTGCGAACTTACCGTGGACTTCGCTCCAACTTCGCGCCACTCACCTGACCTCCGCGCGGCCCCTGCTTCCGGTTTGGTCGTGCTCACCGCATGCAGGCGCGTGCTGGTGGGACCGACCCTGTACGGGTCGCAATCTCGTGGGACAGGCCCTTTACTGAATCACTACTCGTGTTCATTGTACATGCAGCAGCAAAGGGAATTTATTTGGGTTTTTGGTGCTCTAAATCTGAACTACCTTAACCTTTATTTCTGGCAAAAACCTTTGTTTAACATACTAAGAACAGGTAGGAATTGTAAGGTGGTAGAGTTGTTTGGTTTATTTAGACTGACCTCTCATTCTATTCCCAGTTATTCTCAGTAGAATGAAACCGTACTTTAAATACTCTTTAATTTGACGCCAATGGCCTGCCAGCAGACTAGACCTTGTGGTAATCAGTTGGCATAATATGGTTTCCTGATGTTTCTGAATTTAAGATAAGGGAGAGTGAATCCAGAAAACAAATGGTCAATTTGATGTCAATTGTGTGAAGTCACTGAAATCTGGGTCACAAATCACTTGGATGCCTTAACTAATTGTGGAATTGGCACAGAATTGAAACTGAGGACTCCTTGGTGCTGAGGAGAGGTGCTGTGTGCCTGATCTCCCCTGCAAGGCTGCAGTGGTGAAAATGAGAAGAACAGCTTTGCAGTGCATGCTTTTGTTGGGAGGAGGCATACAGATGACAACAAACGACTGAATGCTATTTGGTGAGGAGACATATAAAAGGGCTGGTTGCAATAATAAAGCATTCTTGATCTATGGCGTTCTCGGCTCCAGTCGGCACGAGGTTCTTGGTAACCCTTATCGCTTCCCATGCACGCTGATTCTTGAGCCTGGAAGGATGCCCTTTCAGGGAGAGTGCCTGCTGTTGGGTAGCATATTCCATAAGACAATAGGGAATGTTCAGATGCAGGCTCTGTAAGTAGCTGCAATTGCTGTATTGTTGTCTAAGTGAGTTGCGAGTCATGAAGGCTTTGAAATTGAGTATGATTCAGTCATGTCAAGAGTACAGTCTGTTTGTATTGCGCATGTTATGACCATTTGTCAGTGGCAATGCTTTTGCTATCATCTTGAGGCCCGACTGCGGGGCACAACTGCTGCAAGGCAGCACCTGTCAGTGAGATTTAGAAGGATTGGGGAGCTTCCTCAATATGCTGGAATTTCTTTCTGAACACTTCCTATGTTCTCGGGGACTTATTTCCAGTAGTGAACCTTGGGACTGACCCCTACTTTCTCTTAGCCTCTCAGATGTCTCCTGGCACATCTTCTCTACATCTTGATCATGCGGGAATGCATGCAGGCAAATAGAATGAGTGAGGAAGGGCATGGACATTGTGGTTTAAAGAGTCCATTTCTCTGTTGCACGATTTCTGGACTCCATGACGGTGCGGTGGGAGGATCTTTCACCTTTGGAATAGTCCTCCTTCTGGAGCAAGCCTGGCTGATTTTGTGGATGGGTGTGATTCAAGAGTTAGATACCTGATTTTTTTTTTTCCTTTATTACTTTATTGTCATTGTAGTGGTGCATACAATGAAATTCAGGCACACTGCCTGATGTCAGCCAGCGTGCAGGTTAGTAATTAGCATGTTATAGTCAGAAAGGCTGCAGAAGATATTCACCAGGATATTACCGGGGTTTGCAGACTTGAGTTGAATAGGAAGAGGCTGGATAGGCTGAGACATTTTCCTTTGGGTGTAGGAGGCTGAGGTGTGACCTTGTTGGGGTGTACAAGATTAGAAACATAGAAAATAGGTGCAGAGGAGGCCATTTGGCATTCTTTGTGATCATGGCTGATCATCCACAATCAGTAACATGTGCCTGCGTTCTCCTCACATTCCTTCATTCTGCCAGCGCCTAGAGCTCTATCTAACTCTCTTTTAAATTCATCCAGTGAATTGGCCTCTACTGCTTTCTGTGGCATGGGAATTCCATAAATTTCACAAAGATTGTAAGGGGCTTGGATAAAGTGAACACTCAGTTTTTCCGCCAGGGTAGAGGATTCTAAAACTGGAGGGCATAGACTAGGTGAGGGGGCAGAAATTTAAGAGAGACCTTGGTCAACCTTTTAACTCAGAAGTCAATATCTGTAATGAGCTGCCAGAAGAATCTATAGTGGTGGATACATACAACTTTCAAATGACATTTGGACAGATATATGGGTAGGAAAGGTTCAGAGGCCCATGGGCCAAATGCAGAAAAAGGACAAAAATCAAGCCCAAAATGCCAGTTTTCTATAGCTCTGATTCTATAATGGTCAATCATTTAGTACAAAAGAGTCACAGTGTTGTGCACGCAAAGATTGTGTTTGACTTTGAAATAAGACACATTGAACACGATATGCAGGTCCACCGTCATGGATCACTGGAAATTAGCCACGTTGTGCATGTTATGCACCATTTTATGTGATAATGAATTTCGAGACCAATGTGTATTATGCTGTGCTCAATTTATTCTGCATTGCAGTAGATTTATTCTGCATTGCAGTAGATATCAGAGATGATGCAGATTAATATAAAGTATATGCAATATTGCTGAGTTTTTTCTTTTTTTTAAATATAGAAATATTCAGGAGTGTTTCCCAGTAAAGATATCTCAGTAAATACTCTTTACATGTCTGCTTTTGAAGATGAAGCAGAACCAAATGAAATTCCAGATGCAACAAATTCTAAGGTAATTAAAGAACCAGAGATACTTGATTAAGTTAACTGTTCGGGAAGGGTTTAATTATCCTTGCTTTAAAGGACTAGAATGGCTATGTAGCAATTTTGGGCAACACAATTCATTTGTATGCTGGGTTCATTTAGAACCTTTCATTCTTTTGATGAAATGTAGCTGATTGAAAGATAGAAATCCAATTATGTCCAGATACATGGAGTGAGATGTGTATAGCAATGGTAACCCTATGATACTTGACAGTGAACACTTCCTCAGATTGAGTGAGTCATTTTACCTATTTGGCTCTCTAGATTATTACATTTTAGGCATTTGTGGCTCAACATAAAAGGACTAGCATCTTCTGAAATGTCCTTTATTCTAGCTGCAGTCAGCAGGAATTTTGAATGAGGAGAGATCTGTCTTGTTCAAGCATATATATGGTTTTGAAATATTCTGACGCTGCTCTTTTTTCCATTATGTGTAGTGAAGGGAGGGGAATGAAGATGGGGAGCCTCCAGCTGTCAACACTGGAGTCCTTAGAAACACATTGCCTAGCATGAAAAATGGTTCATTCAAACACTATTGTGTATGAAAATACAGAGACGCTTAAGGTGTTTTTTTCATAATGATACACACTGAAGATGTTGGTACTGATTTATTATTGTCATATATGCTGAGATACAGTGAAAAGCTTTGTTTGTGTGCTATCCAGTCAAATCATGCTGTTCATGAATGCAATCAAGCCTTACACCAGTACAGCAGATAGTGCAAAGGGAAAATATCAGAGTGCAGAATATTGTGTTACATTAGAGCATTGCCATTATTGAGGAAAATGTCTAGGTCCACAATGAGGGAGGATAGAAGATTGTGGTTACACCTTAGCTTATGGGAGGATCACACAGTAGTATGATAACAATAGGGAATAAATTGTTTACAAATCTGGTGATGAGTGCTTTCACGTTTTTGTGTCTTCCGCCTAACGTGAGAGGGAAGAAGAGGAAATGAATGGGATGAAAAAGGTCCTTGATTAGATTGACTGCTTTCCAACGCCAATGGTGGGGAGGCTGGTCTGTGTGATGTACTGGGCTACATTCACTACACTGCAATTTCTTGTTGTCTTGGACAGAGCTGCTGCCAAACCAATCAGTGATGCATTCTGATAGGATGCTTTCTATAGTGCTGAAAAATATGATTTTGACCAGTTAGCCTGAATTGACAGAGATGCCGAGTTAGTATTATAGGTTTAGGTATAAAAACAGAAGATGTTAGGAGCACCCACTTGTTGGGTAAAATCTGTGAAAAGATCCTTAATCAGAACTTCAATCTAAAATGTTAACTGTTTTTCTTCCCACAGGTGCCAACTGATCAGCTGATTTTTTTCAGCATTTTCTGTTTTTATTTGCCTTTGCTCTTTTTCTGCTATTTTCACCAATACCATTTATCATCTTGGAAGCATGAGATTGCAGACGCTGAATCTTGATCAACAAACAATCTGTGGAGGAACTCAGCGGGTTGAAGGAGGGAAGGAATTGACAACATCTCAAGTTGAAGTCCTGCACCAGAACACATAGTTTCGACCTAAAATGTTGACAATTCCTGTCCCCTAACCCCCCGCTCCCCACCCCAAAGATCCTGCTTGATCCACTAAGTTCCTCCAGTATGTTGTTGCTCTGCTGTTCCATTAGGCATGTTGTTTTAATTTGTCAAGCTGCCACATGTGCTACCTGGTGCTGCATATATAGTGATGCCAAAGGATCTACGGTTATCTTGACATGGTTATCTTGCAGTTATTTGAAATCTCTGAAATCTATTATTTGGATACTGTTGACAATAGCAACAGTTAAGCAAGCTGAAGTTACTTGATCTGGAATATTCTGTTTGCCTGACAGCATCCAGTTAACTTGCATCACTCAGCTGGGATTAATTTGAAAAATGTAGATGGAAGTATTGAGTCGTGTATCCACCTCCAAAAACCATATGCCTACACTGTAACTGTGAAGATCCGCCTTCAACAAGCAAGTTCTACTTATTGTAACTGCCGTAATTGTTCGCTTAAAATCTAATGAAAGGGTTTATACAAAGGTTACTATGTTCACAATTAATATTCCTTGCTCAGTATGTCACTTTGTTGGAACATTTTAACACATTTAAGGGTTTTTCCTCCTGAGTTCACATTTGATTAGGTCCTGGCTCAGCTTAGGAAGTGATGCAATAAAATGATATATGTATTGTGAGACAATTATTTATTATTATATTTATGTTTCAATCCAGAAAGGTGAGGGACGACGCCTTAGTGTGTTCTTTCCTGCAGATGCAACTTCATTACATTCTCTGCAACGTCAATATAGTACTCCAACATTGGGTGAAGACCAGGAGATTGGAGAAGATCAGGTAATAACAAAATCAGATATGAACCCCTGTAAAACGTTGATGAGATGGCAGAGAAAATCTATTAGCCAGTTTCTGAAAGCAGAATGATAATGGTATAATACTTAAATTAACCTAATTAAGTTAAATTAACATAAATTAACCAAATGCACACAAGAGGAAGAAAAGCAAAAAAAGTTAAAAAAACCCTAAATAAAAAAACGCATGGTACCACTTTCTTCTGACCATTTTCCAAAGAAAGCTGAACCTGAAAAATTGGACAGATAGATTTTGTTTCAATGGGAGAACATTTGCCGAACAGTGATTCAAATATGAACTTATTAGGATTTTGGACAGGCACACTGGATAGCAGGAGAACTGACCTTTTGAGTAACTATTTTGACAATTTTCTTAATATTTATTGAGAATGTAAATAGTAGCTAAATAAAGGGAAGCTAAGTTTTGAAAAGGAATTGATGAGGTACATAAAAGAGGCCACAGAGGAGTTAATATGAGAAGGGTAAATATGGTCTTGGCTAAGGGATTGGCTAACACAGATTCCATTAGAATAAATGGGTCATTTTCACATCACTGGAGATCAACTCTGTGCTCCAAGTATGGAGTCTCGTCAAGTCGACTTTATTGTCATACTCACAAGTCTGGTGAAGTACAAGTACAATGAAAATCAAAGATATTAATGCTGTAGAGAGAGGGATTGAGTATATTGCAGCCATAATTGCTGACCCAGTGCTGGAAGTAGTTTTGGGGAAACAAAGTTGAGTAGATGGAAGGCAGTGAGAGACAGTAGAGAAAGCAGTAGATTGGGCAGTGAGAGCACATTTTGTTTGTGGTAGTTATCATAATCAGACAGTTAGCAAAGTTACTAAGTCGCAGCACAGAAATGGCCCTATGGCCCACCTTGTCCTTACTGAGAGTTTTGCCCATGTCTATCAATCCCATTGGCCCAGGGAACTGGGTAGTACAGGCAGGTATAATTACAATGTTTTCAAGACATTTGGACAGGTACATGGATTAGAAAGGTCAGGTGGATATGGACCAAACATAGGCAGGTGGGATCAACGCTGATAGGCTTCTTTGTCGGCATGGATGAGGGTCAAAGGGTCTGTTTCCGCACTGTATAACTATGAATCTCTATCAATCTAAAGGAAATCAGAATTGTATTTTCTGGCAATATTTCTGTTACTACTTTATTCAAATCAAATTGGATAACAGTAGATTACACAGTGGTTGACCGTGTAATAATTGGCCCATGTCATGGCACAGGTTTGTGGACATCCTTGTTGTTTCTTCCTTGGACAATGATATAAACTTCCAGTAAAGTCTCTCAGACGAAACAGGGTATAAGTATTGGCAGGACTATGTTCCAAGCATCCTGTCAGGAGGTGGACTCCATTGGAGTTAGTTATCCCTACCCTTATTGCCAGTCCAATCTATACATAATAACATATTTTCTCTTGTTGGCATTGAGGTTACCCAGGAGGCTTGGTCTGTCACCATTTGGGAATCGCCCAGGACTTTTCCAAGGTCAGAGCAAAGTTCCTCCTTGTGGAAGGGTGCTTCTTTCCTCCTCCACCAATCAATATAAATATAAATATCTGCCCATTTTCATTGAATGAACATAAGAAACAGCAAGTGTGGGCATACAGGCTAGAGACAGTCTACCCGTTTCTGAGAGCCTGCTCCATTATTCAATACCATGGCAGATATAATCACAGCCTCAACTCCACTTTCTTGCCTGACTCCCTTGGAAGTCTAAAAAACTCTCTGTCATAGCCTTTCCTCCGCACTTCTCTGAGATTGCAAATTCATGATCCTGCAGAAAAAAAATTCTACCTCACATCTTAAATGGGTCATTCCTTATGTCAAAAGCATATCTCAGCACCCACCTTTGTCTGCCCCTCAGAACTGTAGATTGGTTATTGCACGTGAACTAATCAGAGTAATGTACTAACACTAACTCCACCTTACTGTACACTTTATATTAACACTCACATCCCATATTACGTAGTTACACCAGGTGGTAGAGATGAACTAACAACGTATTGTACTGCACCACCATGACTGACTTTAAAGCTGACTTTGAACACCAGACTGTGTCTGTACAGTTCTTTAAATGGTGTCAGATTAACTGGAAATTACCCATTGTGTCTGTCTATCAGGTTTTATTTGCATTTTATTAGTCTTGGTCTTTTACTCCGATGGCTCACTCGTGCCGCAAGCCAACCCAGCTCATCTTTGATGCAGACATAGGCAAGCGATGGAGGCTCTTTGAAATTGACTATCAATATCGTCTATCGCAACGATCCAGATGAAGTCAAGGCATCACTCCTGCTCAACCTGGCTGGACCCGAGGCTATGATTCACGCGCAAACCTTCGACTTTGCGCCAGATGTGCTCGACGGGAACGGCCAGGTGGTGGTCCCAGCTGAGACGATGCGCAACCCTAACATGCTGCTACGTAAATTCCGTGAGCTATGTGAAATGCCATCGAACTGCATTCTGGAGAGAGCAAAGTTCTTCGCATGCCAACAGCATCCTGACGAACCTGTGGAACGTTTCATTTGTGATTTGAAGTACATGGCCCCGAGATGTCACTTTGGTGAGATAACTAAGGAGTTAAAATCGTTAGCGGCATGTGTGATCGGAAGCTCAAAACAGAGCTACTCCGAAATGTTGACCTGATTCTTGAACAGGCTGTGCTTGCCTGCCGTATGTCGGAGGTTGTAGCCCCACTGGGATCAGCTTGGCACTCAGAAACATGATGTTAATCTGACCGGTTTCAGTAACCACACCACGTCAGCTGCCACTAAAGGATTTGTGAATGAGCCACCACAGAAGTGCACTAACTGCAACTATTTCCATAATAGAGGTCGCCAGCTTGGCCCAGCAAATGGCAAATCATGCAATTACTGTAAGAAAATAAAACATTGTGCCGCATGCTGTCGTTCTCGTGGGAACCCCAGTGCGAATTCAAAGTCTAATCTATACCTGCTGCAGCAAGACCCAACAGTCTCTGACTCCCATGAACAATTCGAAGCTGCCCACGAGAATGAACCAATTATCTCATACAATAGTTCTGCTGTTCACACTCTCCTCCGCACATTTGGTAAGTCCTTGGACCCTGCTGTTACCTTGCACAGCCATAACAAGTCAGTTTTTGCTAAAGTGGATATGGGAGCGCCCTTGAACTTAATGTCCCTGAAGGTCTATAACAAGATAAGAAATAATGAGACCTTGACTAAGGATGTCTCTACCTTGCATGCCTATGGGGGGGGGGTCCTGAACCCTCTCGGAATAGCTGATTTCAAGTGTCTAGTGGACAATGTCACTAAAAACCTGATTTTCTACATTGCGAAATCGAACTCTGAGACTTTGTTGGGAATCCATGTGTGCCACGACCTGGGTTTAGTGTCCTTCGGACGCACTGTCCACATGCTATGCCTATCTGGCGAACCGACGCAACAACTCCTGTCCTTCTATCAGGATTTGTTCAATGACAAACTGGGCAAGTTGTCAATGACATACAAGATCACTATTCACCCCACTGCTGTCCCAGCAATCCGTGTACCTCACCGCGTACTGCATGCTATGTGTGACAGAATTCAAGCCAAACTGATACACATGGTGTCCATGGGGCACTGGCTGAAATAAGTGAACCCACAGACTGGGTCTCCACCATGGTGGTTACAAAAAAAAAGACAAAGATGAGCTCCGTGTGAGCATTAACCCAAGAGACCTGAACACAGCTATTAAACGCCCACACTACCCGATGAGAATCATCAAAGACATTGCAGCTCAAATCAGTCGTGCAACAGTGTTCTCAATACTAGATGCCAAAAGCTCGTTTTGGCAGATAACTCTAGATGACGCATCCTCAAACCTCACTACATTTGCCACACCATTTGGCAGATTCAAGTTCCTCAGAATGCCATTTGGAATTAACTCAGCCAGCGAGGTCTTTCAGAGAGCTATGGAACAGATGTTCGCAGGCTACCCATGTTGATGACATTCTGGTGTATGGCCATGACTTAGCGGAGCACAATTCTACTTTAAAAATTATTCTGGACAGGGCATGTGAGATCAACCTAAAGTTCAACCCCATGAAGTGCAACTTTTACGTCTCAGAGGTTACCTACGTCGGACATGTGTTCACAAGCGAAGGGTTAAAGCCGGACCCTAAGAAGACTGCAGCCATCAGTGAACTGCCTGTTCCCACAGATGCCCACAGTCTTCAGCGTTTCCTGGGTATGGTTAACTATTTGGGCAAGTTCATACCCAACCTCAACGAACTTATCTCGCCACTGAGACAGCTCACTCACAAGGACACTGCGTGGACCTGGTACCAGCAACACCAACAAGTGTTTGACTTTAAAACTTCAGCTAGCCAGCGCCCCCACCTTGACGTATTTCGACCTCAAGCTGCCAGTCACTATCACCTGTGATGCCTCGCAATACGGTTTAGGCGCAGCCTGCCTGCAAACATCAGCTGATGGCACCGTGCTACCTGTATCATTCGCCTCTCACACCATGACAGAGACCAAACAGCGCTATGCCCAAATTGAAATGGAGCTGCTAGCCCTCGTTTTTGCATGTTCCAAGTTTAGAGACTTTATCTATGGAAAAACTATTACAATTGACACTGACCACCAACCCCTGGCCACTATCCTGAACAAGCCTATTCACGCAGCTTCTGCACGTTTGCAGTGCATGATGATGCAACTCCAGCGTTTTGATTTCAAGATTGTTTACAAAAAGGGCAAAGATATGCTAATCGCTGACACTCTCTCTGCCGTGGGCGTCCTGTGAACAACATCCTTATTGAGTGCGATGAGCTTGTTGTGCTTAAAGTCGACTTAGTTCCCACGGAACGATGGCTTCACCTTGCGGAGCACACAGCTGCTGACAGAACGCTACAGCTGCTCTCCTCCATTATCAAAAGTGGTTGGCCCACAAAACAATCCAACACACCACTAGATATACTGCCATTCTTCTTAGTTCGCGATGAGCTGGTGATACAAGACAGGATCATTGTCAAGGGTCACAAAGTTGTGATTCCCTCATCCCTGCAAGATGAATACTACCAAGATGTCCACAGCGGCCACCTAGGTACTGAGGCTACGCTTGCCCGTGCCCAAAGCATGTTTTATTGGCCAGGAATGACCAAATACATACATGAAAAAACGGCATCCTGCTCCACTTGCAACAGCTTGGCACCCCACCAACAGAAACAGCCTCTCCTGCAACAACCCGCTCCAGAACTACCTTGGACATCCCTCGATGCGGATATTTTTGAATGGCATGGTAAACATTATCTAGTTCTGGTTGATTCCTATTCCAATTGGTTTGAACTTGATCTGCTGCCTACCATTACGTCTGAGATGGTTATGCAGACGCTTCAGAGACATTTATCTGTACACGGTGTACGACTGCAAACTGACAACGGGAGACAGTTCACCAGCCAGGCATTTAAAAACTTTGCCAAACTTTGGAACTTTCAGCATGCTACCAGCAGCCCCGAATACCCTCAATCCAACGGCCTCTGTGAGCATGCTGTCAGGAGTGCGAAACAGTTAATGGAACGTTCGCATCTTGCCAATTCCGACGTCTACCTGGATCTGTTAAACCTGAGAAACATTTCCAGGGATGGTGTTCTAGGCTCTCCCGCCCAGCGGCGGATGTCTCGCACTACATGGCACCAGCTCCCCGTCGCCCAGCAACAGCTGAAGCCACAGGTGCTCAAACCAGCTGCGGTCCAGAAGTGCATTCAGGAGAAACATGATGTCCAGAAGCGCTCCTATGACAAGTCGAGCAAACCACTTAAACCGTTACTGCAAGGTCAAGTGGTTCGACTGCAGTTGGAGATACCCGACTGGGTTTCGTTGAGGGACCAGCCAAGGAACTTCGTTCCTACCTTGTCAATGTCGATAATGTTCTGTACCGGCGCAGCCGTCAACATCTTCTGCCCGTGAACGAACCGCGACCTGCTCATCCCGGTCCTTACGTACCGCCGTTGGTTTTCAAGACACCTGCTGCTATTGTCCGTCCCAGACCCCAGCATGTATTCCCCTCGTCGTTCGGTTCTCTCATCCCCCAGTGCCACAGTGGCGTGGGATACCTTCCCTTATATTGAGGGGCGTCTCCACCATACCGTACCCCCCATGTCCAGCAACGGAATGGCGTTAGACTGTGGCCCTCCCCCACCCAGTGCCCCTAGTCCTGCATGCTCGCCCCGCCATTCCTCTCCAGGCTCCCCGGCTGCGTTCTCCTACTCGGGTTCTCCACCACCCAGCCCTACTAACTTTTCGGGAATGGAGGGGGAAAGTTTTGTCTGTACGCGTTTGGGTCGGGTTAGCAGACCACCTGACAGGTACGGTGAGTATGTTTAACCGCATGTGTTTTAACAACTGCTTAACAACTCTTTTCTCTACGGGGAAGGATGTAGATTGGTTATTGCATGTGAACCAATCAGAGTAATGTATTAACACTAACTCCACCTTACTGTACACTTTATATTAACACTCACTTCCCATATTACGTAGTTACATCGGTGGTAGAGATGAACTAACAACATATTGTACTGCACCACCATGACTGATGATTAAAGCTGACTTTGAACACTAGCCTGTGTCTGTACAGTTCTTTACATGCAAACGTTTAAATATAATGTTTGGTCCATATCCACCTGACCTTTCCTATCCATGTACGTGTCCAAAAACCTTTTAAACATTGTAATTATACCTGCCTGCATGATGTCCTCTGGCAGCTCATTCCATTTACCCACTGCATTCTATGTGAAAAACATTCCGCTCAGATACCCTATAAATCTTTCTCCTCTCAACCTTCAATTTTGCACTTCCTAATCCCGGGAAGACGACTGTGACCAACCTATCTATGCTCCTCATAATATTATAAATCTCACTGAGGTCACCCCCTCAGCCTCTGCTCCAGGGAAACCAGTCCGAACTTATCCAGTCTCCCCTTGTATCACAAGGCCTCCAGTCCCAGCAACGTCCTTGTTCATCTTTTTTGTGGTGAAATAACTTTGTTATTGCAAGTCTGAAACTCTCTCGCCGATAACTGTCATTAACATAATTATTAAAATGTTTTTCTATAACACAATGTTTCTTGCATGTTAAAATAGAAGTACCTGTATGTAAAACAAATCTTTGGAGTCCCTTTGTTTTTATTTATCAGTATTTATTTACACGCTCTCACTATTTTCATAATTTCCCTTTTAGTTTTACACATTAGGATTGTGTATTTATGTATTGAACTCTTGGTGTCTCATATAAATTTCCCTTTATTTGCCTTATCCTTACCCTTTGCCTTTGTAGCAGCATATTTACTTTGAAATCTTCGACTGCTTCCCGGTTTTTTGAGACTAATTTATTTTCACTGATTTTTACTCAATGGCCACATCAGTCTAGTAAAATGGCCTCTCTCTGAATTTAACAGTATAACCTATAACTTTTATCCTGTTTTCTGGGCAAATGGGATTCATATTGATGGGCAAAACAGTTGGTAAGGACATGGCGGGCCATAGGGCTGTTTCTGTGCCTGTGACAGTGATTTTGCTAAATTTGTTTGATTATGATAACTACCGCAAAAAAAATGTGCTCTCACTGACACTCCCTCCATCTACCCAACTTTGTTTCCCCAAAACTACTTCCAGCACTGGGTCCTCACATCTCTTGTTGGCTAAAAGAAGGATTTTATAAACGGTTTATGTGCTCACAATTACCATTCCTTGTCCAGTAAATGGTGAATCTTTTGCACCAGCATGGTAATTATATGTCTCAGTTGTTACTTTCATTTCCTTTTAGCAATTCATAAACACAATTTAGCATTTAACTGGTCTGTTTTGTGTACTTCAAGGAGGTTGTGCAGTGTAATTAACTTAAATACAGCATTCAAAAAATAATCTTGCAATTTTTATATTTCAATAAAGATTGCTACCGAAGATCAACTATCTCCCGATACTCATAATACAGAGAGTGATACAGATAAAGATGAAACCATCCCGAGTTCCATACGCTCCTCATCTATTCAGGTAATAATGGAAATTGCACCATAATTTGTAAAAGCTCTACGTCAGCTCTACATCAGCGAAAAGAAAAGCTGTGCAAAAATGTTAATGCCAAACACAACTAAAAAGCAAGTCCATGGTAGTGCAAGAGATGATCCATCGTGTTCATTTGTCAAAGTAGGATTAAGGTTGTGCACGTTTAAGAACCTGATGGTTGCCAGAAAGTAGCTGTTCCTGAACCTGGTAATTACATCCATTGCAGCTTCTATCTGCATGGCAACTAGCTTTAAGAATTGCAAATGCACCATCAGGCTGAGGGGAACTTGCCAACTTTATCCCAATTATCCCAATCTGTAAAGGTTTGTGTGAAGACGGAGGGTTGGGAAGCTTTTAAAAACCAACAGAAGGTAACTAGCAATTTTGTGAGCAATTTTGGGCACCATATCTGAGGAAGGATATGAAGAGTGGCCAGAGGAGGTTTACAAGAATGATCCCAGGAATGAGTAGATCAACCTATGATGATCGTTTGTCGGCGCTGGGCCTGTACTCGCTGGAGGTTAGAAGAATGGTGGAGGACCTCATTGAAACATAGAGAATAGTGAAAGGCGTGGATAGAGTGGCTGTGGAGAGGATGTTTCCACTAATGGGGAGTCTAGGACCAGAGGTCATAACCTCATAATTAAAGGACGTTCTTTTAGAAAGGAGATGTGGAGAAATGTCTTTAGTCAGTGGATGGTGAGATGATGGAATTATTTGCCACAGAAGGCTGTGGAGGCCATCAGTGGATATATTTAAGGCAGAGATAGATAGATTCTTGATTAGTACAGGTGTCAGAGGTTATGGGGAGAAGGCAGGAGAATGGGGTTAGGAGGGAGAGATAGATCAGCCAGATTGAATGGCGGAGTAGACTTGATGGGCTGAATGGCCTAATTCTAATCCTATTCCTTATAATTTATGACCTTATAACTAAGGAGGCCATACTGGGAGAAAAGATGAACTATGAAGGTAAGCTAGCCAGTAATATAAAAGAGGATAGCAAAAGTTTCTTCAGATATACAAAGAGAAAGAAAGAGGCAAGAGTGGACATTGGACCCCACTGGAAAATGATACTGGAGAAGTGATAATGGGGAATAAAGAAATGGCAGATGAATTGAACAAGTTTTTTGCATCAGTCTTCACAGCGGTAGATATCAGCCACATGCCTGAAATTCAAGAGCGTCAGGGCGCACAAGATAGTGTAGTGGCTATTACTAACAAGAAGGTGCTTAGAAAACTGAAATGTCGGAATGAATGAATAAATGAATGAATAAGTTTATTGGCCAAGTATGTACACATTAAAGGAATTTGCCTTATAGGTGGATATGTCACCTGGACGAGATGGATTACACCCCAGGGTTCTGAAAGAGGTGGCATTAGTGATTGTGGAGGCATTAATGGTGATCGTTCAAGAATCACTTGATTTAGGAGTGGTTCCAGATTGGAATATTTCAAATGTTACTATGCTGTTCAAGAAGGGAGCAAAGCAATGAGGGGGAAACTATCGGCTGATTATGTGCACAAAGACACTGCGGAGGCTGGTTTAAACCGAAGATAGACGACACATAATCCTCCAACAAGATCTCACAACTAGCCACATCTTCCCATCTCCATCCCTTTCCGCTTTCCGCTTCCACAGAGACCGTTCCCTCCACAACTTCCTGGTTAACTCGTCCCTTCCCACCCAAACCACTCCCTCCCCAGGTACCATCCCTTGTCATGACAAAAAATGCAACACCTGTCTCTACACTTCTTTCCACAACTCTGTTCAGGGACCCCGACGGTCCTTTCAGGTTAGGCAGATGTTGACTTGCACCTCCTCCACCCTCATCTACTGCATCCGTTCAAGGTGTGGACTCTTATACATTGGTGAGACTAAACGTAAACTGGGCGATCGTTTCATTGAACACCTTCGCTCAGTCTGCCTGGACTGACCTGATCTCCAAGTTGTCCAATACTTTAAATAGTTACCAAATACTTTGATCTGGTATTTTGTTGGTTCACATGTTTGATCAATGGTGTTTTATCATTAATGTTTTATTATTATTAATGTTTAGTGTTTTCTGAGTCATTCGTAACTGTCACTGTATGTCATGTTGTTACTTGTGGGCGGAGCACCAAGGTAAATTCCTTGTATGTGAATACTTGGTCAATAAACTTACTTACTTACTTACTTAATTCCCCTTAATATTCCCACACTGACCTCCTCCATTGTCAGTGTGTGGCTAAATGCAAATTGGAGGAACATCATCTCACATTTCACTTGGGCAGCTTACGATAATCAATTAATATTAACCTCAGGTAACCCTTGCGTCCCCTCTCTCCTTCTCTCCCCCACCCAAGTCGTACCAACTTCAGTCATCTGGTTGAGTCTGTACTCGTTATCGCCTAGCACACAGCTGTTTTTTCCTGTTTCCTTTCTCATCGTTCCTTTTCACCTGCTTCTCAGTCTGAAGAATGGTCTCAACCCAAAATGTTACCTATTCCTTTTCTCCAGAGATGCTGTCTGACCCGCTGAGTTAAGGGTCTGTCCCACTTGGCCGACCGCTAAGCTGCGAGTTTAGAATAGTTTGCCCTGGACTCAAACTCGCAGCATGGTCGATACGAGATCGTATGAGGTGGCTGGAACTCTCCTTCATGCTCAAGGGAGGTTCCCGCCTACTCGCGGCGTCAGCTAGGTCGCGGAAGATTTTTCAGCATATTGAAAAATTTTCCGCAAGTAAAATTTGGTCGGCAATGGTCTTTTTCACTCATAGTGCAGTGGAGTGGGGTCGCTATTTACTTACAGGCAGTCGAGGGCAGCCGTAGGCCATCTCCATCGCTGACCGGCCATTTAGATTGGCTCAATGGAGTTTCACGACCTAGGAAGACCTACCGGTAGGTAAAATGCCCGCTAAACTTTATTATACTTCTTAAAAGTGTCTCCACTCCTTCTCCCCCCACTTCTCTCCCCTTCTACTCCCCTTCTCGCCCCTTCCCTCTCCCTTCTGTCTCCCTTCTCTCTCCTTATCTCCCCCCTCCCCCCCCCCCCCCGCCCCCCCCGCGCACTCTAAAGGACTTACGATACTCTGTGGCAGCTGTTTACCTTCCTCTTCATCACGCAGACAGCGCTCCTCCGCTGTCTCCGTAGTTATGCCTGGTGTTCGTCAGTGGGGTCATGGTCCAGGGGTCCTGGGTCCTGAAGAAGGGTCTCGACCCGAAACGTCGCCTATCTCCTTCGCTCCTTAGATGCTGCTGCACCCGCTGAGTTTCTCCAGCTTTTTGTGTACTCGCTCCTCCGCTGTCTCTGGCCCCCACCTTTGCAATGTGTTTATGTGTGTGTGTGTGTGTGTGTGTGTGAGTGGTCGGTAGATGCAGCTCATGGTTTCAACGCGGCCGATCGATCCAGCTCGAGGCTTTCCAGGTGAGTGCTCTCGAACTTGGTTGAAGGCACTCTTCTGGACTCGCGGATTAGGTCACCCAAGTGGGACAGGCCCTTTATTCCAGATTTTTGTGTCTATCTATAGGCTGGTTAGCCTGACTTTAATAGTTGGTAAGGTTTTAGAGTCCATTATAAAGGATGAGGTTTCAGAGTATTTAGAAGCACATGATAAAATAGGCCGAAGTCAGCATGGTTTTGTGATGGGGAGATCTTGCCTGACAATTTTTTGGGGAAGTAAATAACAGGATAGCCAAAGAGTCAGTGAATGTTGTTTGTACACAAAAGACTGGAGAAACTCAGCGGGTGCAGCAGCATCTAAGGAGCGAAGGAGATAGGCGACGTTTCGGGTCGAGACCCTTCTTCAGACTGGTCAGGGATCAGGGAAACGAGAGATATAGACGGTGATGTGGAGAGATAAAGAACAATGAATGAAAGATATGCAAAAAAGTATCGATGATAAAGGGAACAAACCATTGTAAGCTGTTTGTAGTGTGAAAATGAGAAGCTAGTGCGACTAGGGTGGGGGAGAGATAGAGAGAGGGAATGCCAGGGCCCGAGGGCTGAGGGAGAGGTGGGAAGGGGAGGAGACAGCAAGGGTTGAACAGAAATGAAAAAATTCAATGTTCAAGCCCAGAGGATGCAGACTCCCCAAGCGGAATATGAGGTGCTGTTCCTCCAACTTGCGGTGTTGCTCACTCTGGCCGTGGAGGAGGCCCAGGACCGAGAGGTCGGTTACGGAATGGGAGGGAAAGTTGAAGTGCTGAGCCACCGGGAGGTCGGGTTGGTTAATGCGGACCAAGCGGAGGTGTTCGGCGAAACGATCGCCAAGCCTCCGCTTGGTCTCACCGATATAGATCATCTGGCATCTGGAGCAGTGGATGCAGTAGATGAGGTTGGAGGAGGTGCAGGTGAACCTCTGTCCGACCTGGAAGGACTGCTTGGGTCCCTGAAAGGAGTGGAGGGGGGAGGTGAAGGGACAAGTGTAGCATTTCTTGCGGTTACAAGGGAAAGTGCCCGCGAAGGGGTAGAGCGGGAGGGAAGGGAAGAATTGACAAGGGAGTTGCAGAGGGAGCGGTCTTTGCGGAAGGCAGACGGGGGGGAGATGGGAAGATGTGGCGAGTGGAGGGGTCACGTTGGAGGTGGCGAAACTGGCGGAGGACTATGTGTTGTATTTGCCGGCTGGTGGGGTGAAAGGTGAGGACCAGAGGGACTCTGCCCTTGTTGTGAGTGGGGGAATGGGGAAAGAGGGCAGTGTTGCGGGGTATGGAGGGGACCCTGGTGCGAGCCTCATCTATAGTGGGGGAGGGGGATCCCTGTTCTCTGAAGAATGAGGACATTTGTGATGACCTGGTGTGGAACACCTCATCCTAGGAGCAGATGCGACTTAGACGGAGGAATTGGGAATAGAGGATGGAGTCCTTACAGGAAGCAGGGTGGGAGGAAGAGTAGTCCAGGTAGCTGTGGGAGTCAGTTGGTTTGTAGTGGATGTCGGTCAGGAGTGTATCACCTGCAATAGAGATGGTGACGTCAAGGAATGGTAGGGATATGTCGGAAATGGTCCAAGTGTATTTGAGTGCCGGATGGAATTGGTGGTGAAATGGATTATCTGGCTTTTGAGCAGGCTTTTGATAAGGTGATTTCTAGTTGGCTGCCAGTGGCCGCTACTCTTCAAGTGTATATCTTGTATATCATTAATTTGCTTGAGGGACTTGAATTCTCTGTGGCCAAATTTGCATATTGATACAAAGATAGGTAGAGGAACTGGCAGTGTGGAGTAAGCAGGAACTCTGCAGAACAACTTGGATAGGCGAGTGGACAAAGAAGTGGCAGATGAAAATTTGGTGGTAGCAATAAAGGCATAGACTATTTTATAAATGACGAGAGGATTCAGAAAGTGGAGGTGCAAAGGGACTTGGAAGTGCTGGTGCAGGAATCCCCAAAAAATAATTTGCAAGTTGAAACAGTAGTAAGAAAGAAAAATGCAATGTTAGCATTTATTTCAAGGGGACAAAGTATAAAAACAAGGAGTGATACAGTGTGGAAACAGGTCCTTCGGCCCAACTTTCCCACACTGGCCAACATGTCCTAGCTACGCTAATCCCACCTGCCTGTGCCTAGTCCATATCCCTCCAACCCTGTACTATCCATGTACCTGTCCAATTGCTTCTTAAATTATGGGATAGTCCAAGCCTCAAATACCTCCTCTGGTAGCTTGTTCCACACACCCTCACAGTGTGAAAAAGTTACCCCTCGGATTCCTATTAAATGTTTTCCCCTTCACCTTGAACCTATGTCCTCGATTCCCCTACTCTGGGCAAGAGACACTGTGCATCTTCCCGATCTATTCCTCTCATGATTTTGTACACTATAAGATCAACCCTCATCCTGTGCTCCAAGGAATAGAGACCTAGCCTGCTCAACCTCTCCCTATAGCTCACACCTTCTAGTCCTGGCAACATACTCGTGAATCTTTTCTGAATCCTTTCAAGCTTGACAATATCTTTCCTATTACATGGTGCCCAGGACTGAACACAATATTCTAAATGCGGTCTCACCAATGTCTTGTATAATTGTAACATGACCTCCCATCTATATTCAATATTCTGACAGATGAGGGCCAATGTGCTAAAAGCCTTTTTAACCACCTGCGACTTGAGCTTCATGGAACCATGCACCTGCACTCCTAGATCCCTCTGCTCTACAACACTCACCAGAGGCCTACCATTTACTGTGTCGGTCCTGTCCTTGTTAGATGTTCCAAAATGCAACACCTCACACTTCTCTGTATTAAATTCCATCAACCATTCCTCAGCACACCTGGCCAATCGATCCAGATCCTGCTGCAATCTTTTACAGTCATCTTCACTCTCTGCAAAACCACATCAGCAAACTTGCTAATCTTGCCCTGTATGTTCTCATCCAAATCATTGATGTAGATGACAAACAGTAACAAGCCCAGCACCGAACGCTGAGGCACACCATTAGTCACAGACCTCCAGTCCGAGAAGCAATCTTCCACAATCACCCTCTGTTTCTTTCCATGGAGCCAATTTGCTATCCATTCAGCTATCTCTCCTAGAATCCCATGCGATCTAACCTTCCAGAGCAGCCTACCATGTGGAACCTTTCCGAACGCTCTACTGAAATCCATGTGCACAGCATCTACATCTTATTGGTCATGTCTTTAAAAAAATTAATCAGATTTGTGAAACACGATCTCCCACGTACAAAACTATGCTGACTATCCCCAATCAACCCTTGCCCATCCAAATGCCTGTATAAACTATCCCTCAGAATACTCTAGAAACATAGAAAATAGGTGCAGGAAGAGGCCATTCGGCCTTTCAAGCCAGCACCGCCATTCATTGTGCCCATGGCTGATTGTCCCAAATCAATAACCCGTGCCTGCCTTCTCCCCATATCCCTTGATTCCACTAACCCCTAGAGCTCTATCTAACTCTCTTAAATCCATCCAGTGATTTGGCCTCCACTGCCCTCTGTGGCAGGGAATTCCACAAATTCACAACTCTCTGGGTGAAAAAGTTTCTTCTCACCTCAGTCTTAAACGGCCTCCCCTTTATTCTAAGACTATGGCCCCTGGTTCTGGACTCACTCAATAATGGGAACATTTTTCCTGCATCTAGCTTGTCCAGTCCTTTTATAATTTTATATATTTCTATAAGATTCCCCTCATCAAAATTTTGGAAAGGCCCTGCATCCCCAACAATTAAAATGTGGAATACAGAAATGTCGGAGACACTTCACTTGGAGAGATTGAGACTTGTCCTTATGGATAGGTTAGATCTCTTCAAAGGGATTTGGTCTCCATACATTAAATATTTACAGGGTCATAATGGTTCGGCGCGGGGACTTGACTGAGGCCTGAATATCTGAATGGATGAAGAAATACATATAATAAATCATGAATGTATCTCCAAGAACGGATTATTGAGTAATATTTTAATCTCCACCAAACTTTTCACATTTTCTTTTCTATTTTCTACTTTCTATCTCTATCTTTCTATCTTTAAGTAGGAAAAAAAGTATAGAAACATATTATATATATTCTTAATATTAGTATGAATATACATATTATTAGTTGTATGAAAATATTATAGATGTCTTAAATTTGTAATTATATAAAATTGCGCATTTTCAACTATATAATAATTTTGAAATATAAAGTTAATAATAATACAAACACTCTTAATATTATGAAAATATCATGAATATCATAGAAGTTTGGTTAAGATTGGGTATTATGTAGTTATATTAGGGGGGATTTGTATTTGGTAATTAGAAGAAATATGTATGGTATGAGAAGTATGAGTATATTGCTTATTTTAGGAATATACTACATACACTCCCAATTATACAAAATAAATAACCAGGAAATGTATAATGGATAACATTACAAATAACACAAACAGTATCAATTGATAATCAATATTATATAATTTTGTATATTATATAATTTTTAATGCCGCATAAGAGTGTACTCTGTATATATTGTTTCTATAATAAAAAAAATTAAAAAAAAAAAAAAAAAAAAAGATTCCCCTCATCCTTCTAAACTCCAGTGAATACAAGCCTAGTCTTTTCAATCTTTCCTCATATGACAGTCCCGTCATCCAGGGATCAATCTCGTGAACCTACGCTGCATTGCCTCAATCACAAGGAAGTCCTTCCTCAAATTAGGAGACCAAAACTGTACATAATACTCCAGATGCGGTCTTACCAGAGCCTTATACAACTGCAGAAGAACCTCTTAACTCCTATACTGAAATCCTCTTGTTATGAAAGCCAACATTCCATTAGCTTTCTTCACAGCCTGCTGTACCTGCATGCCAAAGACACCCAGGTCTCTCTGCACCTCCCCCTTACCTAACCTAACCCCATTGAGATAATAATCTGCCTCCTTGTTTTTGCCGCCAAAGTGGATATACTCACATTTATCTATATTATACTGCATCTGCCACGCATCTGCCCACTCACTCAACCTGTCCAGGCCACCGTGCGACCTCCTAACATCCTCTTCACAGTTCACACTGCCATCCAGCTTTGTGTAATCTGCAAACTTGCTAGTGTTGCTCCTAAATCCCTCTTCCAAATAATTAATATATATGGTAAACAGTTGCGGGCCCAACAACGAGCCTTGCGGCACTCCACTCGCCACTGCCTGCCATTCTGAAAAGGACCCGTTCACTCCTACTCTTTGCTTCCTGTCTGCCAACCAATGTCCTATCCATGTCAATACCCTACCCCCAATACCATGTGCTCTAATTTTAGTCACCAGTCTCCCGTGTGGGACCTTATCTCTAATAACTTTCCAACTACAGATGTTAAGCTCACCAGCCTATAGTTCCCAGCATTTTCCCTGCAACCCTACTTGAAAAGAGGCACAACATTTGCCATCCTCCAGTCTTCCAACACCTCTGCTGTATTTAATGACAACTCATAAATTTCAACCAGGGCTCCCGCTATTTCCTCTCTAGTTTTGCGCAATGTCCTCGAATATATCTGATCAGGCCCTGGAGATTTGCCGACCTTCATACACGTTAGTACCTTAAGTACTTCTTCAACGGTAACACTGACTGCTCACAAGACACTTCCATTGACTGTCCCAAGTTCCTCCATCCTTTCTCCTCGGTAATTACAGAGGAGAAATACTCATTGAGGATCTTGCGCATCTCCTGTGGCTCCACACAGAAATGACCGCTTTGATTCCTGAGAGGTCCCACTCTAGTTATGTATTTATAAAATCTTTTGGGATTGTCCCTGGGATTGGGACTACCCAGCAGAGCTATCTCCTGGCCCCTGTTTGCCCTTCTGATCTTGTTTTTTGGTTTACACCTTAGTTACCAAAACTCCTCCAGGGATGCACTTAATCAGCACACGTACAAAAACATCCCACTTGGCCGATGTCCCTTTCCCCTCAAGTAACCTGCTCCAGTCAACTTGAGCGAGACCTTCTTTCATATCCTCAAAATTGACTTTACCCCAGTTGTGGACCCACGTGTCCCTATCCAAAATTGACGTTATGTTAACTAATGTTAACTAGTGACAGAGTCTGGGACCAGAGGGCATAGCCTCATAATAAAAGGACATATCTTTAGTAAGGAGATGAGGAGGATTTTCTACAGTCAGATGGTAGTGAATTTGTGGAATTAATTGTCTCAGACGGCTGTGGAGGCCAAGTCACGCACTTTGGTTGTTTTATGGTGGAGACTGACAGATTCCTCATTAGTAAGGGTGTCAGGAGTTATGGGGAGAAGGTGGGAGAATGAGGTTGAGAGGAAAAGATAGATCAGCCATGGTACTAATATGCCGAATGACTCATCTACTCTGCTCTGATGACTCATTAGTTTGGCGAGTACACACACTGGGGAAATAGGAGTGGGTTTGCCTTCACCCGGCCAGCTAAAGCTCAGATGAGTGAGTGAAGTCAGGGGCCTCCAAACGTTTCAGCATGAGGGCCATATTATATATTTGACACATTTGTGCGGGCTGTAGGAAAAAATAAAGAAATGTCAGTTTTATAACTCAAGAGAGAGAGACATGGGCCGCGGAACCGTGGGGCTGGGGGCGCTGCATCTCTAAAGTCTAAAGCCTGTAGTCGGAAGACCAAAGCGGGCCGGACTGATATGTGTAGGAAAGAACTGCAAGTGCTGATTTAAATCAAAGGTAGCACAAATGCTGAACAACACCCTACTGGAAGGGTCTCAATCTGAAATGTCACCAGCTGGCTTCTCTCCAGAAATGCCGCCTGTCCCGCTGAGTTACTCCAGCATTTTGTGTCTCCCAGAGTGATGTGTATCTGGGTGCTATTATAAAGGAGGGTTTGATCAGACAAAAGTTCCGCTGGATGCTGACGTCTGCAGCCATCTAATCACTGCATGAACAGTAGCTTCTAGTTTACAGTGGTCACCCATTGACATTCCGGACTGCAACCGCCACCGCCCGCACAAAGCAGTAATTCATTCACTCAAACATTTGTTTTCCTTTTGCATCGCCGACAATCCAAGAACGATTGGGAAAACCAAGAATAACTCATGGTTTGGGTGGTGTGACATATTCCCACTTGAGGAGCTGCCTTATAAATTGGCAACGAGCAAGATATCGATGCAATCATTAGTGATCAAATGATTGCCCGTGGGGCTGGTGTTTAAATGTTTATTGTACATGATTGCTTCACGTTGAGGATTGGGAGACCCGTTCACAGTCACTAGCAGCTTCGCCGTTATCGCTACCCTGGACATTGTCCCAGACCGCTGTCCTTCAGATACGGAGCATCCTGCCCATCCGTGTGCCAGAGCCGGAGCCCCAGTCGACAACACACCCTATCACCCAAATACCTGCCCTACAGATCGGGAGTGATCCTCAACCTCCCCCGAGCGCTCCCGACCGCCTTTCCCCTCTATCCCAGACTGAGATCCACGATGTCGGCCACACTCTCGACGCCAGACACCTGCCCACAGCTCCAGACACTGTGCCGGCGCCAGACCACCTTGTCGGCCAGGTGAGACGTCTGGTGACCCCCGCGGCCACAGGGCAGCGACTGCTGAACACACGCTTGTTGGCTGCGAATACGCACATGGGGTGCTGGGTGTGGACGGTGATCAGTGATTGCTCAGCCCCCTCCACTTTCAAAAACACTCCGCTGCCCCTGAGAGAGGGGGTGGGGGGGTGGGAAGAGAGAGAGAGAGAGGCAGAGAGAGAGAGAGAGGCAGAGAGAGGGAGAGGCAGAGAGAGAGAGCAGAGAAGCAGGCAGAGAGAGAGGGGGTGGAGAGGCAGAGAGAGAGAGGGCAAAGAGGAGAGAGAGGCAGAGGGGAGAGAGGGCAGAGATGGGAGAGAGGGCATAGATGGGAGAGAGGGCAGGGAGCAGAGAAGGAAGAGAGGGCAGAGAGAGAGGGGGGCAGAGAGAGAGGGCAGGGAAGGGAGAGAGGGCAGAGTGGGAGAGAAAGGGCAGATAGGAACAATCGCACATTATTACACGCCGCCACCCCATTCTGACCACCGCCGCCGAACCCCCCCCACCCCCCAATTACACCCTTCTTCACACCGGCCATGTGATGTCTCGGCTCTGACTATTCGAGGGACCTACCCGGTAACAACATAAGAGCAGCTCCAGGCCGCTCCACTCCCTAACTCAAATCGATTTGATGCCTAACTGACAAATGCTCCGTCCTGCTCTGAGCTTGCTGTGGGCCGAATAAAATTCTCGTGGCGGGCCGGATGTGGCCTGCAGGCCATAGTTTGGAGACCCCCTGGTCTTGATGGAGGATCTAGAACTGGGCTGACCACTGTTTAGAAATAAAGGATAGCTCATAAGTGAGGGTTCAAGTGATCTTCATTTCTTTTTTAAGGGCAAAAACCATTGGCAATGGAAGCAGAATATTAAATATTTGTTTTAAGATAGAGGTAAATAGATTCTTACTCATCAAAGGGGCAAAAGAATACCTTAGATTGTGGAGTTGAGGCTACATTGAAGTCAGTCATGATCTTGTTGAATGTCAGAATAGGGATGAAATCTGGAGAGGTTTACTTCTGATACTACTTCATATGTTTTTATGTACATTTGTAGTTAAGGACGGAAATGTTTTTGATATGTGTTATTGAATCCAATAAATAAACGTGAAAAAATTCAATAAAAGTATTTATAATGGGGCACGGATTCACTTTTAAGATTTCATGCCCAGTAAAAAGTGAGCCCCTTGCTATTTTGCTTAGTCGTGAAATCAAAATGGGTCAGTAGTTTAGTTTTTTATTTTAAAAAGCAAAAATATTTTGACCCCAGGAGTGCCTGTTTCAGTATAGGAGAGGATGTGGAGTAACAAACCTAAACACTTAAACAACAAACTTTTTTTTCATACAGCAATATATAATGGAAAATTTTCTCAGTAATGCAACATCAGGATCAACTTTGCTAGAACCAGAAAGTGATACAGATCCGGAAGAAAACATTGAAATCCCCAGGGATTTACGAAAGTTTGAGGTAATGTGTTTTGTACAGATTTACAAACATCAAGATGTTGACAGACAATTTGTAGTCAAATTGCCCGAGTAATTGAACATTTCAACAGTGGGACAATAGTGAAGTGATTCTGTGTGTACAGAGCACAATGAAGGCTGTACACCAGGAACTAAATTGTGGCAGGAACCAAAGAAGATGGCTTCCACCTATCACAAATTTATCTGGATTGTCTGTTTACTCGTTTTGCTGAAATTTGACTCATTTTGCATCTCAAGCTTCAATATCTCAGATCATCCAGCTATGTGTGTGTATCTAAAGTTAATTAGCAAATGTCCTGGGCAGGTTGATCACCTTCAATCATGTGCACATTTCCTGTTGTATTTCACCCCTATTGTAACTGCTTTAGCTAATAATGCGAGCATTAGCCGAAATGAAACAAGCAGCCAGGACTGCCTATTTACACTTGAGTCTCAGGTCAGAAACTGAGCTCAACGAGAAGACGATTGACTGCCATTCCTCAATTTAAGAAAGGATACCTTTCTGGATGATGTTTACATGGCAAAATCAAAAAGGCTGGGCAATAGGAACACCCTATTCATTATAGGGCAGCATAGTGGCGCAGCGGTAGAGTTGCTGCCTTACAGCACCAAGGATCTAGATCTGATCCTGACTGCGGATGCTGTCTCCACATTCTCCCTGTGACCGCATTGCTCCGGTTCCCTCCCACATTCCAAAGACGTGCAGGCTTGTAGGTTAGTTGGCTTCTATAAATTATCCCTAGAGTATAGGGAGTGATAGTTGGTCAGCGTGAACTCGGTCAGGCTGAAAGACCTGTTTTCACGCTGTATCTCTAAGCTAAACTAAACAAAACAAAAACTTTGGAAATCAAAAGAATCAAGAATGTTCTATTGTCATATACACCCGGATTAAAATAAAGAAATCACAACAGTACATCAAATAAATATACAATAAACAATAATATAGTAAACTAGACCAAGTGCAGACCCATTGGGTCTGAGCTCAACGAGAAGACAACTGACTGCCATTCCTCAATTTAAGAAAGGGATACCTTTCTGGATGACGTTTACATGGCAAAATCAAAAAGGCTGGGCAATAGGAACACCCTATTCATTATATGGCAGCATTATATGGGTCTGCTCCCCCAACGCAAGATTCCACCACTCGCCCGTTCCCACAAGGCAACCCATTTCCCCAACGCAATCTTGCACCACTCACGCACAGCCCTCTTCACCCTCTTCAATGCCTAGAGAGGGGGAGGGGGTAGAGAGGTAGAGGGAGGGGCAGTTAGTGAGAGAGAGAGAGAGAGAGGGAGGGGAGGAGGGTAGAGGGAATGCGGTACAGTGGGGGGGGGGAGGGAGGGGAGAGAGAGGGAGTATAGACGTGGCAACTACCCGCCCTACTCCCTCTCCCTCAATCTCCACATACTCCCTCCTCACCTCCCTAGGATCCTTCCCCTCTCCACCCCACTCCCTACCCCATCTCCCTCTTCCACCCCACTCCCTACCCCATCTCCCTCCTCCTCATTTCCCTCATTCTCCTCCCCTCACTCCCATTCCCTGCCCCAGCTCCTACCCAGGTCGTAGAGCAGCGCCAGGGCCTGGTTCTCGTACTTGGCCCGGCCCTGGCTGTAGACTTCAGCTTGGCCGCCACCTGGGCTCCAGCCCAGGCCCTGACTTCATATCCGTGCTCGTCCCTGACCTCGGACACAGGCTCGTCCTTGGGTCCAGTGACGTCTTCTTTCTCAGCCTCGGTCACGGCCCCATCCCAAGCCCTGGGCTTGGCCCGTGACACCACCCTCCCCACCAGGCACCGGGCGGGCGCCGCCACTCCTCGTTCACCCCGAGCGCTGGTGTGTTCCTTCCTCCCGGAGTGTCCCATCCTGCCTTGCGAGTGCATTGTGACGTCAATCAGATTTTTCTTTCCAAAGTGGGTGAGTCTTTAGAAATATGTTTTTTTTTTCAAATTTCAAGGATCAATAACTATAGGTGGGATTGTGATGGGAAGATGCTTATCGCCACCATAGGATAAATGTGAGTAGGATATGTGAAAATGGGAAGGCTGTGGCATAGCGTTTGGAAGAAGATAGGAAAACCAGCTTGACACAGAGAAAAGCTGTTTTTGAACCTAGTCATGGGTCTTGGGGTTCTGTATCTTTTTCCCAATGGTAGAAGCTTGGACAGAGTGATGTGGGTCTTTGATAATATATGTTGCCTTTTTAAGGTGACACTGATGGCGGAGAGACTGTCCCCATGATGGACCAGGCAATGTCCATCACTCTCTGCAGCCTCTTACATTCTTGGCATTCAGGCAACCAAACTAGTAAGATTAAACGAGAACTTACCAGTTTGAAGTTTGATCTTTATTTTATGAGGAGTTGCGATGAGGGATTTCTTGAAGACCCCGCCAGGCACGCATGCGCAACATTCTTCAAAGCAGCGGTGTGGAATCACAGAACTACCCAGAAATGAACTAATATAGTAAGTTTGAAGAGACTCTAATTACCAGCTAACCTTATAGTAGAGGGTTGGGAGCGGAGGGCACGAAATCCCTCATCGCAACTCCTCATAAAATAGAGATCAAACTTCAACCTGGTAAGTTGTTGTTTAATCTCATTTCGGAGTCACGTGACTGACTTCATGAAGACTTCAAAGCTCTGTGATTACATGCCCTGGATCACGTCCATGCCCACACATTTCTGTAATACTGATGGAGGAAGTGTGTTAACGTATTTCAGACTTGAACAAGCTGAAAAATAATAACATTATTGTTAATCCAACAATAAACCCCTGAACTTGGGGACAAACGTTTAGGGAATAGCACTTAAAACTGACTCCACAACGTTGCGGGTGCGGCCACAGGTCTGTTATAAAACCGCTGAAATGTAGTTTCACTGGCCCCGCCCGCTATTCCGAGGACATAATCCATGAACACCTCCATGGTCCTCGCCGCTGATGTGGATGCAGCCCTGGTAGAATGACATTTTAAAATGTTAGTGTCTTTCCTGCAGCACCGAATACCATCTTGAGCCATCTCCTGATGCCCATTTTCAGACCTGTAGTCGCAGGACTGTGTAGTTTAAGCAACTCTTCTATAACGCAGTAACTTTATTGTGGGTCGAAACCATTCTATCCAGGCAATTCCTGTAGAGTTTGGACGTGTTGTGCTGTCTTCAGTGCCATTATCATCACCACTTTGAAGGTGAATAAGTCCAGTGGTAAATCTGCCAAAGGCGACCAGCTCCTGAGTCAACACCACCCCCTATATCTCTGGTAACATATCGAGGTCGGGGAGGGATAGAACATACCCTTCAGTGTGGATACCAGCTGGTGAGATCCCACTCCAAAGTTGAGATAGGATGACAGTGCACTCCTGGCACTGTAACTGAGGGACTCATCATAATGCAGGCCCATGAGGATTCCAGCACACTGGAGATCACAGTAGATATGTAGGTGGTCTAGGTCCGACTATGGAAACCTCACATATCCTTATGTAGGTAAGGTACTGCTTCCTAGTGGACTCTCTCTGCACGCTGCTGTATGATGTCCATGGTCCTTTCTGTTGCAGATCTGGTTGCGTTTTCTGCAACACCTATCTGATGAAGCAGAATGGGGGAAAGCATAGAAAACCCATTTCCCCCCAATGTAGTGAGAACGCGTCCATCGCCACTGCCCCAGGATCTGGTTCTCATGAGACATATGTTGGTATCCAATGGTTCAACCTGGACGCAAGGAGGTCAATATCTGGTGTTCCAGATTAAGCTAGTTTTAGCAAATATTTGGAGGTTCAACATCCACGATGTCGTTATTAAATACTTGTGACCTGGTGTCCGCCACTGTATTGAGCTTAACCGGAAGGTACGTAGCTGATATCCAAATATTTCTTTCAATCCACTAGAGCCAAATTAATTTTTCCAATTCATCACAAGATATTGACTTGATACCACCCATAAGGTTTAAATACGCCACCTCAGTGATATTATTGAAGACGGACATGCGTATGCTGCAGATTAGTGCATTAAACCCGTAGCCCGTGACATGCTCCCAGCATTTCTAAACAGTTTATACCTTGTGATTGAAGAAAAGTAGACTCGTGCAAATCCCATCTACCACCCCAACTGGAAATGGTGTCGGTAGCTCCCCAGCCCTTGGTGCTTGCGTCAGTTTGTAACACGACTAATGGGTTTGATGTAATGATGGGATTTAACAATCACAAACATAGCTAATCCACTATTGTAGCCTATTGCATAGGCCCGTAAAAATGTCCAGCATTCACTTTTAATGACGAGATTTTGCTCTTTGCAAGCTTAGATAGTGTAACGACCCAATTATGTAGCTTGAATGTAGCTACAAGTTAAGCAATTATTATAGCAGTATGTCTAATAGTCAGTTTCCTGGCGCAAGCAAGGCTGTTACATGCCTCTATTATGTCTATAGCTTTGTTCCCTGGGATAGTGACAATCAGCTCCCTTGCATCCCAGAATGTATATAACCGCTCTCCTACTTGTGAGGTTAAACATGCAGCACTTCCAAGAGAACCAGACCCCCTTACCTCCATGGTTACCGGCGGGCCTGACGTTCTGGTTCCTGGTGTTCCGTTGAATTGTGTTGAGGTGCTGCCGGCGTGTAGGTCCTTACTGGTCTTTCAGGTGGCCCCCAAGGTCTTGCATATAGTGTTTGTCTGCACACTGCTGGCCTGCTGGAGGGAGGTGGGTTCATCAACCTTCGCCTCCTAATCCAGGTCCTAGACCTGTTTGGGCAGGTCCACACCGAACAGCTGTCTCGGTGGTGGCGTTGCAGATGCCTAGTACAACCCCGCAAATATGAGGTTTGGAGTCAGTTTGATGGCGATACTCCGGGAAGTGTTAACTTCATGACTAACATTGCAAGAGTATCCTCCTGTTCTGCCGTCATTTCCATGCTGTCAACCGACCTGGCAAAGGCAGTAAATCCAGATGTCAGCAATTTCAGGATGTTTTAGGAACTTCAGCTCCTGTGCCCTATCCCCGGACTGATGTTGCCCCAGATGGGCGTGTTGACTGTCGGTACATTCAACGATATGTAGTTGTTTGGGCCTGGTATATGTTGATCGCCTCGGTAAAGACCTGTTCCTGCAGCTGGTGTGTGGTGAGGTAGTCTATGCTGGGCCCCTGGTTTGGGCTGAGTGCTTCGGCTGGGCGAACTTGGAGACCACATTCAGCAGTTCCTCCTGGGTTTTCTCAGGTTCTGTAGGTTCCTGCTCCAGCCCGTCTTACATGTCAGCTAGCATTCCCCACTGATGACGTGGACATGCTGGGTGGCCCCAGCAGCATGTCTCCTGGACTGGAGGACATCTGGTCCAGGTGCAGAGGTTGTGCTCTAGGATACGCTCCATCCGAGCCATGCGACCGCCGCCACATCTGCGGATGACAAGTCGACTTCCTCAGGTTCTGGAGAATCTCTGAGGCTTCTGTCATTGCCCCGCACCTCGTCGAGGTGATAACAAGGGTGCCTAGACAGGATGTCGCTGCCTGCCGCTTCTGCGTGGCTAAGTGACTCCCGCGCGGACCTGCCGCTGGACCGCCGTCTTCTGGACGGAGGCGGCCCGCTAGTCTGATAAGACATGAGCGGTGATGAGTTGGTCCCGGCCACCGAAGCGTGGTACCCCCGACGTCCACGCGGGCTTGCCGCCTGTCCCGACGTTGCCGCTAAAGGGGGGTGCGGTGACCGAGATGAGACTACACCGGCCCGCGATCTGGCAGGTTCCCCCGGCGGTGAGTCTGTGGCGGCCGCACATGCGGGCTTGCAGACCCAGGCCTCAATCCTTCACCGGTCCGTGAACTGGCGGCTGCTCCGGTGGAAAGTCGACCCCGGCTCCTACAGCGGGGCTTCACCGACTGTTGTGCGATTCTTCCCCTGGTCCTCTCTCTGGTGACCTGCATAGTGGGGGAGAGAGAACGTGCCGCCAGGCGAATAACACGTTTACGCACCTTCGCTCCACTGTCCCTATGCTTAGGTGACAGTGGTAGGGAGTCAGGGACTTGCCTCCCCTGCTCCTGCGCGGTGCTCCTACCACGTTACGGCTCCATGGCCAGCCGTGGTGGAGAATCGGGTCCTGGCTGCTGCAGGGCTCCCCGGTTTCCGCGTTCTTATCCCGGCCCGCAGAGCGGGCGCTGCCAGCGTTGCGGGCAGCTCCAGGAATAGTGGGCGCTGATTCCCATCCGAAGTCCCATGGCCCTGGGAGGCACACTTCGATGCCTTCATTCTGGTCTCCCATCCATTGTTTCTGTAAGCAAAGTCTAGTACAGAAGCTAAACAACTCAAGGTTAGTATCTTACCTGAGGGTCTTTATGAGCTTACGGTGGAGCGCACTCTCAACCCCCCCCGCCCCAGCTCCAATGGTGACCAGGCTCTCATGCGGGACATAACGGCAAGGCTCCCGCCTGTGTGTGAGTCGAGGCCCCGGCTCTATCTACTACCTCTATAGGGTAGCATAGCCGTCAGTCCGCGGTATACCTGCTGGTATGGCAGTCTCCGAGCCCGGACCCTCCTGGTCCACGGGCTTGCCCAACTTCCGGGTAGTGTTGCCGTCAGCCCGTGGTGACTCTGCGGGCTGTGGTGTAGATTCGGGCTGCCGCTGTGCCGTCACTGCGCGAGCGGTGAGCCCGGATCCTACTGGGTCAACGAGCTGCCCAACCTGCCCGGTATAAAAATTAAAGTCGGGGCAACGGCGTAAGTAAAGAAATCAGCCCACAGCCGTTGCCTGCAAGCCCCATTACCTGTTAATACAGACTGGGATACTGCAGGCTGTGGAGTAGAGTTGAGTTGGGGCTAGCCCCCACTCCTTTGTTAATGCCGACAGCCCGCAGTGTCCTGCGGGCTGCGGTGTAGAGTCGGGCTGCTGCTCTGCCGTCGCTCACTGCACACGGCGAATCTGCAAGCCCCACTCCTTTATTCATGCCGCCAGCCCGCGGTGTCCTACGGGCTGCGGTGTAGAGTCGGGCTACCTCTGCCGTCCTCCGCTGGCGAGTGTGAACCCAGACCCACCTGGGTCAACGGGCTCTTCCCGACTCCAAACTATTAGTGCAGCCGCTGACTGCCCGCATCCCGCGGTCCGCAGTCAGTGCCGAAGCGGCCTGGAATACTCTGAGAACAGAGTCCCTGAAATGAAAGAAGGACGGCAGGTCAGTTTTTCTTACCTGCATGTCCCTGCAGTAGAGGGACATGCAGGTAATATGTCGTGCATGCGTGCCTGGCGGGGTCTTCACGAAGTCACTCACGTGTAATGTATCAGAAAAGGCATTTTATGCATTGCTAAAATTAATCCTTTCATTCTATTTCTCCAATACAGAAATCAGGAATTTCTGAACATTACTTCAAATTATTACGGAGCACCATGCCAGGCATGTGGGATGATGGAGAGCTATCCAAACGATCTTCTCTGGTAATGGGGCCGTCATGAGCCGCATCCATTATAGGGAACAGTGAAGGGAACTACCGGCAGGAAGGGATTTGGGAAACACATTAAATTTGGAGTTGGGATTTTAGTTGGAGAGATTCATGTACATGTCTGCCGTTTATATTTCAGAATTCTATTTTGTACAGATATCCCTCATTATAATGGACCAACAAGGGAGTGGGGAGAGGTGGGGGGGGGGGGGGGGGGGAAGAGTGTGCCCATTATTGCCAATTGTCCACTATAATCGAGTAAGGGATCACCTCCAACCACATAGTGCTTCATTCATAGTGAAACTGCAAAGTGTTTTCAAATACAGACACTCCCCACATTAGGCACTAACTAAACGCACACAAGTGATTCTTTAAACCCGCTGCTGAATTTGAGTTGTGTAAACATTTACGCCTCGGTAGCAGTGCACTACTGCCATTTGCAACCCAACAGGTTTAGCGAGGTGGCAGGCAGATTTTGACGTGATCTGAGGGTTTAATAAAAGTGCCAAAAGCAAATTTACAAATGGGAGGATGGAGAGCGCTTCCCATCCACTTAGAGTCATAGATCAATACAGTGTGGAAACAGGCCCTCGCCCGCGCCAGCCAACAATGTCCCAGCCATCCCAGTTCCGCTTGCCTGGGCTTAGTCCATAGCCCTCCAAACCTGTCCTATCCATGTACCTGTCCAACTATTTCTTAAACGATGGGATAGTCCCATCCTCAACTATCTCCTCTGGCAGCTTGTTCCACACACAACCACCACCCGCTGTGTGAAAAAGTTAACCCTCAGATTCCTATTAAATCTTTTCCCCTTCGCCTTGCACCTGTGTCCTCTGGTCCCCGATTTCCCTACTCTGGGTAAAAGACTCTGTGCATTACCTGATCTATTCCTCTCATGATTTTGTACATCTCTATAAGATCTCCCCTCATCCTCCTACACTCCATGGAATAGAGACCCAGCGTACTCAACCTCTCCCTGCAGCTCACACCCTCTAGTCCTGGCAACATCCTCGTAAATCTTTTCTGAACCCTTTCGAGCTTGACAACATCTTTCCTACAATATGGTGCCCAAACTGAACACAATATTCTAAATGCGGTCTCACCAATATCTTATCTCAATAATGACCTCCCAAAAAGCCTTTTTCACCACCTTATCTACCTGCTACTCGACCTTTATTGAACCATGCACTTGTACTCATAGATCCCTCTGCTCTACAACACTACCCAGAGGCCTACCATTTACTGTGTAGATCCTGCCCTTGTTCGACAACCCAAAATGCAACACCTCACACTTCTAAGTATTAGATTCCATCAACCATTCCTCTGCCCACCTGGCCAATCGATCCAGATCCTGCTGCAATCGTTCACAACCATCTTCACTTTCTGCAAAACCGCTAACTTTTGTATCATCAACAAACTTGCTAATCTTGCCCTGTATGTTCTTATCCAAATCATTGATGTAGATGACAAAAAGTAATGGGCCCAACACTGAACCCTGTGGCACACCACTAATCTCAGGGCTCAATTTTGAGAAACAACCTTTCACCATCACCCCTGCTTCCTTGCTATCCATTCAGCTATCTCTCCTTGGATCCCATGAGATCTAACCTTCCAGATAAGCCTACCATGCGGCACCTTGTCGAACGCCTTACTAAAGTCCATGTACACATCTACAGCTCTGCCTTCATCAACCTTTTTGCTCACATCTTCAAAAATCAATCAGATTTGTAGGGCGTGACCTTCCACAAACAAAACCATGCTGACTGTCCCTAATCAGCCCTTGCCCATCCAAATGCCTGTTTATCCTAACCCTCAGAATACTCTCCAGTAATACCAACTACAGATGTTAAGCTCATCGGCCAATAGTTCCCAGCATTTTCCCTGCAGCCCTTCTTGAAAAGCGGCACAACATTTGCCACCCTTCAATCATCTGGCCTCTCCTGTATTTAAGGACGACTCATAAATTTCAACCAGGGCTCCCGCAATTTCCTTCCTAGTTTCCCCGTAATGTCCACGGATATATCTGATCAGGCCCTGGAGATTTGTCCATCTTTAAATACGACAGTACCTTCAGTACTTCCTCGATGGTAACTCTGACTGCTCTCATGACACTTCCAGTGACTGCTCCAATTTCCTCCGTCCTACTGTCTTTCTCATTGGGAAATACTCATTGAGGACCTTGCCCATCCCCTGTGGCCCCACACAGAGGTGACCTCTTTTTGTTCCTGAGAGGTCCCACTCTCTCTCTAATTACCCTTTTCCCTCTAATGTATTTATTAAATCTTTTGGGATTGTCTTTGTGCCAGAGCTATTTCCTGGCCCCTTTTTGCCCTTCTGATCTCCTTGTTTAGTTTGCTCCTTCGTTCCCGAAACACCTCCAGGGGTGCACTTGATCCCAGCTGTCTATATCTGTATATTTTTTAATATACTTTTTATTCTTAACCAATGCCACTATATCCCTCATCAACCAAGCTTCCTTACATTTCCTGCTTTGCCTTTCACTCTAAAGGGAACGTGCACATCCTCAGCTCTCCTCAGAACACTTAAAAACATCCCACTTGGCCAGTGTTCCTTTCCCTTCAAATAACCTGCTTCTGACAATTTGAGCGAGACCTTCCCTCATACCCTCAAAGTTGGCCTTACCCATTGAGTATTTTAACACATGGACCCTCTCCGTCCCGATCCATAACTATCTTAAACCTAATTGATTTGTGGTCACTTGTCTCAAAAGGCTCCTCCACACACACTTCATTAACTCGCCCTTCCAAATTTCCCAATACTAGATCCAGCATTGCCTTCTCACGTGTGGGGGCCTCCACATACTGCGTAACCACTGCTTACCACTTCAAATATGTAAAAGCCATGTCCGGGCTCGCTGCTCCTCCATTTTCGGCCACTTTCGGTGTAGCACTGGGAAGGCGAGCGAGAAGGAGGGAGGAGATGGAGAGCCACTCCCAGCCAACTCACCATGGCTGAGAAACACAATGATGATTAGAAAGCCAACCCCACTGCCTCAAATACTGATCTGAGAGAGCAGTGCGATGATTTGCAAGAGATAGCATATTTAGTCGCATTTAGTTTAGAGATACACTGCAAAAACAGGCCCTTCAGCCCACTGAGTCCACACCGACCAGCAATCCCCATATGATAGCACTATCCTACACACAAGGGCCAATTTACAACTAAAGCCAATTGAGGGAGCAAAAATGCCTCCACCACTTCCTGCATCAGGCCTGCTCTGGTTTATCCTACCAAAATGCATCTCCCGATAATTTATCTCGATTATACTCCACCTGCCATCCCTCCACGCATTGTCCCAGTTGATCCAGAACTTGTTGTAATCTAGATATCCTTCTTCAATGTCCACTAATCCACCAATTTTAGTGTCATCTGCAAACATGCTAACCATGCACGTACAATTACATCCAAATCATTAATACACAATTGTGCAAATTATTGAATCAAGCAAACACTTGGATCTCACAAGTTAATATACATATCGTGGGGCTACCTTTTACTCATTATCATTGCACCTTTATGTCTTTAGTTCATTATATGTCTACCATAGTTCCTTATGAAATCTTTGACATGGTTTGGCATGGAATCTACCAGGTTGCAACAGCTTCTGAGGATTTATTTCATCTTAATACCACAGCTGAATTATGGCCTTGATGAACTTCTGTCTTAGGGTACAGTCCTTTCCTTTCATAATTGCCCACAAATTGCCCTTGTTAATTGCCCACAAATACTCAAGTGGATTCAGGTCAGGTGAGTTCCTAGGCCAATCCAAGACATACAACCCCTTCTGCTGGAAAGATTGGGTCACCATCTTTGACGTGTGGAACAATGCAAGGTCTTGCTGAAACATTCTAGAACTGTCTGCAAAAGTCTTTGCCATCTCCGGCACCATTCCTCTCTGCAATACAACTGGATATAGCAGCGATCTCACCATTAAATCAAGTAAGTGAAGTGGACCGACACTGTAATAGCTGAACCAACCACAGGACATCATCATCTCAGGATGTTTCATGAACTGGTCAATGTGGCATTTTCTCACCGGCTCTCCAACTGATCCACAAAAACATTAGTTGCATTGTCCCTGAATCAAGAAATGGTTTTCATCACCGAGTAACACCTTTCTGCAGTACTTGCATGTAAAGCTTTATTTTGTTTTATTGTTTAAACTTTTATTTTGAATGTTATTGGTTTTAAATACAAGAACAAATGGTGAACGTCAAAACTCATCATTTGGATAAAATTGCAAAATCAGCCCATGATTCAATTAATTTGCACAAAAATGCATACATAACGTACAATTGTGTACAAGTCCTCTGGTACCCCATTTGTTATAGGCCTCCGGGCTAACTTTAGATCATCAAGGGTATTGGAATCGCCAATGACGGGTCTGGAGCATGATCACTTTAGAAAGTGTTGAACAGTTGGGCAGTGTGAAAGGGATGAAATACCACATAGCATCTAATGATTCTGGTATCATGGTTATCTTGCATTCTGTCCATGCTTTGCATGGGACCAGATTTTGAACGAACGTGATACCACTTAAAGGCAGCCATTATGTAATGGGAAACGGTGAAAGAGAATATGCTGGATTGCTTAAAACATAACTTTCCTATTGTCCAATGCAGTCATTTCCAAGGAGACGTTCTGGTGTGGATAGTACTTTCAGAAAATCTTCAGAATCATCAGAAATAAGTTTCGGGAGTGATAGTGAATTAAGTGACGAATTTCCCTACGCTTTAGGATTCCCGGGATTTCAGGTAATAACACAACTGACAAAATCCGGATCTGTTCATGAAGGTGAGTGGATTCAGTGAGTTACATTTGTCAAAACTTGTGAGACTCAGACTAGCATGCAGTGGATGCTCACTATTTAATGTTTTACCATACATCACAGGTAGATAAGGTGTTTAAGAAGGCTTTCAGGAAATTGGTCTTCATTAGTCAGAGTATTGAGCATAGCAGTTGGGATGTCAAGAGTGTTTTATTGTCATATGTCCCAAACAGAACAATGAAATTCTTTCTTGCAGCAGAACAACAGAATATATAAACATAGTACATTATAAACAATATAATAAATGAAAACCAAGTTCAGTGTGTGTGTGTGCACATACTGCTATAAGTGTTGGATGGATTTGCTTCTTTATCTGAGGAGGGCAAATAAATCAAGATGAAGATCCTCATGGAAGCATAAGCCAGTCGTATGCTTTGAACTGCGCCCTGCACTGCGAAGGAAGCAACTTGGAATGATTTGGATGTCTGCATAGCACTGAGAGGAGTGACTAAACAGCTCCCATTGTAGTGGTACTTAAGCAAGATTAGACTTGTGAGTAGCAACTACCGTCCTTTAGCCTTGACGCCTGCCACCATGAAATGTTTTAAGTGGCTAGTTATGGAATGCATTAAATCCAGTCTACCAAGCGACCTTGATCCACTGCAGTTCGCTTACCGCCAAACCAGGTCCACGGACGATGCTATCTCCCTGGCCCTGCACTCATCCCTGGATAATAGCTACACCTACACCAGACACCTATTCATTGACTACAGCTCTGCTAATATAACACCATTATACTATCCGAGCTCATCATCAAACTTGCAGAACTTAGAGCCAGCACTCATCTCTGCAACTGGATCCTCGACTTCTTGACCAACAGACCCCAATCAGTGAGGATAGGGGATGAATCATCCTCCACGATAATCCTCAACACTGGTGCTCTGCCCCATTCTCAGCCCCCTTCTTTACTCTTTGTACACCCACGACTGTGCAGTCTTATACAAATCTAATTCAATTTACATATTCAAAGACCATTCTGGGCTGGATGTCAAATAATGATGAATCTGGGTACAGGAAGGAGATTGAGAATCTCATGTCCTGGTGCCGAGATAACCACTTTTCTCAATGTCAGCAAGACAAAGGAGATACTGATCAACTTCAGGTAAATTACAATTAAAACACAAAGTACGTATTAAAACACCAGGATAAGCACTCAACCAAGAAAACCGAACCCAAAGCCATAGTAATATCTAAACTGAATATACCAACTTATGCTAAGGGCAACTTATATGCAATATGCAAGGACTCAATATGCAATCAACAACTACCTAAGTGTTAAAGAGCTCTTTTTTTTTAATGATCATGTAGATGCAAGTATATCATTGGGGTTATCAAGTGGGCACCTCCCTTCAATGGTGTTGAATTAAGCCCACGACACCTCAGGAAGGCTCAACAGTTAGTTCTGGCGTCCCAGAACAACTCCCCTCAATACCTGCTTTCACCACATACAGTATGCTACCAATATCTACTAAATAAAGAAAACTGCAGACTATTAACTCACTCCAACAAATGCTAAACACTCACATCCTATCTTCCACTTATCCCAACCCTTCATTAAACTCGTAACGCCACAAATATCAGCCTTGCATAAAACCTGGACACACTTACACAGAATACACTTACAAAGAAATACACATACTGCATGTTACACATTTCCTTTCTGATCCCTAACTGACACTCTTTCTTCTCCACCAAATCCACCAACTGCCTTGCTCCGCTGCCTCTGACATCTGCTTTACGGCCTGACGCAAACTCTGTCTGCGAATTCCTAGCTCTCCAAATAGCGACGTGGTCGATGTCGCTATGAAACCTCTATAACCCACCTCTATGCTTGCTCTCCATCCTCACTGCTCATCTTCTGCTGTGACTCCACATATCCAAACTTTTTCCTTTCGGATGCCTCATCCACTAATTCTCCCAAGGCATCATAAGTTGTATATAATACACTATCCACTGACTAACTGACCAAACCCCTATTTCAGGCAGAGGGGTGGAGGGGGATCCAGTAAAGACGCGATGGTGCAGGAAGGGGCGGACCATCCCGCAGAGTGACAGAAGAGACTAATCCGTGAGGTAACTTACAGTGGGCAGTAATTCAATAACCAATAGCTACCTTGATTTGACTGCTGCCTTCGACACCATCTCTCACAATATCCTCCTTGACTGTCTAGCCTCCATTGGCATCATCAACACATCACTCACCTGGTTCACATCATATCTCTCTGGCTGCACTCAGTTTGTACAACTTTAAAATGTCCAATCACAATCCTCCCCAGTCACCAGTGGTGTTCCCCAGGGCTCAGTCCCAGGGACCCTCCTTTTTATAATTTATTTACTTCCCCTTGGTTTTATTTTCAGGAAATACAACATTCAATTTCATTGCTACGCAGATGACACCCAGCTCTACCTGTCCACCAAACCCACTTCTGTGCTCCCTCCCTCTTCCCTGAGTGACTGCTTGGTGGAAATTAAAACCTGCTTTGTTCACAACTTCCTCAAACTCAACAGTGACAAAACTGAAATTCTCCTCGTTGGCTCCAAATCCACGCTATCTAAATGTCCCAATTTCTCACTTACCATTGACAATTCCATAGTCCCTCCTTCCCCTCATGTCAAGAGTCTGGGTGTCATTCTTGATAGCACATTTTCTTTTGAAAAACACATCACTAATCTCCGTCTGCTTACTTTCACCTACGCACTATCCACCGTCTTTGTCCATCACTCACACGTAACAGCACTGCTACTCTCATCCACGCCCTCGTCAACTCCCGTATTGATTATTGTAAATCTCTCCTCTCTGGTTTACCCCACAAGTCCATCCATAAACTCCAATTGGTCCAGAACTCAGCTGCCCGCATTATCACCAGAACCCAATCCACCGAACACATCACTCCCATCCTCAAACAACTGTACTGGCTCCCTGGTTGAATGCTTCTTATTGAGTTTGAGCATACTGTAATTTCAATTGCTCGGTTTCAGTGCTGGATGCAATTGTGATCAGCTACTTGCCACCTAAAGATAACATACATTAGAGGACTGTGCCAACTGCATGTGGGGATGAATCACACGCAAGTCCCAGACACCTGTCTGAATCATAGTGTGTTAACCACTTACTCTTCAAAAGTAATTGAATGCATTTGCTGTAAAGACTCCTCGTTATGTAACCAATTAGATCTCGCTTCTTCATGGGACAAATGATTTTGAGAGTAGCAAGGTAAATAAGTTGGGTTGGGAGCATTATGAATAATTCAATGCACTCACAAATTGCCTGAGCTCTGCTACATTGCTGGCATGTTAACAATTACATTCACTTTGGTACGTTGTAGCATTGCCCAGTATGGAAGCAGGTCCTTCTGCTCCACACCCACACTGACCAAGTTAGCTAACCAATCTAGTCCCACTTGCCCAGGCCTATCTCTCTTCACACCTTTCATGTACGTGTCTGTCTTTTAAATGTACCCACCTCTACCACTTTCTCTGGCAACTCATTACTTACGCACACCACTATCTGTATGGAAGAAGTTGCCCCGCAAATCCCTTTTAAATCTTTCATTAATGCCTTATACCTATACCCTCTGGATTTAGTTTAGTTTAGAGATTCAGCATGGCCATAAGCCCTCCAGCCCATCAAGTCCATACTAACCATCGATCACCTGTCACAGAGTTTTTTTCCCACTTTCTCATCCAATGCAAAAGCTTAGATGACGGAGAATTTGTAAGGTGTATCCAAGAGGGTTTCCTAAAGACGGCTTTATAGACGATATAGATAGTCCAGAGAAGGACCTAGAATTGGAAAACAAGCCTGGTCAGGTGGCTGGTCTTTTCAGTGGAAGAGCAATTTGAGGATAGTGATCACAACACCATTTGAGGTAAGGCAATTTATGACATTATGACATAGGATCTAGGGTGGGTAAATTGGAGCAGTTATTAATTGGGTAAGTCCACATCTTTAAAAGCCAACTGATAAGAGTTCAAGACTAGCATGTTCCAATGAGGAGGAGGGATAAGGATTGGCAAGTCAAGTAACCTTAAATGACCACAGTGATTGTAAATTTAGTCAAAAAGAGAAAATAAAGCTATGTAAGGTTTAGAAAGATGAAACAAGGCAGGGCTTTAGAAAAATAAAAAACAATCAGGAAAGAACTCGTAGGCAATTAAAAGAGCCAAAATGGGCCATACAACATCATTGGCGAATCATATTAAATACAATCCCAAGGATTTTAAGTAAAAAACAAAAGGATAACTGGGAATGAGGTAGGACTGCTGATGGATAAAGGAAGAAATTTATGCTTGGAGTCAGAGGATGTAGATGAAGTACTAACCAAATACTTTGCATTTGCATTCACAGTGAAGGACATTGAGGTCAATGTGCAGAGTGCTAATGTGCAAGTCAGTTTGAGATCAAGATGGGCGTTGAGCTCCAAGTTGGGGCACATGAAGAACATTAAGATAGATAAATCCAGAGGCCTTGATGAGAGAGGCAAGAGATGAGTTTGCAGGGGCCTTGATGAAGATCTTTGTATCTTCTCCACAAGCGCGGCTCCAGAGGACTGGAGAGTAGCTAATGTTGTTCCTTTGTTTAAGAACTGAGCTAGAGATAATCCTGAAAATTGTAGACAGGTGAGCCTTCTGTCAGTGATGGGGAAGCTGTTGGACACTGATGTCTATTTTTTTTTAACAATCTTTCTTTTAAAAATGTTATGCATAATTTAAGTATAATTTGTGTGCTTGTCTGATTCTATGTGCCTGTGTTACTGCTGCAAGTAAGATTTTTCATTGTATCTGCACTTCACCATACTCATTCATGTACATGACAATAAACTAGAACTTTCACCATTCTACCAAAAGCCACAAATTACTGGCACCGACCATCTTGAAAAATCAAACGTCTTAGCAGAAAATTACTAATTGCCTTTACATGTCCCAATGAATTATCATGCACAGGTTGCAGAACAGAGTAAAAGAGTATGTGCAGCATAGCTGCAAAGTAATCTTAGTCTCTACATTGAGAAACGGTACATTCAAGATGTTGGAGTTAGCATTTGGCAAAGGTTGACCTTTTCGAAGTATCATCTTTTGATTCCAGGGACTAAGATGTTGAAATGATGGAAGTTGCAGGATTAGTCTTATGTTAATGAAGATATGCCGAAAACTCATGCCATACACCAACTTTTTAAGCCTTATTTTTTAATCTTTTTTGAAAGCCTTTTCTCCTTTTGTGAAGCTTGACATTATGGATGTCTTGAGCCTTGGATCACCAAGAACAGGTTCAATCCTGACCTCTGGTGCTGTCTGTGTGTAATTTGCACATTCTTCCTGTCTTGAATGTTCCAGGGTGATCCAATCTCTTCCCATGGACTTTCAGGTTAGTAGGTTAATTGGCTATTGGAAATTGAACCTAATGTGTAGGTGTTTTCAGAAAATCAGGGGAGAGGGAAGTTCATGATTATGCATGGTGGAAAAATTGGATTAGCACGGCTGAATCAGTGCAGATGTGTGGGCCAAATGCCCTATTTTAATGTTGTATGATTCTCATAATTAGAGGCAGCTGGCTCACCTACCAAAACTGCCTCAATTGCTTTGATGATCAAGTGGACAGAAACCCAGCACTACTCTACTGTGAATTGATTGAACCCACGAAGAAGGGTCAGATTTGAGGAAACTCTGAAGCCAACTGTTCTTAAAAGAGAAGCTGCATGTGGGGGTACTAATTGTTAGAGATAAATATGCTGCACTGATTAATGGTCTGATCTTTTAATTTGCTGGGGATCGACAGAGAGGGGTGCCCCGAATGCTGGCCTGGTGACTTTGGCATCATGGTGCTGTGGTCTGTGGAGCTTCTAGCGCGGGGGTGGCGTGGACTTACAATCTGGAATCTGGGATCCCTTGCTGGGGATTGCCGGAGAAGTGCACCGACTGCGGTCTCTGGTAGGAAAGTGCTGATTCAGGCGCTCCAAGCCGTGGAGTGTGTTCGACCGTCCCGACGTTGGAGTTTAGATCATCCCGACGAGAGGGCCTGTACATCCGGCCGTCCATAGCAGCGACTACAGAGGTTTATGGCCCCAACCATGGATGAACAAAGGAGGACTGACTGAACTTTGTTGCCTTCCACCACAGTGAAGAACGCTGTGGTGGATGTTTGTGTTAAATTCTATTGTGTATTGTGCGTTCTTTTGTAAAATGTATCGTGGTCTGGCAAATTCATTTCACTGCACCTTCATTGGTGCATGTCACAAATAAATTTGACTTTGACTTAATTTCTTCAGTTTTCAGAAGCACGTGGCATACTAACTAGAATTTCGGAATTATCAGTAGGAGGAACTGATATAGAGCAACCAGCAAGTGCAACAGAATCCTTAAAGAGCCAGGTAAAAACACAACTATACAGATCGATAATACATTCAGTACAGTAAAGTGCATTACCAGCAGAATGCATGATCCACGTGCTTTTACATTTGAAGGTACAAGAAAAGTTTTGGACAAAAGCAATGCTGTGCAGTTTATTTGTGCCTGGGCGTGAATTTTGGGAATCTTCCTTGACGGGAGGTGAAAAGAGCTCTTTTGACACCAGGCTATGCATTACCAAAAATAATGCCAGGGGAATGCATGACTGGAAGGTAATAATGATGAGGCATCTTAGGATTTGTAGAGGTGGTTGATCAAGGGTGATGAGATAGGTTTGTTTCCTTCTGGAAACTGAGAGTGGCAATCATGGGACAGTTCGCCAATCCTGGTTTGCGTGGCATTGTGAGGCTGGTCTGGAATGGAAGAAAATATACCCTGGTGGTTGGGGTTAACATTACAGCCCATTCAGGTGCACAGGCAATCATCATCTGTCTTTCCCTCCTTTGAGCCAATGAGTTTGGTGGGCTGAAGAGGTCTGTTTCTGTCTTTACTGTTCTATGTTCTAAATATGCATCAGTTTAAATATTGGCATAGTATGGAAATCAGAATAATTATTAATAATCCTATTAAAAATGTCTATTTTAATGTTCTGTTACCATTTATCAATGTAGATATACTCAGGTCAATTAACTTGGTTTCCTTTAAAGTTAGCTACTATGAACACTGATTGACATGACCATATTTATGATGTGTTTTTTGAATGTTTATTTAATGTTGCTTATATCTCCTATTCCTGCCCTTCACCAACCACAGTAACCCTTTACATTGGGCTTTATTTTACATGCTTAAGTCCAGCTTTTTTCTGGTTTCTTGCCTTCAAAGCATGACACTCGAGTATCTGCTGGATCCACTCCAGTCTCAGTTAGTATCAAGATCTGACAAAAGATGTGGCCCATGTGGCCCTTGTGGCTAAGGGGATCAGAGGGTATGGAGAGAAGGCAGGTACGGGATACTGAGTTGGATGATCAGCCATGATCATATTGAATGGCGGTGCAGGCTCGAAGGGCTGAATGGCCTACTCCTGCACCTAATTTCTATGTTTCTATGTTCTATGTTAAAAGATGCTCCTTTTCTTAGTGAAATATTTCTACTAATGTTTGTAAAAGTATCAGGGGGCAACAAGTTTTGAACCTGTCTTGGAAATGGAAGAACCTCAAGTGAATCAATCAATATCTGCCGTCAACAATGAGAAAGAAGCCACGGAAATCGCAAATCAATTTGTGGACGATATGCTCCTCGAAGATGTTTCCCAATTTCTGACCATGGCTCCTGAGGTTAGTTATCTAGCAGTTACCTGTGGATAAGGGTCAATGATTCATTAAAACATTGAGTTATCATACCAAGTTGTTAAATGATTTGTCCATGCAGAGTTTGCACCTTTTCCCATGATCATTTGGGCTTCCTCTAACTGCGCCAGTTACCTCCCACCTCTCAAAGGCAAGCAGGTTGGTGGGTTATTCGGTTGCTGTAAATTGCCCCTGGTGTGCAGATGAGTGGGTGAATCTGGGGGATATTGTTAGGAATCAGGGGAGAGTAAAATGTGATTAATATGAATGGATGGTTGATGATTGGCTTGGAGTCAATGTTCCAATGACCCAATTTTTTATCTGAATGACTCCAAGACTCTATTGATAAGGAGCAGCAGATTGAAACTCGTCATCTCTGCTCATTTCCAAGTTAGGTGTAATCCAATCTTCTCATTCCTGTTGTAATCGACATGATAGCACTTAATATTCACACAGTACAAGTACTGTCTGGAGTGAGGCTGTAGACTGCTCGGGCCATGCTTTTCTGTATTTCATGAATTATAATAGAGCATTTTATTTCAAACATGCAGTCTATGGCTCCTAAATGTATTGTTCAACATTGAAGACAATGCATCTGCATTGACAATAAAAATAAATCCTCAGTAGACAAAAATGCTGGAGAAACTCAGCGGGCGAGGCAGCATCTATGGAGCAAAGGAAATAGGCAATGTTTCGGGCCAAAACCCTTCTTCAGACTGATGTGAGGGTGAGGGCGGGAAGAAGAAGGGAAGAGGTGGAGCCAGTGGGCTGAGGGAGAGCTGAGAAGGGGAGGAGAAAGTAAGGACTACCTAAAATTAGAGAAGTCAATGTTCATACCGCTGGGGTAAATCCTCTCTCAGATATGATACGATAAAAAATGCAAGTGGAATTGCTCAGACGAATATCCCAAACAGGTTTACCATTTAGTGGATCATTACAATCATTTATGATAGATAGATAGATAATCTTTATTGTCATTATAACATGTGAACATGTACAACAAAATTTCATAACAGGAATAGTATTAACCAACTTGCAGGGAGAAAATTCTTCTCATCCTCTTTAGAAATGGGGTAACATGAAAAAGACATCAGACCCTGGGCTGCATCCTACAGTATTTGGACCTAAATACAGATCTTGCATTCCAGTCGATCTCAGTGATTTCTGTGTGGAATTTGCATGTTCTTTTTGTGACTGCATGGATTTCCCATTGAATGCTGTCAAGGATGTGTAGGATGATAGATTAATTAGATAATGTAAATTACACATTAGAGAATCAGAGGCAAGTTGATGAGTGTGTCAGAAAATAGATTACAAAGAAATAAATTAAATTGATGAGATTGGACAAACTTGGATTGTTTTTGCTGGAGTGTCTGAAGCTGAGGAGAGACCTGATAGAAGTATAATTTATAAGTTTATGTTATAGGAGCAGAATTAGGCTATTTGTCCCATCAACGATGGCTGATCTATCTTTCCGTCTCAGCCTTATTCTCCTGCCTTCTTCCCATATCCCCTAACACCTATACTAATCAAGAATCTATCAGTCGTCGTCTTAGAAATATCCATTGATGGCCTCCACAGCGATCTATCGCAATGAATTCCACAGATTTTCTACCCACTGACTAAAGATATTCAGTCTCATCTCCTTTCTAAAGGTATGTCTTTTTATTCTGAGGCTACGGCCTCTAGTTCTGGATTCTCCTACTAGTGGAAACATCCTCTCTACTCCCAATCTTTCCTGGCCTTTCATTATTTAGTAAGTTTCAATAAGGTCCCACCTCATCCTTGTAAACTCCAACGAGAACAGGCCCAGTGCCATTAAATGTTCATTATACGTTAACTCAATCATCCTTTGGAACATTCTCGTAAACCTCTTCTGGTCCCTCTCCAATGCCAACACATCCTTCCTCATATATGGAGCCCGAAACTGCTTACCTATACTTTCAAGTGTGGTCTGATCAGTGCCTTATAAAGCCTCAGCATTACATCCCTGTTTTTTATATTCTAGTCCTCGCAAAATAAATGCAAGCATTGTATTTGCCTTCCTCACTACTGATTCGACTTGTAAAGTAACTGCTTGCGCACCAGCACTCCCAAGTCCCTTTGCAGTTCTGATTTCTGAATTCTCGCCATATGTAGAAAATATCTATCCCATATTCCTACTACCAAAATGCATGACAACACATTTTGCTATGCTATATTCCATCTGCCAATTCTTTTCCCAAGTCGCAATCTGTCTAAGTCCTTCTGCAGAATCCCTGTTTTCTCTACACCTCTTGCTCCTCCACTTATCTTGGTATCAACTTGGAATCCAAAACATTGATATATAACGTGAACAGTAGCACCCCAGCACGGACCCCCTGCAGAACACCACTAGTATGAATATTGACTTCTCCAATTGCAGGTAGTCCTTGCTTTCTCCCTCTTTCCCCTCCCCTTCCCAGCTCTCCGTCAGCCCACTGTCTCCGCCTCTTCCTTTCTTCTTCCCGCCCTCCCAAACATCACCTATTCGTTCGCTCCATAGATGCTGCCTCACCCGCTGAGTTTCTCCAGCATTTTTTGACAACCTTCTAGCAAAGTATATTTTTACTGTTTCATTTAAACTGGGGTGGTGCTGGTAGCATATATGATAGTAATATTTGAGGTTTCTGGATAAGCAGATGGATATACAGTGAATGGAAATGATTATAGATCAAGAGCAGGTAAAGGAGATTGGATTACATTGGTATTTGAATGCAGCGGGTCAAAATAGACATAACCCTGTCATAATATTGGTGATAATAACCTGCTGAATGCAGAAAGGACGTTTTTGAGTGATTCTACCAACTGCATCTCCCAAGTCAAAGAAAATAAAAAAGGCTACAATATAAAGGGCAACTTCTTGGAGATTTTGTTGTGGGTTTAGTTCTCTTTTTTTAGTTTGTGAGATCTAAACATTGCTGTTAACGCTGGCATTATTGCAATTTCTGTTTCCCCACTGAACAGAAGAGGATATATGGATAAGGATGGTCGAGTCCAGTCCCATAACGACATCAGTCCACCAGATTTTGTTTTTTGACATTTCAGTAGCTTCATAATCATTTGTGCAGATACTTGCTTTATTCCAGATTTATTAAAATATTAGAATTTAAATTCACCAGCTGTTGTGGTGGCAATTTGAACTTCTATCTCTGGGTTAAAGGTACTCGTTACTAATCCAGTAATTTAACCACCATACACCCTTCGGATATAACTCTTCTACCATCATAAAATGATTGCTATTAACAATAATGATTAGAGTTAGCAAGCTGAAAGTCTGATTTGTGTGCACAGTGGGTGGGGCACAATACATGCAATTCATATACTTGAGTCAGGCAGCATGTAATCCTCCTGCTGGCCAATCATTATCAAGTGTCCTTGTTAAGAGCTGCATTCCTGTTCTCATCATGTGGGATCCACTTGGAACTCCATCCAGATCTTGAATTGAAATGTAATTCATACTATACATCTACCTCAAAAGATTCACAAAATATATCTATTATCCATAGATATGACAATACTTATTGTATGCCGTTTTGAAATATGCTATAACATTGTTTATATACCCAGTTACACCCCATTCCACTCCTTGCCGCATCTCCACAAATCCTTTCCCCAAATCCAATCTGTAAGCTCTGACATCTTGTACCCAAGCCAATTGTAGCCCATTTGGTATCTATTCTATATCTTTCTATTCCCCATTATGAATGTTACAGACATTAACCAATTCCAGGAGGAGCAGTGAAAAAAGAAAATTGCAAAAAGAACAATATTTCAGTCCATTAAGGAAAGGAGAAAAAGGGATGATTACACGAGTATCCACACCATATGTGGTTGACGGGTTTGATTTCGACTTGGAAGAAGCACTCGATAGCACCTATGTGATAAAAGGTGAAGAGGAGGAGAAGGAGAAAGATGAGGTCAGTGATTGGTGTATGGAAATTTAAGATATAATATTTGGTCTTATTTTAAGCACATATACAGCATTAGATTTCAATTTTACTCTTTGAATTTGGATTAGTGCAATATTGATTTTATTCTTGACTAGACCAAGTGCAGACCTGTTGGGTCCCGCTCCCCCAACAAAATATTTCACCAAGCTGCGTATGCGCGGCCTGCGTATGTGCGACTGCCGCGTTCAAAGTTGTGCTGTTGAAGTTATAGTTAATAAAGTGAAGAGAGGACACGTGGAGGCATTTGTAAAATGGAACAAAATGGCTTCACAACGGGGACCCGCGGAGCTGTTGGGTCCCCGTTGTGAAGCCAGGCAAGTACAGGCAAAAGGAAAAAATAATGGCAATCTGAAAATCTGCAAAGGCCCTAACTACGCAGGCGTGGATACCAGGCCCACTGCGCACTTGCGGGGAGACGGCATCATTTTGCGTCACTGCCACGTCACCGGCGCCATTGTCATTTGTGACGTGGCTGACGGGCCTCCCCCAACTGCGCAGGCGGGGGGCTGTTTTGTTAATTTAAGTTTAAAATGTCAGTAATGCGAAATATAACATTAACCTGAATGAAACTTACTACTGCACATCACCGAACAATGGTGAGTAAGGTGTGCATAAAATTGTAGCACTATCATATGCTGTTTTCGCGGAATTGCGAGCACAAACAAACAAGATGTTATGTGATGGTAACTGCTTTGAAAGGCTGCACTGCAAAAATAAAATGGCTGTTGTTGGTGGAAACTTGACAACTTCCTGTTTGCACTGAATATTGATTTAGATAAAACGCTACCACTTACGGCTGTGATTTTTGGCCGTCTTACTCAGTTCCTCGCCACTCATCAGGTGCAAAGGATTCTTCCCATCAATGAAAAATAAAAGTGTTATTATTGTTTAAAAGAATGTTGAGAATCTCTCTCCTGACAATCCCGCCACGAAGGCCATGCCCCTTCCAGTTGGAGGGGGAGGGATTAAAAACCCATAAGTGTGGGTGTGGCTCAGTCTCTGCAAGGTGGGGGAGAGAGAGGTCACGACTGTCTGAGCTGTGAATCAACTGAATGTCTACTGAATTGTGAGTGTGGTGTTAAAGTGGTGTTTTGTGTGGTTTTATAGTGGTTTTATGGTGGTTTCACCCTGCTTGAAATGGTATGAAACTGCATTTGAATGTGGTGGCCTTGCACCCTGCTTGAAATGGTATGAAACTGCACTTCAATTTGGTTGTCTTACACCCTGCTTGAAGTGGTATGAAACTGCACTTGAATGTGGTGGCCTTGCACCCTGCTTGAAATGGCATGAAACAGCACTAGCATTTGGTGGCCTTGCACCCTGCATGAATTGACATGAAACTACAATTGAATTTGGTGGCCTTGCAACCTGCTTGAAGTGGCATAAAACTGCACTTGAATTTGGTGGCCTTGCACCCTGCTTGAAGTGGTCGGAAACTGCACTTAAATTTGGTGGCCTTGCACCCTGCTTGAAGTGGTCGGAAACTGCACTTGAATTTGGTGGCCTTGCACCCTGCTTGAAGTGGTAGGAAACTGCAATTGAATTTGGTGGCCTTGTACCCTGCTTGAAGTGGTAAGAAACGGCACTTGAATTTGGTGGCCTTGCACCCTGCTTGAAATGGTCGGAAACTGCATTTGAATTTGGTTGCCTTGCACCCTGCTTGAAATGGAATTTCAAGGAATAGCCATGAGTCAAATGCTAGCCCACCAGCCGTTAGTGAGCTGCCAGCACATCAGGCTTGAGTGACTGAGCTGCCACCCCAAGAATCCATTTGGCCCGCAATGTCCATACTAACCAGTCCCTTCAGCCCACAGTACCCATACTAGCGCTCCAGAAAGCCCCCCCCCCCCCCCCACTGGCCACCAATATTGGAATTGGTGGAGAGGTGGAATATTGCATACACACACACATATTATATGTGTGTGTGTGTGTGTGTGTGTGTGTGTGTACACACACACACACACATCCCACCCCCCACAATAAAAATTGCGCTTTTTTTAAAAAAACAGACTCTTTTAATGTCAATGAAATTCGGGATCCCATTGTGACGTCATTGTGAGGTGGAACGCTGCTGACGGGCAGGGTGTAATGTACTCATACATATTCATGTGTATGTTAAAGAGTTGGTGTTCAATATAAGCAGGGAATACTGGGTAATAAATCTCTCTCTCGTGATCCAGACAACCAGTGTGTAAGTGTAGTTCTTCATTCCGCCGCCCGAAATATAACTAAATTGGCGACGAGGATGGGATAGAGTTTGTGAACTCATCCTTTAAAGACAGTGCAGGACTGTTTTGCAACATGCGGTATTGTTTAACTTTCAAACGGCAAATAGTGTCACAGTTGTTTGCGAGCTGGACATGATAAGCCACAGATCCTTCTATGTATGGGATTATTAAAACAGCAGCTGTACAAACCGGCAAGAGTTTGTCAGGCTATCTCTATGTTGTGTCTACGTTGCAAGATGGTGTCCTTGGAATTGTATAGGATTTTAGACTGAGTTTTTTTTTTGTTGAGTTCCTCAAGCTGTATAGCTTTTGTACAACTATGTTTTAAGTAAATTGTTACACCAGAACAGACAGGAAATCAGGGATTTTGAACGGACTTTAAAAAAATAAAGAGGACGACACAATGGTGGTGTCCACGGGCTACATCAGAAACCTTGACACTTTTGACAAGAGTAGAGAGACATTCAGCTCCTTTATGGAGAGAACAAACATGTTTTTCATGGCAAACAACATAATGGAGATTAGCGGTGTAGGAGAGGTAGTGAGTGAAACAGATAAGTTCATTTGCGAATGCATGAAAGCGATTCAGCTCATGGAGATCGGTCCTGAAACGTACGGCACACTCGTGAATCTTCTTGCGCCCATAAAGGCAAAAGACGTTCCATTCAATGATATTATGAGGAAGTTAGAGGAACACTTCAACCCAAAGCCTCTGGAAATGGCAGAAAGCCATAAATTCAGCACTAGAAACCAGAAATAGAATAAGAGGCTAGGGGACAGGGTGTGGGGCAAGAGGCAGAGAAGGGAAGCACTTGGACCCAAAATGTAGACGAGAAAGAGGAAAAAGATAATAGACAGAGAATAAGGGATGGTGGGTTTCTAAAATGTGTATATTTTAATGCTAGGAGCATTGTAAGTAAGGTGGATGAACTTAGAGCCTGGATTGACACCTGGAAATATGGTGTTGTGGCAATCAGTGAAACATAGTTGCAGGACGGCTGTGATTGGAAACTAAATATTCCAGGATTTCGTTGCTTCAGGTGTGATAGAATTGGAGGGACCAGAGGTGGAGGTGTTGCATTGCTTGTCAGAGAGGATATTACAGCAGTGCTTTGGCAGGATAGATTAGAGGGCTCATCTAGGGAGGCTATTTGGGTGGAACTGAGAAGTGGGAACAGTGTAGCAGCACTTTTCGGGGTGTATTATAGACCGCCAAATGGGGAGCGAGAATTGGAAGAGCAAATATGTAAGATAGCAGATATTAGTAGTAAGCACAAGGTAGTGATTGTGGGAGATTTCAATTTTCCAAAAATAGACTGGGAAACACATTCTGTAAATGGGCTGGATGGTTTGGAGTCTGTAAAATGTGTGCAAGATAGTTTTTTGCAGCAGTACATAGAGGTATCGACCAAAGAAGGGGCAATGCTGGACCTCTTGTTAGGAAATGAGGCAGGTAAGGTGACGGAGGGATGTGTTGGTGAGCACTTCGGGACCAGTGATCACAATACCATTAGTTTAAATATAATTATGGAGAGAGTCAGAACTGGACCTAGGGTGGAGATTTTTGATTGGAGAAAGGCTAACTTTGAGGGAATGCGTAAGGATTTAAAAGGAGTGAATTGGGACACTCTGTTTTATGGGAAGGATGTAGAAGAGAAATGGAGGACATTTAAAGGGGAAATTGTAAGAGTACAGAATCTTTATGTCCCTGTTAGGGTGAAAGGAAATAGTAAAAATTGGAAAGAGCCATGGTTTTCAAGGGAAATTGGACACTTGTTTTGAAAAAAGAGAGATATCTACAATAATTATAGGAGGTATGGAGTAAATGAGGTTCTAGAGGAGTATAATGAATGTAAAAAGAATCTTAAGAAATAAATTAGGAAGGCTAAAAGAAGATATGAGGTTGCTTTGGCAAGAAAGGTGAAAGTAAATCCAAAGGGTTTCTACAGCTATATTAATAGCAAAAGGATAACGAGGGATAAAATTGGACCATTAGAGAGACAGAATGGACAGCTATCTGCAGAGCCAAAAGAGATGGGGGAGATATTGAACAATTTCTTTTCTTCTGTATTCACCAAGGAGAAGGATATTGTACTATGTGAAGTAAGGAAAAAAAGTAGAGTAGCTATGGAAACTATGATATTCAAAGAGGAGGAAGTACTGACACTTTTGAAAAATATAAAAGTGGATAAATCTCCAGGTCCTGATAGGATGTTCCCTAGGACATTGAGGGAAGTTAGTGTAGAAATAGCAGGAGCTATGACAGAAATATTTCAAATGTCATTAGAAACGGGAATAGTGCCGGAGGATTGGTGTACTGCGCATGTTGTTCCATTGTTTAAAAAGGGTTCAAAGAATAAACCTAGCAATTATAGACCTGTTAGTTTGACGTCAGTGGTGGGTTAATTAATGGAAAGGATACTTAGAGATAATATATATAAGCGTCTGGATAAACAGGGTCTGGTCAGGAACAGTCAACATGGATTTGTGCCTGGAAGGTCATGTTTGACAAACCTTCTTGAATTTTTGGAAGCGGTTACTAGGGAAATTGATGAGGGTAAAGCAGTGGATGTTGTCTATATGGATTTTAGTAAGTCCTTTGACAAGGTTCCCCATGGAAGGTTGGTTAAGAAGGTTCAATCTTTGGGTGTTAATGGCGGAGTAGCAAGATGGATTCAACAGTGGCTGAAGGGGAGATGTCAGAGAGTAATGGTGGATGGCTGTTTGTCAGGTTGGAAGCCGGTGACCAGTGGGGTGCCTCAGGGATCTGTGTTGGGTCCACTGTTGTTTGTCATGTACATCAATGATCTGGATGATGGGGTGGAAAATTGGATAAGTAAGTATGCAGATTATACTAAGATAGGTGGTGTTATAGATAATGAAGTAGATTTTCAAAGTCTACAGAGAGATTTGGGCCATATGGAAAAGTGGGCTGAAAGATGGCAGATGGAGTTTAATGCTGTTAAGTGTGAAGTGCTACATCTTGGCAGGACAAATCAAAATAGGACGTACATGGTAAATGGTAGGGAATTGAGGAATGTTGTGGAACAGAGAGATCTAGGAATAACTGTGCATAGTTCCCTGAAGGTGGAATCGCATGTAGATGGGGTGGTAAAGAAAGCCTTTGGTGTGCTGGCCTTTATAAATCAGAGCATTGAATATAGGAGCAGGGAAGTAATGTTAAAATTGTACAAGGCATTGGTGAGACCAATTCTGGAGTATGGTGTACAATTTTGGTCGCCTAATTATAGGAAGGATGTCAACAAAATAGAGAGAGTACAGAGGAGATTTACTAGAATGTTGCCTGGGATCCAGCAACTATGTTACAGAGAAAGGTTGAACAAGTTAGGTCTTCATTCTTTGGAGCGCAGAAGGTTAAGGGGGGACTTGATTGAGGTCTTTAAAATTATGAAAGGGATAGACAGAGTTGACGTGGATAAGCTTTTCCCATTAAGGGTAGGGAAGATTCAAACAAGAGGGCATGACATGCGAATTAAGGGACGGAAGTTTAATTGTAACGTGAGGGGGAACTTCTTTACTCAGAGGGTGGTGGCTGTGTGGAATGAGCTTCCAACAGAAGTGGTGGAGGCAGGTTCGATTTTAACATTTAAAAGTAAAGTGGATAGGTATATGGACGTGAAGGGAATGGAGGGGTATGGTCTGAGTGCAGGTAGATGGGACTAGGGGAAAACAAATGATCGGCACGGACTGGAAGGGCCGAGAGGGCCTGTTTCCGTGCTGTAATTATTATATGGTTATAACATATTGGGCCAAGCTTAGAACAGGAAATCAACAACCTGAGGGAAACAAGCGACAACACCTGAAAGGAGTTCACAACTTGGAGATGAACCCAGATGAAAATGAACTTGGGTTGTACACCATGCAACATCAATAGGCCTACAAACAGCCAAGGCAAGGACTTTCGAACTAAAGTATTGATTATTGAACAGTTAATCGATATGTGTATTGACACGGCAGCAGATTATTCAGTCATGAGCAAAGACCTGTACGAAACAAAGTTCCCACAGACACCGTTGTTTGAGTGTAAGGTCAAGCTGAGAACCTTACTCGGGCAAAGTTTTGGAGACATGCGGTCAAATTCAGCATAATGGTCAGTCAGTATCACTGCCCATCATAGTGGCCAGTTACAGAAATAAACCAACCCTCCTTGGAAAGGATTGGCTGAGTAGAATAGAGTTAGACTGGAAGCAAATTTTCAGCGTCGATTTGTCCAAATCACGCCTTGAACACGTCATAAGCAAATATACAGAATTTTTTGCAGACAGTTACTGGGAAATAACAGAGTACACTGCACACATTCTGCTTAAGCAAGATGTGAAACATGTATTTTCGACCAAGACCTGTACCATATGCACAAAAGCAACAAGTGGAGGAAGAACTCAACAGGTTAGAGCGGAATGGAGTAGCTTGACACGATCGACCACGGAACAAAGGTGAGTGAAGGGCCTGTCCCATATTCACGACCTCTGCTGTGTTTGCCCTTGACTCATACTTGGAGCATGGTCGTCATGAAGTCATAGGTAGTTTGTGATGCTAGTCGCAGGTACTCGTGGCATCAAGTAGGTCGGGGCGTTTTTCTACCTTGATGAAAAATGTCCACGAGTTAAAAAGGTCGTGAATTCGGTCGTGAAAGTGGGACAGGCCTGTAAGGTGGGTGGCAGCTGAGATCCCACTGTGATGTCATTGTTGGGTGGTGGAATGTTCATGGCAGCGTACATAAATGAGATGCCACTGTGAAGTCCTCAAAGTGGACTTTTTAAAAACATTTAAATGTCAATAACTTGTGAAATATAACATCAATCTGAATGGAACTTTATACCAATGACCATGGGGCAAAGGTGAGTAAGGTGGGCCACAAATTGTAGTGCTATCGTGTACCGTTTTTGCACATGTATAGGTACAATGCACAAACATAGAAACAAACAAACAAGATGAGAGTTTTAGTAGTGTACCAGACTAAGTGGGACCCACTGGGTCCCAGCATCACACGGGAGGGCTGGTCCCCCAATGCAATATTCCACCTCGCCACCATTCCAATATTGGTGGGCAGTGGGGAGGGGGGCCTTCTGGAGCGCTAGTATGGGTGTCGTGGGCTGAAGGGACTGGTTTCCAGAGGGCTAGTATGGACATTGTGGGCCAAATGGATTCTTGGGCTGGCAGCTCAGTCACTAAAGCATGTTGTGCTGGCGGCTCACTCATGGCTAGTGGGCTGGCAGCTGACTCACGGCTATTCCTTGAAATTCCATTTCAAGCAGGGTGCAAGGCCACCAAATTCAAGTGCAGTTTCTTACCACTTGAAGCAGGGTGCAAGGCCACCAAATTCAAGTGCAATTTCATACCATTTCAAGCAGGGTGCAAGGCCACTAAAGACAGTGACTCGTGGCCTCTCCCTCCTCCATCTTGCAGAGGTTGAGCCACACCCACACTTCTGGGTTTTATAATCCCTCCCCCTCCCACCAGAAGGGGTGTGGCCTTCATGGCATGATTGACGGGAGAGAGAATCTCAACATTTTTTAAACTCTAATAACTATTACATTTTTCATCAATTGGAATAACCCTTGGCACCTGATGAGCGGGGGGGGGGGGGGGGGGGGGGGAGACTGAGTAAGATGGCCAAAAATCACAGCCGTACGTGGTAATGTTTTTCCTAAAATCAATATAGAGCGCAAACAGGAAGTGGTCAAGATTAGACTTTTAATTATATAGAAGGCAAGGCAACTTTAATGAGGCAACACAGCTTTAGCATTTCCAAACCTTAGGCACAACAGCTTTAGCATTTCCAAACCTTAGGCAACACAGCTTTAGCATTTCCAAGCCAAAGGAAACACAGCTTTAGCATTTCCAAACCAAAGGCAACACAGCTTTAGCATTTCCAAACTTTATTTTCAAACCACATTAAGGGCACTGACAGGTCAGTAAAACCACTCGCAGTTTAGTAGACATGTGTTCAGTGTTATTCACAGCTCAGACTGAGAGACATGACCCTCTTGCTCCCCCATCTTGCAGAGACTGACTGAGGCACTCAACACTTCTGGGTTTTATAGTCCTTCTGGAAGGGGTGTGGCCTTCAGGAGAGAGAATCTCAACATTTTTTAAACACTAATAACTCTTTTATTTTTCATTGTGGGGAAATATCCTCTTGTCCTGCGCAGTGGAGGGGGACTCTGAGTAAGGTGGCCAAACATCATAGCTGCAAGTGGCAGCGTTTTATCTAAAATCAATATACAGAACAACAGGAAGTGGTCAAGATCAGACTTTTAGTAATATAGATATACTAGCCCAAGTGGGACCCGTTGGGCCCCCATTCCCTCACACAATAATCCACCACTCAACCGGGGGCGGCGTCGGAAGAATGTTCTGGAATATATTTTGTAAAACGTTCCGAGACGGCATCTGTGCTCCCCGTAGCCAATGAATGGACTCGACTTGGGTCCCTGGAACCAATCAATCCTTCCCACGTGGAGGGGGATAGCGTCGAAGGCAAGTTCTGGATTTTTTTTTGTAAAATGACAATCAATCCTTCCCACATGAAAACCCCCACTCCCACCAATTGTTACGACTCCCGAATGCAGGTATTTCAGAGCCGCGTAACATAGTAAAAAACCAGGCTCAAGTTCTAGAAAATAGTAATCACAATCAACTAGAATCTGTTCAAACGGCTCCCCGACCACAGGGATTGGATATAAAGGTGCAGGAACAATCGATTGGTACGGCTTTCCTGCCACTTGGCAAATGTGCCAAAAAGAAATCCGTAAGATATGGTCATATACGTCTTATTCACCCCCAAATCTCCACCCAGAGGTCCATCATGAGCCAAACAGAGTATCTCGTCCCTATACCGACGAGGTATCACAATCTGATCAACCACGCTCCAATCATCATGCCCTGACATATCCAAGTGAGACCACTTTCGCATCAGTAAGCCATTCCTCAGAAAATTCCCCTTTGCTGTGGAATCCATATCCCCCTCAGGCACCGCGCAGTCGAACAGATCCGATAAACCTGGATCATTCTTTTGCTCCTCAACCAGCCGGTCACGTGACAGCGACACGGGCTCATTTTCAGACAAGACCCCATCTTGAGATGTAGAAACACCCTTCACAACACAGGATCCATCATCCTGATCCCCAAAAATGCTCTCACTCAGGTCCACTACATCTTTAAACTTTGCCTGGCTCTTAGCCATAGCCCTTGTGACAGCACATGCTGTGAAGACCATCGGATGCTGCATAGCCAATATATCAGGACTCTGCACCATCGGAACAGCCGTCACCTCAGGAGTAATTAAAAATCTACCTCCTGCCAAGTCGTTCCCCAAAATCACAGAAACTCCCGCAACGGGAAAACACGGCCGTAACCCAACAATTACCCGGCCTGAAACCAACTCTGACTCGAGACTCACGGTATGCAAAGGCACTACCATGTCATCCAACCCGAATCCTACCACAGGGACACTGGACCCAACCGATGACTCCCCAGAAAACGGCAGTACACTATCCAAAATAAAGGACTGAGTAGCACCAGTATCACGCAAGATGGATACTGGAACTCTGACCCCCATTCTCTAGAGAAACAAAACCTTTCGTGATGAATGGAGAATAATTCCTACACTCATCAGACGCAGGCATCCCAGGAACCACAGGTGCTCTTTGTGTACCCACCAAAGCCACAGGCTTTGCATTTTTCCTTTGCAAGACGGGACACGACTTTAGGATGTGCCCGCTCCCTTTACAATAGTAGCACACAGGCCCTTCCTTTGTCCTGAAATCTCCGTCAACCTTATCAGCTCAGACCTCCCCCTGTATTAATGAGCTGACACTTGCAGGCACAGAAACAGCTTTGGCACTGCCACCGGTGAAACAGCCATGCACCTAAACTATAGGATCGCCCAACAAACTCAGTTTTATGAGTCAATACATACTCATCTGCTAACACCGCGGCCTTAAACACCTCCATCACCTTCTGCTCATTAAGGTAAGTAGCAATCCTCTCAGAGAGACAGTTCTTAAAGTCTTCCAAAATAATCAAGGCCCGCAGCCGCTCAAAATCCTTCACTCCTTGAGAAGCGCACCACCTGTCAAAAAGTGCCTCCTTCTCCCAAGCAAACTCCACATAAGTCTGACTATCAAACTTCCTAAAGCGCCGGAACTTCTGCCGGTACGCCTCTGGAACTAATGCATAAGCCCTTAACCGTAGACTTCACACACACATAGTCCCGACTGTTGTCAACAGATAAAGATGAGTACACCTCCTGTGCTTTACCCACAAGGACACTCTGCAATAGCAAGGACCACATGTCCCTAGGCCACTTCAAGGACGAAGCCGTCCGTTCAAACACTGCAAAATACTTGTCCACATCCTTCTCATTAAACGGGGAAACCAGGCAGGTGTTCTTGCTCATATCAAACTCCCGTTCCCTAGTAGAAACTCGGGAGGCATTCAACTCCTTCTCCCACAGCTCAAGGTGTTTCATTTCAAGCTCTGATTGGAGCATGAGCTCTTTCTCTTTTAAGGCCCTCTCCTCCTTTTTCGTTTCAAGCTCAAGTTGGAGCTCTTTCTCTCTTACTTCAAGCTCTTAAGGTCCTCTCCTCCTTTTTCATTTCAAGCTCTAACTCCTTCAATCGAATGGGGTCCCCCATTTCCTGACTAGGCTTTGTAGAAGATAGAGGACTGTCTGCACCAGCAGGTAATACCCCACTCCTCACCAACGCAGACCATAACTCCAACTTTATAGCCTCTTTCTTCAAATGCAATAGGCACCTTATAGGTCTCTGCCAGCATAAACAAATGCTCCTTAGTACATTTATCAAACATCTCTTGACTAGGAGCCTCAGTAAATTCCTGTACTTTAAACTCCATATCAAATATAGGACCAAACCACCAGCCAAACCCTGGGCACCAATGTCACCACAAACGGACGAGAAAAAAAAAATCTCCTCACAACACAGACTTCCTCAGTCACCTCACAACACAGACTTCCTCAGTCACCAGAAGCCTACCAAAAAAACCCCCAAAATTGTCTAGGGTCCTCAAAGCTTAGGACGAGCCCCCAGTTTGTTAGGACTCCCGAATGCAGGTACTTCAGAGCCGCGTAACATAGTAAAAAACCAGGCTCAAGTTCAAGAAAATAGTATTTTATTTTGTAAAAACCCAAACCTGATTCAAACAACCCAGTCAAGGACAAGAGAAAACTAATAAACAAAGATAACAGTGCTCCAGCCAGCCTCGCAATGGGCCGTCGAACTAGAGTCTCTAACCTGCCTAAATGGAAATAACTCTGAAACAAAATACACGAAAACCCTCAGGTCAGTCCTTATCCATCCCAATTCAATATCAATTGACAAATGTAGGTAATAATACACAAAGTTCTATGCCATGTGGCCAGGCCTCCTGCAGCTCACACCAGCAACCTGCTCACGAGTCAGGGTCGACGCAAAGAGAGAGAATTCTGGGAGCTTCTGGTATTTAAGTTCTGGAAATGAAACCTCGCCCCTATTCCACCCCCCACACAATCCCCCCCAAACCCCCCCACACACACACTAACCCCCCACACACCCTAACCCCTTCCAACAAACTAACCCCATCCCCACACACACTAACCCCGCCACACACACACTAACCCCCCACACAGTTAACCCCCCTACATGCTAACCCCCACACACACTAACCCCCTACACACACACTAATCCCCCACGCATATGCACTAACACCCCCCCCACACCCACTAATCCGCCCCACTCATGCACTAACAACACCCCCCCACACACTAATCTCCCCGCATATATATATACACTCACACTCACACTCACACTCACACTCACACTCACACACTCACACACTCACACACACCCCTCCCCCCTCCCCCAATAATTGATGATGGAGGTTTCCAATAAATGATACAGCAAGATCAGAACAAAAACAGTCTGAAGGTTCTACTACTATAATTAGGACCTGTTTTTGTGCAACTATGATGTCATCAATCTTTAATGGGGGCATACATTTGTCAACACAATTAACCAGCTTCAACCTTTAAGGTATCACATTAATTATGAATGTTGCAAATCAAGCTCGAGTTCTTCTATTGGTTTGATAAACCGCTCTGTTCTTGGGTTTTTATGTGTGAGGGCGTGATGGGGTTAGAAAAGCATACACTGTATTAATAACAATACAATCATTTTTTATTTTTCAACGCAGCCATTAATATATGATCCAGTAGTTCCAAAAAAGAGAGATCCTAACCAAGCTGAATCTGCAAGACTATCCATCCCATTCCTAATTGATCAGGTAATAAAACAATAATTGAAAACTATTGAACCAAACCCTGGAAAATACATCAGTGAGAGTACCATGGGCAGGAAGGTTTCATTGAAAAGTGTATTTGCATTTGGTTAGGAATGCACTTATTTTGGGCTTCTTTTGTACAGTCATCGAGTCATATAGCATACAAACATGTCCTCCAGCCCAACACATCCATGCCAACCAATATGCTTCATCTGAGCTAGACCCATTTGCCCATTTTTAGTCCAGTTCCCTCTAAACTTTTCATCTTCCTGTACCTGCAGTTTCCTTGTACCCACCACCATTTACGTGAAAAAGCTGACTCTCAAGCTCCTATTAAATATTTCGCTTCTCACTAAAATCTACACATTCTAGTTATTGATTCTCCTACCCCATGAAACAGGTTCTGTGCATCCACCCTATCTATTCCCCTAATGATTTTATACAACACCATAATATCAAGGTGTAAATGTCAAAGACTAGAAAAGATAGCCTTAAGGTCAGAGGGGGGGAATTTAAAGGAAATGGCAAGATTTTTGCACAGACTGAAATGTGTCTGGAATGTGTTGCCAGGGCTTGTGGTGGTAGCAGATACAGTCATATCATTTAAGAGGCCTTTACATAAGCAAGTGGACATGCAGAGAATAAATGGGTAGGTAGGGATCACATGCGGGCAGAGGTGATAATGTTAATTTGGCACAGACACTGGCGGGTCGAAGGATCTGTTCCTGTGTTGTTCTATGGTCTGATTTGATTCTTTTATGGGCCTGTCCCACTTATGCGACTTCTTGGGTGACTGCCGGCACCTGTCATAGGTCGTTGCAGGTCGCCAAAAATGTTCAACATGTTGAAAATCCAGCGGCGGCCAGAACAAGGTACAACTCTTTGAGTGACTACTCACGGCCATACAGGCTTCACCCCGCGACATGTCACCAAGGTGTCGCCTGTTTTGTCGTGAGTAGTCTCCTCAGTCGCCCAAAGAGTTGTAGCATCTTTCTGGTCACCGCTGGATTTTCAACATGTTGAAAATTTTCGGCGACCTATGAAGGGTGCCGGCAATCGCTGAAAAAGTCGCATAAGTGGGACAGGCCCATTAGAATGTTCTTTTTCATTTCACATAACTAGCAAGTGCATGGATGGAGAGGTGCATGGTTGGAGAGGGCATATATGTAACATTGTCAACAATAACCTTATTTCCTTTTTTCGTTGCAGAGACATCCAATAGGTCAAAGCTCAGATTGGCCAAATGTCTCCTCTTCATTGGCATCATTTATTAGCTCAGAGCCCGGGGAAAATGGGCTCTCAATTGATAAGGTAATTCCAAAACAGGGTAGTTGACTGCTTCATAATTGTTCTCTGGTTGTGGTTGTGGGTCAGTGATTTGGGCTGACTGGAGGATGATTTTCGTGATATTAAAGCGTGATCTTTGTTGGGGTTAATGGAACTGCAGGGTTACAGGATACTCTGCTTCTTGTTTTCAGTTTGCTGCAAAAGTGTTTCCTTCAGCTCCACTCCTCACTTCCACTTGACCTGCCCTCTTTCCCATCGCCCTGATTTCATGGTCTATTGAATCTGGAAAAAAAAAATAGCATCTGAGTCAGAGAAATAGTTTGATGTTAAAATTTTAACGTTATCACGGGGCGAAACTTGGAGCACAACTGCTGATTATCAGCCCTTAAGCCACAGTTAGGTCTGAAGCTGGAATCCAGTTCCCTACAGTCCAGAGTGTGGGAGCCATCAGATGCCACAAATTGGCTTCCACTCCCAGAAAGGCATGGCATTAACTGATGAGGGCCTTCCGAGCAGGCTCAGGGGATGTGGATACTGTCCTAGAGCCATAGTATGTTACTGACATGTGTAATATTAGCAAATGTTCAGTGCAGTCCTTCTTGGTTTATTACAGGATTCCATTCTTGAGTTTGAAAATGCGGCCGTCTAGCAATACATTTAAATAAGATCAGCCAGCCAAAGGCAACGCGTGGTTAAAGAGCGGGGTTAATCTAACCATTGCCACAAGCTGAGTTTCTGCATTGCAGAAGATGCCTACAACCCTGCAGCAGCTGGCAAATTCATTGCTGGCCTTCTAAATATTGTTCATGTGTCTGGACTGGATAAAAGTTGGGTGTTACCAACCTGGGGAAAACCTGCAATGCAATGCAGATTTTATTTTTAAGATTTAACGAACCATGAATGCACATATATTCACACCCTCAAGCGTTACCTCATACACACTGTCTTGCCCAGAATAGGAGAATCAAAAACCAGAGGACATAGGTTTAAGGTGAGGCGGAAAGATTTAATAGGAACCTGAGCGGTAACTTTTTCACACAAAGGGTGGTGGGTGTTTGGAACGAGCTGCCGGATGAGGCTTCCTCTGTTGCCAAAGTGAGGCCTAGCGCAAATTGGAGGAGCAGCGCCTCATATTCCGCTTGGGTAGTTTACACCCCAGCGGTATGAACATTGACCTCCAATTTCAGATAGTCTTTGCTTTCTCCCCCTCCCCTTCCCAGCTCTCCCACAAGTCTACTGTCTCTACCTCTTCCTTTCTTATTCCTGCCCCCCCACCCCCGACATCAGTCTGAAGAAGGGTCTCTACCCGAAACGTCGCCTAATCTTTGTCTCCATAGATGCTGCCTCGCCCGCTGAGTTTCTCCAGCATTTTTGTCTAGCTGCCGGAGGAGGTAGTTGAGGCCGGTACTATGGCAACATTTAAGAAGCATTTGGACAGGTACATGGATAGGACAGGGTTAGAAGAATATGGGACAAATGCAGTCCGGTGGGAGTAGCAAAGATGAGACATGTTGGCCGATGTGGGCAAGTTGGGCCGAAGTGCCTGTTTCCACACTGTATGATTATATGACATTTACACTCTGACACTAAAAACATTGAAATCGGCAAAAACCTACAACCATTAGGCTTTTGAACTGACCTGCAAAACCCTAATCGTACCTTGGCGATGGAACACTAAGAACCTTTTTGGTAAAATGCAAGTTAAAATTTGCAGAATGATCTTGTAATCAGCAAATAATTGTGGGTGGTAAATTTTGGTGAAAGGAATAACTGATCCACAACTCTTGAAAATGAAACCGTATCATCCCAGTTCTTTCCTTTTTGACACAGTGGTTACTGAATTGGTCCCAAAACGATTATCAATGTACACCCCTGCATATGTATTAAGTATAGCTCAGAGGCCATTGCGTTAACCGCAACATCGGCACAAACAATGAAAATAATTGCTGTTAGTGGGATTAGCATATTATGATGTAGATCAACATTTAACACTAAAACAGCAGTAAATTTGCTGTAAACTTAAATCACAACACTCTAGCTAATGCCCACTCTTAATCTTATGTGGTACACCTGGCGTTCAGAAATGAAGGCCCTCATACCCAACTAAATTTCTGATAAGTTTCTGATGTCAGATGCTACAATTCAATGAATTGTCAGTTCTTTTGGATAACTTTAGAGATGAGCTACTGTCCTCCATGAGTGGAGGTGAAAGTGTTTATCATCTGCAATAACCTATTATTGCCAGGGTGCTGCATAATGGGGATATGAGCAGTGGAATCACAGAGCAGAGCAAGCTGCCAGGAGAGAGACAAGGTCATTTCAAGGTTTGACTTCCCTCTGTGAACTTGTTAATGAGCAACAGGTAACATATGAGCAGGCACTGAAACATTCCACATACTCCAAACACAGAGTGGGATGAGATTGCAGCTGTCTGAGGGCTGCAGGCGTCCCTATTGCACATGTTGCTACAGCCTGCAGTCACGCTGCCTTGCAATTGTCACACTTGCAGCTCGATTGGAAGGATTCCATTCCCTGCACACCCAGTGACTGCAACTTTTTTGAAGCATGATGTTAGCAGATTTGGGGACTAAGGTTTCCAATAATGTGGCTTTTTATTCCTGTATGTAATCCACACACTGGGAAATGTGTAAATAATAAACAACATACTGCTGATCATAATCTGGTTGTGCAGCCAGTCAGTCTCTTGTAAAATTTGGGACGTTCTGCTACACTGTCTTGTCGCTTTGAGGAATCAGCATTTGTCACCAGCTGGACAGCAAGTAATCAGAGGAGGAAGTAAAGAGGTAACCTTGGCAATCTATTTATGACCACGCTGTCCTTAATCAGCTCCCAATGTCTCCACTTACCTACAAGTCCCATTCCCTCTCTGTTGCCGATCATCATGATATTCAATTGGTCGAATACATCGATTGAAATACATCGAATGAAACATGAAAATATTCAAACAGGAGCTTGAAAGCTCGGACATCCAGACGTCAGAACAGTATCTTCCCCACTGCATTCAGACTTCTTAACTAATCGCCTCTTTCAAAATTCAAGAGGTTTATTGTCACGCCAGTTCCATACATGGTACAATCCTGAGGGAAAATCTTGTGCTGGAGGATTCCATACAGTAAATTTAATATTAAATTATAAAGTGCATGCATTAAATTATAAAGTGAACACAATCCAGTTCAGGTGAGTTTCAGGGCTGATTGGTTCAGCAGCCTGATTGCCTTGGGGGAAACGCTGTTTGATGCTCCGGTACCTTCTGCCTGAGGGCAGCAGGCAGAATAGACCGTGGTCCGGATGGCTGGGGTCTTAAATGATCCACATGGCTTTTCCAATGCACCGCCTGCAGTAGATGTCCTGGAGGAAGGGCAGCTCGCACCCAGTGATGTGCTGGGCCATCCGCACCACTCTCTGCAAGGCCCTTTGGGCGTGGCTGGTGCAGCTGCCGTGCCTGGTGGAGATACAGCCCATCAGGATTCTATCCACGGTGCGACTGTAAAAAAGGCGAAAATCTTTTTTTCAGTGAGCCCTTTTTTGTGATGGTGGAAATGAGGGTGGTCCAGGTCAGGTCCTCTGTGGTGTGGGCACCGAGGAACTTGAAGCTCTCCACCCTCTCCTCCGCCACACCATTGATGTTGATGGGGGTGCACCGATGTTGAGGGCGAGGGCTGTGGAGGTGTGGTCTCCGATCCTCACCACCTTGGGTCGGCCTGTCAGGAAATCCAGGATCCTGGTGCACAGGCCTGGGTTCAGCCCTTGGCCCAGGAACTTGCCGATGAGCTGAGAGAGCACAATTGGGTTGAATGCTGAACTGTAGTCTATGAACATCATTCTAACGAAAATATCCCACGTGCAGGTCAGTTAGGGCAGTGTGAAGGGTGTGGGCGATGGCTTCATCTGTTGGAACAGAATGCAAATTGGCAGGGGTCCAGATTGTTGGGTAATGAGGAGCAGATTACGTCCTTGACTAGCTTCTCAAAGCATTTGTTGATGATGGGTGTCAATGCTGTGGGTCACCAATCGTTGAGGGTGCTGGGTTTGTTGCGCTTGGGTTTGGGGATGATAGTGGAGGTTTTCTGACAAGTGGGGACAGATCTTGGGGAAAGCGAGAACACCCCCACTCGCTGACTTGCACATGCCTTCAAGACTCGAGTGGGTATGCAGTCCGGGCCGGTCGCTTTGGGTTGATGGCGAAGAGGGTCAAAAACTTCAAATTCCTGGACGTGCATATTTCCAAAGATCTTTCTTGGAACCAGCATACTGATGCAATTATAAAGAAGGCACATCAGCGCCTTGACTTCCTGAGAAGACTACGGAGATTTGGTATGTCAAAGAGGATTCTCTTGAACTTCTACAAATGCACAGTAGAGAGCATACTGACTGGTTGCATCGTGTCCTGGTTCGACAACCTGAACGTCCAGGAGTGGAAAAGAATGAAAAAAGTTGTGACCACTGCCCAGTTCATCACCGGCTCTGACCTCCCCACCATCGAAAGGATCTATCGAAGTTGCTGCCTCAAAAAGGCAGCCAACATCATCAAAGACCCACACCATCCTGGCCACACACTCATTTCACCATTGCTATCGGGAAGAAGGAGCTTGAAAACTGTACTGTCCAGGTTCAGGAACAGCTTCTTCCCTACAGCCATCAGGCTATTAAACACGACAACAAATAAGCTCCGAACTACAACAGACTATTATTATTATTGCACTATATTTGTTTATTTTTTGAATATGTGTGCATGTGTATATATATATATATATATATATATATACACACTGAACATTTTTTCTCTCGTTATGTACTATGTTTACATATTCTGTTGTGCTGCAGCAAGCAGGAATTTCATTGTCCTATCTGAGACATATGACAATAAAACACTCTTGACTCTTGTCTTGACACTCTGGAGCGTTCGGCACACGTTGTGCTCTGTGATGGTCGGGATGTGGCACTCAGCAACGGGGGGTCACGGCAGGTGATTGGGGTGCTTCTTCTCAAACCGAGCGTAGAAGGTTTTTAGCTCGTCCGGGAGGGAAGCTGCGGTATTGGTGGCGGTGGGGGACTTTGTAGTCCGTTATCACCCTGGCAGACATGCTGTGGGTTGCTAGAGGTGAGGTTGGCTTCCACCCTCTCGCTGTTGTGGCTTTTGGCCCTTCTAATTGTGCTCCTCAGATCGTACCGGGTGACTGTGTCTGTTTACTCGCCAAAGTTACCGTTCAAAGCGGCCCGAAACATCTCCCAGTCCACCTGACGCCAACATGGACATCAATTGTGCACCACTCACAGGCTTCCAGTCTGAAAAGCAATCTTCCACCATCACTCTGGTGCCGAAGAGGGCGACATGCTGTGAGCGCAATTTTTTTTTGTGTATTTTTGGTCTTCTTTCGTTCTTTTCGCACACATTAGATAGTACTGTCAAGTGCTGGTGCAGTAGCAGCTTTCCGGAAGCTTTTTAGGTTTTTTTTTTGTTGTTTTGCACAGTTTTCAGGCCGACAGCACAGAACCACCTGGAAGAAAGGAAAATGGGCAACAGCACCACAACCCCCAAAATCAAGGACAGCAAACAAACACTTCTGGACATCAGGTCAACAATTTCTCACTGTCCCCGGAGCTTCTGCCGCCATGCCCTGACTTGCAGAAGCAGCCAAGGAAGAGGGGCAGCAGATCCTGGGTCCTGGATAGGCTGAGGCAGCGAGCTCCTTGACCCCCATTCCCTAGCTTACTGGTGGCCAATGTACAGTCCCTAGACAGTGAGCTGGGGGCTTGTGTCTCCTTCCAGCGAGACACCAGGGACATAAACATCATCTGCCTCACAGAAGCCTGGTTGTCGGCAGGGGTCCCGGATCAAGCCATTGGGCTCACCGGGTTCTCCTTACATCGAGCGGACAGAGTGAGGGGACTTTCGGGGAAGAATAGGGGCAGCGGAGTTTGTTTCTTTGTGAACAAGTTATGGTGCGATCAAAGGAACATACAGACTCTGAAAACCTTCTGCTCCCCAGATCTGGAATACCTCACACTGCTTTGCCGGCCTTTCTCGTTACCCTGGGAGTTTACAGCCGTTATTGCCACAGCTGTTTATATACCCCTCCCCCCCTCCCCCCCCTCCCCCCCCTCCCCCCCCCCCCCCCCCCTCCCCCCCCCCCCCCCCCATCCCCCCCCATCCCCCCCCCCTCCCCCCCATCCCCCCCCATCCCCCCCCCCCCCCCCACCCCCCCTACCCCATCCCCCCCCCCCCCAGACGAACACAGAATGGGCCGCTTCGAACGGTAACAACCAGTCATAACCAATTCCCGCAATTGCTGCCATCTTCTCTTACACAACTCCATCTCATTCAGTTATTCCGTTGTTGGACTTAAGTATAATGTTTTCACTACTTCAGATTCCACTATAATCTTTGCACCATTCTGTTATTTTTCATTAGTCATATTTATTCTTGTATCTACCATTAACATGTGTACTGTGGACTCCATGAGCTTCATGTGAACAAGAAATGTCATTGCATCCTGCTCTACAAAACAATAAAGTAAACTGAATATGAATGCCATGTACCTTTCTTTGCAAAACCCACATGAAGTTGTTCTAGTACTCATGAACACATGATTGTTCTAGTACTCTAACCCTCTGTTGTCCCAATGGCAAAAGCAGAGGCATTCTGATGAGGCAGCGGGTGGTTGCCATTGCTTCAACCTCTGGTAACATCTGGTGGTTTCATTTAATAGCATCAGGACCCCTTTCCTCTCAGCTTCCTTCCATTCTGTCATGAATGTCCCCAGACTATCAGTAGATGCAGGGCAGCAGGATTGTGAATATGGAACATAGAGCTTCGTAGCAGCACAGACAGCAGGCTTCTCTTATGGATGAAGTTTAAAGAACCTACCATTCCATCAATAATGTTTCGGGTACATTCAAAATAAATACATGTAATAAGGACCCATAAAATGATAAAGCCATGTAATTCTGAATTATGGCCATTTATCAATGCAATGGACATTTTTCAGAATTACAACGATCTGAGGCGATTAACTTCTTCTGTCGCCTTAACAATATTTTCAGGCTTTGTTGGCGATGGCATCAGAGGCTGGCTGATCTCAAAGTGAATCATTTGATTTCTGTACTAAAGAAGACATTCTAGTTATCAGCATAGTACAGCACAGGGAAGGAAATTGGTCCAAATTATTCAACCACCTCATCTCTCAAAAAACTTCTAAATTGGCATCTGCCCAGTATTACAGGAAGATCATGCTGGATATTTGCCACTCACCTGTTGTTGTTTTTGAGAAATCTTATAGATATTGCCTTTTCTCCCCCATAAACTTTGGCTTTCTCTCTCTAGCTATCGAAGGGCTGAGAAGTTATTCTGGCTTGCTAGTTCACAGTGAATATCTCTCTGAATAGGTGCCTTATGGGCCTGCCCACTTAGGCGACTTTTTAGGCGAGTGCAGGAGACTCTGCGCTCGCCACATGGTTGCCACATGTTCGCTGATGGTCTCTGGTCATGAGGAGATCCCGCATTCTGGGAACTAGTCGCGGCCTCATGTTGAAACTTTTTCTGCGACCATAAATTGGTCGCCATGGAGATAATCAATAATCCTGTAGTCGTAGGCGCTGTTGTAGTGGGGTCGCTATGTAGTTGTAGGTAGTTTTAGTTAATCGCCCTTACTGACCGGTCATTTTCCGGAAAAACCGTAAGCAGGAGTTTTCAGAACCAAGGCTAACCGACTGGTAATGTTAAATGTCTGCCGAACTTCACATCTGTGTATCTCTGGCTTATTAAAAAGTTGTCTGGCTTCTTAAAAGTTGTCTCCACTCCTTCTCCCCCCCTTCTCTCCCCCACGCTCTCCACCCCCTCTTTTAAAGTACTTACTCGTACACTGTGCTAGCCTTCTTAATTACAGTGCCAACCTTCCTGTTCATCGCGGTGTGTGTCTGTATCACCTTGGCTTTTCACCATGTGAATTTCAGACAGTACTCCCCCGCTTGCCTGGCCCCACATCTGTGTGTGTGTGTGTGTGTGTGTGTGTGTGTGTGTGTGTATGCGCGCGCCTGCCTAAGTGGGACAGGCCCATTAGATCTCTCTGAATAGTAATAGAGAAATATATACAGTGTGTTTGAAATAATTATATCTTTCCACGTAGATCCGATCAGAGTCAAGTCCTGAGCTGGTACAAAAGCACTCACCGTTAAACCTCACAAATCGGTTGGATAGCTTAGTACAAGCACCCACATTATCCAGAGATTATCAGGTGAGTGATTACCAGCCCAATTGTCCAAAAGTTGAGCTACCCTTGATGAAAAACAGAAAAGGAAATCTAAGAGATTCACTTGCATTAAAAGCTAATTTTGTGATTTTGTACATGAATGACTCGGGGAAATCTGTTTATCTCTTGTGTGTTATTATGGAAGTTTTCCCTCTTTTAATTGTTCTTCTCTCTTTATTTTCTGCTTTGTTTGCCAATATTCAGGATACAAAACACAGCTGGTTTCACAATAGTAATTTGAGACCACACATAGGCTTGGACATGCCTGTAAGTCATTCCAGAAATAGGTAATGCAGTATGTCACAGGTCCTACCAGATATCTTGTACACAAAACATCACTTTTGGGGTGTCTGCTCTTGAAGTGAGGACTTGCATTAAACACATCAACAGTACAGTACAGCCAGGCACGTGCCGTCAGGGTAGGCAAGGTAGGCAATGCCTACCCTGACTAAAATTATAAAATGGCCGTTATTTTATATATGTAAAAAATATATAAAATATATATAAAACATATGTAAAATGGTCATAAATAGTAAAGGCACGGGAGAATTATGCTCCCCTAAGTGATCAATCTCTTAGGGCTGCATAATTCTCCCTTGCCTTACATCCGCAGTACATTTAAAACGCGGAGGTATGTGCTACTCGCGTGCCGTCAACTACGCTTCAAGCCATTGGTGGGAACAGTCCGTAAAGGCAGCTGAAATTCTGCCTTTACACCGTGGACTGCGTGCATGTGCTGCGCTGCGCACTGCGCATGCACGCCAGCCTACTGTGCATGCGCAAGTTTCTTGGTGGGTTTTTCAAAGATGGATAGTGATTACCTGAAGAGTTTCTCGAAGCAAACTTACAAGGAAAAGACCAAAATAATTAAAAAATGGCAGACCCCAACGCCGGAACTTAAAGAACATCAACAGCGCAAAGGTACAAAAATAATTAGAACATTTAAAACAGCTTGGTACAACAGGAAAGAGCGGCTATGCGGTTGTAGTTCAACAAATAGACTGTTTTGTTTCCCGTGCCTGTTATTTTCTGTATCTAGTGGAACTGTATGGATAGCAGATGGATACAGTGATTTCAATAATTTGCCTAATGCTTTAAACCAGCACGAGAGATCTGCTGCGCATTATAGAATCCAAATAGCATTGAAGGCATTTGGGTCTACATGGATCGACTTGCTCATAGATAAGCAGAAGCAACTTAGCATCGATATTCACAATGAAAAACTTAAGGGGAACAGAGAGATACTAAAAAAGTTTATATGCACTACTTGTTTTTTGATCAAACAAGAACTTGCTTTTCGCGGCGATAATGAAAACAAAGAATCGCTAAATCGTGGAAACTATATTGAATTATTGAAAAATTTGCAGCAAAATATGATGAAAAATTGGCACATCACTTACAGAGTTCATCCGTTGTTTCTGGCATTTCTAACAAGAAACATAATGACTTGATTGAAGCAGTAGGCACAGTAGTAGAAAATAATATTAAAGAAGACTGTCATATGCTGAGGGAATGGAGCAGCTGGGCTTGCACACTCTGGAGTTTAGAAGGATGAGAGGGAATCTCTTTGAAACATAAGATTGTTAAGGGCTTGGACACACTAGAGGCAGGAAACATGTTCCCGATGTTGGGGGAGTCCAGAACCAGGGGCCACAGTTTAAGAATAAGGAGTAAGCCATTTAGAACTGAGACGAGGAAACACTTTTTCTCACAGAGTGTAGTGAGTCTGTGGAAATCTCTGCCTCAGAGGGCGGTGGAGGCAGGTTCTCTGGATGCTTTCAAGAGACAGCTAGATAGGGCACTTAAAGATAGCGGAGTCAGGGGATATGGGGAGAAGGGATGGAACAGGGTACTGATTGGGGATGATCAGCCATGATCACATTGAATGGCAGTGCTGGCTCGAAGGGCCAAATGGCCTGCTCCTGCACCTATTGTCTATTGTCTATTGTCTAAGAGATCGCAAAAGCCCCATTCATTGCTATCGAAGTGGATGAATCCACTGATATTTCAAATACAGCTCAGTACTCTACAGTATTACGGTATATATTGGACTGTATTTAAAGAAGTATTCATAGGCTTTGACAAACTTAAGGACATAACTGCTACTAGTGTACTAGAACGCATATTCAATAACTTACAAGTTTCTCAGCACAAGTATATTTGTGTATCACAGACATACGATAGAGTAATGGTAATGGCATCAAACTTAAATGGTGTTCAAATTAAAGTAAGAGAAAAGGCACCATCAGCTTTATTTACCCACTGCTATGCTCATAAGTTGAATCTTGTTCTGTCTCAGTCAGCTAAATTCATACCTGAATGTACCGGCCTTTTCAAAACCATTGACGCTCTTGCCTCATTTTTTAGTCATTCTACAAAACAAATGCAATTTCTTGATGAAATAGTGCAGAAACGCATTCCAAAGGCAGCACCAACCAGATGGACTTCAAACTCAAAGCAAATCCAAACTATTTGCAATATCATGGAGACTGTAAACTTTTTGACAGCATTAACAGCAATCCTTTATTGTAGGATGCTGAAACTGTTGTGAGGAGCAATGGATTTTATGCTTGGTTAACGAAAGATTCTGCATACTTTCTTCTCATGGTTTAATAAATAATGAAATTTTCATTAAAACTGACACTCTCTACAACATTTTGCAAACTAAAATGATAGATATTCCTTATTGCATTGAAATAATTAATACGCTTGCCTGGCCCCCATGTGGTGCGCGTGTGTGTGTGTGTGCGTGCGTGTGTGTGCACCCCTAAGTGCGACAGGCCCATTAGATCTCTCTGAATAGTAATAGAGAAATATGTACAGTTCTGTTTGAAATAATTCTATCTTTCCATGTAGATCCGATCTGAGTCAAGTCCTGAGCTGGCACAAAAGCACTCACTGTTAAACCTCACAAATCAGTTGGATAGCTTAGTACAAGCACCCACATTATCCAGAGATTATCAGGTGAGTGATTACCAGCCCAATTGTCCAAAAGATGAGCTACACTTGATGAAAAACACACAAGGAAATCTAAGAGATTCACTTGCATTAAAAGCTAATTTTGTGATTTTGTACATGAATGACTCGGGGAAATCTGTTTATCTCTTGTGTGTTATTAAGGAAGTTTTCCCTCTTTTAATTGTTCTTCTCTCTTTATTTTCTGCTTTGTTTGCCAATATTCAGGATACAAAACAGAGCTGGTTTCACAATAGTAATTTGAGACCACACATAGGCTTGGACATGCCTGTAAGTCATTCCAGAAATAGGTAATGCAGTATGTCACAGGTCCTACCAGATATCTTGTACACAAAACATCACTTTTGGGGTGTCTGCTCTTGAAGTGAGGACTTACATTAAACACATCAACAGTACAGTACAGCCAGGCATGTGCCGTCAGGGTAGGTAAGGTAGGCAATGCCTACCCTGACTAAAATTATAAAATGGCCGTTATTTTATATATGTAAAAAATATATAAAATATATATAAAACATATGTAAAATGGTCATAAATAGTAAAGGCACGGGAGAATTATGCTCCCCTAAGAGATCAATCTCTTAGGGCTGCATAATTCTCCCTTGCCTTACATCCGCAGTACATTTAAAACGCGGAGGTATGTGCTACTCGCGTGCCGTCAACTACGCTTCAAGCCATTGGTGGGAACAGTCCGTAAAGGCAGCTGAAATTCTGCCTTTACACCATGGACTGCGTGCATGTGCTGCGCTGCGCACTGCGCATGCACGCCAGCCTACTGTGCATGCGCAAGTTTCTTGGCGGGTTTTTCAAAGATGGATAGTGATTGCCTGAAGAGTTTCGCGAAGCAAACTTACAAGGAAAAGACCAAAATAATTAAAAAATGGCAGACCAACGCCGGAACTTAAAGAACTTCAACAGCGCAAAGGAACAAAAATAATTAGAACATTTAAAACAGCTTGGTACAACAGGAAAGAGCGGCTATGCGGTTGTAGTTCAACAAATAGACTGTTTTGTTTCCCGTGCCTGTTATTTTCTGTATCTAGTGGAACTGTATGGATAGCAGATGGATACAGTGATTTCAATAATTTGCCTAATGCTTTAAACCAGCACGAGAGATCTGCTGCGCATTATAGAATCCAAATAGCATTGAAGGCATTTGGGTCTACATGGATCGACTTGCTCATAGATAAGCAGAAGCAACTTAGCATCGATATTCACAATGAAAAACTTAAGGGGAACAGAGAGATACTAAAAAAGTTAATATGCACTACTTGCTTTTTGATCAGACAAGAACTTGCTTTTCGCGGCGATAATGAAAACAAAGAATCGCTAAATCGTGGAAACTATATTGAATTATTGAAAAATTTGCAGCAAAATATGATGAAAAATTGGCGCATCATATTACAGAGTTCATCCATTTTTTCTGGCATTTCTAACAAGAAACATAATGACTTGATTGAAGCAGTAGGCACAGTAGTAGAAAATAATATTAAAGAAGACTGTCATATGCTGAGGGAATGGAGCAGCTGGGCTTGCACACTCTGGAGTTTAGAAGGATGAGAGGGAATCTCTTTGAAACATAAGATTGTTAAGGGCTTGGACACACTAGAGGCAGGAAACATGTTCCCGATGTTGGGGGAGTCCAGAACCAGGGGCCACAGTTTAAGAATAAGGAGTAAGCCATTTAGAACTGAGACGAGGAAACACTTTTTCTCACAGAGAGTGGTGAGTCTGTGGAATTCTCTGCCTCAGAGGGCGGTGGAGGCAGGTTCTCTGGATGCTTTCAAGAGACAGCTAGATAGGGCACTTAAAGATAGCGGAGTCAGGGGATATGGGGAGAAGGGATGGAACAGGGTACTGATTGGGGATGATCAGCCATGATCACATTGAATGGCAGTGCTGGCTCGAAGGGCCAAATGGCCTGCTCCTGCACCTATTGTCTATTGTCTATTGTCTAAGAGATTGCAAAAGCCCCATTCATTGCCATCGAAGTGGATGAATCCACTGATATTTCAAATACAGCTCAGTGCTCTACAGTATTCCGGTATATATTGGACTGTATTTAAAGAAGTATTCATAGGCTTTGACAAACTTAAGGACATAACTGCTACTAGTGTACTAGAACGCATATTCAATAACTTACAAGTTTCTCAGCACAAGTATATTTGTGTATCACAGACATACGATAGAGTAATGGTAATGGCATCAAACTTAAATGGTGTTCAAGCTAAAGTAAGAGAAAAGGCACCATCAGCTTTATTTACCCACTGCTATGCTCATAAGTTGAATCTTGTTCTGTCTCAGTCAGCTAAATTCATACCTGAATGTACCGGCCTTTTCAAAACAATTGACGCTCTTGCCTCATTTTTTAGTCATTCTACAAAACAAATGCAATTTCTTGATGAAATAGTGCAGAAACGCATTCCAAAGGCAGCACCAACCAGATGGACTTCAAACTCAAAGCAAATCCAAACTATTTGCAATATCATGGAGACCTCTGTAAACTTTTTGACAGCATTAACAGCAATCCTTTATTTTAGGATGCTGAAACTGTAGTGAGGAGCAATGGATTTTATGCTTGGTTAACGAAAGATTCTGCATACTTTCTTCTCAAGGTTTAATAAATAATGAAATTTTCATTAAAACTGACACTCTCTACAACATTTTGCAAACTAAAATGATAGATATTCCTTATTGCATTGAAAGTATCAATGAAACAATACATTCGCTTGAGGATCTGTGCCAAAATTTTGATGACATGAAAAGTTTGAAGAATAATGCAAAGAAAATTACCTGACTTAATCAAAATCTCGTTCAAAACATCCAATTAAAGAAGACAGAGCACAAATATTTGATCTGATATTGGTTGATATATTGAAGCATATGGAAGCAAGATACAGCGACTTCAAAAATTTACAATTAATTTCCTTAGTAGATGGAAACATTTTCAAAAACTTGCTTGTCAAATTGATCAAGAGGCAATAGAAAGTTTAGAAAGAAACTACGGCAACTTCTTTGATGTCATAAGACTGAAAGCGGATCTAGCTGGAATTTATAATGCGCAAGTATTTCGGGGTAAATCATTGATAGATTTATTTGTTTTTATATTTCAAAATGGACTGGAACAAACGTTCCCTGAATCCGTGAAGCTGCTACAATTAATTTTAACAATTCCTGCTACAACAATTTCTGTTGAGAGATCATTTTCAGCTTTGAAAAGAATTAAAAGCTTCACCAGGATTAGAATGTCCAATGAGAGACGTACATCACTTGCTTTAATTTCTATCGAAAAGGAAAGATTTACATTCCCACTATTTCTATGAAAAAGTTATGGATATTTTTGCTGCAAACAAAGATAGAAGAATGGATTTCATATACAAATAATATGGTAAGTAAATTTCTTTGGGCTATATGTTTTTAAATACTTTATTAAGAGATAGGTCCTATTGAAGACAAATTACTTGATAAAAGTCGAGAGAACAATCTGCGCGCGTGCAGTTTCCAAGATTATTTAAAGCCGACTGACAGCTCGCCAGGGGGAGAACAATCTGTGCATGCGCGGTTTCCACGATTTTTTAAAAAAGCGACTGACAGCTCGCCGGGGAGAGAATAGTCTGCGCATGCGCGGTTTTCAAGATTTTTAAAAGCCACTGCCTACCCTGACTATTTACTCACAGCACATGCCTGAGTACAGCACAGGAACAGACCCTGTGTGGAACATGATGTCAAATTAAACCTATCTCCTGTCTTCATGTGATCCATATTCCTGCATTCTCTGTATATTCAAATGTCAATCTCAAAGATTGGGCTAACTAAATTGGTAACAACACTGAGGAGGAGGATTTCCTGGAGCGTATACGGGATGGTTTTCGAAGCCAATATGTAGAGGAACTAGAGGACAGGCCATCCGAGACTGGGTATTGTGTAATGAGGAAGGATTAGTTAGCGATCTTGTTGTGCAAAGCCCTAGGCTAGACTTTGGGTGTCCTTGTATATCAGTCACTGAAAGTAAGCATGCAGGTACAACAGGCAGTGAAGAAAGCATATGGCCTGTTAGCCTAATTGCGAGAGGATTTGAGTTTAGGAGCAAGGAGGTCCTCCTGCAGTTGTACAGGGCCCAGCTCATAATTTGAGGAAGGACATTCGTGCTATTGAGGGAGTGCAGCATGTGTTCACCCAGGTTAATTCCCGGGATGACGGAACTGACATAGGATGAAGGAATGGATCGACTGGGCTTATATTCACTGGACCCATGTAAAATTCTTAAGGGATTGGACAAGCAAATGCAGGGGTTAATAAAACGGGTAGGCTATTTAGGACCTTCAGCCAGAGAGTTCTCTGCCACCGAAGGTAATTTCACCAAGAGAATGTAAGACTCTTTGGGCCGGAATCTAGCAGGAACAGGTTCTCAGCCATGACCATATTGAATGGTTAATCTGGCGAAGTACTTGAAGAGCGAGCACGTTTCTATAGCCTCTTAAACCACACTACCACTCTGCTTCCAAAAGTTCCCGGAAGTCTCCCTAATCCGCTTCTTCGCTGGAACATGAAGAAGCGAAACCAATTTAACTTTCGGGAACCTCACGCAAAACTTGGGTGGGGCGCAAAGTCTCCAGAGGTTTCTGTTCAGGTTTTCTAAGTGGGACAGGGGCATAAGTTTGCACACTAATCTCTTATGTGGGACCTTGTCTTCTGAAAGTCCAGATATAACTTCTTTATCCACTCTACCATCCTCGAAAAATTCTATAAGATTTCGTCAGACATGATTTACCTTTCATAAATCCATGCTGACTTTGTCCAATGATTGCACCACTTTCCAAATGTGCTGCTATCCCATCTTTATAACTGACTCTAGCAGTTTCCCACTTTAGACTAACTGGTCTGTAATTCAGACAAGCTACCCTGAGTTTTGAAAAATTATCACTAATGCATCCACTATTTTCTGGGCTACTTCCTTAAGTACTCTGGGATGCAGCCTATCTGGCCCTGGGGATTTATCGGCCTTTAATCCATTCAATTTACCCAACACCACTTCCCGGCTAACCTGGATTTCATTCAGTTCCTCCATCTCATTTGACCCCCGGTCCCCTGCTATTGTCGACAGATTATTTATGTCTTCCTTAGTGAAGACAGAACCAAAGTAGTTATTCAATTGGTCTGCCATGTCCTTGTTCCCCATGATCAATTCACCTGTTTCTGACTGCAAGGGACCTACATTTGTTTTAATTAATCTTTGTCTCTTCACATATCTATAAAAACTTTTGCAGTCAGTTTTTATGTTCCCTGTCAGTTTTCTTTCATAATCTATTTTCCTTTCCTAATTAAGCCATTTGTCCTCCTCTGCTGGACTCTGAATTTCACCCAGTCCTCCGGTAGGCTGCTTTTTCTGGCTAATTTGTATGCTTCATCTTTTGTTTTGATACTATCCCTGATTTCCCATGTTATCCACGGATGCACTACCTTCCCTGATTTATTCTTTTGCCAAACTGGGATGAACAATTGCTGTAGTTCATCCATGCAGTCTTTAAATGCCTTCCATTGCATATCCACCGTCAAACCTTTAAGAATCAATTGCCAGTCTATCTTGGCCAATTCACTTCTCATACCCTCAAAGTTACCTTTCTTTAAGTTCAGAACCCTTGTTTCTGAATTAACAATGTCACTCTCCATCCTAATGAAGAACTCAACCATATTATGGTCACTCTTGCCCAAGGGGCCACGCACAACAAGACTGCTAACTAACCCTTCCTCATTACTCAATACCCAGTCTAGAATAGCCTGTTCTCTCGTTGGTTCCTCTACATGTTGGTTTAGAAAACTATCCCGCATACATTCCAAGAAATCCTCTTCCTCAGCACCCCTGCCAATTTGATTCACCCAATCTATGTGTAGATTGAAGTCACCCATTATAACTGTTTTACCTTTGTTGCACGCATTTCTAATTTCCTGTTTGATGCCATCCCCAACTCCACTACTACTGTTAGGTGGCCTGCACACAACTCCCACTAGCTTTTTCTGCCCCTTAGAGTTTCGCAGCTCCACCCATATCGATTCCACATCCTCCAAGCTAATGTCCTTCCTTTCTATTGTGTTAATCTCCTCTCTTACCAGCAATGCTACCCCACCTCCTTTTCCTTTCTGTGTATCCCTCCTGAATATTGAATATCCCTGGATGTTCAGCTCCCAGCCTTGGTCACCCAGGAGCCATGTCTCCGTGATCCCAACTACATCATATTCATTAATAACTATCTGCACATTCAACTCATCCACCTTATTACGAATGCCCCTCCTTTTGAGACACAAAGCCTCTGGCTTGTTTTTACAACACTCATACCCCTTATACAATTATGTTGAAAAGTGGCCCTTTTTGATTTTTGCCCTGGAATTGTCAGCCTGCCACTTTTACTTTTCACCTTGCTACCTATTGCTTCTACCCTCATTTTACACCCCTCTGTCTCTCTGCTCACACATTTAAGAAACCCACCACCACTTATTCTCTGTTTATTATCTTTTTCTTCTTTCTCCCCTACATGTTGGGTCTGAGTGCTTCCCTTCTCTGCCTCCTGCCTCACACACGGTCTACTAGCTTTCTCTATTTGAGTCCCTCCCCCCAATCATTCTAGTTTAAAGTCTCCCCAGTAGCCTTTGCAAATCTCCCCGCCAGGATATTGGTCCCCCTTGGGTTCAAGTGCAACCTGTCCTTTTTGTACACCTTCCCGAAAAAGGTCGCAATGATCCAGAAACTTGAATCCCTGCCCTCTGCACCAGTCCCTCAGCCACGCATTTATCCTCCACCTTGCTTCATTCCTACTCTCACTGTCGCGTGGCACAGGCAGTAATCCTGAGATTGTTACCTTTGCGGTCCTTCTCCTTAACTCTCCTCCTAACTCCCTAAATTCTCCTTTCAGGACCCCTTCTCTTTTTCTACCTTTGTCATTGGTACCTATATGTACCACGACCTCAGGCTCCTCTCCCTCCCATTTCAGGATATCTTGGACACGTTCAGACACATCCCGGACCCTGGCACCAGGGAGGCAAACTACCATCCGGGTCTCCTTACTGCGTCCACAGAATCGCATATCTGACCCCCTAACTATAGAGTCCCCTATTACCATTGCCCTCCTCTTCTTTTCCCTACCCTTCTGAGCATCAGGGCCGGTCTCTGTGCCGGAGGCCCGGCTGCTGTCGCTACCCCCAGGTAGGCTGTTCCCCCCCCCCAACAGTACTCAAACAGGAGTATTTATTTCCAAGGTGTACAGCCACCGGGGTACTCTCTAGTCCGTGCCTCTGCCCCTTGCCCCTCCTAACCGTGACCCACTTGTCTGCCTCCCGTGATCTTGGAGTGACCACCTCTTTGTAACTCCTCTCTATGACCTCCTCACTCTCCCTGGCCAGACAGAGGTTATCGAGCTGCTGCTCCGGGTTCCTAATACTGTCCCTTAGGAGCCCCATCTTGACACACCTGGCGCAGATGTGGAAGACCTGGAAGGCTATGAGACTCCATGACCTCCCACATCTGACATCCAGAACAGTAAACTGCCCTGGCCCTCATACTCCCCCCTTACCCAGGATACAATACAAAGTGCTGGAAGAAATCAGCAGGGATCTGACTCCCAATCAGCTGCTTCCTCTAGTCCGCTTCCACCAATCAGCGGCTTCCTCAAGCCCACTTATTTTGAAATGTGAATAGAACGTTGCAGAGTTGGGTACTCCTCCTGCTGCAACCGCTCCTGGGCCCCTGTGAAGCAAAGCCCCGGGCTCTGTTTTTGTACTCACCGCCCGGACGCCGCTCCTCCCACTACAACTGTTCCTGGACCTCTGTACAAAAGCATGGGAGGAATAGATCAGGTAGATGTACAATCTCTTGCCCAGAGTAGGGGAATCGAGGACCAGAGGACATAGGTTCAAGGTGAAGGGTAAAAGATTTAATAGGAATCCGAGGGGTAACTTTTTCACACAAAGGATGGTGGGTGTATGGAACAAGTTGCCAGAGGAGGTAGTTGAGGCTGGGACTATCCCATCATTTAAGAAACAGTTAGACAGGTACGTGCATAGGACAGGTTTGGAGGGACACGGACCAAGCGCAGGTAAGTGGGACGAATGTAACTGGGAAATTGTTGGCTGGTGTGGGCAAGTTGGGCCGAAGGGCATGTTTCCACACTGTATCACTCTATGACTATGTGACTTTAATGACTGGGACTAGTTGGGAGAGTGGGCAGAGAAGTGGCAGAAAGAATATAGTGTAACAAAGTGTAGAGTCATACATTTTCGTAGTAGGAATAAAGGCGTAGATTATTTTCTAAATGGGGAGAGAATCCAGAAATTGGAGGTGCAAAGGGACTTGGGAGCGCTGGTGCAGGATCCCCCAAAAATTAATCTGCAAGTTGAATCGGTAGTAAAGAAAGCAAATGCAATGCCAGCAGCTATTTTGAGAGGGCTAGAATGCAAAAACATTGATGTAATGCTGAGGCTCTATAAGGCACTAGTCAGGCCACATTTGGAATATTGTGAGCAATTGTGGGCACCATATCTGAGGAAGGATGTGCTTGTTCTGGTGAGGGTCCAGAGGAGGTTTACACGAATTATCCCAGGAATGAGCGGGTTAACATATGATGAGCATTTGACGGCACTGGGTATGTACTCGCCGGAGTTTAGAAGAATGATGGGGGACCTAATTGAAAACTACAGAATAGTGATAGGCTTGGATAGAATGGTTGTGGAGAGGATCGTTCTACGAGTGGTAGAGTGTAGGACTAGAGGTCATAGCCTCAGAATTAAAGGACATTCTTTTAGAAAGGAGATGAGGAATTCCTTTAGTCAGAGGGCGGTGAATCTGTGGAATTTGTTGCCATAAAAAGCTGTGGCGGCCAAGCCAATGGATATTTTTAAGGCAGAGATAGATTCTTGATTAGTATATGTGTCTGGGGTTATGGGGAGAGGACAGGAGAATGGGGTTCGGAGGGAGAGATAGATCAGCCATGATTGAATGGCAGTGTAGACGATGGGCTGAATGGCCCAATTCTGCTATCATTTATGATATTATGACCTAATAAGCTTGACAAAATGTCTTTGTATTTGTGCTTTTCATTATATTTTATCAAAGCAATTTGGCATACGGGATCATTATTTGGTAATTTCACAAGCAAATTAAGAGTCTACCTTGTTGGTGTGGAACAGATATAATATAAACTTGAGTTAGTGTTCCTGTCTGTACTCTTTTGTTATTTAAGTCAATGAGAGTGTTCAGAAACAATCAAAGTTGAAACATCAAAAATTAAGTTTGGTCCAATGTAAACAACAAGCTTGCTGCATCCATTGTCCAATCCTCCCATCATGCTAAAGGAATACAATAAAAGGATCCATTGTTAATGTTCTTTCTCCAGGAAATGTGGAGAAATCATGAAAATCAGACAACTCTGAAATTACCCAAGCTTCCACCTCCATAATGCAGTTATGGCCAAAATCTCACTCATCTGCTTTCCTCAGCAGAGCAGGTAGCAAAATGGAAAATACACAAGAGTTGTTCAGAGCAATCCTATCTTTCTGTTTGTTCATGCAGAATTCTGGATGGAATATTTTGGATAAACCATGCTCTGACGTGGCTGTTGAAGAAACATTTCTGAGTTCAGAACATGAGACAGCGAAAACTGGAACCTCCGTTAGTTTTCCGGTAACTATGGAACTGCCGATATTGGCTGCACATCCGAATTAATCAATGAAAATTGAGTAGTTGTTTGAAAGGGATCAATAATCTGCACAGTTTAAAAATTAGGTGAATTGGGACAGGTGTTTGAGACTTCTTGCATCAATTTGTCCTAAGTTGTTACTTGGGTGTGAATAATTTTACGTAATTTGACCTTCTTCTGTAGGTCATCGAGCAACATCAGCATCACCATCTACAATTAAAAATGGTAGATTAAAAGGATTGGGTGGGAACACTGCCTATGCTACAAACTAGTGTGTTTTTCTTAACATTTTGCATTGTTTTTCTTTTCACAGTCTTGAATAATTTATGTATATAATTTGTCTTTGTGCTGTTTATGTGCCTGAGATGCTGCTGCAAGATTTTCACTACTTTTACTTCACTGAACTTGTGCATATGAGTGTTAATTCAACTTGACTAACCTGTCAACAGCAATAATAAAGGGAGTTTGTTACTAGCACTGCACACCACCAAATGTCAGAGAATAAAGGATTGGAGTTGGGTATGGAGCATGGGGGTTGAATCTTATAAATAATATTTCTGGAGTGACTGCAACGAGAATGAGAGAGTACTATCTTCCATTGGGGGCCTTTGCAGGTAGAGTGAGACCGAGGGAGCTGAAAGTCATCCAGGCATGGATAAGTGGATGGAAATCATTATCCACTCCCAACACACTCAGGGCAATTTACAAAGGCCAATTAACGTACCTATAGGTCTTTGGGAGGAGGGAGGAAAACGTGGCATCCGGAGAAAACCCACACAAGCGCAGGGAGAACATGCAAACTCCACACAGACAGCAATCACAGAGGTAGAGGTCACAATCGAACACGGTCTAAGGCACTGAGCCAGCAAGAAAATTTCCTAAAATACATCTATCCTCTGCCTTAACTGCTTAAGCAAGTAGAAATATCCTTCTCTTTTCCTACTGCTCGCAGCATGAAGATAGTTCTTCTGACTTCCTTTATGAATTTCTTTGTGACTACATTTTAAATTCATGGACCAAGTTTGTTCTTGTCGACAAATTGAAACATCATTCCCATATTTATCCTATCAACCAATTGGAGAGATCTCCCTCAAACTCACCCTCAGCATAAAAAAAAGAGTGGACATACTGTTCCATATTTCCTGGTATTTAGACTTAATTCTAGTACATCACTTTTATATCTTCCATGCTGTATATATATTATCCACTTACACAGGGACAATAGACAATAGGTGCAGGAGTAGGCCATTTGGCCCTTCGAGCCAGCACCGCCATTCAATGTGATCATGGCTGATCATCCCTAATCAGTACCCCGTTCCTGCCTTCTCCCCATATCCCCTGACTCCGCTATTTTTAAGATCCCGATCTAGCTCTCTCTTGAAAGCATCCAGAGAACCCGCCTCCACCGCCCTCTGAGGCAGAGAATTCCACAGACTCACCACTCTCTGTGAGAAGAAGTGTTTCCTTGTCTCTGTTCTAAATGGCTTACTCCTTATTCTTAAACTGTGGCCGCTGGTTCTGGACCCCCAACATCGGGAACATGTTTCTTGCCTCTAGCGTGTCCAAACACTTAACAATCTTATATGTTTCAATGAGATCCCCTATCATCCTTCTAAACTCAAGAGTGTACAAGCCCAGCTGCTCCATTCTCTCAGCATATGACAGTCCTGCCATCCCGGGAATTAACCTTGTAAACCTACGCTGCACTCCCTCAATAGCAAGAATGTCCTTCCTCAAATTAGGGGACCAAAACTGTACACAATACTCCAGGTGTGGTCTCACTAGGACTCTGTACAACTGCAGAAGGACCTCGTTGCTCCTATATTTGATTCCTCTTGTTATAAAGGCCAACATGCCATTCACTTTCTCCACTGCCTGCTGTACCTGCATGCTTACCTTCGTAGACTGATGTACAAGGACCCCCAGATCCCGTTGTACTTCCCCTTTTCCCAACTTGACGCCATTTAGATAGTAATCTGCCTTCCTGTTTTTGCTACCAATGTGTACAACCTCACATTTATCTGCATTAAACTTTATCTGCCATGCATCTGCCTACTCCCCCAACTTGTCCAAGTCACCATGTACTTTCATAGCATCCTCCTCACAGTTCACACTGCCACCCAGCTTTGTGTCATCTGCAAATTTGCTAATGTTACTTTGAATCCCTTCATCCAAATTATTGATGTATATTGTAAATAGCTGCGGTCCCAGCACTGAGCCTTGCGGTACCCCACTAGTCACTGCCTGCCATTCTGAAAGGGACCCGTTAATCCCTACATTTTATTTCCTGCCTGCCAACTACTTCTCTATCCGTGTCAGCAATCTACTTCCAATACCGCGTGCCCTAAATTTGCCCACTAATCTCCTATGTGGGACCTTATCAAATGCTTTCTGAAAGTCCAGGTACACTACATCCACTGGCTCTCCCTTGTCCATTTTCCTAGTTACATCTTCAAAAAATTCCAGAAGATTAGTCAAGCATGACTTCCCCTTCATAAATCCATGCTGACTCGGGCCGATTCTGTTACTGCTATCCAAATGTTCAGCTATCTCATCTTTTATAATTGACTCCAGCATCTTCCCACCACCGATGTCAGGCTAACTGGTCTATAATTTCCTGTTTTCTCTCTCCTGCCTTTCTTAAAAAGTGGGATAACATTAGCTACCCTCCAATCCACTGAAACTGATCTTGAGTCTATAGAACATTGGAAAATTATCAGCAATGCATCCACGATTTCTAGAGCCACTTCCTTAAGTACCCTGGGATGTAGCCCATCAGGCCCTGGGGATTTATCAGCCTTCAGTCGCATCAGTCTATCCAACACCATTTCCTGCCTAATGTGGATTTCCTTCAGTTCCTCCGTCACTCCAGATCCTCTGGCCACTACTAGATCAGCAAGATTGTTTGTGTCCTCCTTAGTGAAGACAGATCCAAAGTACCTGTTCAACTCATCTGCCATTTCCTTGTTCCCCATACTAAATTGACCTTTTTCGGTCTTCAAGGGTTCAACTTTGGTCTTAACTAATTTTTTCCTCTTCACATACCTAAAGAAGCTTTTACTATCCTCCTTTATATTCTTGGCTAGCTTACCTTCGAACCTCATCTTTTCTCCCCGTAATGTCTTTTTGGTTATCTTCTGTTGTTCTTTAAACATTACCCAATCCTCTTGCTTCCCGTTCATCTTTGCTATGTTGTACTTGTTCCTTTTAATTTTTATACTGTCCCTAACGTCCCTTGTCAGCCATGGTCGTCCCTTTCTCCCCTTGGAATCTTTCTTCCTCCTAGGAATGAACTGATCCTGCACCTTCTGCATTATTCCTAGAAACACCTGCCACTTTTGTTCCACTGTCATCCCTGCTTGTGTATCTTTCCAGTCAACTTTGGACAGCTCCTCCCTCATGGCCCCTCAGTCCCCTTTATTCAACTGCAACACCGAGACCCCCAATCTACCCTTCTCCCTCTCCAATTGTAGATTAAACCTGACCATGTTATGGTCACTGCCTCCTAATGGCTCATTAACCTCGAGGTCCTTTATCAAATCAGGTTCATTACATAACACTAAATCCAGAATTGCCTTCTCCCTGGTAGGCTCCAATACAAGCTGTTCTAAGAATCCATCACAATACACTCTACAAAGTCCCTTTCTTGGGGTCCAGTACCAACCTGATTTCCCCAGTCTACCTGCATGTTGAAATCTCCCATAACAACCACAGAATTACTTTTACAACATGCCAATTTTAACTCCTGATTCAACTTGCGCCCTATGTCCAGGCTACTGTTTGGGGGTCTGTAGATTAGTCCCATTAGGGTCTTTTTACCCTTACAATTCCTTAGTTCTATCCATGCTGACTCCACATCTCCTGTTTCAATGTCAACCATTGCAAGGAACTGAATTTCATTCTTCACCAACAGGGCAACCCCCCACTCTCTGCCCACCTGTCTGTCTTTTCAATAGGAGGTATACCCTTGACTATTCAGTTCCCAGCCCTGGTCCTCTTGCAGCCATGTTTCAGTAATTCCCACAACATCGAAATGCAATCTTACCAGGTTTCTTTATAACTTAGGCTTGCATCCTGCTTTCATTTCTGCTTTAGAATTAAACACCATTGCATTCATTTCTATGATCCCGTTCATGTGTCATGTTTGATTATCCAGGATCCGTTTGATTCACCACACCACTTAAACATTTTCCAAGGAATTGCCCTCAGCTTTATCCACTTACCACCCCCCCCCCCCCCCCACCCTCCCTATCCCACCTTCAAAGAGTTCCAAGCACAGCATATTGCTGTTCAAATATAGACACAAAATGCTGGAGTAACTCAGCGGGTCAGGCAACATCTCTGGAGAGAAGGAATGGGTGACGTTTCGGGTTGAGACCCTTCTTCAGACTGATGTCAGGGGAGTGTGCGGTACCGAGATAAAATGTAGTCGGAGACAGTAGGCAAACTGGGAAAGGGAGGGGATGGTGAAAGGGGAAAAGCAAGGGCTACTTAAAGTTAGAGATATCAATGTTCATACCATTGGGGTGTAAGCTACCCAAGCGAAAATGAGGTGCTGTTCCTCCAATTTGCGCTGGGCCTCACTCTGACAATGGAGGAGGCAGGAGGTATAGGGACATATGTTCATCTCCTGCGGTGGCAGGGGAAAGTACCTGGGGAGGGAGTGGTTTGGGTGGGAAGGGACGAGTTGACCGGGGAGTTACGGAGGGAACGGTCTCTGCAGAAAATAGAAAGGGGTGGAGATAGGAAGATGTGGCTCGTAGTAGGGTCCCGTTGGAGGTGGCTAAAATGTCGGAATATTATGTGCTGTATGCGACGGCTGATGGGGTGGAAGGTGAGGACAATGGTGACTCTGTCTTTGTTATGAATGGGGGAGGGGGGGCGGCGGGGAAGCAAGAGCGGAGCTGCGGATATCGAGGAGACCCTAGTGAGAGCCTCATCTTTAATGGAAGAGGGGAATCCCTGTTTCCTAAGAATGATGACATCTCCGATGACCTGTTATGGAACACATCATCCTAGGCACAGATGCGGCGTAGACGGAGGAATTGGGAGTAGGGGATAGAGTCTTTGCAGGAAGCAGGGTGGGAAGAAGTGTAGTCTAGATAGCTATGGGAGTTTGTAATAGATGTCAGTCGATAGATTGTCTCCTGTGATGGGGACGGTGAGATCGAGAAACGGTAGAGAGTTGTCGGAGATGGTCCAAATGAATTTGAGTGCAGGATGGAAATTAGTCGTGAAGTTGATGAAGTCAGTGAGTTCTACATGGGTGCAGGAGGCAGCACTGATGCAGTCGTCAATGTAGTGGACATAGAGTTCGGGGATAGGGCCAGTATACGCCTGGAACAGTGATTGTTCGACATTTTATGTCTACTTCAAATTAAACCAGCATCTGCAGTTCTTTCCGACACATGTTGTTGAGTTCGTCTGCTACCTTCCATCCCTGCCCATTTTGATTTCCATTTACTTCCTAGTTGATTTTGTTGGCCAGGAGTCTTCATTCAAGACTGAAATGTCTTTGAATCTGTTCATTGTTAACTGCTGACAAAACACCACCCTAATTCACTTTAGGCAATGCCTTTCTGAATTTGCATCACTCCGCTCACCAAAGGTCAAGCCCAATTATATCATCAAACCTGCTGAGAGGACAGTGCTGTTGTTGTTTGGAAAACTGACATCTACCTCAGTAGATCTCAGACACCTCGTTTTGGTTTCCCTTGGTCCACAATCCCACCATTGAACATTGAGCTATTGCTGACCACATTTGCTCAAGCGATCTTCCTTCTACTGCATCTCCCAACACAGGGTTCCCCAACACAGCACAGACAGCCTCTACCTTCTCCCCAAAATACACAAACATGGCCTTTATGGAAGATTCATGGTCTCAGCTTGTTCTTGTCCCACAGAATTGATTTCTTCCTACCAAGATTCCATGTTTTTCTTCTACTTACACCCATTGATGCCTCATCCAGTTTGAAGTTTCTTGTTTATTTTTCTTTAAACTAGCTTATTTCGATAATGGACATTCATAGTCATGAAGCTACACAGCACAGAAACTGTTCCTTCGACCATCCTTGTCCATGTAAATTAAATACTACAGCTTCCTCTGGCTGTTCACTCCAAATAACGACTACCCTCCTGGTGAAAACACTTTTAGTTCAGTTTAGAGATACAGCGCGGAAACAGGCCCACCGGATCCGCGCCGACCAGCGATCCACGCACATTAACACTACCCTACACACACTCAGGACAATTTTTACATTTACCAAGCCAATTAACCTACAAACCTTTGGAGTGTGGGAGGAAACCAAAGATTTCGGAGAAAACCCATGCAGCTCACGAGGCGAACGTACAAACTCCGTACAGACAGCACCTCAGGTTTGGATCGAACCTGGGTCTCCGGCGCTGCATTCGCTGTAAGGCAGGAACTCTACCGCTGCGCCACCATGATCGTCCTGATATTGCCCCTGAGGTTCCTCTTAAATCTTCACTGTACATGTGACAATCACCTTTAAACCTTTGGCCTCTAGTTTTAGAATACTCTTTTGTGGGGAAAAGACTTAGTGTTCACTTGATCCATGCTTCTCATGATTATCTACACAATAGGTTCACCACTCCACCTCATACACAGAAAAAAGAAAAAAGCTCCAGCCTAACCTAACCTATCCTTACAACTCGAGCCTGCATAGTCATATTGTCATCATGCCTGGAAAAGGTCCCTTGGCCCAAGTTGCCCAGGCCGACCAACATGCCACATCTACACTGGTCCCACCTGCCTGTTTGGTCCATATCCTTCCAAACCTTTCCTATCCATGTACCTGTCCAAATGTTTCTTAATTGTTGTGATAGTACCTGCCTCAACTACCTCTGTTGGCAGCTTGTTCCATATACCTCTCACCATTTGTGTAAAAAAAAAGTTGCCCTTCAGGTTCCTAATAAATCTTTCCAATCTTACCTTAAACCAATGTCCCCTGGTTCTTGATTTTCCCTACTCTGGGTAAACGACTCCGTACATTTACCCTATCTATTCCTCTCATGATCTTAAGCACCTCTCGAAGATCAACACTCGTCCTCATACATTCCATGGAATAAAGTCCAAGTCTTCTCAACCTCTCACTATAATTCAGGTCCTTGAGTCCTTCCGACATTCTCGTAAATCTTCACAGCCTAACAACATCTTTCCTATAACAGGGTGACCAAAATTGAACATAATACTCCAAATGTGGCCTATTGTGTTGTACAACTTTAATGTAACTTCTATATTCTGACGTGAAGGGCAATGTGGCAAAAGCCTTCATGACCACACTATCTACTTGTGACGCCACTTTCAAGGAACTATGTAGCTGCGTTCCTAGATCCCCCTGCTCTACAACACTCTATAGTGCCCTATCATTCACTTTGTAGGTCCTGTCCTGGTTAGATTTCCCAAAATACAACACCTCACCCTATCTGTATTAAATTCCATTAACCATTCCTCAGCTCACCTGTCCAACCAATCAAGATCCTGCTGCAATTTTTGACAACCATCTTTGCTATTTACAAAACCGCCCACTTTAGTGTCATCTGCAAAGTTAACTAATCGTACCTTGTACTTTCTCATCCAAATCATTAATATAGATGACAAATGGCAATGGGTGGATGATCAGTCATGATCACAATGAATGGCGGTGCTGGCTTGAGGGGCCGAATGGTCTCTTCCTGCTCCTATTTTCTATGTTTCTATGGGTCCAGCATCAATCCCTGAGGCACATTACTAGCCACAGGCTTCCAGTCCGAAAAACAACCTTACACCATTACCCTTTACTTCCTTCAATGAAACCAATTTTCTATCCAGTTGGCAAACTCTCGTTGGATCCCATGCTATCTAACATTCAAGAGTAGCCTAACATGTGGAACCTCGTCAAATGTACAGGTAATATCCTGGTGAATTTCTTCTGCACCCTTTCCAACTCAATAACAACTTTAATTAAGTGTCTAGTACCATCCTGTTCCTTGAGCAGAGGCCCAACCAGACCATCTTCATGTCTAAATCAGGATGCCATTTATACACACATTTGCACTGTTTTGACATGGTCATACAGCATAGAAACAGGGCAAGACGCCCCCAATAAACTAGTTGCAATGCACATGTGTGGCCCATAACTCTCTAAACTGTTCCTATCCAATTATCTGTTTGTGTTTTAAATGCCGTTATAGTACCCTCCTCAACTACCTTGTCTGACATCTCATTCCATATATCCACTACCTCTGAGTGAAAAAATTGCCTCTCAGGCTACTATTAAATCTTGCCACTCTCACCTTAAACCTATATCCCCTGGTTCTTCATTCCCCAACCTTGGGTAAAAGACTATGTATTCACCCTATTCATTTCCTTTGTGGTATTATACCTCTCTGTAAAGTCATCCCTTAGCATCCTGTGTTCCAAGAAATAAAGTCGTAGCCCGTCCAACTTCGTCCTGCAGCTCAGGCCCTCGGGTCCTGATAACACCCTTGTAAATCTTTTATTCACTCTTTCCATTTTAATGAAATCCTTCCTGCAGTAGGGTGACCAAAACTGAAAACAGTACCCCAAATGTGGCATCAGCAATGACTGGTACAACTGTAACATGTAGTCCCAACTTCAATACTCACTGACTGATGAAGACCAATGTACCAAAAGCCTTCTTGACACCCTATCTACCTGTGATGCCACTTTCAGTGTCACCTGTATTCCTAGATCCCTAGATTAGACTTCTAAACAATTCTTCTATAAGCCAGGATGCTGTCCGATTCTCCTCTACCTCATTGCAGACATTGGACTTTGTCTATGGAACTATTGCACTAACTGCAAAGAGCTATATTCTACACTCTGTATCTTTCCCTACACTATACCTATTGTACTTGAGTTTGGCTTGGTTGTATTTACGCACAGTATTATCTGACGTGATTGGATAGCATGCAAAACAAACCTTTTCACTGCACCTCTGTACTCGTGACGATAATAAACCTAAACCGAAAGAATCTTGCTGAGAACAATTTAAATTGTGAGTCTATACTTATTTTCAAATTTAACCTTCTCTATCAACATTTAGTAATTCCTGCCTTCCAGACAGAACCTTAATTTTCTGCCTCTTAATACAATATCCTCTTCCTGTTAGCTGCCTGCTTCACCATCAACTTCATCCGCAGTGGTCAGTGCCTAATCGGCCAACCTTTTGCCCCTTTTCATCTCTAGCCTTTGTCACTTATTCCACCCATCAGCTAATTTGCCATCAGCTTAAAAAGAGACCCGATCTGGAACACTGATTATTCCTTCCCTCCACAGATGCTGCCTGACCTCCTGAGTTACTCCATGTGGTGTTTTGTTCAAGGTTGCAACATCTGCAGTTCCTTATGTCTTTATTTTTCTCTTCTTGCTAAAGCAGTGCTGCCGTGCCTCACTGGCCATTTGACAGAACAGGTAGGAGTTGCTCACATGCTTTTTTTGTCAGGTGGGTTAATTGCAATAACTTCCCTTTGTTTTCTTCAATGGCGAGGAGATTGATATTGTCCAAAGACATGTAATAACTATTATCACACGACAAAAAGAAACATAAAAAGTAGAGTCCAATATTAACAGGTACCTCCTTCCATTCATAAAAACAAACCACCAAACGCCTTTCACATTCATTCAAATAAAATAATTCATTAGGTTTGCTCACAGTTAACAATTCTTCCACACTCTGGAAGCTGTGATTTTTTGCTTTCACCTTCCACAATGCATAGACACTTCCTGTGTGGTGGAGCAGAGTAGTGGAATATATGTGACATTGCTTAAAATAATCCTGCTTTCTGATTTCTCCATGCAGATGAATACAGGAAGACGTTGGAGTCTGGATTTGCCACAGACTCGCACTTCATACACAGATTTGCAGCAGCAAGAAAGTACAGCAGACTCCAAACGTCCCTTGGGTAGTCAGGTAACTGCAGCTGTGCTAAAGTGGGGTCACACCTAATTAAGTTTATTGAGAAATGATCAACTAATAGAAAGTGATCAGTGATGATTGTGATCTAAAAATTGAAGGTTTAGGGCAGTGGGTGTTGTGGTAATTTGTGCAGCCCAATGGAACGTTATTGTATTGTGCTGTGATTTTATAATTTTGGGACCCCGAGAACATAATGAACAGGTCTTGAACATTGGCTGAGAGGGTTGATTCTAGAATTGTGATTATATACGACTGTTGCTGGGAACTGAACTCTTAGCTTATACATTGAGCCCAAAGAAGTCCCTAATTTTATGACATACTAGACTAAGTGGGGCCCATTGGGTCCCAGTCACACGGGAGACCTGGTCCCCCAAAGCAACCCGTTCCCCCAACGCAATATTCCACCATTCGCCCATAGCCCCAAACTGCACAGACGCAGCATTTCCCCTCATCCCGAGCACTCCCTGCCCCTCCTCTTCATGTGTGGGAAGGGAGGAGGGGAGGTGGGAAGGGAAGTTGGGTGTGTGGCATGCGGTGGGGGGAGGTGTGTGAGGGGAGGAGGGGTGTGTATGGACGGAGAGATGTAGAAGGGGGAGAGGGTTGTGTGGCGGGAGGGGGGTGTGTGGCGGGGAGGGTGTTTGGCGGGTGTGTGTGTGGAGGAGGGGTGTGTATGACGGGGGGTGTGGTGGGGGAGGGTGTGTGGAGGAGGGGTGTGTGCGACGGGGTGTGTTCGGCGGGGGGGTGTTCGGCGGGGGGGTGTTCGGCGGCGGTGTGCGCGGCAGGGGGTTTGCGCGACAGGGGGGGTGCGCGACGGGGGTGGTGCGCGAGGGGGGGTGCGTGACGGGGGTGCGTGACGGGAGGGTGTGCAGCCCAATGGAATGTTATTATATTGTGCTGTGATTTTATAATTTTGGGACCCCGAGAACATAATGAACAGGTCTTGAACATTGGCTGAGAGGGTTGATTCTAGAATTGTGATTATATACAACTATTGCTGAGAACTGAACCCTTAAGGGCCTGTCCCACTTGGCAGTCTTTCGCACGCCATTTACGCGACCTGCTAGCGTGTGGGTAGCGCGGGAACGGGCGCATGGAGTGGTGTGGAGTGGCGTGGAGGAGTGTGGAGGAGTGTGGAGTGGTGTGGAGTGGTGTGGAGGAGTGTGGAGTGGCGTGGAGGAGTGTGGAGTGGTGTGGAGGAGTGTGGAGTGGTGTGGAGTGGTGTGGAGGAGTGTGGAGTGGCGTGGAGGAGTGTGGAGTGGTGTGGAGGAGTGTGGAGTGGCGTGGAGGAGTGTGGAGTGGCGTGGAGGGGTGTGGAGGAGTGTGGAGTGGTGTGGAGTGGCGTGGAGGAGTGTGGAGTGGTGTGGAGGAGTGTGGAGTGGTGTGGAGGAGTGTGGAGTGGTGTGGAGTGGCGTGGAGGAGTGTGGAGTGGTGTGGAGGAGTGTGGAGTGGTGTGGAGGAGTGTGGAGTGGTGTGGAGTGGTGTGGAGGAGTGTGGAGTGGCGTGGAGGAGTGTGGAGTGGTGTGGAGGAGTGTGGAGTGGTGTGGAGGAGTGTGGAGTGGTGTGGCGGAGTGTGGAGTGGTGTGGAGGAGTGTGGAGTGGCGTGGAGGAGTGTGGACTTCGTCCTGCACTAAATATTCACGATCCACCGGCCTGTTGTGTAACTGACGGCCAAAGTGGGACAGACGGGTGTGGGGACAGAGGGGTGTGGGGCCGGATATATGTGGCGGGAGGGGATGTGTGATGCGGGACGGCAGGGAGGGTGTGCGAGGGTGTGAGGCGGGGAGGGGGACGTGCGTGGGGGGTTTGTGGGTTTGCGGGGGTTTTGGAGGCGGGGGTTTGTGCGGCTGGGGGGTGTGTTGACAGGGGGCTGTGGACGGGGGTGAGTGGACAGGGGGACTTGTGGGGTGGAGGGGTGTGTGAGGGGAGGGGTGTGTGGGGCAGTGGGGCATGGGGGGGTGTGTGTGGGCGGGGGGGCTTGTGGGGTGGAGGGGTGTGTGGGAGGGGTGTGTGTGGGGGGAGGGGTGTGTGGGTGGTGGGGTTGTGTGGGTGGTGGGGTTGTGTGGGGGAGGGGTGTGTGGGGGGGAGGGGTGTGTGGGGGGGAGGTGTGTGACCAGGGGGGAGTGTTCTTGGAGAAAAGTAGAAGAAAGTGAGCTTAGAGAAAAGAGCCATGGGAGAGAGGGGGGCATCATGGGGGAGGGGGGGAGGACCAAGCGAGGGGGACCAGGGGGGTAACGGCTGTGATTGGCGGTGCGATGGGGACGCAGCGGGAGCTGGTCGCTGGTTGTTCTCCTCTGCTGGGATCAGTCTCTGCATTCCGTTTTGCGACATCGGCGACATCTACGGCTTCGAGCTGGATCTCCAACTCTGGCCTGGGTTGGGTCTCCGACGCTGGGCTGGGCTGGGTCTCCGACGCTGGGCCAGGTCACCGACAACGGGCTGCTTGATGCTGGGCTGCTTGACGCTGGGCTGCTTGGGGCTGGGCTGCTTTGGGTCCCTCTGAAAATTGTGTCCAGTTTGAAACCTCCGCCAGCCATCCTCAGCTCCAGTAAAGACGCGATGGCGCAGGAATGGGCAGACCGTCCCGGGTAGTGAAATGGGAAGAGACTAATCCCCACGGCGCTGACTGGCAGGAGAAGAGATCGATCTGCGCACTCACGATTTTAAAAATTTTTAAACCTCGCTAACTTTTACGACATTCAACTGATCGGAACTAAACTTGGTGCACTCGCAGCACAGGAGAACGGTGAGTGAACTGGTGAAAAATCATAGAGCTATTGCGAACCGTATTTGCGCAAATAGAAAAAACGCTCAAACCGGAAGGTAGCAAGATGAGAGTTTTGGTTATGTACTAGACCAAGTGGGACACGTTGGGTCCCGTCCCCTCAATGTGCGGCTGCGGGCGGGGGGCAGCCTTTGGCATCACAAACACACATTAACCACCCCCCCCACACACACGCATTAACCCTCCACACACACTAACCCCCCTTTGATATTATATTAATATTATTAATTAGCTTTTACCCCATCCCCCACCCTATCCACTCATGCATAACACCCAACTGCGCAGGCGTGGCTACAGAGGGGTGGGAGTGGGAGGGGAAGGGAGGTAGAGATTGAGGGTGGGCGGAGGGCTGGAGCCCGAACGCAATACTCCGCCACTCACCCATAGGTCCCAATATTTACCACTCCCTAGAGAGGGAGGGGGGGGGCAGAGAGAGACGGAGGGAGGGAGGGGGGGCAGAGAGAAAGGGGGGCAGAGAGGGAGGGGGCAGAGAGGGAGGGGGGCAGAGAGGGGAGGGTAGAGAGGGAGGGAGGGGGAGAGAGGGAGGGGGGGGGCAGTGGGATGGAGAGCAGAGAGGGAGGGGTAGGGAGGGAGGGGGTGCAGAGAGGGAGGGGGGGCAGAGATAGAGTGGGCTGAGAGGGAGGGAGGGAGGCAGACAGGGAGGGGGGCATAGAGGAAGGGGGCAGGGGGGGCAGAGAGGGGAGCAGGGAGGGAGTGGGGGGCAAATAGGTGGGAGTGTTCCCGAGCGAGGCCCCCCTACCCACTCTCTCCTCCCTCCAACTTCCCTCCCTCCACCCCCTCTTTCCTCCCCATCTCTCCTCCCCCTCCCCCTCCCCCCTCCCTCTCTTTCTCTGCCCCGAGGGCGTAGATGCAGCACCTTTCCTAGATCGTAGAGCAGCAGCCTCTCCACCAGGCGCTGGGCCAGAGCGAGTCTGCGGCTGACGTGGACCCGAACTCGAGAAATAAAGCCTGAAATGAGCCAGAGAAGGCAATTTTGGACTCCACGGAAAAAAATCTCTACTGGAATATGTAAACATTTTCACACATGCACACGCACATGCCTGCACACTTATCCCAATCTGAAGGAAAGTTGACACAAACAACTGTCAAAACACTTGAAAAATTACTAGAATATTAGCTCCTATCTTGAAAACAAAAAACCTTTCTCCAAAAATCTAATGAAATAATTCATTAAAAGCTTTATTTTTCAAAGTACTGTCAGTATTTGTGGTCCATTAACAGAGAATGTGAACATTAAATGGCTTTAGAATTTTGTAACGTACATTTCTAAAATGCATAAATATGTTCATTAATCTCACTGCTGTGTCCTGTCCTGTGAAAGCTTTTGCAACATTGTTAAAAATAAACTTATTTTATCATTTCCCAATGCAGAAGTACATAAGAAGACGCAAGAGTCTGGATTTGCCACCGTTTCAAATGAATTCAAATCAAAAACCAAACTATCTTATAAATCCAGCGATCTCCAACCATCCTTCAGGTAGTCAGGTAATTACAGCTGTGCTAAACCTGCACCAAACCAAATGAAGTCCACTGAGAACTGATCAACTAGCAAAAAGGGATCAATGATCCTTGGGGTTTAAAAATTGAAGGACTGGGCCAATGGATGCAGTAACTTGTGCAGGCCAGTGGAATGTTATAGTAATAGACTATGATTTTATGACTTTGGATCAGATGTATCTGAGATCATGATGAACAAGTAAGCAACATTGTGTGGCGCTCGTACAGCCGCGGATATCTAAGGTCATCACAGACCTATTATTGCTCAATCTCATGTGGCTATATGTCATCTGTGCCTCTGAGAAGTTACACATGCTGATTCATTCAGGTAGCATGGTGGCAAAGCAGAAGAATTACTGATTTACAGCACCAGAGACCCAGGTTTGATCCACACTATGGGTGCTGTCTGTACGGAGTTTGCACGATCACCTCGTGTCTGCGTGGATTTTCTCTGGGTGCTCCGGTTTCCTCCCACACTCCAAAGACTTAGAGGTTTGGAGGTTAATTGGCTTTGTTAACAATTGTAAATTGTCACTAGTGTTTACGATAGTGTTAGTGTATGAGGATCGCTAGTTGGTGCGGACAGTGGGCCGAAGGGCCTGTTTACGTGCTGTATCCTTAAACTAAACTAAAACTAAACATTGTAGAAGGGAGGAACTGCAGATGGTGGTTTAAACTAAAGATAGACACAAAAAGCTGGAGTAACTCAGCGGGTCAGACAGCATCTCTGGAGAAATGGAATAGGTGACGTTTCAGGTCGAGACCCTTCTTTAGACTCTTAAAACTAAATATTGACAGAGAGGTAAGGGCCTGTCCCACTTGGCCGTCATTTGCACGACGTGCAGATGGCGCTCGAAAATTTTGTATATCACAAAATCCTGGGACGCCGCGCAAGACCGCGCGTCATTGCCAATGTCATCACGCACCATACACACGTAATGCGCACCATACACGCGTAATGCGCACCATGCGCGCGTCGTGTGTCGTGACGCATAAATTATGTCGCATAAATTACGCGCAAATGACGGCCAAGTGGGACAGGCCCTGTATGATTCTGAGACTGTGATCAGTGAGACTGTTGTAGACTTCTCTTGCTGTTTATACACAGAGCCCAGACGTCTGGCATCCTGTGTCTAGTTTATGGCAAACAGTCTGTCCAATTTTTTTTTTTTTTTTGCTGAAGCTGTCCAATCCAACTGTGCCTCACTGGATCCTTTCAGAGAGCCGATAAGAGTACCACACATCGCTGAGAATTTAAGAGTCTGATTAATTGCAATAATTTCCTCTTAATTACTTCATTGCTTTGAGGAAATTGCTCTTAATTACTTCACAGCCCAGAGTTATGCAATAACCATTAACACTCAAGAAAAAAAAGCAGAGTTCATTGTTAATCTGCAGCTTTTATCCTAAAATAAACTTGACTTTTTCATGTCATCTAAAGCAATAATTCATTCAAAGTTTGTTTGTTAACAGTTAATGTTCCTAGTCAGTAAGCGGTCCATTACTCACTCCAGAGATGGAGAAAATTAAATGGCTTGTGAAATGTTTAGCCTACATTTGCACAATGCATGAATGTGTCATCCATCTCACTGCTGTGTCATGTCCAATTTTTGTAGAATTGATTAAAATATATTTATTGCACCATTTCTTACTGCAGAAGTACATTATTCGACAGAAGAGTGTTGATTTGCCTACCACAGATTCAAATCTATCATTGCAAAATCTTGGAAATACACCGTCCGCCAAACATTCTGCAGCTAGTCAGGTAATTACAGCTGTGCTAAACCAGGATCAAACCAGATGAAGTCCACTGAGAAAAAGGGATCAATGATCCATGGAGTCTAAAAATGGAAGGATTCAAGTAAATAAATACCATTTAAAGTTTGCATGTTCACAGTCAAGGGCCTGTCACACTTTCACGACTTAATTCATGATCTCTGCCGAGTTTGTCCTTGATTCATACTTGCAGCATGGTCATCACGAGGTCGTAGGTAGGTCTTAGGTAGGTCATGATACTAGTCGTAGGTTCTCGTGGCATCAAGTAGGTCGGGCTGTATTTTCAACATGATGAAAAATGTCCACAAGTAAAAAAGGTCGTGAATTAGGTCGTGAAAGTGGGACAGGCCCTTCAATCTTCCTCCTCCTGTAAGTGGTTTACATTTGCTCTGGAGGCTGTGAAAATTAAATGGCCTTCTACTCTTTGTGGTCTTTGCATCAACAATGTATAAATGTGCTATGTATCTGCTGTGCCCTGTGGTTTGGCAGTGTAATGAAAAAACTGCGTAGTTTTGCTTAAAATAATTCTATGTTTCCATTTTTCAATGCAGAAGTACACAGGAAAAAGCAAAAGTTCTCCGACAGGATCAAACCAGTCTGTAATGCAGCAACCGAGAAAGATGTCCTATCCTATTTACGATGATACGGTAATTATCTCTGTGCTAAACAGTAGCCATAACTAACGGAGTCCACTGGGAACTGATCAATCAGCAAAAAAGGATCAATGATCCTCAATTAACCATTGAAAGTTTAGCACAAGGATTAGTGATTATTTTTATGCAGCCCACTAAAATAAATTTGTAATCTGGTTCTGTTGTTTGAAAACAAAGTTTAATTCAAATCTTCGGGACCTGTTGCCAAAAGTAACTGATGATGATTGAGGGTGGCAAATTGAATGCGTGCTTGAGGCCTGTGACATGTACCAGATGTGTAACGTTGAGGCCTGTGACATGCACCAGATGTGTAACGTGGGCTCCCTAGAATAAATCAGGTTGCATGTGTGTGTTGGCGATCGTCATCATCAGTGAGTAGTCATTGTTTCCATGTTACTTAAAGACGGTGGGGAGCATGGTGGGATTTGATTTTGGCATTTTCTATGGCATATCCAGTTGACAAAAAGAGAAAATAAATAATTACTCCTGTCTTGCAATGCATATGACACTCGGTCTGCATGATTCCAGTGACACCTCTTGCTTAGTATAGTTTTCCACTCAGGAAATTCTGTACGTTAACTTAAAACTTGTTCTGTGGTATTTACAGTTTGTGACTTTTTTGTGTCAATCTTTGTGAAATTATTTTATAAAGGTGCTCTTGAACGGGAGTTCCCTTTATAAAATGGATTACAAAAGAGACACGACGAAAACTATGTTAAACAGCTTCTGTGCCGGAGAAAGAATATCTACACAAATAATCAAAGATTTAATTTTTTTTCGTGAAATTTCCCCTTGGACTTGCTTCCAAGATCCCTCGAGTTGTATCAACATTTCTAATATATTCCTGTCCGTGCTTCCAAGAATTGTTATTTTACCCTATTTCTACTATCACTCAATGAATCTGTTTGCCTACCTTGCCACCCAATAAGTCCTCTTGCAATTTTCTTAAACCTTGTTAATAAATATCTCTGCCATTTAGACAGAATGTGGAGATAGCCATCAGAGCTGCCAGGCCATGGATGAAACAAGGCTAATCTGAGTTCAGTAAGCCTTCCCATGGGGAATATGTGTCCGTGTGCCAAACTACGGAAGATGCTTAGTCAGCTCCTAGCTTGCTGTCAATACATTATGCATTTCATAGAGTTAGGAAATGGTGCTTCATTGGAAACAGGCCTTCGACACAATTCGGTCATAGTGGCAAAGATGCCTATCTATGCTAATCACATTTGCCCACTTTGACACATGTCACACAAAACCTTTCCTATCCATATCTGCCCAAATGACTTTTAAATGTTGTCATTATACTCATCTCTACCACCACCTCAGGCAGCTTGATCCAAATACCAACCACACCCTGAGTGAAAAACCTGCCCCTCAGGCATCCTTTAAATTCTTCTCCTCTCAACATAAAAATTAGCCTTTAGTTTATGACTTCTCTACCCTGGGAAAAAGACTGTGACCATCGCTCCTATGTACAGTATGTGTATCATAATATTATGAACCTCCATAAGGTCACCCCTCAGATTCATTTTCACTTGGAGCAACAGCCCAGCCTATCCAGTCTCTCCTTATAATTCAAGTCATCCAATCCAGGCAACTTTCCTGTTAAACTGTTCTCATATAAGTTATCCCCTTCCTTCCTAGAGTGGCAACCAAAACTGCACACAACACTCCAAGTGCAGCCTAACCAATGATTTGTACAATGGTAACATGACATCCCAACTCTTATACTTCTCCAGTAACACCCACAGGTGAATTGCCCAGCTTTGGTTCTGCCCCAACAAACCAGATACACATGAACAAGATAGTTTTAGCCATCAGGTAGGAGGTAGGGTTTCTCAAGATACTCTGGGAATTAGGCAATACTTTAATCTTCCCCCATGCCTTTAGTTAGCCAGAACATTCAGAGTTGGAAATGCAGTTTTGACAGACTCATTCACTTTCAACTGGAGAAATGTTCGTTCCATCAGAGATCCGCAGGTTGCTGTGTCCATCTCTGGTCACCCTGCTATACCAAAAGGTACTATTAAGCTGTAAAGGAAGCAGATATTTATGAAAATATTGCCAGGGCTCAAGAGACTGAGCTTGGGAGAGGTTGGACAGGCTTGCACTTAATGCTTTAACATTCAGGATAGTGATATTGTAGAGGTGTATAAAATCATGAGGGCAATAGAAAGGATGAATATGCACTTTTTGCCAGGGCAGGGAATCAAGAACTAGAGTGCATAGGTTTAAGATGAGGGGAAATAATTAATAGGAACCCGATGGGCATTCTTTTCACAAATAGAGTGGTGGGTATATGGAGCAGGAAGTAGTAAAGAGGGGTACAATAACAACATTCATAAAACGTTTGGACAGGTGCATGATAGGAAAGATTTAGAGGGAAACACAGGCAGATGGGACTAGTTTAGATGGGACATTTGCTCAGCATGGCCATATTGGGCTAAAAGGCCTTTCTCTATGCTGTAAGATCTACGATCTACTATATCTATGATCTACTGTCAGCCATTGAGCAAAGGTTTTGGCTGTTGGTGATTTTCATTGGACTCATTACATCACTAATCTTTCTAGAGGACCAGAGATGGAATATGATCGATCTGTGCTCTTACTGAATCTGGAATCAGGCCCTGTAAGATCTACGATCTACTATATCTATGATCTGCTGTCAGCCATTGAACAAAGGTTTTGGCTGTTGGTGATTTTCATTGGACTCATTACATCACAAATCTTTCTAGAGAACCAGAGATGAAATATGATCAATCTGTGCTCTTACTGAATCTGTAATCAGGCCCTGCATGTCAAGGATATAGTTCATGTAGAGGTTTGGGCAAAATATTGGTCTCACAAAGTTCCTGTTGACCAAGCACCATAAACATGCACTGATCCTACATCAATCCCATTTTATTCTTATTATATCCTCCCAGATTCCACAACTCACTTCCACACCAGGGACAATTTACAGCGGGCCAATTAGCCTACCGACCTGTGCACCTTTGCTTTGTGGGAGGAAACTGGAGCACCTGGGGAAACCCACATAATCACGAGGAGAACATGCAACCTCCACACAGACAGCACTTAAAGTCAGGACTGCAGCCGAGTGGTTGGAGCTGGAAGTCAGTGGCTCTACCAGCTGTTCTGCTATGCTTTGCAATTGTTGGAGTTTTTCTGTTTACCTTTTAGGAGGTTCCTCTAGTTGTTGGCAGACATAGCAGTTCTCCTGAGGCTCAGACGAAATTGCCTGCAGGTTATCATACATGCCCCACCTATTGTTGCCAAGAATTTTGTAGCTATTCGGTCATTGTCATGTACTTTATTGATCACAACGTCTTGGTTGGATTTTTCTACATCTTGAAATTTTCAAGGTGCTTGATCCAACTTTAGCAGTATTTAAACTTGAAAAACATATGCTGGACCGTGGATGGTGACATCCCTCAAGTACAGCTCTTCATAATCTTCCTGCCTTCTATCAATTTGTGGATGCCTGTCTATCACCTTAAACTTTAAGATTTACTCGACCAACTTGGACCCATTGGGTCCCTGTCACATGGGAGGCCTGGTCTCCCAATGCAATATTCCAACACTCACCCATAGCCCCCCACGGGAGGCCTGGTCCCCAACGCAACCCGTTTACAATGCAATATTCCACCACTCACCCGTACACCCAAGGCAACCCGTTTCCCTAACGCAACATCCCATCACTCACCCATAGCCCCCAGCTGTGCTGGGGCGGTTCGTTACCCCTTATTCACCAAGCACTTGCTGCGAGGACTTAAAAGAAATTCCAATTCTACTTCCCCAGCCTCCCCAAGCACTCCATCCCCCTTCTGCCAGGACTCAATGCTCTGTGATTGCAACATTGTTGCAAATGAGATCCCATTGTGACATCATAGCAGTAACTGCCACTGCAATGTTCAAGTTATTTATTCTTAAACTGGATTTTGTAAAGTTATAAAAATGCGAATAACTGAACGAAACTTGATTTAAAAAATAACACATCACAACACAATTGTGAGTAAGGTGGTACAAAAATTGTAGCGCTATGGTGTACCGTTATGGCATAGTTCTGGGATCTCTCTATCTCACTCACTCACTCACTGACATCCAAATAAACAAGATGAGAGTTTTAGTAAAATACTAGACCAAGTGCAGACCTGCTGTGTCCGCTCCCCCAATGCACCCATTCCCTACACATTGCCCCCACGGGAGGTGTGGTCCTCATATAGGATGAAATCTTCAGTGAAGCTGATCACTGCTAGCTGAGCCATTGTGACGTCATCAGTTGAAGCTGGTCATTGTAAATTCAATGTCTTTTGATTTTTTAAAAACTTTTATCAGTTATAAGTCAAGAAATAAAGCATAAAATGTTCAGTGAAGGTGTTCTCAGCCTAGAGGGGAAAATGTGAATCAGAAAATGTAAAAATCTTGTTAAAGTTGGCATTTTTAAAACCTTAATCACGAATAATGTCAAATATAGGATGTAGAATATCAGAATATATAAAAATTTTATCGTTATCGTTACTGTGTAGTTTTTGTGACGATGTAAAGACAACCACATATACACACACACATACACACGTACAAGATCAGAATTTTATTAAGTATATGATATTCTTTATGGACCTTATATCCAGTAACAATTTTATACATATTAGATTATGTGATGTTTAGAGATACAGCGCGGAAACAGGCCCTTCGGCCCACTGAGTTTGCGCCGACAAGCGGTCCCCGCACACTAACACTGTCTTACACACAGAAGGGACATTTTTTACAATTATAACAAGCCAAATAACCTACAAACTGTACGTCATTGGAATGTGGGAAGAAATCAGAGATCCTGGAGAAAACCCATGCAGGTCACGGGGAGCCCGTACAAATTCCATACAGACAGCACCCTTGGTCAGGATTGAACCCGGGTCTCTGCTGCTGTAAGGCAGTGACCACCGCTGTGCCACCATGCCGCCCAGCATCAAAGGATTTACTGACCTATCTCTGTATTTCATGATGCAAATTAGAGATTAATTCACTAATGCAAGGAAATGCCCATGTGAACCTTAGACTGCTTGTATTTTGTGAACTTTTTTCTGATATCCTAATGCATAATGTATTGCCCATATCTGTTCATTTAATTTCTACTTGTTTTCTCTCTCTGATCTTTAAGTAAAGATTCCTCCTTGTCTGTTTCCAACTAGCATCAACAAGCTAGTTGGTTGGATTTTTTCGTACCCCCACTATCTCCTACTTACCTCCAACACAGAGGCAGTCAGTTTTTTTCCTGTGGGAAATGTCAATTTTCTGCAGACTTGGCAGAGTTACACAACCACCATGGTTTTGTGCATGGTAAGATGTAGCCTAACTTGGAACTGGAGGAGTTAGTGGCAACCTGCACCAACACACCCCCTCCCCAGTAAAGGATCATTTTTGAGGGTGGAATTGAGCATACCAAAGGAAGCGGATGAGGTATGACTGCAAAATGCACAGTATACTGGATTCCCAGTCAGTGAACTTTGGCACAAGGTCACAGAGCATGGTTATGCCTTTCAAGGCATTGACTGGTTTGCTCCAGTAAACTGGATCAGTGTGGAGGGTTACAGTGTGTTGGGAAAGTTGTTGAAAGAAATGTAGACAGAATGTAAAAAAGGGGAGCAGGGTACCTGATGGGATTGTATTTTCAGATTTTGCAATTGGTGACATTAGAATCTGAAGAGGTCCCGAGCTGAAACGTTGCCTATCCATGCCCTCCAGTGATGCTGCCTGATCTGCTGAGTTACTCCAGCACTTGGTGTTCTCGGCAAGATTCCAGCATCTGCAGTTCTTTTGTATTTCAATTAGAATCATGCCTGCACCAATTTAAGTTAACACCAGGATACACAAAAGGCTGGAGAAACTCAGCGGGTGCAGCAGCATCTAAGGAGCGAAGGAGATAGGCGACGTTTCGGGTCGAGACCCTTCTTCAGACTGGTCAGGGATCAGGGAAACGAGAGATATAGACGGTGATGTGGAGAGATAAAGAACAATGAATGAAAGATATGCAAAAAAGTATCGATGATAAAGGGAACAAGCCATTGTAAGCTGTTTGTGGTGTGAAAATGAGAAGCTAGTGCGACTAGGGTGGGGGAGGGAGATAGAGATAGAGGGAATGCCAGGGCCCGAGGGCTGAGGGAGAGGTGGGAAGGGGAGGAGACAGCAAGGGTTAACAGAATTGAGAAAATTCAATGTTCAAGCCCAGAGGATGCAGACTCCCCAAGCGGAATGTGAGGTGCTGTTCCTCCAACTTGCGGTGTTGCTCACTCTGGCCGTGGAGGAGGCCCAGGACCGAGAGGTCGGATATGGAATGGGAGGGGGAGTTGAAGTGCTGAGCCACCGGGAGGTCGGCTTGGTTATTGCGGACCGAGCGGAGGTGTTCGGCGAAACGATCGCCAAGCCTCCGCTTGGTCTCACCGATATAGATCATCTGGCATCTGGAGCAGCGGATGCAGTAGATGAGGTTGGAGGAGGTGCAGGTGAACCTCTGTCGGACCTGGAAGGACTGCTTGGGTCCCTGAAAGGAGTGGAGGGGGTAGGTGAAGGGACAAGTGTAGCATTTCTTGCGGTTGCAAGGGAAAGTGCCCGGGGAAGGGGTGGAGCGGGAGGGAAGGGAAGAATTGACAAGGGAGTTGCAGAGGGAGCGGTCTTTGCGGAAGGTGGAGGGAGCGGTCTTTGCGGAAGGCAGACGGGGGGGGGGGATGGGAAGATGAGGCGAGTGGAGAGGTCACGTTGGAGGTGGCGAAACTGGCGGAGGACTATGTGTTGTATTTGTCGGCTGGTGGGGTGAAAGGTGAGGACCAGGGGGACTCTGCCCTGTTTGCGAGTGGGGGAATGGGGAGAGAGGGCAGTGTTGTGGGGTATGGAGGAAACCCTGGTGCGAGCCTCAACAATAGTGGGGGAGGGGAATCCCCGTTCTCTGAAGAATGAGGCCATTTGTGATGACCTGGTGTGGAACACCTCATCCTGGGAGCAGATGCGGCGTAGACGGAGGAATTGGGAATAGGGGATGGAGTCCTTACAGGAAGCAGGGTGGGAGGAAGAGTAGTCCAGGTAGCTGTGGGAGTCAGTTGGTTTGTAGTGGATGTCGGTCAGGAGTGTATCACCTGCAATAGAGATGGGGAGGTCAAGGAATGGTAGGGAAATGTCGGAAATGGTCCAAGTGTATTTGAGTGCCGGATGGAAGTTGGTGGTGAAATGAATGAAGTCAGTCAGTTGTGTGTGGGTGCAGGAGGTGACACCAAAGCAGTCGTCGATGTAACAGAGGTAGAGGTCGGGGATGGGGCCCTGGTACGCCGAGAACAAGGATTGTTCGACGTACCCAACAAAGAGGCAAGCGTAGCTGGGGCCCATGCATGTTCCCATAGCTACGCCTTGTGTTTGGAGGAAATGGGAGGAATCAAAAGAGAAGTTATTGAGGGTAAGGACCAATTCCGCTAGGCGGAGGAGGGTGTCAGTGGACGGGTATGGGTTGCTCCTCTGGTCGAGGAAGAACCGGAGGGCTTTGAGACCGTCCTGGTGGGGGATGGAGGTGTAGAGTGACTGGACGTCCATGGTAAAGAAGAGAGGATGGGGGCCTGGAGAATGGAATACACGGAGCCGACGGAGAGTGTCTGAGGTGTCTTGAACATAGGTGGGGAGGGATTTAACAAAGGGAGATAGGATGGCGTCAAGGTATGTAGAAATGTGTTCGGTGGGGCACGAACAGGCAGAGACAATGGGTCTGCCAGGGCAGTCGGGTTTGTGGATTTTGGGGAGAAGGTAAAATCGGGCCATGCGGGGCTGGGAAACGATGAGGTCGGAGGCTCGGGGGGGTAGGGAGCCGGAGCTGATGAAGTCGGTTATGGTGCTCGAGATGGTGGCCTGGTGTTCGTCAGTGGGGTCATGGTCCAGGGGTAAGTAAGAGGAGGTGTCCAAGAGTTGGCGCGCGGCCTCCGCTTTGTAGAGATCGACGCGCCAGATTACCACGGCACCTCCCTTGTCGGCGGGTTTGATAACCCAGTCTGGGTTGTTACGGAGTGAGTCGATGGCAGTGCGTTCGGGGGTGGAGAGATTGGAGTGAGACAGGGGAGTGGAGAAGTCGAGGTGGTTGATGTCCCGACGGCAGTTCAGGATAAATAGTTCTAGAGCCGGAAGGCTACGAGGGGGGTTCCAAGTGGAGGGGGTACGTTGGAGACAGGAAAAGGGATCATCAGTGGGGAGCGAGGAATTCTTCCCGTGGAAGAACGCTGTGAGGCGGAGGCGACGGTAGAAGAGCTCCAAGTCGTGGTGGGCGCAGAACTCATTGAGGTGGGGACGGAGGGGGACAAAGGTAAGACCTCTGCTGAGCACAGACCGTTCGGTGTTGGAGAGGGGGAGGTCCGGGGGGATGGTGAACACGGGGCAAGGATGGGGGTTTTGGCCGGAGGAAGGCAGGTGAGTGCACTGAGGACAGAGCGTTGTGTGGTGGGGGGTGGAGGGTGGTCAGGGGATAGGGGGGTATGGGAGCTGGGATGTGGGTGGGGAAGAGCAGGGGTTACATGGTAGGGGGGGGATGGGGAAGACCCAGTGGAATAGCCACTAAGGTTACTGGGGCTGGGGAGACGGGCACTAGGACCCAGTGCCGTTAAAGACAGAATGGTGGGAGGAGTTAGCAACGTGGAGGCTTCAGGCCCACTGCAGAGTCCAGTCTGCAGGTGAGGCGACGGCTGCGGGCTGCTGGAGGGTGGTGGAGTGTCGTGGGTCGGTGGACACCAGTGCTACTTCAACTTAACCAATAAAAAATATTCATTTCCTGTTGGCAGTATCACCCTCCAACCTTGCCCTATTGGTATTTTGTTAGTTCTGCCTGTCACACTTCCCTTTGAATGCTCTTACCCTCACACCATCCTATGCATCATAAAACTTGTGTGTCCCTAACATTTTTTCACTTTTGACAAGCTGTTAAGTCTGTATCTCTCTCCAGATCTGCTAAATATTTTTTGCTGTCCTTTTCTTTTTCTTTTTAGCTTTCTTTTTCTATAGTATATTGTGTTAATAGAATACTAGACCAGGTTGGACCCTTTGGGTCCCTGTCACACGGGAAGGCTGGTCCCCAAACGCAATATTCCACCACTCACCTATAGCCCCCAACTGCGCAGGTGTGACTGACAGGTTCCCGTTGTGATGCCAGAGATCCCCGTTGTGACGCGAGTCACGGCAACCCTCTCCAAGTGCGTCGCCATCCCTCTTCCTATCCCTATTGTTGAATGATGAGACCCACACACTGCGTTTATAACTCATAGTCTTCATTACAGTACAAGCGGAGGGAACATAACATGCTTTCGTTCCCGCGGTCTGCACCAAATCTAATAAGAGACAGTGACGACAAACTTAACAAGATCGGTGTGTCCAGGGTAGGGATGAAGATCTGGACTGGACTACATAAGGAATGTGCAGCATGAATAATCTGTGCGGTGATATATATATATATATATATATAGTAAAGACAGACTAATCTATAAAGGACAAGGACAAAGGACATTTATTGTCACATACACCAATTGGTGTAGTGAAATTTGAGTTGCCATTGCAGCACACAAATAAAATAAACATAACATTATAGAATTTAACATTAAACATAAAAAACATCTCCTCATAGTGGGATCGACGTTTCCCACTGTGAGGGAAGGCAGCAAAGTTCAGTCCATTTCCTCCATGTTCACCTGTGGTTGGGGCCTATTGAGGCTTCCGCAGTCGCCGTTACAGCGGCCCGATGTTTCAGGCCCTCTCGCTGGAACTCTTATTCATTAAACAACTTCCTTGTGCCTTTATTAAAGAATCCAGTTAAACTATTCATCAACGGTTGGTTAGTTCATGGCTCCTTACATGGCTCCTTAAAAGTAAATCATTTGTGGCTGTCAACAATTAAAAGGCCCAATATTTAGTTTAATTTCCAATTTGTAGCGCAGAAATATGCCCTGATTTACCAACTTCAATGTAGGATACGGACTAACACAATATAAGATTATATTCAGCCTCTAAAATGAAAATCTTTCCATTCTTATTGCAGATGCGATTGGCAGAATATCAGACTGTTGAATTGACAGGAAACATGCCTTCGTTGTCACCTGTTGGTCAGGATACTTCTGAGGTTCAACATGAAACTATACAAATGTCCACACCAGTCTCAGATCATCAAAAAATTGCCGATCTCCCCAAAGAGGAGACCAATCCTGATAAAGTCAATGGTGAATCAAGCAACCAGCAGGAAGAAAATGAACAATTAGGGCAGGTATGTAGTGACATTAACCACATGCAAACCAAGGTGCTTATTTATATGTGTGGGAAAGAACTGCAGATTCTGGTTTATATTGAAGGTAGACTCAAAATGCTGGAGTAACTCAGCGGTATGCAGTAATATACAGCTACCTATTATTGAGCACTAGGGTGCTGTTACTTTTTCTAATTAGCTTAATTAATTAGTTTTGCACTGACGAGTTATGAATTCCTTCTCAATGATATTTGATTTAAATCTGGGCCAAATTTAAAGTAAGTACCATGGGTCACGAAAATTTAATTCTAGACAATTTTCGATTTTCAGCCCACAGCCTAATATTAAGCATGGCATTTGGATATGGATAGGGATTTTCATCTTGTAAAGTAAAGAAAAAAAAACACATTAGAGCCAATAACCAGAGGAGGGTCAGGAAAACCCCACCTGGTTCACGAAAACCCTACTGACCCTGATTGGTCAAGAGTGTTTTATTGCATATGTCCCAGATAGAACAGTGAAATTCTTGCAGCAGTGCAACAGAATATGTAAACATAGTACACTGTAAACAATATAGTAAATGAGAAAAAAAAAGTTCAGTGTTTAGCTCCAGACTCAGCATGTGCTTGATTCCGAATAGCCCTCCACAGTGTCACACCTAATCTATTCAACCTCAGAGGTTTCTCTCACAATTACACAAGGAGTGCAGTTAATTTTGGAAAGCTGTCACACAAACAAGTCAAGAAATAGCCTGACTTATTCATCCTCATAGAATTGTTCTTTACAAACAATGTCCCAGATTCTTCCATCAGTATTTACAGATATGTCTCAGTGTGTTGGTATATAGAGTTGGGAGTGGACACTTGGAATCCTCAATATTTACTCCATATCCCAACAAATTCTTATGGCGTTCATGCATGGCAAGGAAATTATATTCTGATTACTACTTACCATGCTTCTTCATCTGATTAATCAGTCTTCCATGTTGAACAACACTTGGAAGAAATATTAAAGGCAGTAAGGGTGCAGAGTGTACTTTGAAGACTTTACCACACATGGAACTGGCTGATTCTGGAAAGACATGCTGACCAAATTGGATCTGGGCAGGGACTAAGCAAAGTGACAAAGATAAACAAATGACCGTGCCTTTAACCATCTACCAGGGATGAACTCAACAATCCATCTTTTGGTAGAAGTAATCACCACATTGTAATTATGGAGACAAACTGCCATCGCACATTAGTACACCTCCATTGTGCAGTGTGGCAGTACAGTCATGGTTTTGGATAATGCAACAATTACTGGGAATAGAAGACTTCAAAAACTACTCATCTTCCACCAACGTGGGCCTGCCATGTGAACGGTGAAGGCAAGCCAGAATTGCCAATGGATGATCCATCTCAGCTTCCTCCTGAGATACCCATTCATCACAGAAGCCGCTCTTCAACCAAGATTACTTGTGACACTTTATCTCTAGAGACAACTGAAGTAGGTCAGCTATTGTCAACGTCTGTCCAGAGTAATGCTTTGTTTATGCCACAGCAAATCACCACATCGTGCCTCACCGGGTTATTTCAGAGAGTGATCCACTGTTGCCCACATTACATAGGGTTTGGAGTCAAGTTGGGGAATCTATGATTTTACTGATGAGGGGAAAGTAACAATTAATGTTTGAGAAAAAAGCATAAAAAAGGGCTCAATATTAATACATCTATCCATGCAAGCTCGAGAAAGCAGCCATCCTAATCGACCATTCCCATCCCAGTCATGTGCACAAGATACAAAAGCTTTAAAGTAGATACCAGATTCAAGAACAGCTTCTTCCCTACTATTATCAGACTACTGAACAAAACTCTCATTTGCTTAGGATGAATTCCTGATCTCCCAGTCTCCCACCATCTTGTAATTGAGCCAGTTCTGATAGCAACATTTAAATACATTGGATAGGTAAGTGAATAGGAAAGGTTGGGCCAACCACAGGCAGGTGGGATTTGTGTAGATGGGACATCTTGGTCGGCATGGGCAAGTTGGGCCGAAAAACCTGTTTCCATGATGTATGACTCTCTAACTCTATTTCTCTTTTGCACTCCCTGCTATACTTGTGTATGGTATGATTTGGCCTGGATAGCACTCAAAATGACATTTTTCACTGTATTCCAGTATTTTAGTTTAGTTTAGAGATACAGCGTGGAAACAGGCCCTTCGGCCCAACGAGTTGGATAGATTGGGGCTGATTATGCGGTATTTGTATGCGGGGAATGTGCCTTACGAATCTTAATTTTTGAAGAAGTAACCAAAAGGTTAACAAGGGAAAAGCCATAGACATTGCCTGTATGGATTCAGGGAGGAATTTGATAAGATTCTGGCTCGAGAATTGGCTTCATGGAAAGACACAAAGGGTGATGATAGAAGGTTGTTTTTCGAACTGGATGGAGGTGACCAGTATGTCTCGGGTATTGGTGCTGGGCCCATTGCTGTTTGTCTGAAAATGTATAAATCATGATTAGTAACTTTGCACTTGACACTAAAGTAGGTGGTCTCATAGATAATGAAGATGGTTAGCAAAAATTACAGCAGGATCTTGATTGGCTGGGCAAATGGGCTCAGGAGTGGTAATGGAGTTTAATGCAGATAAGCACGAGGTGATAATCATTTTGGGAAGTTAAACCAGAGCAGGATGTTCACAGTGAATGGCAGGACTCTGGGAAGTCTTGCTGAGCAGAGGAAACTAGGAGTGCAAGTACATAGTTCTCTGAAAGTGACATCAAAAGTTGATAGGTTGGTCGAGAAGACTTTCGACACATTGGCGTTCATCACTCAGGATATTGAACATAGGTTCTTCATTAGTAAGCATGGCAAAGGAAGGGGAGAGGCAGGTGAATGAGAGGGAAAATAGATCAGACATGATGGAATGACGGAGCAGATTCGATGGGCCGAATGGTCTAATTCTGTCCATATGTCTTGTGATCATTTAATAGAAGTTGGGATGGTATGTTATAGTTGTACTACACATTGGTGAGGCCACATTATGAGTATTGTGTTCAGTTTTGGTCACCCTGTTGTAGGAAGAATGTTGTTAAGATGGAAAGTGTGCAGAGGAGATTCATGAGGATGTTGCATGACTCGAGGGCCTGAGAGAGGTTGAGCAGGGTCGAACTTTATTTCTTGAAGGGCAGAAGGCTGAGAGGTGATCTTATAGCGATGCATAAAATCATGAGGGGATTAGATAGGGTGAATGTACAGAGCCTTTTACGCAGTCTGGTAATCAAGAACCAGAGGACATGGGTTTAAGGTGAGAGGAGAAAGATTTGATAGAAACCTGAAGGGCAACTTTTTCACACACAGAGTGGTGGGTATATGGAATGAATTCCCAGAGGAGGTAGATGAGGCAGGTATTATAATAACATGTGAAAGATTTGTGCGGGTACATGGATAGAAAAGGTTGAGGGGGATATGGGTCAACATCAGCAGTTGGGAATAGTGTAGGGGAATCTTAGTGGCATAAGCAAATTGGGCCGAAGGGTCTGTTTCTGAGCTTGTATGATACTCTGACACTTTATTTGTAATCTGTTTGCAATGTTCAGAGCAATGTTTGATTTATTGCGACTTACCATCAAAGGTCATGAACCAGTATTGATTTCACCAGTGATGATTAGAGATGTGAAACTGAACATATAATCATTGCCTTATAACATGCTCAAACCAGGTGGTGTATGGATTGTTGTAATTTACCAGGCAACATGTAATGTTTGCTCTGGAGATTATTACCATAAATTAGGAATTAAGCCAGTGATTCCTATGTTGTTTAAAGGCTGCATCTCTGCAGGACACATGGTGGGGAATGGGATCAGGAGCATTTATGACTTCAAGGTAGTTCTTCATTAGGAGTAAATAAGATTATTGCATATACAGTTAGTTATTATCCTTGGAATAAGTTGGTATATTCAGTTAGAGAGTAATTTGGCTTTGTCTTGGTTTTCTTGGTTGAGCGCTTATCCTGCTGTTATAGCAAGTACTTTGTGTTTTAATTCTAATTTAATTATGCAAAACATAGGTAGAGCAAATGATCAAAAGGTAGCGGTATCAAAACACAAGGGCATAGGTTTAAGGTGAGAGGACAACATTTTAAAGAGGATCTGAGGACTAAGTGTATTGCACAGAATGGTTGATATTTGGAACATGCTACTAGAAGAAGTGATGAAATTGAATACAATCATTACATTTAAGAAGCATTTAAATAGGCATATGATTCAAATATTGGCAAGTATAGGTGGACATATTTGAAAAGGCCAGTGGTTAATGATTGAGCAGCTCTTGATACATCAGGCTAGCCATTTCAAACCTGGGCCATAGCTATAGCCCTTTACAGAAACCCAATTAATGAAGCTCACTGTCTTGCTAAATGCATGGTAGGGCAGGCTACTGATTTTCTGATGATGTGTTCAGATGACTGGAGAGATCTCGAGGTGCAGTTTCCTGAGATTGGTATTGTCTCCAGGAAGGTTGAAGGATTGTTGCACTTCCCACAACATTTTGAAAATAACTCTTCAGAAATGAAGCTCAGCACAATAATCGTGAATTGTAGATGTGTTCAACTGCCCTCCTATTCTAACTGATTTCTGAATGTATCCACTGACCCGTCTGTAACACTTTCCCATTTACTTATCTAGAACTCTTTGTCGTTTTGTATTTTGTTGCAGTCAACTCCATAGCCTAGATTCCACGACAAATGTTTACATTAAAATGTTCATTCTGAATCCCAATCCAAACGATTCTTCTAAGTATTAAGCAGTGGGTAGTTCCATTATCAGCCCTCGGCTTCCTATGCGCTGAAAGTCTGAGTGAAAATAACCTCTATATTTACGTTCCATTTGGTACACTTGTTCTGCACCAAGTAATATTTTTTTAATCCTTTTTAAAGCCAAGCTACATAGTGTGATGTTCATTGCTGCTCATTTGCTTTCTAGGTTGAATAATTTTGCAATTGAAATCCGTTCTATTTAATGCATTTTTACTCTCTAGCAGTTCCCCTTTTCCATCTTTGGGTAGATTCCTTTCTTTTTCCATCCAGTGACAATAAGTTAATCAGCCAAAATTTCTGGATCCTCGTCTGCGAAAGGTTTCCTTTCACAAGCCTTAAGTCGAGTTAATTATCAGAAACACAAGTACAATGAAGTACAGATACAATTAAAATCTCACTTGCATCGCAGGCTCGTGGACTCAGATGACACAAAGTCACAAATTATGCATAGATTTACAAAAATCCTACAGGACAGTGAAAAGAAAAAAAAGCCAAAAAATCAAGCCATTAGTGCAAAACACAATTAGAAAATAGGTCTGTGGGTGGAGCAAGAGATAGTCAGTGTTCCATTGCTGAGGTAGGTAATCTTAATTACCTATAGGTGGGTAGAGGTACCCTACACACCCGCTATAAGTAAATTGGTGTCATAGGGAAAAAATATGAAATCAGGTCCTTTGACCTGCCAGCTTTGCACCACCAGCTACCCATTTACAATAATCTACATTGATCCCATTTATTATTATTCCCACATTCAGCTCCCTAGATTTTACCACTCACCTATACACTAGGGACAATTTGAAGTGGCCCATTAACCAACCAACCTGCCCGTCTTTGGGTTGTGGGAGAAGGAAGCTGGAGAGCTGGGAGGTAAACTGCTTGGTCACACAGAGAACGTGCTAACTCCACACGGACAGCACCCATGTTCAGGATTGAACTCTGGTGCTATATGACAGTGGCTATACCAACTTTGCGACTTTGTTGTCCTGACTTTAGGGGGTCTAAGGATAACAAAAGAAGAAATATTGGGAACACATGCCCCAGTTAGTGGAGCTCTGCACAAAGTCACGGAGAATCTTTTCCCAATATTTCAAGGCATTGTGTGGCATCGTTCAAGGCATTGTTCAAATAGACATGAACAAGTTAGGTTCAGTGATAGCACAATTCATTGCATTTTACACATTGCATTTTACAATCTTCCCTTTTCCCAGTTATGTCAAGGTTTCAAGGTCAGTTTATTCTCACGTGTACCAGTTAAGGTACAGTGAAATTTGAGTTACCATACAGCCATACTAAGTGAAAAGCAACAAGCTACACAACCACATACAAGTTAAATAAACATCCACTAAAGTGGATTCCACATTTCTCACTGTGATAGAAGGCAATAAAGTTCAATCTACTTCCTCTTTGTCGGGGTAGTTTAACCATCCACAATTGGGGCAAACAAAGCCCCTGCAGCCGGCGGTTGAAGCCACCGTCGGGGTGGTCAAAACTCCAGTGCAGGGCAGTTGAAACGCTCTCCGCGACATGGAGCTCCCAAATCGGCCTCTTCTTTCCAGAGACTGCGGGTTTCACAATGTTAAAGTCCACAGGTCTCGCGGTTGGAACTTCGATCCCCGGCAAAGGGATCGCAAGCTCTGCGATGTTAAAGTCCCGTGGACTACTGCGGCTTGGGGCACCAATGAAAGAAAGCCCGCCAACTCCACGATGATAGGCCACAGGGAGACGGAGATACGATACGGAAAAAAATCGTATCTCCGTCGAGGTAAGAGATTGGAAAAAATGTTTCTCCCCCCCCCCCCCCACATAAAACAAACCAAGGAACACTAAAACATAGTTTTGACACATACTATAAATAACAAAAAAGAAGAAAGGACAGGCAGACTGTTGGCGAGACAGCCACTGCTGGTGAAATGCTGTTTCACCCTCCAGAACTGCTGCCTGACCTGCTGAGTATGTTTTGCACTTTCACTTTATATTTTAATAAGTTTCCACCACTACAGTATTTTGCAGATGTAGAATTTTAGTTGGAGTCGATTCTTCTGCGTTGCTTTTTTTCATCCATCTCAATTCAAACAGGCCATTAGCAGCTTTCAGTTGGATGCTCTTGAACTGACAGTGCTGCAACCTTTACTGCTTTGCCAACAACCAGGCAATCTCAAAGTTGATGGATTGCAATGCAACGACTTGCTTATATTGTCCTGATTTACGCTGTTCTGTATGTAAGATGAAACAACACAGTTAAATAATTGCTGAAGTTCATATCTTTTGATCTTTATTCCAGAAAGATTTCCAGATGGATGAAGCCACTTCTGCACTCCGTAGTGAAACTTCAGAAATCGCCAAAGAGGTCGTAATGCACCAGAGCTTGAGTGAGACCTTCCAAAATGTGGCCACTCTTGAAGTAAATGATAATGTAAGTATCCTGCTCAAATGGGTGTTGTATTGATTGCTGAAGAGCCAGTGTAGGTGTGTGATGTTATTTGTATCCTGAGATTGATTTTTCAGCTATGATTCCATTGGTGACATTCTGGATATGTTGAGAGGTCATGGCGTGAAATATTAACTCTGTTACTCCCACCAGAGTTGCTGCCTGATCGGCTGAGCATTTTATTTGTGCTTTCTGTTTGTATTTCAGCTTCCCAATTTCACACAATATTTAGCATTTGTACAATGTTAGTTATCGTGAAATTTTCTGGGTGTTTTTGTTCAGCCATCTCAATGCAAAAAAAACCATTGGCTTCTTTCACCGGATTCTCCTGATATCTCAATGTTGGAGCCTTCGAGTGATCTAAAATCTAATAAAAGGGTTGGTATTGATATTCCATGTCCAGTGAATGGAGAAACATTGCCACCTGCTGTCATAGTCACATTAATCTTTTTTTTAAAGAAGGAACTGCAGATGCTGGAGATATCGAGGGTACACAAAAAGCTGGAGAAACTCAGCGGGTGCAGCAGCATCTAAGGAGCGAAGGAGATAGGCGACGTTTCGGGTCGAGACCCTTCTTCAGACTATTAATCATGTTGGATTCCTATTTTGTGAAGTGTATTTCTCTGATTCTCACAGCTAATGTAGTCTAACTTGATTGAGAAGACCAGAGTTAGTGAGGATAAGTAATGTCGACATAAACTGCAGATGCTGGTTTATGAATAAAAAAAACATAAAATGCTGGCTAACTCAGTGGGTTAAGGGCCTGTCCCACTATGGCGACCTAATTTGCGCTCGCCACAAATTCGCAGCATGGTTGACACGTGGTCCTAGGAGGTCACTGTAACTCTCCTTCATGCTCGAGAGAAGTTCCTGCATACTCGCGGCCTCAGTTTGTTAGAGGAAAAATTTTCAGCATGCTGAAAAATTTTCCACGAGTAAAAATTGATCGGCATAGTTCTTTTGAACTCGTAGTGCAGTGGTAGTGGGGTCGCCATGTAGTTATAGGTAGTCGAGATAGCCATAGGTAATCTCCTTTGCTGATCGGGCATTTTAATTGGCTCATTGGGGAAAAAAAACTTAAGCACGAGTTTTCAGAACCAAGAAAAAACGACCGGTAATGTTAAACTAAACTTTATTAAAAGTTGTCTGGCTTCTTAACAGTGTCTCCACTCCATCTCCTCCCCTTCTCTCCTCTTCTCTCCCCTTCTCCCCCCGTCTCTGCCCGTCCCTCCCCTTCTCTTTCCTTCTCTCCCCTTCTACCCACTTCTACCCTGGTCTCCCCACCCCCCTGCTCTTTTACAGGACTGTGCCAGCCATGTTTTACCTTCCTGTTCATCGCGGGTGTGATATTCTCCCCCACTTTCCCTGGCCCCACCTTTGCTGTGTGCGTGCATGCGTGCGTGTGCGTGCTCGTGGTTTTTCAGGCTGGTGCCCTCGAGCTTGAAGGTCGAAGACAGTTGCTGAAAAGTCACATAAGTAGGACAGGCCCTTCAGGCAGCACCTCTGGAGAACATCGATAGGCAACATTGGGTTGAGTGAAGAATATAACATATAACATATAACATATAACATTTACAGCACGGAAACAGGCCCTCTCGGCCCTTCCAGTCTGTGCCGACCATTTGTTTTCCCCTAGTCCCATCTACCTCCACTCAGACCATACCCCTCCATTCCCTTCACGTCCATATACCTATCCACTTTACTCTTAAATGTTAAAATCGATCCTGCCTCCACCACTTCTGCTGGAAGCTCATTCCACACAGCCACCACCCTCTGAGTAAAGAAGTTCCCCCTCACGTTACCCCTAAACATCTGTCCCTTAATTCTCATGTCATGCCCTCTTGTTTGAATCTTCCCTACCCTCAATGGGAAAAAACGTATCCACGTCAACTCTGTCTATCCCTTTCATCATTTTAAAGACCTCAATCAAGTCCCCCCTTAACCTTCTGCGCTCCAAAGAATAAAGACCTAACTTGTTCAACCTTTCTCTGTAACATAGTTGCTGGAACCCTGGCAACATTCTAGTAAATCTCCTCTGTACTCTCTCTATTTTGTTGACATCCTTCCTATAACTAGGCGACCAAAATTGTACACCATACTCCAGAATTGGTCTTACCAATGCCTTGTACAATTTTAACATTACTTCCCTACTCCTATATTCAATGCTCTGATTTATAAAGGCCAGCGCACCAAAGGCTTTCTTTACCACCCTATCTACATGCGATTCCACCTTCAGGGAACTATGCACAGTTATTCCTAGATCCCTCTGTTCCACAGCATTCCTCAATTCCCTACCATTTACCATGTACGTCCTATTTTGATTTGTCCTGCCAAGATGTAGCACTTCACACTTAACAGCATTAAACTCCATCTGCCATCTTTCAGCCCACTTTTCCAAATGGCCCAAATCTCTCTGTAGACTTTGAAAATCTACTTCATTATCCACAACACCACCTATCTTAGTATCATCTGCATACTTACTTATCCAATTTTCCACCCCATCATCCAGATCATTGATGTACATGACAAACAACAGTGGACCCAACACAGATCCCTGAGGCACCCCACTGGTCACCGGCTTTCCAACCTGACAAACAGCCATCCACCATTACTCTCTGACATCTCCCATTCAGCCACTGTTGAATCCATCTTGCTACTCCGCCATTAACACCCAAAGATTGAACCTTCTTAACCAACCTTCCATGGGGAACCTTGTCAAAGGCCTTACTGAAATCCATGTAGACAACATCCACTGCTTTACCCTCATCAATTTCCCTAGTTACCGCTTCAAAAAATTCAAGAAGGTTTGTCAAACATGACCTTCCAGGCACAAATCCATGTTGACTGTTCCTGATCAGACCCTGTTTATCCAGATGCTTATATATATTATCTCTAAGTATCTTTTCCATTAATTTGCCCACCACTGACGTCAAACTAATAGGTCTATAATTGCTAGGTTTATTCTTTGAACCCCTTTTAAACAATGGAACAACATGCGCAGTACGCCAATGCTCCGGCACTATTCCCGTTTCTAATGACATTTGAAATATTTCTGTCATAGCTCCTGCTATTTCTACACTAACTTCCCTCAATGTCCTAGGGAATATCCTGTCAGGACCTGGAGACATCCACTTTTATATTTTTCAAAAGTGTCAGTACTTCCTCTTTGAATCTCATAGTTTCCATAGTTACTCTACTTTTTCCCCTTAACTCACAGAGTTCAATATCCTTCTCCTTGGTGAATACCGAAGTAAAGAAATTGTTCAATATCTCTCCCATCTCTTTTGGCTCTGCAGATAGCTGTCCATTCTGGTTCTCTAATGGTCCAATTTTATCCCTCGTTATCCTTTTGCTATTAATATGGCTGTAGAAACCCTTTGGGTTTACTTTCACCTTTCTTTCCAAAGCAACCTCATATCTTCTTTAGCCTTCCTAATTTCTTTCTTAAGATTCTTTTTACATTCTTTATACTCCTCTAGCACCTCCTTTACTCTATGCCTCCTATAATTATTGTAGATATCTCTTTTTTCAAAACAAGTGTCCAATTTCCCTTGAAAACCATGGCTCTTTCCAATTTTTACTCTTTCCTTTCAACCTAACAGGGACATAAAGATTCTGTACTCTTACAATTTCCCCTTTAAATGTCCTCCATTTCTCTTCTACATCCTTCCCATGAAACAAAGTGTCCCAATTCACTCCTTTAAAATCCTTATGCATTCCCTCAAAGTTAGCCTTTCTCCAATCAAAAATCTCCACCCTAGGTCCAGTTCTGACTCTCTCCATAATTATATTGAAACTAATGGTTTCAATATAATTATGGAGAGAGTCAGAACTGTGTGCTGGATATGTGCTGGATTGCTGAGTGTAATCCCGTTGTCCAATTCAGGCACAGTTGCCCTTGTAAAATGGTGAGCTGCCTTTTTGAATCACTGCAGTACTTGAGGTATGGGCACATGCGCATGAGAGGAATAGATCAGATCAACACACAGAGTCTCTTTCCCAGAGTAGGGTAATCAAGAACCTGATGACATAAGTTTAAGGTGAAGGGGGAAAGATTTAATAGGAACCTGAGGGCTAACTTTTTCACAGAAGGTGTGGTGTATGTATGGAACAAACTGTTGGCGGAGTTAGTTGAGCCAGGTAATATCGCAACATTTAAGAAACAGGTACATGGCTAGGATAAGTTTAGAAGGATATAGGCCAAACGCAGGAAGGTGGGACAAGTTTAGATGGGACATGTTGGGTGGGGTGGGCAAGTTGGGTCAAAGGGCCTGTTTCCGTATTAACTCATGACTCCATAAACTTCAGAGAGGGATAATAAAAATTTTGCTTGCAGACATAGACTTGTACAACACACAAAAATATACAAGGCAGTGGGAAAAAACTGTAAAAATCAAGGCATTTGTGCAAAGCACAATTAAACGTTATAATCCATGGTAATGCAAAAAGTGGCCCATAGTATTTGATGCTGAGGTAAGATTAGGAACTGCTTAACCAGCATGGATTATGCAATATAAAGTGGTTCCCAATTTAAAACTGAAGCTCGGCCCTGGGATAAATAGAAATACTCTGCACTCCTGCTATGAAGACATTAGGGTTATTTCAGCAGGAAACCAGGTCATTCAGTCTACCGGGTTTGCACCATCAGCCATCTATTTACATTAATTCTACCTTAATCCCATTTGTTATTTTCCCTGCATTTTCTTCAACTACCCCAGATTCCACCACTCACCCAGAATTCAGAGCAATTCTCAGTCAATTAATCTACCGACCTGCACGAGTTTGGGATAAGGGTGGAAACCAGAGCACCCAGAGGAAGGCCAGGTGGTGTGATGAAGAATGTGTAACCTGCAGACAAGCAGCGGCCGAGGTCAGGATTGAACCTGGTTCTCTGACCCTGTGAGACAGCGAAGCTACTAATTGCGCTGTTTTGCTTTCCCTGATTTTAGTGGGTCTCAGGGTACCAAAGACAGAAATACAGGGTGATTTGAGGTCCCAGACATTGGGCCTCTGCACAAAGTCACAAAGAATCCAGTTCCTGTAACTGAAGGCTTCATATAGAGAGCAGTCTATTCTATAAATGGTAACCAATTAGGTCCAGTGATGGGACAGCATGTAAAACCAGAGAAGGATATTATGGTCCAAGAGTGCAATTGAAGAAGTACTGACAGACCGCAAGAATGTCACTTCCTCGATGAAGAGATGATTTTTCATGTCACTTCTCCGCCTCCCTCGCGGGCCTAACAGCTTGGATTGGAGAGGCCTTTCCCGGAGTCGGGCCCAGGCCTTCAGCAGCGGACGCAGCGTGGACTTTTCCATTGCGGAGCGGGAGCGAACTGTTGCCGGGGGTCGCCAGAAAGGAGTGCCCCGATCGCTGGCCTGGTGACTTTGGCATCGTGGGGCTATGATGTGTGGAGCTTCTAGCTGCGGGCGAGGTGTAGACTTACCATCCGGAGTCTGGGATCCCTTGCCGGGCATCGCTGGAGAAGAGCTCCGACCGCCGGCCTTCGGCCTATAACATCCTGACGCCGCAATCTCCGGTAGGAAAGGGGCCGATTTGGGTGCTCCAAGCTGTGGAGTGTGTTCGACCGTCCCGACGTCGGAGTTTTGATCATCCTGACGAGAGGACCTGTACATCTGGCAGTCCATAGTGGCGACTATGGAGGGTTTATGGCCCTGACCACGGGTGAACGGGGGAGGAGGTCTGACTGAACTTTGTTGCCTTCCACCACAGTGAAGAATGCTGTGGTGGATGTTTGCGTTGAATTCTATTGTGTATTGTGTGTTCTTTTTTTAGGTGTATCGCTGCCTGGCAAATTCATTTCACTGTGCCTTCGTTGGTGCATGTGACGAATAAAAAGTCACCAGGTCCCGATCGCTTGCCTGGTGACTTTGACTTTGATGCAATTAAGTGTCTATTTTTTGTAATTTCCAATGAAGAAACATATTTCCTGTCTTTGCATTGTTTGGATTAGGAGATAGAACAATAGTAGATAAAACCTTTGGGTTTTAATTTCCAGATAACTTCAGGAAGACGTCACACTATGGCGTTTACAGAAATTAACCCAATCGAGGAATTATTTTTGGATCAAGGCAGATCTGCACACCAGAGCGAAAGTATAAAGATCACCAGGCCAGTCTCAGAGCAACAGGACACCAGTGAGCTTTCCGAAACTGAGGCCACGTCGGAAAAAGGCAATGGTCAAACAAGCAATCAGCTGCAAGAGGGTGTTAACGAGCTGGTGCAGGTGTGCAAATTTCCATCGGTGACAAACTTAATATTCTGTCAATCTACTGGATTATCAAGCAATGCTGCTAATTTTAATAAGTAATTAAGGGAGATGTAGTGAGAGTCCTGCATTTCCAAAAGTCCTATAATGGAGCCCATGTAAAGGGTGGAGTGTAAATTGCATACACCATTAATTTTGAGTTACATTGAAGGTTTGGGAACGAATGGGAATTGAAATGAGAAAGCAGTGGAAGGGCACAGGGAGAGTGGATAAAGGGGGCAGGACAATAGAAGTATTGGATGCACACTCAGATGGAGTCATGGAAGAAAGGGGGAGTTAAATGGGTGGGGGAAAGGTTTGTTACATAAAATTTTACAAAATTCTTATTTTGTAACACAAATTTCCCAGATGCACACACCTAATATTGTCTACCTTGATTGTGAGTAGTGTAAAGAATATGTGTTGGATTGTTGAATATAATCATGTCTTCTCATTATCCAATGCAGACACAGTCATCTAGGCACAATCAAATGGATAAAGATGCAACGTTAGTTGAGATTCCATCAACTGTTGAAGAGCAAGATATACCGAACGGAGGCTCCAAACCAAAACACTCAAGCAGCAGTCAAAAGGTAATTGTCTTTTTTTTTAAACTGGGGCACATCATGAAGTTCATTGTGAAGAATAACTGGTAGAAAGAAGGTGCGGCTCAATGTGTTTTAACATTTGAATATCTTTAGAGGTTTTTGGATATTCACCAGAGAAGTGAGTTTTTTGTACCCTGACTTGATTTTGGAGTTGTTCCCTATTTGGTGAAGTTTGATTTTCTCTGCCTCAGTCAAAAAGATGGACAGTAATCTGTCATTGGAGACACAGGTTGAAGGGCTGACAAAGAAAGGTAGTGACGCACTTTACACACACGTATTATGACTGGTTTGGATATAACATTCAAGTCAAGAGTAGAACACAGGGAATTGCAAATACTGGTTTACCAAAAATAGACACAAAGCACTAGAGTAACTCAATGGGTTAGACAGCATCTCTTAAAAACATGGATAGGTGATGTTTCGGGTCGGAGGCTCTTCCTCAGTCTGAGTTCCTCAGGGTGGTTGAACATTGTGGTTGAAGGGTGGTTGAAGCCGCTCTCGAACCTGGAGATAATAATTCCTCGGCACTTAGGCCTTCTTTCCAATGGTAGCAGCAAGATGAGAGGGTGGCATGGCTGTGCTAAGTTACTATAGCAGTTTGTGTCTTACTCAAGATTCCAACATTTGCATTTCCTTGTGTGTCTGGTGTGGGTTTTCACAATGGAACAGTAAAGTATAGAATATAAAATATGCAATGCTGGTTTCCAAAAAAATACACAAAGTAATTTGGTCAGGGAGAATTTTTTTGAGAACATGGATAGGCGATGTTTTGGGTCAGGTCCTTTCTTTAGACTGACTGTCAAGTCAATTCAAGTCAGATGAGGTTAAGTTAGTCATATCTGTAGTAGCCATTTAGCTTAACTCAGTATATTTTAACTTTAACCAGTTACCTTTAAATTTTATCTGCCTGTAATTATGTGGGTGTGATTTATATGTAGTCTGAGATGTGTTTGTGGCTGGGATTCTCGCACAAACTCCCTAGTAGTTTTGAAGAAGCAGGGGGGAGAGGTTACAGCATTCGACCAAGCACGAGCATGACCACAATTGTATTGAAATGTACTTATACAATAAGAAGTTTGGATGAATACAATAAAGAAACTATTAATCAAGAGGCAGTGTTTGGATGATTTATATTTTGACATCATTGAATGGCTCATAGAAACATAGAAATTAGGTGCAGGAGCAGGCCATTCAGCCCTTTGAGCCTGCACCGCCATTCAATATGATCATGGCTGATCATCCAACTCAGTATCCTGTACCTGCCTTCTCTCCATACCCCCTGATCCCTTTAGCCACAAGGGCCACATCCAACTCCCTCTTAAATATGGCAACGAACTGGCCTCAACTACCTTCTGTGGCAGAGAATGCCACAGATTCACCATTCTCTGTGTGAAAAATGATTTTCTCATCTCGGTCCTAAAAGACTTCCCCCTTATCCTTAAACTGTGACCCCTTGTCCTGGACTTCCCCAACATCTAGCCTGTCCAACCCCTTAAGAATTTTGTAAGTCTCTATGAGATCACCCCTCAATCTTCCAAATTCCAGCGAGTACAAGCCAAGTCTATCCAGTCTGTCTTCATATGGAAGTCGTGCCATCCCAGGAATCAGTCTGGTGAACCTTCTCTATACTCCCTCTATGGCAAGAATGTCTTTCCTCAGATTAGGAGACCAAAACTGTACGCAATATTCCAGGTGTGGCCTCACCAACAGCTGCAGTAGAACCTCCCTGCTCTTGTACTCATGGAGAGCTCATCGGTGCGTATCAATTATCTTCTGATCTCCTCTTCAATTAGTGACTAAAGGACTAAATCCTTGAAATGATATAAACATCTGTCACTATCCACAATATCTACAAGTGCAATAAAAATCTTGCTTGCAGCAACATCTCAGATGCACACTCAGAAAAGAATGAAAAATAAATAAATTATATTTGTAAATTGTGCAAGATAGTAAACAGAAAAAAAAACCTGAAAAAAACCCCATTTTTTTTCAAAAAACAATAGGAAATAAAAACAAGTCCATGATAATCCAAAATACAGTCCATAGTGATCTGTTGCCAAGGTAGGATTAGGGCTTAGTGAGGTGGTTCAAGAACATAATAGTTGTAGGAAAGTTCTTTCAGGATGGCAAAATGAATTTCCTGTTTGCAGCAGTAAGACAGGCGCACAGGCTCAGGCAACAGACCTCTCAGGAATCAAAGCAGTCACCTCTGTGTGGCCACAGGAGATGGGCAAGGTTCTCAATGAATGTATTTACCGAGGAGAAAGACAATAGAAGAGAGGAACTTGGGGAAGCCAATGGAAGTGGCTTGAGAGCAGTCAGTTACCGTCAAAGAAGTACTGAAGGTACTATCGTGTATGAAGGAAGACAAATCTACAGGGCCTGATCAGATATATCCGAGAACATTGTGGGAAACTAGAGAGGAAATTGCAGGATCCCTGGTTGAGATTTATGAGTTGTCCTTAATTACTGGAGAGGTGCCAGAAGACTGGAGAGTGGCAAATGTTTTGCCTCTATTCAAGAAGGGTGGCAAGGAAAATGCTGGGAACTATAGGCCGGTGAGCTTAATATCAGTAGTTGGAAAGTTACGAGAGAGTATTCTGAGGGATAGGTTAGACGGGCATTTGGGTGGGCAAGGGCTGATTTGGGATAGTCTGCACAATTTTGTACGTGAGTGGTCATGTTTCACAAATCTGATTGTTTTTTGAAGACGTGACCAAAAAGGTTGATGAGGGCAGAGCTGTAGATGTTGTATACATGGGTTTCAGTAAGGCATTCGACAAGGTTCTGCATTGTCAGCTGCTCTGGAAGGTTAGATCACATGCGATCAAAGGAGAGATAGCTGAATGCATAGCAAATTGGCTTCATGGAAGGAAGCAGAGGGTGATGGTGGAAGGTTACTTCTCGGACTGGATGTCTGTGACTAGTTTGGTGCTGGGCCCGTTACTGTTTGTCATCTACATTAATGGTTTGGATGAGAACATACAGGGCTAGATTAGCAAGTTTGCTGATGATACAAAAGTAGGTGGTTTTGCAGATAGTGAAGATGGTTGTGAAAGATTGCAGCAGGATGCGGATCAATTGGCCAGGTGGGCTGAGGAATGGTTGATTTAATTTAATACAGAGAAGTGTGAGGTGTTGCATTTTGTGACATCTAACAAGGGCAGGACCCACACATTGAATCGTCGGCCTCTGGGGATTGTTGTAAAGCAGAGGGATCTAGTAGTGCAGGTGCAAGGTTCCTTTAAGGTCGAGTCGCAGGTAGATAAGGTTGTCAAAAAGGCTTTTGGCACATTGGCCTTCTTCAGTTAGAGTATTGAGTATAGAAGTTGGAAAGTCATATTGCAGTTGTATAAGACGTTGGTGAGACTGCATTTAAAGTATTGTGTTCGGTTCTGGGCATCATATTATAGGAAAGATATTGTCAAACTTGAAAGTGTTCAGAGAAGATTTACGAGGATGTTGCCAGGACGAGAGGGTCTGACCTATAGGGAGAGGTTGAGTAGGCTGGATCTCTATTCCATGGAGTGCAGGAGGATGAGGGGTGATCTCATAGAGGTTTACAAGATCATGAGAGGAATAGATCGGGTTGATGTACCAAGTTTCTTGCCCAGAGTAGGGGAATTGAGGACCAGAGGACAGGTTCAAGGTGAAGGGGAATATATTTAGTAGGAATCTGAGGGGTGACTTTTTCTCACAAAGGGTGGTGGTTTTATGGTACAAGCTGCCAGAGGAGGTAGTTGAGGCTGGGACTCTCCCAACGTTTAAGAAACAGATGGGTACATGGATAGGATAAGTTTGGAGTGATATGGACCAAGCGCAGGCAGGTGGGACTGGTGTAGCTGGGACATGTTGGCCGGTGTGGGCATGTGGCCCGAAGGGCCTGTTTCCACACTGTATCACTCTATGATTCTATGACTCTATGATAACACACAACATTTCTACAAGTAAGTAAGTAAGTTTATTGGCCAAGTATTCACATACAAGGAATTTGCCTTGGTGCTCCGCCCACAAGTAACAACATGACATACAGTGACAATTACGAATGACTCAGAAAACACGAAACATTAATAATAATAAAACATTAATGATAAAAACCATTGATTAAGCATGTGAACCAACAAAATACCAGATCAAAGGGAGGCTACAGATTTCTGGCTGTTGAGTAGAGCAACTACACGTGGATAAAAACTTTTTATGTCTGGCTGTGGCAGCTTTGACAGTCCGGAGTCCCCTTCCAGAGGGAAGTGATTCAAAGAGTTTGTGGCCAGGGTGAGAGGGGTCAGAGATGATCTTGCCCGCTCGCTTCCTGGCCCTTGCAGTGTACAGTTCATCAATGGAAGGAAGGTTGCAGCCAATAACCTCCAGGTGCCGTGCTGGGTGGCTGAGCCAAACAAGACCATGATACAAGAAAGTGAAAAGGAAAAGAATGCACAAAAAATCAGCACATTAATCCAAAGTACAATTGGAAAACAAAGTCCATAACAGTGCAAGAGGTAGTTTGTCATGTTTGTTGCTGAGATAGGATTAGGATCTGCTACCAGCAGGGTTTATCCGCATAAAGTGGTGCCCAATTTAAAACTGCAGTTGGACATTGGAGGGAGATAGAGATACCTTGCACTCCTGCTATGAAGACGTTGGGGTAATAGAAACAGACCCTCAAGGTCTGCACCATCAACCATTCAATTACTTTAATTCTACATTCATCCCATTTTTTTTCTTCACATTTTCTTCAACTATGCCAGATTAAACCACTCACCCACAATTTGTGGCAATTTTAAGAGGTCAATTCACCTATCTACCTTTATGGCTTTGGAATGTTGGTGGAAACCAGTACCAGGGAACACCAATGTAGGGAGAACATGTAAACTGCACACAGCGTCCAAGGTCAGGATTGGATCCCGCTCCCTGACACTGTGAGAACGGCCCAACCAACTGATCCGTTTTCCTGTCTCTGACTTTAGGGAGTCTCAGGATATCGAAGATGAAATTACAGGGAGCACCGAGGCCCCAGACAATGGGCCTCTGCACTGTCACAGAGGCTCCAGTTCCTTTATTTGCAGCCTTTATATAGAGAATATTGTCTATTTTTAAACGCTAACCAACTGTGCCAGTGAATGGAACAATATGGATAAGCAGGAAAACTGGAGATGTTATTATGGTCCAAGAATGTCATTGAAGAAATACCAACAGTCCCGAAGCATGTACAGCAGCGTACCTGCAGGTTTTTCGTCTTTTCTTTAATTTTACTATTTACAACGGTGTATTTAACTTAAAATTTAGAGCCGCAAATATAGGCAATAAAATATTTCTGCCATCAAATATTTCCCTCCTCTTTATCCACATTCTAGGAACATTTACTCAGCCCTGTTTTCCTGATGATCAATGATCTTCCATTCATTACATTTTAAATACTTTTTTGCTTTTTTCCAGTTCTGATGGGAGGTCATTGACAGGAGTTGCCGGCTGATCTGCTGAATAATTTTTGCACTTTCTCTTTTTGTTTAAGCCTCTAATTTTCACCCAGTATTTTGAAATTCTAGACTTTTAGTTACAGTGGATTTTTTTCTGGGGGGTTTTTCTGCTCTTCTCGCCATTAGCTTATTTGTAATAAGAAGGAATTGCAGATGCTGGTTTATACCTAAGATAGATACAAAATGCTGGAGTAACTCAGTTGGTCTGGCAACTCCAGAGATGCTGCCTGGCTCTCTGAGTTACTCCACCATTTTGAGTCTAACATTAGCTTTTTTGATATCTTGCTGAAGATCTCGAAACTGATGGATTTACAGTTTATGTTCAAGTTAAATTTATTGTCACATGCACCAATTGGTACAGTGAGATTTGAGTTACCATACAGCCATAAGAATAAAAAAGAACATAATACATGATGGAGTTTAACATAAACTCTCCTATCAGCTCAATACTGGTTCATATGACCAACAATGTTCTGGTTATTTCTACATAACTGCTGGGAATAATATCCAGAGAGAGAGAGAGATAGAAATCTCCTAGGTTATTTAAGCACCTTCACTGCGCAGAAAAAAAAAATTGTAGTATCCAGTGTCAACAGAATAGCTATTCTATCCACAAGGCCACTCACCATTATTAATGGAGATATTCATTTCACTTCGGAGTCACGTGAGTAACTACGTGAAGAAGCCCCGCCTGGCGCTGGAACGGCATTACGTCGACGCTGACGGCAGAAGCAAGAGCTGCAGAGGCTAGCTCCTCGACAGCGGTAGGTACGGAACCGGCAGGTAAGTGCAGTTGAAAAACTTTTAGGGTCTGGAAAACTCCGTGCCTGGTGTATTGAACCAGGTTTTAAAATGAATTTAAAAACAAAAAATAAATAAAAGTTAAAATAGAACAAAAATACTCTGTATAAAACAACGGAATTTAAAAAAGAACGTCCTGGGGGAATACCCAGCGATCGGGACGGGAGATTAATTACGGAGCCGGTTCCGATACTGGTGACCGTTAAAATTATGTTAGAAAGATTTTTTAGTCGCTTCACAAACTTTTGGCGGGGGGGGGGGGGGGGAAATTGTATAAAGTCAGAAAGGCCATAATTTAAAAAAATTAATAAAAGGCCTTCAGACTAAAAATGTTTTATGGCTTGGAAAAATAATGGAAAAAAGATTCCAAAAAAAAAAATTAAATAAAATAAAAATAAAGTAAATAAAGAATTCAAGCCAAAAAGGGTTAAATGGCCCAAAAACATTCCCTAACCTACCCTAAAGGGGTTTCATATATTAATATATATGATGAAATATGGTGGGAATATCTACCTCAGATATATTTGAAGGTAGTCTGCTTGAGGAAAAACTCAGGAGTAACAAGGGCAGTAAAATGGAAAACTGACCCTAAAAATGCACTGATAGTGGTGGCTGGTCATGAAGTACCCACCACAGCACCAGTAAATATATATATATATATATATATACAGGTGTAAGTACAACACCTGAATAAGAAGTGAGGCCATGGAAAATAACCATGGAAACCAAAATTAATTGGTCTCTCACTAAAGCTGTTATGATTAAAACAGCAGAATAATAATAAAACTTTTTATGTTTTATTTAAGTACACTTCAGCACAATATATATATATAGAAGTGTACTAGGTTTGATACCTGAATGTATGAGTGAGGCCATGAAAAGTAAATATGGAAAAAAAAATAATAATAATTGGCCTCACCAAAGCTGTTATGGTGAAACAGCAGAATGTGATAAAACGTTTAAGTTTATAAAGATATCAACGGTGAATCCGGTTATGATATCCATGTCTCAATTAGATGAGATATAATGAAATATGATTTTAAAAGTATTTCAAACTGGTGCATGGCATTTCCATTCAATGGAAAACAAATAAAATATTGTGCAAATAACCAATACATTTAAAATAAAATAAATTGCCATCAGTTTGTGGAGCTCAATGGGAAGAAATATATAATATTAATTTACCAAATCTGCACTCTAGATTTGCAGATCATTACAAACCAGGTTATGTTAAACTCCTGATTATTATGGAATTAAACCTGCCTTATGATAAATCAAAAATATTGATTACAAAAGAACAGACTACTGATCTTTAAACTTTGGGGGGAAAACTATGATCCAATGAAAGATTTGATAATGGATCAAAACAAAGGCAGAAGTATGGTATAGTCCAACATAGCTTTATCCAAACCCATATAATTGGAAAAAGAAGGATTGAAGTACGTTGAAGAGGTGCAAACAACTTGTTACAAAATAAGTTCATGAAATCTCCAATTGTGGGGGATTACAGGTGTATCATGATCATTAATTTAATATAACTAAGAAACGATTGGTTCACCTGTATAAGAAAACCTTAAAAATTGATTTTAGGTTTGCACCCAAAAGTAACTCCAATAAAGAAGGGGTACGTACATATATATATATTATTATAAAATTACCTCAGTGTAAAGATTTGATCGTATAAACCATACAAAACATCATTTTATATACACTTTCACAGTGTAAGAACATTTTATTAAAATGGAAACATCTTGAACATTGAAATACAGTTGTTATTAACAAATTGTTAATCAATATTACAGGTGCTTGAAATTAATTAAAATGGGTCAAGCTGTGCAAGATTAAAACCAGTTCAAGGCTGTTAAACAGAATACTGGAAGAACAATTGTGCTGATAAAAAGATCAGTACTTGCACTAATGAGGACATGGGTTATCTTGATCACATTTAAATTGGAAGGTTATAAAGTGTCAGCTGCAAATTAGTGCTGCAATTACAAACCTGTTGGAAGGCAAGGACCTGACCCATCACATAAAGTGTATGCTTAGGCATTAATAAAATATTCATAAATTACTATTCTGAATTTAGGAGTAATTCAGCACCATAAGAGGGGGAAAATTGTTCCATGATACAAATATGTCTCATTGTTTTGTTGACATACTTTGTCCCTCCATTAGGAAAGGAGTAAATAAAGCTCCAAAAGAAGGAATACAGAAGCTTATAAGAATATGTATGCCTTTGTGAGAGGCTTATGCAAATATCAAATGATATGTTATCATTATTAAAGTAATGTAAAAAAAAAAAAAAAGGTTCACAAGCTGCTTCAACTATAAGCTTAGCATTTGTTGCAAACTGAAGCAAGTGTTACAGATGATGGACAGCTTCTGTGAATATTTGGGTAAAGATAAGAATATTATCTATTCTTATTAAAATAATTGATACGTCTCTTGTTGGGACTACGGACAATAATACCAGGTGAGCATAAATGGATTGTCCTAAGAAATTTCTCCAAACATTTGTATTAATTATTGAAGTATAAGGAGTTATGGATTAATTATCGATTGTTCCATTATGGAAGTGTCCATGTCATATCAAGGTGAACAATACCACGGCTGTGGCATATGTTAAAACACACAAGATAAGTAAAATAATAATCATGGGATTATCTGAGTAAAACAGATGTGGCATATCTCTAAGGAAGAGACAATGGTATCGGAGACAACAAATTAAGGGAGGAAAACACATTGTCATTAATATGGATTACTTACGATTAATCTGGTTGCATACAGATTAAATCACCGATCTTTCAAATGTTCTCGTGGGTAAACCAAGAACAGGAAAGGTGGATGCTTTTCTTTCAATTACATGAGAAAAGATGTTCTTTTATGTTCCTCATTTTTGTTTGATAGGACAGTGTCTGATGAAAATGTAGCAGGACACTGCCAGAGGCATTTTGGTGGCCCAAAACGGATCCTTCATGGTTTTCATAAATATTGAGTGATGTTGAACCACTTGTGATGATTCATAATTGCAGTAATTTATTAAAGTCTGAGGAGGGGTCTTGACCCGGGGCGTTGCCTGTCTCCTTCACTCCTTGGATGCTGCTGCACCCGCTGGGTTCTTCAGTTTTAGTGTAATTCTGCAGTGATTTATTGTTGTACAAAGGCATCCATGACATGAAAATATGAATTTGACTATCTGCAGGTTGACCAGACCATTACAACAGTTTGATGGTCAAAGAAGTCTAGGAATGTTTAACTAATATAACAACATAACAATAAAATAATTATGTATAAAAGAAGTGTTATACCTGCAATTTGCAGAAATAAGTTTTAAAAAACAATATTTTGTTATAAGAAATTGGAAGTCTGTGTATACAGTAAAGTTATTTTGTCATATTAGATATATGTGAGTTCCTTGTGGATTGCATTTTTCTGAGTATCTAATTGATAGAGCCAATAATAGGGTTCAGAGTGTTATCGTCCTATTAAGGGACAATATACTAACCAAGAAGTTATCGGGTGCATTCGTAATATCCCGATATGGAAAGGGATATATATGTAGATATAAATATAAATATATATATGTATATATAATCTGTCCAAAATTGTAATACATAAGTCGGGAGATCAATAGTCCTGAATTGCCTTAGGCAATGGACTCTAAATTATATCAATGATTCAAAAAAGTTAACATTAAAAGTAATAATGCTGATGACTTGAGTATCAACATAAGAGTGCAAACATTGCAAATATTACGTTATAATTGCATGTGGATACAGATTACATTATCATATATGTTTATGAATTTACCAAACAAAGCACACCAAGAAGAGCTGAAACCAAGGTAAACCTATAAGCATATCCTGTCGGCCTTAAGTTGTGTGTGTGTGTGTGTGTGTGTGTGTGAACATTGATGAAATATGTTGAAGTAGGTAAGAGTCTCTGTGGTGATGAGACAGCACTACTTATTACACACAAATAACCACATTAGGTTTCAGTAAAAACTGATGGTTCTAGAGGAATGTATTCTAGATGGTTAGAAATTGAATAACACTCAGTGGAACTAGACACTGAAATGTGGAAAATCACTCTGTTAATGAGGTAGATACATTCACAGGAATGGCACAGGATGAGCCGCTCGAGCAAAGATGCAAGGCCGCAGGAGGGTGTAAATTAAATGTTAAAGTAAAAGGAACCAGTCATGGTGTCAGGTTTGGACACGGAGTGTTGGGTTCTCTATAATTGTTGCTTTGTTCATACCATCAAAATATACATATCAATTGATATTTTGTGATAAACTTGCCTTTCAATGGAAAGGGCATTACTTTTATTCTTTATAATGTGAAATAATTTATCACATAACTTTTGGCAATGTTTGGGGAAAAATGTGTTATTCGCTCGTTACTGTGTTGAATGAGCCGGACTGTCGTATGGAATAAATTCTACGACATGAAAAACACAGAAGCTTCAAACTCTTCACGTAGTCACTCACGTGACTCCGAAGTAAAATAGTAAGATTAAACGAGAACTTACCAGTTCGAAGTTTGATCGTTATTTTATGAGGAGTAACGATGAGGGATTACGTGCCCTCCACTCCCGACCCTCATAAAATAAATGATCATCTGGTAGTTCTAAATCTATGTTGAGCCTTACTATCTTACTCCGGCTATTATGTTCTGTGTTTTTCATGCCGCTGCTTTGAAGTATGCCGTTCCAGCGCCAGGCGGGGCTTCTTCACGTAATCCCTCATCGTTACTCCTCATAAAATAACGATCAAACTTCGAACTGGTAAGTTCTCGTTTAATCTTACTATTAAAGGACCAGTTATTCACATTTAGACTTTCTTGCACAGTATGTGGTAAATCATTTGTGTGGCACACATGAAATAAATTTGTATTCATTTGTAATTTCCAATGATGAAACTTGTATTTCCAAGGTTTACATTGTTCGGTAAGGAAGATATATATTTTTTTTTTTAATTCCAGATAAAAGCAGCAAGACGTCACACCATGGATTTTGGAGGAATCAAGCCTTCATTGTCATTTTTGGATCAAAACATGCCAGCACCCCAGAGAAAAACTACAACGATCTCCAGGCCATTCTCAGAGCATCAGAACATTAGTGAGGTTCTCAAAATTGAGGCCACGTCTGAAGAAGTCAATGGTCATTTGGTGCGTATATTTACTTGTTCCTTAGTATAATTCTGTAGCATTGCTTCCATTTGTGATGTCCAATATATTCTGGATCTATTTGTGGGTAGGGTTATGTAGGGTAGTTGAAGATGGTTGAAGGGAAGAAGCTGCGCTGGAACACTGGTGATAGTCATTCCCAGGTTCACAGACCTTCTTTCCGATGGTAGCAGTGAGATGAGAGGGATTTTGGGGATTTTCTGTTCACTCCACTCAATACAAACAGGCCATTAGCTTCTTTGTAATAAGAAATTGCAGATGAAAGTTTATACCCAAGATAAAACTCTATACCTAAGATAAAAAACAACATGCTGGATTAACTTAGTGGGTTAGGCAACTCCAGAAATGCTACCTGAACCGTTGAGTTACTCCAGAATTTAGTGACTAACAATAGCTTATTTTATTGCATCCTGCTGATATCACAACTATGGGACCTTTTACTTATTTGCCAACAACAGGCAGACAATCTCAAAGCTGTTTGAATTATAGTCACCTCAATACTGGAGCTAGTATGACCAACGGAGTTTTGCTTATTTCTGCATGACCACAGGGAATAATATCGAGTGAGAGAGAGAGAGAGAGAGAGAGAGAGAGAAGGTATGCCCTAGGTTATTTAAGCACAGAAAATAAAAATAAAATGTGAGGATCCCGTATCCACAGATTAGCCTCTCATTCCATTAGACAGCCTTTTCTCACCTTTATTAGTGGAGATATTCATTAATAAAGGAGTATTGTGTGCAATTTTGGTCTCCAAACTTGAGGAAGGACATCCTTGCTATTGAGGGAGTGCAGTATAGGTTCATGAGGTTAATTCCCAGGATGGCAGGACTGTCATATGTTGATAGAATGGAGCAGTTGGACTTGTATACTCTGGAATTTAGAAGGATGAGAGGGGATCTTATTGAAACATATAAGATTACTAGACTAAGTGGGACCCGTTGGGTCCCATGTTCACATTGGAGGGCTGGTCCCCCACCGCAATATTCCACCTCTCCACCAATTCCAATATTGGTGGCCAGTAAGGGGGGGAGGGGGCTTTCTGGAGCGCAAGTATAGTATTGTGGGCTGAAGGGACTGTTTTCCAGAGGGCTAGTATGGATATTGTGGGCCAAATGGATACCCCTCATGGCTGGTGGGCAAGCAGTTGACTCAAGGCTATTCCTTGAAATACCATTTCAAGCAGGGTGCAAGGCCACCAAATTCAAATGCAGTTTCCTACCATTTCAAGCAGGGTGCAACACCACCAAATTCAAGTGCAGTTTCTTACCACTTCAAGCAGGGTGCAAGGCCACCAAATTCAGGTGCAGTTTCCGACCACTTCAAGCAGAGTGCAAGGCAACCAAATTCAATTGCAGTTTCATGCCACTTCAAGCAGGGTGCAAGGCCTCCAAATGCTAGTGCTGTTTAACGCCATTTCAAGCAGGGCGCAAGGCCACCAAATTCAAGTGCAGTTTCATACCACTTCAAGCAGGGTGTAAGACAACCAAATTAAAATGCAGTTTCTTACCATTTCATGCAGGGTGCAAGGCCACCACATTCAAATGCAGTTTCATACCAATTCAAGCAGGGTGAAACCATCATAAAACCACCATAAAACTACACAAAATACACATAAACACTACACTCACAGTTCAGCAGACATTCAGTGTGTTCAGTTAATTCACAGCTCAGACAGTGGTGACCTCTCCCTCCTCCATCTTGAAGAGACTGAGCCACACCCACACTTCCGGGTTTTATAATTCCTCCCCCCTCCCACGGAAGTGCGTGGCCTTCATGGCATGATTGACAGGGGAGAGATTCTCAACATTTTTTAAAACACTAATAACACTTTATTTTTCATTGATGGGAAAAATCCTCTGCACCTGATGAGCGGAGGGGGGCTGAGTAAGATGGCCAAAAATCACAGCCGTAAGTGCTAGCGTTTTATCTAAAATCAATATACAGTGCAAACAGTAAGTTGTGCAGTTACCACCACCAACAACCATTTGCCGTGCAGCATTTCAAAGCAGTTGCCACCACCAACAACCATTTGCCGTGCAGCATTTCAAAGCAGTTGCCACCACCAGCAACCATTTGCCGTGCAGCATTTCAAAGCAACCACATTTACATTTTCAAACCACATTAAGGGCACTCACAATTGAGTAGACATGTGTTCAGTGTTATTCACAGCTCAGAGAGACGTGACCCTCTCACTGCCTGCATCTTGCAGAGACTGAGTGAGGCACATCACCCGTGTTTTATAGTCCTTCCCCCCTCCCACCAGCAGGGTCAGCAGAGAGAATGTCAACATTTTCAAAACATTAATAACTCTTTTATTTTTCATCGATGGGAAAAATCCTCTAGTCTTGCGCAGCGGAGGGAGATTCTGAGTAAGATGGCCAAAAATCACAGCCGTAAGTGGCAGCGTTTTTTCAAAAATCATGAAACAGAAAAACAGGAAGTGGTCAAGATCTTACTTTTAGTAATATAGATTAAGGGTTTGGACATGCTAGAGGCAGGAAACATGTTCCCAATGTTGGGAGAGTCCAGAACCAGGGGCCACAGTTTAAGAATAAGTGGTAAGCCATTTAGAACAGAGATGAGGAAAAACTTTTTCACACAGAGAGTTTGAGTGTGTGGAATTCTCTGTCTCAGAGGGTGGTGGAGACTGGTTCTCCGGATGCTTTCAAGGGAGTGTTAGGGATAGCAGAGTTAAGGGATATGGAGAGAGGGCAGGAACGGGTTAGTGATTGTGGATGATCAATGGCGGTGCTGGCTCAAAGGGCCGAATAACCTACTCCTGCACCAATTGTCTATTGTCTATCATTGTCTATTAAAGAATCGGTTGTTCAGATTTTCAGTTTTTTACATGGTAAGTGGTGAATCAGTTGTGTGGCAGATATGAAATAAATTTGCATTCATTTGTAATTTTCAATGAAGAAATTTATATTTCCTGGGTTTACATTGTTCAGACAGGGAGATCCTTTTTTTTGTCTTTATTCCAGATAAAAGCAGCAAGACGGCACACTATGGATTTTGGAGGAATCAAGCCTTTATTGGATCAAAACACGTCAACACCCCAGAGAGAAACTACAATGATCTCCAGGCCAGGCTCAGAACACCAGAATATCAGTGAGCTTCTCGAAACTGAGGCCACGTCTGAAGATTTCAATGGTTATTTGGTGCGTATATTTACTTGTATCCTTAGTATAATTCTGAAGCATTGGTGAAGTCCAATATATTCTGGAACTAGCAGTCTACTGCCAGGATTTTAAAGCAATATTAAAAATGTAATTAATAATTAAGGGAAACATCGTAAAAGTCCTGTATTTCCAAAAGTCAGATTAAATGAGCGAGTCAGGCAGCATCTCTGGAAGACTTGGATAGGTGATGCTTCTGGTCAGGACCTTTGTTCAAACTGAATGCCGTAATGTGAGTTGGAAGCTGGAAAAGAGCTGGTGGTGTGATGAAGTTTACCAAATGGTAGTTGGATGCAAGTGAGAGGGATTTTGTTAGGCAGATGGGTGGGAACGGCATGAGATAATGAAGAGAGAAAGGGGTATCAGACAAGCGGAGAAGCGAAATGCTACCGGTGTAAGACGATGTTGGGGATGGGAAAAGGGGGGATTGGGGAGGCCAGGACAATAGGAGAAATGGATGCGCATCTGCAGTGGGGGAACCGGTGAGAGAAAACGGGGGGAGGGGGAGGGAAGAGGAGTTTTGTTAACTAAAATTCACTGTTCACACATTGGGTTGTAAGCTACCCAGGGAAGATGAGATCTGTTACTCCATTTTGTGTTTGGCCTCATTCTGGCCTCATTCAGGAAGGAAATATTTGTACGGGAATGGGAAGAGTTAAAATGGATTGCAACCGGGAGATTAAGGGTTTGGATACGCTAGAGGCAGGAACATGTTTCCAATGTTAGGGATGTCCAGAACCAGGGGCCATTGTTTAAGAATAAGTGGTAATTCATTTAGAACGGAGATAAGGAAAATCTTTTTCACAAAGTGTTGTGAGTGTGTGAAATTCTCTGCCTCAGAGGGTGGTGGAGGCTGGTTCTCTGGATACTTTGAAGAGAGAGTTATGCCGCTGTCCCACTTAGGAAATCTGAACGGAAACCTCTGGAGACTTTGTGCCCCACCCAAGGTTTTCGTGCGGTTCCTCTGACAACCACCTTCAACTAGCATCGGAACCGGCTTCGACTAAAGAATTGCCGATTTTTAAAACGGAAACCACTTTCGACCATTAGGGAGACTGACAAAACCCTCCGGGAACTGCACGGAAACCTTGGGTGGGGCGCAAAGTCTCCAGAGGTAGGCCCCTATCCCACTTATACCCCTGTCCCACTTAGGAAACCTGAAGAGAAACCTCTGGAGACTTTGCGCCCCACCCAAGGTTTCCGTGCGGTTCCCGGAGTTTTTGTCCTCCGGCAACCGCCTTCAACTAATATTGCAACCGGCTTCGACCAAAAAATTACCAATTTTTAAAACGGAAACCACTTTCGACTATTAGGGAGATTGACAAAAACCTCCGGGAACCGCACGTAAACCTTGGGTGGAGCGCAAAGTCTCCAGAGGTTTCCGTTCAGGTTTCCTAAGTGGGGCAGGGGCAAAATACGAAACCTGAATGGAAACCTATGGAGACCTTGCGCCCCACCCAAGGTTTCCGTGAGGTTTCCAGAGGTTTTGGTCACCCTCCCTAATGGTGGAAAGTGGTTTCCGCGTAGTCGAGGCTTCATCTATGTTCCTGCGATTATTTAAAAAAAAAAAAAAATGGCCTCGACTAAAAATAGGTTGCCATTTGGTCGAAGCCAGTGGAGTGGGGTTGCTGTTTACTTACAGGCAATCTCCTTCGCTGACTGGCTCATTGGGTTTTCAGCAAAGATCCTGTAGGATCTTTGGTTTTCAGGACCTAGAAGATCCGCCGGAAGGTAAAAAGCTCGCTAACTTTATTAAACTTCTTTAAACTGTCTCCACTCCTTCCCCCCCTTCTCTCTCCTTCTCTCCCCTTCTTCCCCATTCTCTCTCCCCTTCTTCCCCATTCTCTCTCCCCTTCTCTCCCCTTCTCTCCCCTTCTCTCCCCCTTCTCTCCCCTTCTCTGTCCTTCTCTCCTCTTCTTTCTCCTTCTCTCCCTCCCTCCGCGCACTCTAAAGGACTTACCGTGCGCTGTGGCAGCCGTTTACTTTCCTCTTCATCGCGCAGAAAACGCTCCACCGCTGTCCCTGACGCCCACCTTCGCGATGTGTGTGTGTGTGTGTGTGTGTGTGTGTGTGTGTGTGTGTGCGCGCGGTCGGTAGCAAAGATCCTGTAGGATCTTTGGTCAGTAGATGTCACCCATTCCTTCTCTCCAGAGATCCTGCCTGCCCGCCTGATTTACTCCAGCTTTTTGCGTCTATCTAGGGGAAATCGATCCTTGTTGCAAATAGGGCGAGGGAGAACCAGAACTTAATGATGAGAGACAGAAGTTAAAGGTGAGGGATCTATCTATGCAGGGTGAAACCATCTTTACTTCAGATAGAGTGGATGGCCATGGGACAATTGCAGCAGAGATGGAGAACTTGAGAGAGACGGGTGGCATCTTTGCAAGAGGCATTGTGAGAGACAATTTAGTCCAGATAATCTTCCCATTGTCCAATACAGGCACAGTCATCTCGACACAATCAGAAGGATAAAGATGCAATATTAGTTAAGATTCCAGCAACTGTTGAAGAGCAAGATATACCTACCAGAGGCTCCAAATCAAAACACTCAAGCAGCAGTCAAAAGGTACTTGGCATTTTGTTTAAACTGGGGCACATCGTGAAGTTCATTATGAAGAATGACTGATAGAAAGAGTCTCGGATTCAACGTATTTTAACATTTGAAAATGTTTAGAGGTTTTGGGATATTCACCAGAGCATGGCATTTTTTGTATCCTGACTTGATTTTGGGGTAGTTCTCTATTTGGTGAAGGTTGTGTTTCTTTGTTGCCTCAGTCAAAGTGACGGACAGTGAACCATCATTGGAAATGCAGCCGCCAGCAACGAGCCGACCACGACCGGTTGCCAGCAGAGCAAGGAGAGACTCCTCACGCAAAACGGGAGGATGGCTCGTAGACCGAGAACGTACATGGAAGTTCCAGCTCGCCCGCTGGAGACAGGGGACTCGCTCAGTAGGCCCGCCGCAGTGGTGGACCCGTGTCGCAGAACAGAACTATGGGACCCAGAGAAGTTACGGTTGAGGGATCTACCTACAACAGCAGGGTGAATCCATCTTTACTTACGAAAGGAGATGTCCGAGAGTGGATAGCCTCTACGTGGGTCAAATGGGGCAGAGATGGAGAGCTTGAAGGCGACGGATGGCATATTTGCAAGAGGCATTGTGGGAGACAATTTTGGGGGGCCAGCGTTGAGCCAGCCCACCTGCCGCAGATCAGGGACACACCCGCCACGGAAGGGTAACCCGCGCCACGGATCAAAACCCACCCGGCGGACCTGGCTCGCTCGCCGCGGATCAAGGACCCACAGGAACCCACAGGAACCTACCTGGCATTTTTTGTATCCTGACTTGATTTTGGGGTAGTTCTCTATTTGGTGAAGGTTGTGTTTCTTTGTTGCCTCAGTCAAAGTGACTGGTAATGGACCGGCTAAGGGAGGGAGTGCACGGGCTTGACTGTGGAGTGTGCAGCTATAGACCTTGCAACTGCCTGGGGCTTGGCTTGACCAGCAAGACCAGCTCAGACCTCCAAGAGGCTGAGCACGTGGACCAGACACGACCTACAGCAGTGAACGTCACCAACGGCTATGCTTAGCCACACTGAACCTACAACACCACCAGGACCTTCATGGTCGGATCATGATCCCTGCACTTACAACAACTGGGACTTGAAAATTGCACCAAACTGGCGACTTTGTATGTTGTCTCATTGTACTGCTGCTGTACACTTGTACTGTATCTGAGATGTTTATCTAATATTTATATACAGTAAGTGCTTATGCAGGACTGCCAACATTGGGTGAGAGTTGGGAGTGAGAATTTGCGAGAGATCAAGCCTAACTCTATACCTAATATAAAAACAACATTCTGGATTAGCATAGCGGGTTAGGCAACTCCAGAAATGCTACCTGAACCGTTGAGTTACTCCGGAATTTAGTGACTAGCTATAGCTTCTTTTATTGGATCCTGGTGAAATCACAACTATGGGACCTTTACTTATTTGCCAACAACAGGCAGACAATCTCAAAGCTGATTAAATTATAGTCTGCTCAATACTGGAGCTAGTATGACCAACAGTGTTTTGGTTATTTCTGCATGACCACATGGAATAATATCCAGAGAGAGAGGGAGAGGGAGAGGGAGAGGGAGAGGGAGAGGGAGAAAAAACACGTATGTCCTGGGTTATTTAAGCACAGAAAACATAACTAAAATGTGAGGATCCCGTATCCACAGATTAGCCTCTCATTCCATTAGACAGCCTCTTCTCACCTTTATTAATGGAGATATTCATTAATAAAGGAGTATTGTGTGCAGTTTTGGTCTCCAAACTTGAGGAAGGACATTCTTCCTATTGAGGGAGTGCGGTATAGGTTCATGAGGTTAATTCCCGGGATGGCGGGACTGTCGTATGTTGATAGAATGGAGCAGCTGTGCTTGTATACTCTGGAATTTAGGATGAGAGGGGATCTTATTGAAACATATAAGATTACTAGACTAAGTGGGACCCATGGGAGGGCTTCCACCTCTCCACCAATTCCAATATTGGTGGCTAGTAAGGGGGGGGAGGCACTTTCTGGAGCGCTAGTATGATATTGTGGGCTGAAGGGGCTGTTTTCCAGATGGCTAGTATGAACATTGTGGGCCAAATGGATACCCCTCATGGCTATTCCTTGAAATTCTATTTCAAGCAGGGTGCAAGGCCACCAAATTCAAATGCAGTTTCCTACCATTTCAAGCAGTGTGCAAGGCCACCAAATTCAAGTGTAGTTTCATACCATTTTGTGCAGGGTGCAAGGCCACCACATTCAAATGCAGTTTCATACCAATTCAAGCAGTGTGAAACCACCATAAAACCATACAAAATACCAAATAAACACAACACTCACAGTTAAGTAGACATTCAGTGTGTTCAGTTGATTCACAGTCGTGATCTCTCCCTCCCCCATCTTGCAGAGACTGAGCCACACCCACACTTCCGGGTTTTTATAATTCCTCCCCCCTCCCACCGGAAGGGGCGTGGCCTTCATGGCATGATTGACAGGGGTAATCTCTCACCATTTTTCAAACACTAATAACACTTTTATTTTTCGTTGATGGGAATAATCCTCTGCACCTGATGAGCGGAGGGAGCACTGAGTAAGATGGCCAAAAATCACAGCCGTAAGTGCTAGCGTTTCATCTAAAATCAATATACAGTGCAAACAGGAAGTTGTGCAGTTACCACCACCAACAACAACCATTTGCAGTGCAGCATTTCAAAGCAATTACCACCACCAACAACCATTTGCCGTGCAACATTTCAAAGCAGTTGCCACCGCCAACAACCATTTGCCGTGCAGCATTTCAAAGCAGTTGCCACTACCAACAACCATTTGCCTTGCAGCATTTCAAAGCAGTTGCCACCAACAACAACCATTTGCCGTGCAGCATTTCAAAGCAGTTGCCACCACCAACAACCATTTGCCGTGCAGCATTTCAAAGCAGTTGCCACCACCAACAACCTTTTGCAGTGCAGCTTTTCAATGCAACCACATTTTCATTTTCAAACCACATTAAGGGCACTCACAGTTGAGTAGACATGTGTTCAGTGTTATTCACAGCTCAGAGAGACGTGACTCTCTCACTTCCTGCATCTTGCAGAGACTGAGTGAGGCACAATACTTCCGGTTTTTATAGTCCTTCCCCCCTCCCACCAGCAGTGGCAGCAGAGAGAATGTCAACATTTTTAAAACATTAATAACTCTTTTATTTTTCATCGATGGGAAAAATCCTCTAGTCTTGCGCAAAGGAGGGAGACTCTGAGTAAGATGGCCAAAATTTACAGCCGTAAGTGGCAGCATTTTTTCAAATGTCATGAAACAGAAAAATAGGAAGTGGTCAAGATCTTACTTGTAGTAATATAGATTAAGGGTTTGGACATGCTGGAAGCAGGAAACATGTTCCCATTGTAGGGAGAGTCCAGAACCAGGGGCCACAGTTTAAGAATAAGTGGTAAGCCATTTAGAACAGAGATGAGGAAAAACTTTTTCACACAGAGAGTTGTGAGTGTGTGGAATTCTCTGTCTCATAGGGCGGTGGAGACCGGTTCTCCAGATGCTTTCAAGGGAGTGCTAGGGATAGTGGAGTTAAGGGATATGGAGAGAAGGCAGAAACAGGGTATTGATTGTGGGTGATCAGCCATGATCACAAAGCTCAAAGGGCCGAGTAACCTACTTCTGCACCAATTGTATATTAATAGAATATTGACTGGCCTTGAGGGGGATACGACATATATTGCCTGAAGTAGATTCATATTGCCCGAGTCGAAGACGAGGGCAATATGGATCTAGTGAGGGCAATATATGTCGTATCTCCCGAAAGAGGACAGTCAATATTGTTATTATTACCCATTATCAGACATCTAGAGGAAAATCTGAACATCTCATATGATATGAATGTATCTATACATTTTGCAATATGCATTGCAACATTGTAAATAAGGGTACTAAAACTATTCCAACATTGTAAATAAGGGTACTAAAAGAATGTAACATTTATGTTTCATTTATGTAGTTTATGTAATTCATTTATGTGACAATGTGAAGGTCGAACTTTTAAATCGCGAACTTCTTCTCGCAACCGGCTGCCATTTTTTTTTTTAAGATAAATTTTAAATTTCGCACGCAGCGTCACGTTGCCGTCACGCAGCGTCACGTTGCCGTCACGCAGCGTCACGTTGCCAAGTTCCCGGATGTGAGACCAGGGGAATATAAGACTATATTCCCCGCTGTTTAAACAGGTAAAGTCCATAGGCGTTCGCTAGAAAGGGGAATATAAGAAAATATTCCCCTGTTAGCGCTGCTGGCAGTAAAAAGGAAGGGAATACAATTTCGTAAAAGCATACCTCAGATGGATGATATGGGTAATAATGTCTATTATTGCCTATTAAAGAATCGGTTGTTCAGATTTTCAGTTTCTTACACGGTAAGTGGTGAATCAGTTGTGCGGCAGACATGAAATAAATTTATATTCATTTGTAATTTCCAATGAAGAAATTTATATTTCCTGGGTTTACATATAATTTTTTTTGTCTTTATTGGAGATAAAAGCAGCAAGACGGCACACCATGGATTTTGGAGGAATCAAGCCTTTATTGGATCAAAACACGTCAACACCCCAGAGAGAAACTACAATGATCTCCAGGCCAGGCTCAGAACACCAGAATATCAGTGAGCTTCTCGAAACTGAGGCCACGTCTGAAGATTTCAATGGTTATTTGGTGCGTATATTTACTTGTATGCTTAGTATAATTCTGAAGCATTGGTGAAGTCCAATATATTCTGGGACTAGCAGTCTACTGCCAGGATTTGAAAATGTAATTAATAATTAAGGGAAACATCGTAAAAGTCCTGTATTTCCGAAAGACAGATTAACTGAGCGAGTCAGGCAGCATCTCTGGAAGACTTGGATAGGTGATACTTTTGGTCAGGACCTTTGTTCAGACTGAATGCTGTAATGTGAGTTGGAAGCTGGAAAAGAGCTGGTGGTGTGATAAAGTTTGCCAAATGGTAGTTGGATGTAGGTGAGAGGGGTTTTGTTAGGCAGATGGGTGGGAACGGCATGAGATAATGATGAGACAAAGGGGTATCAGACAAGGGGAGAAGCGAAATGCTACCGGTGTAAGAGGATGTGGGGGATGGGAAAAGGGGGGGTGGGGGAGGCCAGGACAATAGGAGAAATGGATGCGCATCTGCGGTGGGGGAGCCGGTGAGAGAAAACGGGGGGAGGGGTAGGGAAGAGGAGTTTTGTTAGCTAAATTTCACTGTTCACACATTGGGTTGTAAGCTACCCAGGGAAGATGAGATCTGTTACTCCATTTTATGTTTGGCCTCATTCTAGCCTCACTCAGGAAGGAAATATTGGTACGGCAAAGGGAAGAGCTAAAATGGATTGCAACCGGGAGATTAAGGGTTTGGACACGCTAGAGGCAGGAACATGTTTCCAGTGTTAGGAATGTCCAGAACCAGGGGGCCATAGTTTAAGAATAAGTGGTAATCCATTTAGAACGGAGATGAGGAAAAACTTTTTCACACAGGGTGTTGTGAGTGTGTGGAATTCTCTGCCTCAGAGGGTGGTGGAGGCTGGTTCTCTGGGTACATTCAAGAGAGATTTATGCCCCTGTCCCACTTTGGAAACCTGAACAGAAACCTCTGGAGACTTTGTACCCCACCCAAGGTTTCCGTGCGGTTCCCGGAGGTTTATGCCCTACGGCAACCACCTTCAACTAACATTGCAACCGGCTTCGACTAAAAAATTACCGATTTTTAAAACGGAAACCACTTTCAACTATCAGGGATACTGACAAAAACGTCCGGGAATCGCACGGAAACCTTGGGTGGGGCGCAAAGTCTCCAGAGGTTTCCGTTCAGGTTTCCTAAGTGGGCCGGGGGCATAGGAAACCTGAATGGAAACCTCTGACCTTGCGCCCCACCCAAGGTTTCCGTGAGGTTTCCCGAGGTTTTGGCCACCCTCTCTAATGGTGGAAAGTGGTTTCCGTGTAGTCGAGGCTTCTTCTATGTTCCTACGATATTTAAAAAAAATAAAAAATACGACCTTGACTAAAAATAGGTTGCCGTTTGGTCAAAGCGAGTGGAGTGGGGTTGCTATTTACTTACAGGCAGTCGAAGGCAATCTCCTTTGCTGACTGGCCATTTTGATTGGCTCATTGGGATTTTCATCAAAGATCCTGTAGGATCTTTGGTTTTCAGGACTTAGAAATTCCGCCGGAAGATAAAATGCTCGCTAACTTAATTGAACTTCTTAAAACTCTCTCCACTCCTTTCCCCCCCTCTTCTCTCCCCTTCTCTCCCCTTCTACCCCTTTCTACACCTTCTCTCTCCCCTTCTCTTCCCCTTTTCTGTCCTACTCTCCCCATCTTTCCCCTTCTCTCCCCCCCTCCCATGCTCTCTTTAGGACTTACCGTGCGCTGTGGCACCCGTTTACCTTCCTCTTCATCATGCAGACAGCGCTCCTCCGCTGTCCCTGGCGCCCACCTTCACAATGTACTTGTGTGTGTGTGTGTGTGTGTGTGTGCACGCGTGGTCAGTAGCAAAGATCCTGTAGGATCGTTGGTCAGTAGATGCAGCTGACGCTTCGGTCGAGGCAAGTGACCAAAACCTCTGACGACTCATGGAAACCTTGGGTGGGGCGCAAAGTCACCATAGGTTTCCGTTCAGGTTTCCTAAGTGGGACAGGGGCTTTAGATAGAGCTCTTAGGGATAATGGAATTAAGGGATTTGGAGAGAAGGCAGGAACGGGGTATTGATTGTGGATGATCAGCCATGATCACATTGAATGGCGGTGCTGGCTCGATGGGCTGAATGGCCTACTCCTGCATCTATCATCTATTGTATATTAATGTCTATAAAAGGATCGCTTGTCCAGATTTAGAGTTTGGTGGAAGTGTGGCAGACATGAAATAAATTTGTATTAAATTGTAATTTCCAATTATAAATGTTTTAAATATTTAAATATAAATATTTCCTGGTTTACATTGTTCAGAAAGACAGATCTTTTTTTTTGTCTTTATTCCAGGTAGAAGCAGCACGACAGCACACCATGGATTTTGGAAGAATCAAGCCTTCATTATCATCATTTTTGGATCAAAACACATCAGCACCCCAGAGAGGAACTACAACGATCTCCAGGCCAGTCTCAGAGCATCATCAGCTTCTCGAAACTGAGGCCACGTCTGAAGAATTCAATGGTCAATTGGTGCGTATAATTACTCGTATCTTCAGTATAATTCTGAAGCATTGGTGATGTCCGGGGCTAAGTGGACCTGTCTACGCTTAGTCTCGCCAATGTAGCAGAAGCCACATTGGAAACACCGGATGAAGCATGTGAACTTCTGGTTCACCTGGATCAATGTGACGGGGGAGGTGCTTGGGCAGGTGTAATATCTCATGCGTTTGCGGTGGAAAGCAGTTGGGGGATGGAGGTAATTTGGGAGAGCAGAGATAAGTGAATCATGGAGATGTGAAAAGGAGTTGCCTCTATGAATAATAGAAAGGGGTGGAGATGGGAAGATGCGACCGGTGATGGAAATGTCAGAGAAGGAGGTAATGTCAGAGAATTAAGTGTTGGATACAGCGGCTGGTGAGGTGAAATGTAAGGATCAGGGGAAATCTATAGTGCAGGAAGGAACTGCAGATACTGATTTAAACCGAAGATAGGCATTAAAAGCTGGAGTAACTCTGCGGCACAGGCAGCATCTCTGGAGACAATGAATGGGTGACATTTTGCGTCTGAAGAAGGGTCTCGACCTGAAACGTCACCCATTCCTTCTCTCCAGAGATGCTGCCTGCACCCCTGATTTACTCCAGCTTTTTGTGTCTATCTAGGGGAAATCTATCCTTGTTGCAAATAGGGCGAGGGGGAACCAGAACTTAATGATGAGAGACAGAAGTTAAAGGTGAGGGATCTATCTATGCAGGGTGAAACCATCATTACTTCAGAAAGAGGATGTCCTAGAGTGGATAGCCCACCATGGGACAAATGCAGCAGAGATGGAGAACTTGAGAGAGACGGGTGGCATCTTTGCAAGAGGCATTGTGAGAGACAATTTAGTCCAGATAATCTTCCCATTGTCCAATACAGGCACAGTCATCTCGACACAATCAGAAGGATAAAGATGCAATATTAGTTAAGATTCCAGCAACTGAGGAAGAACAAGATATACCTACCAGAGGCTCCAAATCAAAACACTCAAGCAGCAGTCTAAAGGTACTTGGCATTTTGTTTAAACTGGGGCACATCGTGAAGTTCATTATGAAGAATGACTGATAGAAAGAGTCTCGGATTCAACGTATTTTAACATTTGAAAATGTTTAGAGGTTTTGGGATATTCACCAGAGCATGGCATTTTTTGTATCCTGACTTGAATTTGGGGTAGTTCTCTATTTGGTGAAGGTTGTGTTTCTTTGTTGCCTCAGTCAAAGTGACGGACAGTGAACCATCATTGGAAATGCAGCCGTCGGCAACGAGCCGACCACGACCGGTTGCCAGCAGAGCAAGGAGAGACACCTCACGCAAAACGGGAGGATGGCCCGTAGACCGAGAACCTACCTGGAAGTTCCAGCTCGCCCGCTGGAGACAGGGGACTCGCTCGGTAGGCCCGCCGCAGTGGTGGACCCGTGTCGCAGAACATAACTATGGGACACAGAGAAGTTACAGTTGAGGGATCTACCTACAACAGCAGGGTGAATCCATCATTACTTACGAAAGGAGATGTCCGAGAGTGGATAGCCTCTACGTGGGTCAAATGCAGCAGAGATGGAGAGCTTGAAGGCGACGGATGGCATATTTGCAAGAGAAATTGTGGGAGACAATTTTGGGGGGCCAGCGTTGAGCCAGCCCACCTGCCGCAGATCAGGGACACGCCCGCCATGGAAGGATAACCCGCGCCTCGGATCAAAACCCACCCGGAGGACCTGGCTCGCTCGCCGCGGATCAAGGACCCACAGGAACCTACCTGGAGGGCTGGTAATGGACCGGCTAAAGGAGGGAGTGCACGGTCTTGACTGTGGAGTGTGCCGCTATAGACCTTGCAACTGCCTGTGGCTTGGCTTGACCAGCACTGCTCCAAGAGGCTGAGCACATGGACCAGACACGACCTACAGCAGTGAGGGTCACCAACGGCTATGCTTAGCCACACCGAACCTACAACACCACCAGGACCTTCATGGTTGGATCATGATCCCTGCAGTTACAACAACTGGGACTTGAAAATTGCACCAAACTGGCAACTTTGTATGTTGTCTCATTGTACTGCTGCTGTACACTTGTACTGTATCTGAGATGTTTATCTAATATTTATATACAGTAAGTGCTTATGCAGGGCTGCCAACATTGGGTGAGAGTTGGGAGTGAGAATTTGTGAAAGATCAAGCCTGAGGGAGCGCAGAGACCAAGGTGGGGGGTGGGAGAGGGTGTGGGAGGGGGGTGTCCTCCCTCCCATTGGTACGGTGCTTTTACAGTTTTCAGTTTGAAATTGTGCAATCTGGTGCATACTGTAGCAAGTCTTTTAATTTACACTTGAATGCAATATTTATGCATTAAATTGGATATGCTATGGATGCCATTGTGCCAGACCTACAACACTCCAAACTTTCCGAGTTGACTGTGCCTGAACCCCTCTGTCAGTGGATCACCAACTTCCTGACAGACAGGAAGCAGCATGTGAGGCTGGGAAAGCACATCTCGGACCCGCAAATGCTCAGCATAGGAGCGCCGCAAGACTGCGTAGTGTCTCCTCTCCGCTACACCAACGACTGCACCTCCACAGACACCTCTGTCAAGCTTCTCAAATCTGTGGACGACGCAACCCTGATTGGACTGATCCAGGATGGGGAGGAATCTGCCTACAGACAGGAAGTGTCACAGCTGGCATCCTGGTGCCATAGCAACAACCTAGAGCTCAATGCTCTTAAGACAATGGAATTGATTGTAGACTTTAGGAGAGCTCCCCCTCCCTTCACCCCACTCACCATCAACAACACCACAGTCACATCTGTGGAGTCTTTTAAGTTCCTGGGAACCATCATCTCCAAGGACCTTAAGTAGTGGGGGGCTACCATCGACTCCACAGTCAAAAAGGCACAACAGAGGATGTACTTTCTGCAGCAGCTGAGGAAGCACAATCTGCCACAGGCAATGATGGTCCAATTCTACATGGCCATCGTAGAGTCTGTTCTCACCTTCTCCATCATGGTCTGGTTTGGCTCAGCCACCAAGCACCTGGAGGCTGCAGCGAAACGTCCGATCAGCAGAGAAGATTATTGGCTGCAACCTTCCCTCCATCGATGAACTGTACACCAAAAGGGCCAGGAAGCGAGCAGGATAGATCATCTCTGACCCCTCTCACCCTGGCCACAAACTCTTTGAATCACTTCCCTCTGGAAGGCGAATCCAGATTGTCAAAGCTGCCACAGCCAGACATAAAAACAGTTTTTATCCACGAGTAGTTGCTCTACTCAACAGCCAAAAATCTGTAGCCTCCCTTTGATCTGGTATTTTGTTGGTTCACATGCTTGATCAATGGTGTTTTATCATTAATGTCTTATTATTATTAATGTTTAGTGTTTTCTGAGTCATTCGTAACTGTCATTGTATGTCATGTTGTTACTTGTGGGCGGAGCACCAAGGCAAATTCCTTGTATGTGAATACTTGGCCAATAAACTTACTTACTTACTTAATAAGGTTAGGCTAAAATACATTCCTAATTACGTTCCACGATAGAGCCAGGCTCTGATCAACAGGTGCAGGTCATGAATGATCTTAGTATATTCATGTATGGAAATCAGATTATAATCAAACACTTGGCCCATGTTGACCAACCTGGGTCTCACTGCACACCTGGTACTACTCCTGACCCTGACTCCAGTTGCATACCTTTTCTCATTACTGACCCTGAGTCCAGCCTTACACCTGGCCCCCTATTCTACCCTAATCACAGCTGCTAACCTGCTTAGGTTCCCAGTGCTGAACACTCCCATTTTCCAAGCTTTTGACTGCACACCTAGTACTATTCCAAACCTTGACTCTGAATGCACACTTGGCCTTGCTCCTAGCACCTCTGCACTGACAATATATCTGGCTGACACATAAAGCCCCATATCTGACCCCCTGGACTTAACCTATTAAGTCCAAGTCCACAGGTGCTTATCATTGTTGTGTTATGAATACCACAGCAAATATTATGTGGTAATCCTTTATGGGGTACTTCATGGACCAACTTTTCTATTACAAAATTTGCGACATCCATTGGCTTCCTTGTTATCTAACATGCTAGTTACTTTGTCAAAGAAGTCATCAATTGGTTGAACACAATTTCTTATCCATAAAATTATATTCACTCAGCTCTATGTATTCTGTTACCATTTCCTTCATTTTCCTAACAAACTGTCCTGAAGTCATTTTCACCCCCAATATTTTCAGTATTTTGCTGTCTTCCTCTCAGTTGGGACTTTTCTGAAATGCAAAATCCAATAACTTATATTTAATCAATATTGTTCTATTAAACGTGATCTTGAGAGTACATAATATTTGCTGTGGTATTCATAACACAACAATGATAAAAAATATATTTGTTTTGTTTGCACCCACCAACATGCATACATTATTATATTACAGTTAATATGTACCGAGGGCAAATTTTTGTTCCAATGCTCCCCATTCCCAATTGCTTTTACATTGAAGTGATTGAAATCCAAGTGAAGTTTAAATGGCATCAGAAAAATAAAAAAAATCCAGAATGGATGATATTCATTACATGGTTGGTTGGAGTCAAGTATCAGCACAATTATGATATTAAACTTTGAATCTTCAGATGTCCTGGTTCAAGCTAAAACTAAAGACAAATAATAACCTCCTCACACATTCCCCTGCAAGTATCTCTGTCACTCCTTTAAAATATGCCTCTTCTTTGAACAAGCTCTAAAACATCGCATCTGAATCAGTTTCCATCTGATTACACTCCTTGGTATGTTCATCTATGTGATCAATTAATAAAACAACGAGATTGGGAACATTTCTATTCAACCTGTCAAAGGAATTTTGGGGAGAGGGTGGGGGGGGGGGGGGGGGTGAGGTAAACAAACATAATAGTTGAGTGGCAAATGACAATAGTGCTACCGTCCCAATGTTTAACTGAAGGAAATAATGGGTTATTGGGGCTGTCTGTTGTGACAGACAGCCTGACACCTTGCAGGTCATTTTAATATTACACTTATCCCATCCCCCTGGATATTCAGGATTAATAAATTAAGGTTTTGTCAACTAATTACAAATCAATAACATTAGCCAACTCCAAAACACGAAGCGCTGAGCATTGGGATCCACACATCACGGACAACTGGCTTCAGTTCCCTGCTCACATCTGGCATTGCTCCCTGTCTGAACCAGGGGCCACAGAGCGTTTTTGAAAGTGGGGGGGGGCTGAGCGATCACTGATCACTCGCCTTGGGGGTATCCTGCGAGGGATTGAAGCAATCATGGGGGGAGTGTGTGGGGGGGGGGGGGGTCGCCCCTCCCACGGTAGGGACTTTTTGAAATTTGATGTATTAAAATCATGTTTCAGTGCATTGTAGAAGTATGATTTTAATTTTTTTTTTGCTTGAAGTATTTTTAAGAGGTAACTTTTTAAGGGGTAACTTTTTCCACACAAAGGGTGGTGGGTGTATGGAACAAGCAGCCAGAGGAGGTAGTTGAGGCAGGGACTATCCCCACATTTAAGAAACAGTTAGACTGATACATGGAGAGGACAGGTTTGGAGGGATATGGACCAAAAGCAGGTAGTGTAGCTGGGAGTTAAAGAAGGAACTACAGATGATGGAAAATCGAGGATACACAAAATGCTGGAGAAACTCAGTGGGTGCAGCAGCATCTATGGAGCGAGGGACATAGGCAATGTTTCGGGCCGAAACCCTTCTTCAGACTGATGGGGGGTGGGGGGAGGCAGGGAGAAGAAAGGAAAAAGGAGGAGGAGGAGCCCGAGAGCTGAGGGAGAGGTAGGATGGGGAGGAGAGTGTAGCTGGGACATGTTTGCGGGTGTGGGCAAGTTGTGCCGAAAGGCCTGCTTTCACTCTATGACTACATTATACCTCCACCATGCTTCAAAATCAAGTGGTCGAGTTTTATTGCCATATACTCAAGCATAGAAACATAGAAAATAGGTGCATGAAGAGGCCATTCGGCCCTTCGAGCCAGCACTGCCATTCAATATGATCATGGCTGTTCAACTAAAATCAATGCCTCTTTCCTGTTTTTTCCCCATATCCCTTTATTTCGTGAGCCCCAAGAGCTGAATGTAACTCTCTTGAAAACATCCAGTGAATCGGCTTCCATTGCCTTCTGTGGCAGAGAATTCCACAGATTCACAACTCTCTGGGTGAAGAAAATTTGTCCTCATCTCAGTCCTAACTGTCCTACCCTTTATTCTTAAACTGTTACCCCTGGTTCTGAACTCCCCCAACATCGGAAAGATTTTTCCTGCAATTACAGTAAGTGAAAATCTAGCAGGCAAGCAGGATGCTTTCTCCAACCACCCCCATTTGAAGGCCACTGTCTTCCACCGTTTTTACCCAGTGCTTGGTACCTACTTCCAGCAGCCACTGGTTGTCCTCCAGGATGCACCGAGCCGCAGTCTGAAGGGCCTGTCCCACTTTAGCGATATTTTGGGCGACTACTGGCGACAGTGGCAACAATTTTTGCTGTCCGAGGTTGTCGTAGGTTGTCGCGAGGTGTCGTAGGTGAATGCTAGTAAAACTAGTCCCTGACAATCGCCTAAAGAGTCGCCTCAGTGGGATAGGCCTATAAGTGCGTGGGAATAGCATAGATCAGGGGATATTACAGATACATGTAAATAGATTGATTTAGTTTACTATTGCCAACTGTGGCGAGGTACAGGTAAAATCTTTTGTTGCGTGCTATCCGGTAAATGCAAGCAAGCCGCTCACAATGTACAGATAAAGGAAAACGGGCACAACACAAATAATCAATAATACAATGGATTAATAATCAGTAATATTGGGTAATCATCCTGGCATATCAGCGGAGGCTCAAGTATTATAATTAATGCCCCACAGCGCCGGAGACCGGGGTTCGATTCTGGTCTCGGGTGCTGTCTGTGTGGAGTTTGCACATTCTCCCTGTGACCGCATGGGTTTCCATCGTGTGCAATGGTTTCCTCCCACATCCCAAAGATGTGCGGTTTTGTAGGTTAATTGGCCCTCTGTAAATTGCTCCCTAGTGTGTAGGGAGTGGATGAGAAAGTGGGATAGCATAGAACCAGTGTGAACGGGTGATTGATGGTCGGCACGGACCCGATAGGCCGAAGGGCCTGTTTCCACGCTGTATCTTTGAACTAATTATAATATTGAACAAATCAAGACTTACCTATCGGATTTAAACATGAACAAGGTTGCAGAGAATTTGAACGGGATTCCCTGAGGTTAAGCTTTGTAAAGTGAAGGGCAAAGTTCATCTCTACAAGTTTCATTTTCTGAAGTTAATTTGTAGTTTATATTTACCATCTTGCCTTTGCTTATTTGTTCCCGCGATACATGAATCCAAAATATCAATTTAAAGACAGATATCAACTAATTTCCCCGATTGAGTATGAATATCGATTTCTTTAACATCCCCTATCTCTCCGCCCCTCCCCCACCTGAGTGGTACTAGCTTCAAAGTCGCCTTGTTGGGTCTCATTGTGTGAGAAGGAATTGCAGATTTTGGTTTAAACCGAAGAGAGAAACAAAATGCTGGAGCAACTCAGGCTCACGAGTTTCTGGATCACGACCAGAAAAGTCACCCATTCCTTCCCTCCAGACATGCAGCCCGATCCATGCCGGTCAACAGGGTGAATTCGGCACAGAGACTAACAGCATCGGCGCAACACTTCCGATGCCTCAGACGGCCGGGGACTCTTGCACTGAGGCTGCTCCACGTCCGGAGCTGCAGCGAGCGACTGGCCAGCGCGGCAAACACTCGCCAGCCCTGGCTCCCCATGCGCTTCAGTCCCCGCCGCTGCCTCTTCTTCCATCCCTCCCTTAGCCCCGGAGCTCCAACACCCGCGGCCCATGCACTTGATACGAGTTTTGAAATTCTCGTTGATCACAGAATTTCTCACGACAGAGCATGAGAAATTTGTGATGAGCGTGAGAATTTGGCCAAATGTGTGATTCTCACGGTCAAATAAGTAAGCAAGTTTATTGGCCATGTATTCTCATACAAGAAATTTGCCTTGGTGCTCCGCCCATAGGTAACAACATGATATACAGTGACAGTTATGAATCACTCAGAAAACATTAAACATTAATAATAATATATTAAAGATAAAACACCATTGATCAAGCATGTGAACCAACAAAATACCAGATCAAAGAGAGGCTACAGATATTTGGCTGTTGAGTAGAGCAACTACTTGTGGATAAAAACTGTTTTTATGTCTGGCTGTGGCAGCTTTGACAATCTGGATTCGCCTTCCAGAGGGAAGTGATTCAAAGAGTTTGTGTACTGCTTAGTATATAACATTCACGTCTAGAGGTGGACATTGGGAACTGCAAATGCTGGTTTACAGAAAATAGAAACAAAATGCTGGAGTAACTCGGTTGGGTCAGATAGCATCTCTGGAAGGCAGGGATAAGTGATTTTTCAGGTTGGAGCCTCTTCAGACTGATTGATTTGTGGATAGGGTTACGCAAGGAAGTAGAAGTTGCTTAAGGGTAGAAGTTGTTCTGGAACACTGGAGATAGTCATTCCCAAGCTGGCAGGCCTTCTTTCCGATGGTAGCAGTGAGATGAGAGGGATTTTTTTTTCACTCAACTCAATACAAACAGGCCATTAGCTTCTTTGTAATAAGAAATTGAAGATGCAAGTTTATACCTAAGATAAAAACAACATGCTGGAGTAACTTAGCGGATCAGGCAACTCCAGGAATGCTGCCTGAACTGCTGAGTTACTCCAGCATTTAGTGTCTAACAATAGGTTGTTTTATTGGATCCTGCTGAAATCACAACTTTGGGACCTTTACCTCTTTGCCAACAACAGGCAGACAATCTCAAAGCTGCTTGAATAATAGTCACCTCAATACGAGAGAGAGAGAGAGAGAGAGAGAGAGAGAGAGCTTTGAGGATCCCGTGTCAACAGATTAGCTATTCTAACCACGAGACACTCTTCTCATCTTTATTAATGGAGATATTTATTAAAGGATCAGTTGTTCACATTTATAGTTTCCTACATGGTAAAAGGTGTGTGGTATTAATTTGTAATTTCCAATGACGAAACTTTATTGGGTTTACATTGTTCGGAAAGGGAGATAATTTTTTTTTTTTTGCCTTTATTCCAGATAAAAGCAGCAAGACGTCACACCATGGATTTTGGAAAAATCAAGCCTTCATTATCATCATTTTTGGATCAAAACACGTCAGCATCCCAGAGAGGAACTACAACGATCTCTAGGCCAGTCTCAGAGCATCAGGACATCAGTGAGCTTCACGAATCGGAGGCCACGTCTGACGTCAATGGTCATTTGGTGCGTGTATTTACTCATACCCTTAGTATAATTCTGAAGCATTGCTTCCATTGGTGATGTCCAATATATTCTGGATCTATCAGTCTATTGCCAGGATTTTAAAGCACTATTGGAAATGTAATTAGTAATTAAAGGAAACATCCAAAATTGTATTTCCAAAAGGGAGATTAATTGAGCTGGTCAGGCAGCAACTCTGGGGGACTTGGTCAGGTGGTGTTTCCGGTCAGCACCCTTGTTCAGACTGAATGTCGTAATGTGAGTTGGAGGCTGGAAAAGAGCTGGCGGTGAGATAAGGCTATGCAAATGGTCGTGGATGCAGGTTCGGCAGATGGGTGGGCAAAGGCAAAAGATAACGATGAGACAAGGGGTATCCAACAAGTGGAGAAGAGAAATGAAATATGAAGCCAGTGCAAGTGATACATTTTTCCTATAACATGGTGCCCAGAACTGACCACAATACTCTAAATGTGGCCTTACAAACATTTTATACAACTACAACATGACCTCCCAACCTCTATACTCAATACTCTGACTGATGAAGGCCCCCTTTTTGACCACCTTATCTACCTGCAACCATGCATCTGCACTCCTAGATCCCATTGCCCCAGAGCCGTCCATTTGACTGTGTAGGTCCTGCCCATGGCAGACATACCAAAATGCAACACCTCACATTTCTCTGTAATTGTTATTTCTTTTCAAACTGGGGCACATCTTGAAGTTCATTGTGAAGAATGTCTGGTAGAAAGTGGGTCAGGTTCAATGTGTTTTAACATTTGAAAATGTTTCAAGGTTTTTGGATATTCATCAGTGAAGGGTGTTTTATGTACTCTGAGTTGAATTTGGGGTCTTTCCTATTTGGTGAAGGTTGTTTTTCTTTGGTTGCCTCAGTCAAAGTGATGGATATTGAACTATCATTGGAGATGCAGATTGAAATGGTGTCTGACGAAGAAGGGTTGAGAGCCACTTTACCCACACGTATTATTACTGTTTTTTTATATAACATTCACGTCCAGAGTAGGACATGGGGAACTGCAGATGCTGTTTAACAAAAAAAAGGGGGAAAAATGCTTGAGTAACTCGGAGTGGGTCAGGCAGCATTTTTGGAGGACTTGGATAGGTGATGTTTCTGGTCAGGACCCTTGTTCAGATGAATATCGTAATGTGAGTTGACAGCTGGAAAAGAGCTAGCGGCGAGCTAAAGCTTGCCAAATGATAGTTGGATGCAGGTGAGAGAGGTTTAGTTAGGTAGATAGGTGGGCAAAGGCAAAATCAGACAAAGGGGTATCAGACAAGGGGAGAAGAGAAAAGGGGCAGTGCAAGGGATATAGGTGTAAGTGGATGGGAGGGAAGGGCAAAGGGGGTGGGGGGCGGCGGACATTAGAAATGGATGCGCACCCAGCTGTGACAGAGGAAAGAGAGGGGTAGATAAACGGGGGAGTTTTGTTAGTTAAAATTGGAGGATTCACTGTTCACACATTGGGTTGTAAGCTTCCCAGGGAATATGAGATCTGTTTTCCCATTTTGAATTTGGCCTCACCCTAGCTTCATCCAGGACGGAAAGATCGGAATGGGAAGAGGAGTTAAAATGGATTGCAACTGGGAGATTCAGTGGCCTCGCTTACTCTAGCCAATGTAGCAAGGTCACATTAGGAGCACCAAATGCAGCAGATGAGGTTAGAGGAGGTGCATGTGAACTTCTGGTTCACCTGGAAGAGATGCTGGAGCCACTGGGTCAATGTGAGTGGGGGGTGTTTGGACAGGTGTTACATCGCATGAGGTTGCAGTGGAAAGTAGCTGGGGGATGAGGCTAGTTTGGGAGGGAAGGGATGAGTGAACTGTGGTGATGTGGAAGGAGTGGCCTCTACAGTTTAATAGAAATGGGTGGTGATGGGAACTTGTGACTGGTGGTGGAAATGTCGGAGGTGGCGGTAATGTCAGGGAATGAAGTGTTGGATACAGAGGCTGATGAGGTGAAATGTAAGGACCAGGGGATAATCTATCCTTGTTGCAACAAGGTTGAGGGGGAATAAGAACAGAACTATGGGACACAGAGAGGTTATGGATGAAGGAACTATCTAGCCTCACTTTGTGACAAATTCTGCAGAGATCGAGAACGAGAGAGAGATGGGTGGCGCCTTTGTAAGAGGCAATGTGGGAGACAATTTAGTACAGGTACAGTAACTGGGAGTCGGTGGGTTTTATAGTAGACTAGACCAAGTGCAGATCCGCCCAGTAAATGGTGAATCAGTTGTGTGGAAAACATGAAATGACATTTGTACTTGTTTGTAATTTGCAATGAAGGAACTTACTTGCATTGTTTAGGTTTATTTGGTTTGGAATACGAGATAGAACGATAGGGGATAAAAAAAATGTTTTTGATTCCAGATGAAATTTGCAAAGCCTTCATCATCATTTGTGCATCGAAACATTTTTGCACCTCAGAGTGCGAGAACAGATATCTCCAGGCCTGTCTCACAGCATCTGGGCAACAGTGAGCTCCGCATAGCTGAAGGACACGTCTGATGAAGTCAATGGTCAAGCAAGCAACCAGCTGCAAGAGGGTGTTAACGAGCCAGTACAGGTGTGTAAAGTTATTTGCATCCCGAGTTTGATTCTGAAGTACTGTTTCCATCGGTGAGGAACCATATATTCTGGATCTGTCAGTGTCATGCCAGGATTATCCAGAAAACCTGGTAATATAATTATGGCAGACATAATAAGAGTCTTACATTTCCAAAAGCACCATTAAGGAGGAATGTAAATGTAAGTCGGCACGGACTGGAAGGGCCGAGAGGGCCTGTCTCCGTGCTGTAATTGTTATAAAGGATGGAGTGTATTTTGCATGCACCGCTAATTTTGAGTTGCATCGAAGGTGTGGGGAGGAAATGGACAAAATAAATATCTATGATAGGGCGAGACCTTTCTAAATGCAGCAGCTTCCATTCTAGTGTACTGCATCAGTGTTTGCAATGTGTCCTCCCCTCTACACTGACAAAACCAAATGCAGGTTGGATAATCGTTTTGTGGATTCAGTACCTCGGGGTACTGTTATTCAACAACAGACAGTTAATACAAATCAAATGCAAAACAAGGGAATCTTGACATTAATCCATCTCATCTTTTAAGCGGCCCAAGTCACCAAGCCGATCATAAGCCTCCCATTTACTGCAACGTATTTACACTACATGCGGTAGGGGGCGCGGGTGATCCACTGTAACTGTTTACAGAAGAGTAAACAAACTTTGTTATCAGCTAAACTATTTCATGTTTACATTACCATCCACCCTTCATCATATTCCAAAACAGAAGTTAAGAACATCTAATCTGCTTTGCTGTTTCCCACGGATTCACTTCTGCACCTGGTCAGGACAAAAATTTCCAATTCTGTTCTCCTATCCACCCTTTCATTACCTTGTTCAATTTCAATTAAATATAGAAGGACATTATTTTTTTTCCACATAAGGGATGAATGAACCATGAAGATGTGGAGGGAATAGTCTCTAGTTAAAATGAAAAGGGGTGGGGATTGAAAAGATGTAACTAATGGTGGAAATGTTGGAGGTGATGGAAATGTTGGAGAATTATGTGTTGGATGTGGAGGCTGGAGCATTGAATGGTAAGGACCAGTGGAACTATCCCTGTTCCAACTGTGGCAAGGGGAAGCACGTGCAGAAGTACAGGACAGGATCTAGAGGGTGAGGGATCCATCTCCACCACGTGGTGGGGGGAGACCACGTTTATTAAAGAAAGAGAACATTTTGGATGTCCTAGAGTGGAAAGCCACACTGTGGGAGCAAATGGAACAGGGCTAAAGATATTGAGAGCAGGGGGGTCGGTTCTTTGCAAGAGACCTGGTAACTGTGGAAATCAGTGTGTTTATCGTAGGTGTTGATCAATAATCTGTCCCGTGTGATTGAGACAGATCTAAACAAATGGAAGAGAGGTGTCTGAGATAGTTCAAGTTAGTTTGAGGGCAGGGTGCAAGTGCAGTGGTAAAGTTGATGAAATCAATAGGTATTGCAAGGAAGAAGGAGGCAACCCAGAGAAAGAGATGCAGTTGGTGCCAATGTATTTTCAGAACAAGGATTACTCCTTGTAGCCAATAAAAAGGCAGGCATAGCATGGTACTTACAAGGGCCGCATAATCATGTTGGATTCTTATTTTATGAAGCAAATTTCCCAGATGCTCACACCTGATGTGGACTACCCTGATTGAGAGGAGCAGCATTTGTAAAGAAATATGTGCTGGATTGATGAGAGTAATCATGTCTTCCCCTTGTCCAATACAGGCACAGTCATCAAAGCACAATCAGGAAGATAAAGATGCAACAATAGTTGAGATTCCATCAACTGGTGAAGAGCAAGATAAATCTCACGCAGGCTCCAGCCCAAAACTCACAAACAGCAGTCAAAAGGTATCTGGCAATTTGTTTTTTAACTGGGGCATACCCGATCAGGTTTATCATGAAGATTGACTGGTAGAAGCTGGTAGGTCCATTGTGTTTAGCATTTGACGATGATCCGAGGTTTTTGGACATTCCCAGAGAAGGGAATTTTTTGTACTCCAAGTTGATTTTGGAGCTGTTTCCTATATTGTAAAGGGTGATTTTCACTGGTTAACTGGATCTCCTGCCACTTTCAAAGTGGTAGGACAGTAAACTATCATTGGAGATGGTGATTTAAATGATATCTGACATAGAAGGGCTGTGAGCCACTTTGCACACACCTATTACAACTAAAGGGCCTGTCCCACCAGCATGCAACTCCATGCAATGAGCGCGACCTAACATGGTTGCTTGAACAGTCCGGCGTCGCGGGGCCGGTGTCACTTCAATCGCCGGTGCCGTGCGGAACTGTGCGGAGTTCGTCCCGACATCGCGCGGGGCTCCGAAAAACTGACCATGTTCAAAAATTCTGCGCGACAACGGCTTGTCGGCTTGCAGTCGCCTCGACTCATTACACACCGCCTCGCCGTCGTGCCTCCGTGACCCGCTCTGTGTGTGGCTCCATGGCCCTCTGTGTGTGTGGCTCCATGGCCCTCTGTGTGTGTGCCTCTGTGCCCCTCTCTGTGTGTCCCTCTCTGTCCTGGCGAACTTACCTTTCAGACTTTGCTCCAAGTTCGCCTCACTTCTCGCCGCGTTGCGCCGCTCACCCCACCTCCACGCGGCCCCCGCTGCCGGTTTGGTCGCGCTCACCGCATGGAGTCAGATGCTGGTAGGACAGGCCCTTAAGATACCACATTCAAGTGAAGTCAGGTTGAGTGTGTTGCCCACACAAATACAATAAATATTTACTTGCAGCAGCCTCAGACACATGTACAGACAACACATAAACACATCAAATAATACATAAATCACATGTAAATTCTATAAGATAGTTTTGCAAAAGGACTGCAACAAACCAAAACATCAGCGTAAAAAAAAAGTCAAAAAACAAGTTTATGTTTGTGCAAGAGGCACGTCCATTGCTGTCCAGAATTAAGGTTGTGCAGATCGATTCAAGAGCCTGATTGTTCTAGAAAAGTAATTGTTCCTGAACCTGTTGGAGTGGTGTTTTGGGCATTTGTACTGCTGCCCAATGCTAGCAGCATGGTACAGAAGCCTATCGTAGAAATCCTTCTAATCTGATTATTATCGCAGGTGATGCAGCCTGCCAATACTACTCGTATCCCTATGATTCTATGCCATTGAGATGACTCCGGACTTTAGACTCGAACCATACTTCCTCCAGTTAACCAGAACCATATAAAGGGGATAAAGCTATGTTGTAGCAATAGACGGATATTATTATGGTGATTCTTTTTCTATAATATAATGGCCCTCGGATTGGCAGGTTGTCCGCATTTAGTTGCTGATCCCTAGTTGCGCTTGATAAGGTGGACCTTAGCTGCCGCCTAGAACCACATCACTCCTTGAGGTATGGGTGAACCTGCAATATTTTTTTTGGGGGGGGGGGTAGAATGAATATCCTGATTGCAGTGATAATTCTAATTTCAGTAAAAACACTGAATTAAGCACTTGAATCAACTAAATTTTATTTTACCAAAAGCGAGTCACAGTTCAGCTACTATACCTATCCCACCATGGGTTCGATCCTTGTGCCTGCCTGTTCTAGCCCTCTAGGCCTCGCTCAGACAGAGACACTCCAGAAGTTCGACGCTGAGCCTCATGGTAGTGTACTTTTTTATGTCCCAGGACCTCGAGGGGCCAAACTACATGGAGGTGGTCTCATAATAACCCAATTACAGATATCGATTAACATTACAGGCATTTCCCTAACCCAATAATACAACAGCTCATACATTGTATAAGAAAGAAAGCTCTCGAAGGAAGCTAACAAGAACAAACATTGAAACATGTGCCCCGAGATTCATACAATTTTTCGAAGGCTCAACAGTTCGACCAATCATCAATTAACCGGATGAGCGTCTTGCAATATTGTTTATAATGTTTACAATGCTTTTGCAACGACACAATAGAAATTATGCATTTAAGGTTAGTTTGCAAAACCGCTATACATGTTATTAATTTAAGAGAAACATGGAGAACACCTGGACCCCTTACCATCCTGCCTATCAGTCTGAGCCTAGACTAGCTGGTGCCAATCAAAGCCTGTAAAGTTCAGCTGACAAGGGTTAAGCAATTCTGACAAGTGCAGGAATCCTCCATTTTACGGTGTCTTTAATTTAGCCAATATTAACATTCCCCTGTTTTATCATCAATGAGAACCCTCATCATAAATGTTAACTAAACAATCAGATATACATAAGTGTCATTTACAATTTCCATCTATCAGCAACACAAGATGATGATGTTTCTTCCTAAAATTTTGTCAAGCATCCCGAGTTTTCATGGGCATAACTTCACAAGTTCTGTCTGAGGAGTCTTCACCTCCCTAGTTTTAGTGTGCACAAATTCCCTCCATCCGTGTTTTAGCCCAGTCTTCCATCACCTTCCACAGTAGAACCTAACCCTAGAAAATTCTGAGAGACTTGGGACAAAGCAAGTTACTATCATGCACTCATGCTTTCCCATACATCCGCTATAGTTCTATTTCACTCGAACCTATTCCTATTCTATTAACCTACTATATTGTGCTCTATTACTGTATCCCTATTCCTATATGTTCCCTAACATACTCTTTATTATTCTAGGATCAACATTAATTAGCCTTTTTCATACTCACATGATGTTACAATATGTATATCTGATGACAGGTAATCATATAAATTTCAGCTGGGTTCAGTCCAGATGTCCCTACAGGCGTGACTTTAATTTAAAGCAAACCGAGATAAATGTTCCAATTCAGTCTCAGCCTTCAATTTACTATTTCAAATTTCAATGTCCATCTCATCCTTCTTATTCCACAACATTGCAGCCGATAATACAATTCCATTCCAATCCCTGTGGAATTCCCAGCTGTTCAAATTTAACCAATCAATTTGCTATTAATTTTATCCTAAGTCCAATCAAAATTGCCAAAACCAGGGACAATTTATTTCCACCTTGATAATATAAGCCGCTTTACCATCAAGGGCCAAACAATTCAAATCCATTGGGCAAATATACATCGGCTCTGCTATTCTCAATACAATTCAAGTTTCCCCCTACAGTTAACCAAGTCTTTCCTCCAGTACCTCTTCTTATTTATGTATGCACTCCTCACTATGGTAACTCATTACTATGTTGATTCTCTACTCTATTGGCACCTACTATGTTAGCTTTTTGATATGTTGGTTTTGTTCTCTGTCTAGGGGTTCTCGCTTTTACTAATTTATTTTCCTATTAGATAATTTCCTATGTGGTTAGCGTTGATCTTCCAAGGGAAACTCATTATCTAGATTTTCAATGTACCTCATCATTTTATGTACCACCACCTTGTGTTCCCATGATAGTTTCTTAGCTACTAAATCGGCAATACGATTTCCAATGGCCACTGGGGGTCTGTCCTTTAGTATGGGTGCAACATCTTATTACAAAGATTTGTCTGGGTAGCACTAAGCCCTTCAATAAATTTTGTCATCAATTGTTTGTGATATTTGGGTTCCTGCAGAAGTTAGAAATCCCCTATTTTTCCATAATTGTCTGAAATCATGCACCACCCCAAATGCATATCAAGAATCAGTGTAAATAGTTACTTTGAAATCTTTCCCAATAATGCAAGTCCTAATTAAAGTGAATAATTCAGCTTCTTGTGCTGAATAGGATGCTTCAAAAGCTGCCACAATTTCAGTCTTTTATCAATAATTGCATTCCCAGACAACCTCTCACCCCATGGTCCAATGGATGCACCAACGTCCACATATAATGTGATGTCAGGGTCTTCCATGGGTACATCCCTCAAGTCCTCTCTCACTGATGTTTCCTCCTTTATAACAGTCCTGCTTCTGCTCACTTCTGGGGTGAAATAAAAAAAGAGGTGGGTTAATTAATGTACTGTGTTTAAAATGCAATTTCGGATTGTTTAGCAGGTAGATCTCATGCTTATTTTGGCGGGCCATTGTCAAATGCTGGATTTGAAGCTGCCCCAACAATGCCGATACCGAATGTGAACTGTACACTACAATTTCGTGCTGGTGTGTCAAATTAGCAGCCGATTGTAAAATATTGTAAATTGCAGTTAAGGTTTGAATGCAAAGAGGATGTCCCCTAGCTACTGGATCTTATTTGGAGGAGTAATATGCAACTAGTCTATGTCTATCCCCATGCTTTTGCGTAAATACTGAAGTGGCATGATCAGATGGAATTGTGCAATACAGCCGAGATGATCATATAATGGCCTTCCCAATGCCGGGGCTTGCATCAATGATCTATTCAAGTTCTCAAATGCTTCCTGTGTCTCCTTTGTTAGTTTAAATTCATCCTCCTTGCTGGTATAGAGTGTTAGCTCCTTTGTTTCTAGAGCTATATTTGGAATCCTGGGTCTGCAATAATTGACCATGCCAAGCCATTGCCTCATTTGTTTGGCTTCTTTTGGGACTGGAAATTCACAATTTTTTTTTAGTCTGCTCTTCTCAAGACTTCTTTCGGTGGCCGAAATTATAATCCTTAAAAAATTTAGTTTCTCCTGAGCTATCAGTACTTTTGATGGGGAAACCACATATCCTAGATCGGCTAGATGATTTAGTAAGTGTGCAGTGTCTTCCCGATTATTGGATTCATCTTTACTAGCAACCAATACGTCATCAACATACTGCACTAATGTTGAATTCATTTTAAACTTTAAAGTACTTAGCTGATCCTGCAGACACCTGGACAATAACGTAGGGCAAGTTGACAAATCTTTGAGGCAACCTGGTCCAAGTATATTGTTGTCCCTTATAGGTGAAGGCAAACAAATATTGGCTGTCTTCATGAAGAGGGAGAGATAAGAATGCATGTTGTAATTCGACTATCGAAAAGACCTTGGCTTCAGCCGGTATTTGGGCTAGGATATGGGCAGGATTTGGCACTAGGGCATGAAACAGAGAAACATAGAAAATAGGTGCAGGAGTAGGCCATTCGGCCCTTCGAGCCTGCACCGCCATTCAGTATGATCATGGCTGATCATCCAACTCAGTTTCCTGTACCTCCCTTCTCTCCATACCCCCTGATCCCTTTAGCCACAAGGGCCACATCTAACTCCCTCTTAAATATAGCCAACAAATTGGCCTCAACTACCTTCTGTGGCAGAGAATTCCACAGATTCACCACTCTCTATATGAAAAATGATGTTCTCATCTTGGTCCTAAAAGACCTCCCCCTTATCCTTAAACTGTGACCCCTTGTTCTGGACTTCCCCAACATCGGGAACAATCTTCCTGCATCTAGCCTGTCCAACCCCTTAAGAATGTTGTAAGTTTCTATAACATCCCCCCTCAAATTCTAGCGAGTACAAGCAGAGTCTATTCAGTCTTTCTTCATATGAAAGTCCTGACATCCCAGGAATCAGCCTGGTGAACCTTCTCTGTACTCCCTCTATGGCAAGAATATCTTTCCTCAGATTAGGAGACCAAAACTGCATGCAATACTCCAGGTGTGGTCTCACCAAGACCTTGTACAACTGCAGTAGAACCTCCCTGCTCTTACACTCAAATCCTTTTGCTATGAATGCTAACATACCATTTGCTTTCTTCACTGCCTGCTGCACCTGCATGCCTACTTTCAATGACTGGTGTACCATGACACCCAGGTCTCGTTGCATCTCCCCTTTTCCCAATCGGCCACCATTCAGATAATAACCTACTTTCCTGTTTTTGCCACCAAAGTGGGTAATCTCACATTTATCCACATTATACTGCATCTGCCATGCATTTGCCCACACACCCAACCTATCCAAGTCACCTTGCAGCCTCCTAGCATCCTCTTCACAGCTAACACTGTCCCCCAGCTTCATGTCATCCGCAAACTTGGAGATGTTGCTTTCAATTCCCTCATCCAGATCATTAATATATATTGTAAATAGCTGGGGTCCCAGCACTGAGCCTTGCGGTACCCCACTAGTCACTGCCTTCTATTCTGAAAAGGACCCATTTACTCCTACTCTTTGCTTCCTGTCTGCCAGCCAGTTCTCTATCAACATCAATACTGAACCCCCAATACCGTGTGCTTTAAGTTTGCATATTAATCTCTTATGTGGGGCCTTGTCGAAAGCCTTCTGAAAGTCCAGATATAACACATCCACTGGTTCTCCCTTATCCACTCAACTAGTTACATCCTTGAAAAATGCTATAAGATTCATCAGACATGATTTACCTTTCAAATATTCAAGCTGACTTTGTCCAATGATTTCACCACTTTCCAAATGTGCTGCTATCCCATCTTTAATAACTGACTCTAGCATTTTCCCCACTACCGATGTTAGACTAACTGGTCTGTAATTCCCTGTTTTCTCTTCCGCCCCCTTGAAGTGGATCTACAACAGAATTGATTTCCCTTAAGTCTTGTACGTGTCTATATTGACCCTCCTTTCCCGGTTCCGAAACGGCAAGAATAGGGGTGTTACAGATAGATTGGCACTTCACCAATATTCCTTGTTCTAGCAAACCCAAAATTAATGTGTCTATGCTGCTAATGACCTGTAGTTTCAATGGATATTGTTACCACTATCTTGAGAGCTACATTACCTTTGCTGATTTCTGCCCGTTCTTAAGAGATCTCTGCATTCTTTTACCTTACTCTCCAGACGCTGACGTATGTGGGTAACAACTTTCCTTGGGCATGGTAAAATTCAACAACAAATTAATTAGACAAATTGTGCTTTTGATAATTATTCAGGTTTGCCAAGGTAATTGCCTTTCTTACTACCGTTCCTCGGTCTTTAGCTCTAGTCGGGAAATTCACCTTTCTAATGATGTGAGGAGCCACCTCATCAGTTCTTTTCCATAACTGTGCTGGTATTTTAGCATATTCGGCAGGTCCCTTTTTCCTTCCACTGGTGCCAATGCTTATTTTTCCCATTCCTGTCCTTCAAATGATTTAAAGAAGGTTTCCAGCTCGCTGTCCTTTCCACTCCTATCGTAAGCCAGCGTCCATGTATAATTCAGAGAAATACTCTAAAAACTCACCTGCATCTTCTCCCCCTTTTGGTCTTACATCTAATATTCTGGCCAAATCGATGGGTTTCTGAAGTGTTGGCAAGACCCTTGCTCTATTGGTCGCTTTTATAGTTGCAAGAGCTTCATGTGACGGATGTCCTAAACTTATTAGGAATCTGGCATGCTCACTTGGGGTAATTATTTGCTGGATCACCGCCCATAAATCCCAGAAATCAGCATGATAGACGCGCAATGTAGTTCTTAAGTGATCCACAAAAGAAATGGGTGATTTTCTACAATCGGGTATTTGACTCAAAATAGTCATCATCTCGTTAGGCTTCCATGCGGAATAGACTCTAATGATATGGGGATTATTTGCACTTACTGCATTGGCTGGAGCAAAAGAAGGATTAGGCATTTCCATTACAGGGAACTGTCTACGGGTTGTTTGTTTAGCTTCAGGATCTACCTCTGCCTCTTCAATTATTATCTCACACCCAGATATATCTTCCCCTTCACCAGGGGGTTCACGGTACTTTTTAAAGTATTTCCTTCCTTCCTTAACTGCTCATTCAATTTGTCTAGGGTATGCTCTTCTTTTTCCATAACTAATTTAGTATTTTTCCATAACTAATTTAGTCTTTTTCCTATTTGGCTTCCGGTACTGTAAACTCTGGGACTGTCTGTAATGGACGGAAATGTAATGGGGTTGAGGAGGTTTGTGCTCTGGGATTTGATTGTCTATTCCTATTACAAACTCTGCAATGTGCATTTGAGGTATTCAGATCATAAGATGAATAAGATGGTGGCCCAGAATCTCTAGTTCTAACACTTTCCCAGTCTTCTAAATAAACATCGCCATCCCCCTCGTAACCTGTGCCAACCATTGGGTCCTCGTGCTTAAAACATAGGGATGATAATATTTCTGTGGAAGATTTCCTTTTCCCTTTATCTTTAATACTCTCAGGCTCTTCCCTTAGGCTACCTGGAGGTTCAAATGCTTCATTATCTTCTAATACTATCCCCGTTTTAGAGTTGCTTCCTTCCAAATTGCCATTCTTTCCTCCACTCAACTCGCTTTCTGTTCCTCATAATAATTTCTCAATAATTCAATTAGTTCCTGTGCCTCTGTATTATCGCTGCACTGTAATATAATCTGCTCAATGTATTTTAATCCCTTTATGTTTATATGCCCCCTCGGGGCCATAATTCGTTCCCTAATTCTCTATTTAGCGATCCGATAAGGATTCTCAACCAATCAGCGTTTTTTGTGGAAATTCACTGCATATTTCTTGCAGAGCACTTTCTGAGTCAGTGCTCATATCTTTATTTGCGTGGTTTCCCATTCCGTTGGATAAGGAACCAAGTCTAAACTATTCGCACGTCTTAACAATTTCTCTTTCTAATTTCGAAATTAACAAAGTCATTTTAGACACTTTTTAAAATCAAAATGCTCCAGGAAACAACCAATCACACTCTCATACGTTCTCGCAGCCCGTCTTAATCTGAACACATGCAAATTAACTCTAAGCACGTGAGCAAAATTGAACACAAAAAATAAATTAGTCCACTTATCAGAAGTATACCTAACCACACTCCTGCATAAATCAACAATATTAACTTATTACAAATCTCACACTCAAAAAATCCTCCTCATGGTGCGATCATTCAGCGGGATGATTTCCATCCCCCAACGCAGTGATCCAAGGAGAACAACCCCTGATCGAACCACCCCTATTAAGATCTTCACAATATGATCCAAACAAATACAAATATCTAACTTAAACACACTCTCACTTCAAGTTTTTAAATCAGTAAACACTCGCACAAGCAGCAACACAAATGACGATCCATGGACTTAACACAATCTATATCTTAACTTTTAATTCTTACGATACTCTAAGTTTATTTACATACAGAGAATATTTACAAAATCCGGATCCTATGACAATACGGAAAGCTAGATTTTTACAATTTATGAAATGATTTGACTAGTGCACAATTCACGAACACTCGATCTCGATGCCACATCATGCTGTTAACACGCAGTGAACCTCTCCCTCTGATACCGAAGATTTTCCCCTTCCTAGTTTACTCTTTACTGAGGGGTACTATTCCTTAAATGATTACTTTTCCTCCAGAATATTTACTATCCCTCTGCTAAGACTGGATGTCTATAGGGGGACCTCTATCCCTCCTCTCTAAGTTCGACAGAATTAGGGATACCCTTCGCTATTTGGATTACTTTTCATCAAGTAAGGAGGCTCCCATCTCTCAGGTACTCTTCGCTATCAGGTACTAGTCAACAATCGACCAGAGGGTTACTATTCACTGTTGATCAGCTGCTATTCGGAATCGATCACGGACATGCACCAACTTCGAAGTTCTATATACAGGAATTCGAATACCACCTTACTGGCAGAACTTCAACTTGAAAATTTGGCTTTGCTAATAATAGACTGAGACTTGAACTTGATCTCCTAATTTTAGTGCATATTTCTCTTACTACGTGGGCTCTCGAATCAACTACAATTGCCCAGTTGAATTCTTGAACGGACTGGAGTACTCCGGCCAATGTATACTCTGTCCGTCCAAGCCCAGTACCTTCTTGAGGCTCTTCGTCCATCACTTCAGGTACCTGCACACAGACACACCTCTCTGCTAAGCACCGAGGATCCAGGGCCTAGTAGCTTCACGATGTGAATTATCTATGCCGTTTTTCAGAGCGCACCTTTTCAATTTGCGTTCCCAGCAACGATCTGATCAAAGGCAATACCTGTATTTTAATACCCCACCAATTTGGATACCAAGTCTAACCCTGGGCCACTCCTAGCCCGATGAAGCCCGTTTGGCTCTCGTTAAAGCAGCTGCATTCTGCCAACTACGACCAAAGTTTTGGGCCTTTAACCCAGGAAAGGGACTTTAACCAAACCCCACCAGGGCCTCAAACCCCAGCCTGGTTTTATGGGCCTCCAACCCAAAGGCTTGCTAACCACTCCCCCATGCTTGCTAGACTCTGTTCTAATGATCTCGTTTAGACCCTTTCCCAAGCCCGCGAATGATCGATCTGCTCCGACTCACGAAAATCAATGTGAAAATCGCACCGTGGCCCGATTTCTGCATTTGCGATCGAAACAGTTCAACACCCTTGATTGCAAACTTGTGTTTGGGGGTCTTTTGAGATCACGGACGAGCCCCCAATGATAATTGCTCATTTCTAAGCTTCCCCCAGTCTAGATTCAGTAAAAACCTTCAGTAAAGATCCTCTAGCGGAGCAAGATGGCCTACTCCCACGAAAAACGCGTAGTACGGTCATGGGCAGATTCATGGGTAATTATAGAACCCATTTCAGCAACCAGAGGTTGTGTCCCGGCGGCGGTGGCCCAACTCAAGGCTGAGGCTGTGTCCCGGTAGTGACGGCCCGACTCAGGGCTGAGGCTGTCCCGACGGGGTGGCCCGACTTGGGGCTGAGGCGGTTTTCCGGCAGAGCAGCCCGACTTGGGGCTGAGGCGGTTTTCCGGCACAGCGGCCCGACTCGGGGCTGAGGCTGTGTCCCGGCGGTGATGGCGGCCCGACTTTGGAGGTTCGGCCACGAGCCAGTAGACGACATCGTCGGGAGCTCGCAGGTCACAGGTCGGTGACCTGTTTTTCCGGAGCTCCCGCAGCAACAGCTTCGTCGGCTGGACTAGAGGGCGGCAGCTTCGACTGCCCCGGGCCGCGGAGTTTGAACCGGCCCATGGCAATATTGGTGCCATATGCTGCTGATGTGTCGTTGTCAGATATTCAGTGTTAAAAAGAGAAATAAATCACAATAAAAGCAAAAAGATGTTCCTTCCACAAAGTGCGGGGAATCTGGCCCGGATCAGCACGGCCGAGACACCAAAGTGAAGTTGTGGGTTTACAATGTTTTTTTATTTAATGTTGTCCCTTGTCTAGTTGGAAATAAAGTTCATCATTGTATATAAAAATTGTAAGAAATGTAAATGTGTGTGTTATATTATTATATACATCTATATCATATTCATGTATGTGTGTTCTTTCCAGCACAATCTAATCAGTTGTATGCTCGCTGAATAAAACCATCCTTAAGTTATACATCATTTGTAAATCTTGCTTAAACACATTTAATTTTGTGAAATACTTAATTTAGATAACCCCACCATTACAGACAGATCTCATTCCACTCTGGCTATTGGGAAGACCAGACCCATTTTATTGTTGAGAAACAGCTCCATAGACACAAAAACATTAAGTAACATTCCAGGGCTAGAGCAACTGGAATCTTCATATTGCTATTATTTTCCCAAATACTGCAGTTGTGAACAGTATGATTAGATGAATGAATTACAGTGCAAGTGTCAACTCAACAAAATCAACTCAAACACAGCATATGAGCCATTTAAAAAGAAATGATTTAAAAAAATTAAAAAAGAAAATTACCAGAATCAAAATTTATAAACATTTTATTCTTGAACAAGAATTAACAGAATTATGAATCCAACCCTATATCACACACACAAACTGTCCCCCCGCAACGTTGATTACACTGCGAGTCGAGTCGGGTCGGGTAGGTTCTGGTTACTATAAAATCAACTCAAACACAGCTTATGAGCCATTAAAAAGAAATTATTTTGAAAAGAAAATTACCAGAGTCAAATTTTATTCTTTAACAAGAATTAACAGGATTATGAACTAACAGAATTATGAATCTAGCCCTATATCACACACACAAACTATCCCCCCTGCAACGTTGATTACACTGCAAGTCGGGTCGGGTCGGGTAGGTTCCGGTTACTGAAATGGACAAAAAAAATGCCCATGTTCCGCTCCGTTGCGTACTGCACGTCAGCCCATTGCATTTTGCAGCAGTGGTCTACCTTGCTCCACTATAGGATCTTTGGTAAAAACACTGAATCAAGCACTTGGATCAACTCAATTTTATTTTACCAAAAGTGCGTCACAGTTCAACTACTATACCTATCCCATCACGGGTTCACCCTCCCCCCTCCCCCCCTCCCCCCTCTATCCCCCTGTCCTCCTCCATTGCTCCCCCCTCTCTCCCCCCTCCCTCCCCTCTCCTCTCTCCCCTTTCCCCCCCTCTCTCCCCATCTCTCTCTGACTCTGCCCCTCTCTCTGTTCTGCCCCTCTCTGTGTGTCTCTGTCCCTCTGTCTCTGTCTCTGCCCCCCCCCTCTCTCTACCCACCCCCCCCCCCCCCATCTCTAGACGCACCTGCGAGTTGGGGGCTATGTCTCAGTGGATAGGGAGGGGATGGGGTAAAAGGAGCCAATTAATAATATTAATATAATATCAAGGGGGGTGGTTAGTGTGTGTGTGATCACATCTTCTCGAAAAAACGACATGCAAACGATAACATTTTTACATAATTCGGTATAGATTGATTCCGTGGAGTCCAAAATCGTCATATCTGAAAAATTCATGCATTATTTCTCTAGTTTTTAATCAAATTGTTCAAAATCTCAAAAAACGTGGAAAAGGATAACTGCTTATTCCCTGTGTTTACAGCTGTGACGTCACAATGGGATTGTAGCCCTGCTCGCAACATTGTTGCTATCCAAGTACACTGAGTTCTGCTAGCCCTCGCAAGTGCAAATGCATTTTTTTAAATCACAGTACACAGATATCTGGTTATATCTCCGGACAGTCAATTTTAGAAAATAGCTTAGCCGCAACCAGATGGGCTGAGAAATCCTGTATGTGGGGAATGGGATAACGATCGGCAGTTGTTGCCTCGTTCAGGCAGCAGTGGTCACCACAAGGCCTCCAGCCCCCGGAGTCCTTCAGCACCATGTGCTGTTGGAGCATCTGATGATGCCCATGGCCTCCATTTTCCAAAACTCCGACCTCGCTATCAGGAGCTTGTCGGGGGCAAGCCTGCAGGGGCAGGGGTAGGCATGAAGCGGTGGACCCGATGTAAGAATGTGGTGCATGATACCATGTCTCGGGCTGGCTGAGTTGAACTGCAGAATGATAATGTCCGGAAACTCGGCCAGTATCTGAGTACATATATTGTCCACCGCCGCCACTGGGTTGTGGATTGGTGCGGTGGACGCAGCAGGGTGCAAGGAGATCTCCTCCAACGTCAAAGCGTGGACAAGGCATTGCCCTCTCATGTCCACCCAGGAGGGATTGCACCCTCAAGAAATCTGCGCCCAGCAACGGCTGGGCCACGTCTGCAACAATGAATGGCCAGGAGAAGTGGCACGCAACAAAGATAATGGGGATAGTGCAGATGCTATAAGTGTGGATGGAACTGCCGTTTGCAGCAGTTAAAAGGGAGCCCCGCTTACCAGCAGGCGTGTCCACTCCGGAGGGGGGCAAAACGCTGACCTCCGCCCTGGTGTCCACCTGGAACCTGAGCCGTATGCTGGTCCCAGGCATACAGACGATGGATCCTGCCGGCCACCGCGGTGACTAGCGGTGGCCGGCACTGGCGTTTCCCGGAAATGAACACTGCTGGTGGCATTGGTGGGCCGCTGAACCCCAGCGTTGGTGGTAAAAACACCACATCCTTTTTCCTGAATGTTGCTCAGCCATCCTCCTCTCCTGTGCCACTTGTCTGGTCTGTGGCTCTTGTGGGCGTGGGCCTCTTGTGGGCTTGGTCCTGGGTCGTTGTGCCTTCCAGGGCGCTGAATCGATCCGGTCCAATGATTCTAGCAATTCCAGGGATTCCACGCGCCCACTTGCTGCCGGTCGGACAGCCACAGTTTGTCGGCGTGCGCCGCTAGATTCAGCGGATCCTTGAAGCTCTCCCCTGAGAGCTGCCAGCGGATGTCGCGCGGCAACTACTGCAGGTAAGTAAATTCAAACAGCAGGCAGGGCTGGTGGTCACCCATGAGCGTGAGCATCTCGCTCATGAGGGGCGAGGGCTTCCGGTCACCGAGCCCGCCCATGTTGCTCGCTCCATGCAGATCCAGAGCAGCAGCTCATTGATGCATGTGTATTTCCCTACTGCCGGTGGATTATCGAGGTATGGAACGACCCCACCAGCAGCCTCCTGATGAAGAGCGCTTACCACATAGTGGTAACAGGTTTCGTCGGCTGTTACGCCGCGGATGTAGAATTGGGACTCGGCCTGTCGGAACCAAACCCCCGGCTGCGAGGTGCAAAATGTAGGCAACTTTAGGGAGACTGCGTTGAGTCGGCCTCATCGGCGGCGGCGGCAAAATGCGTTTTCTTACGAAATTTCCCTTCCAGGATTACACTCCTGGTCGTCGGGGTCACCAGTAGCGGAGACTCGCAGGAGTCCAGCCAAAAACTAAGCGGACACATGTTAACCATATAACCATATAACAATTACAGCACGGAAACAGGCCCTCTCGGCCCATCAAGTCCGTGCCGACCATTTGTTTTCCCCTAGTCCCATCTACTTGCACTCAGACCATACCCCTCCATTCCCTTCCCGTCCATATACCTATCCACTTTACTTTTAAATGTTAAAATCGATCCTGCCTCCACCACTTCTGCTGGAAGCTCATTCCACACAGCCACCACCCTCTGAGTAAAGAAGTTCCCCCTCACGTTACCCCTAAACTTCCGTCCCTTAATTCTCATGTCATGCCCTCTTGTTTGAATCTTCCCTACCCTCAATGGGAAAAACGTATCCACGTTAACTCTGTCTATCCCTTTCATCATTTTAAAGACATCAATCAAGTCCCCCCTTAACCTTCTGCGCTCCAAAGAAGAAAGACCTAACTTGTTCAACCTTTCTCTGTAACATAGTTGCTGGAACCCTGGCAACATTCTAGTAAATCTCCTCTGTACTCTCTCTATTTTGTTGACATCCTTCCTATAACTAGGCGACCAAAATTGTACACCATACTCCAGAATTGGTCTTACCAATGCCTTGTACAATTTTAACATTACTTCCCTACTATATTCAATGCTCTGATTTATAAAGGCCAGCACACCAAATGCTTTCTTTACCACCCTATCTACATGCGATTCCACCTTCAGGGAACTATGCACAGTTATTCCTAGATCCCTCTGTTCCACAGCATTCCTCAATTCCCTACCATTTACCATGTACGTCCTATTTTGATTTGTCCTGCCAAGATGTAGCACTTCACACTTAACAGCATTAAACTCCATCTGCCATCTTTCAGCCCACTTTTCCAAATGGCCCAAATCTCTCTGTAGACTTTGAAAATCTACTTCATTATCCACAACACCACCTATCTTAGTATCATCTGCATACTTACTTATCCAATTTTCCACCCCATCATCCAGATCATTGATGTACATGACAAACAACAGTGGACCCAACACTGATCCCTGAGGCACCCCACTGGTCACCGGCTTCCAACCTGACAAACAGCCATCCACCATTACTCTCTGACATCTCCCATTCAGCCACTGTTGAATCCATCTTGCTACTCCGCCATTAACACCCAAAGATTGAACCTTCTTAACCAACCTTCCATGGGGAACCTTGTCAAAGGCCTTACTGAAATCCATATAGACAACATCCACTGCTTTACCCTCATCAATTTCCCTAGTTACCGCTTCAAAAAATTCAAGAAGGTTTGTCAAACATGACCTTCCAGGCACAAATCCATGTTGACTGTTCCTGATCAGACCCTGTTTATCCAGATGCTTATATATAGTATCTCTAAGTATCCTTTCCATTAATTTACCCACCACTGACGTCAAACTAATAGGTCTATAATTGCTAGGTTTATTCTTTGAACCCTTTTTAAACAATGGAACAACATGCGCAGTACGCCAATCCTCCGGCACTATTCCCGTTTCTAATGACATTTGAAATATTTCTGTCATAGCTCCTGCTATTTCTACACTAACTTCCCTCAATGTCCTAGGGAATATCCTGTCAGGACCTGGAGACTTATCCACTTTTATATTTTTCAAAAGTGTCAGTACTTCCTCCTCTTTGAATCTCACAGTTTCCATAGCTACTCTACTTTTTCCCCTTAACTCACAGAGTTCAATATCCTTCTCCTTGGTGAATACCGAAGAAAAGAAATTGTTCAATATCTCCCCCATCTCTTTTGGCTCTGCAGATAGCTGTCCATTCTGGTTCTCTAATGGTCCAATTTTATCCCTCGTTTTCCTTTTGCGATTAATATAGCTGTAGAAACCCTTTGGGTTTACTTTCACCTTTCTTGCCAAAGCAACCTCATATCTTCTTTTAGCCTTCCTAATTTCTTTCTTAAGATTCTTTTTACATTCTTTATACTCCTCTAGCACCTCATTTACTCCATGCCTCCTAAAATTATTGTAGATATCTCTCTTTTTTCGAAACAAGTGTCCAATTTCCCTTGAAAACCATGGCTCTTTCCAATTTTTACTATTTCCTTTCAACCTAACAGGGACTTAAAGATTCTGTACTCTTACAATTTCCCCTTTAAATGTTCTCCATTTCTCTTCTACATCCTTCCCATGAAACAAAGTGTCCCAATTCACTCCTTTAAAATTCTTACGCATTCCCTCAAAGTTAGCCTTTCTCCAATCAAAAATCTCCACCCTAGGTCCAGTTCTGACTCTCCATAATTATTTTGAAACTAATGGTATTGTGATCACTGGTCCCGAAGTGCTCACCAACGCATACCTCCGTCACCTGACCTGCCTCATTTCCTTTTTTTTTTTTTTTTTTTTTTTTTTTTTTTCTATAATCTTTTTCATACGAACAGAAATAAGTGTGTACATATTAAAAATTTATATAATATGTTTCTATAATTTTTTCCTTAATTAAAGATAGAGAGATAGAGAAAAAGAATAGAAAATAGAAAAGAAAGTGTGAAAAGTTTGATGGAGATTGAAGTATTACTAAGTAATCCAAATGAGGCAGTGGACCTGCCTCATTTCCTAACAGGAGGTCCAGCACTGCCCCTTCTCTGGTCGATACCTCTATGTACTGCTGCAAAAAACTATCCTGCACACATTTTACAAACTCCAATGAAAACATCATATTTCCAGGTGTCAATCCAGGCTCTAAGTTCATCCACCTTACTTACAATGCTCCTAGCATTAAAATATACACATTTTAGAAACCCACCATCCCTTATTCTCTGTCTATTATCTTTTTCATCTTTCTCGCCTACATTTTGGATCCGAGTGCTTCCCTTCTCTGCCTCTTGCCCCACACCCTGACCCCTAGCCCCCTCTACCCGAGTCCCTTCCCCCAGCCTTTCTAGTTTAAAGTCTCCCCAGTAGCCTTTGCAAATCTCCCTGCCAGGATATTGGTCCCCCTCGGGTTCAAGTGCAACCCGTCCTTTGTGTACAGATCATGCCTTCCCCAAAAGAGGTCCCAGTGATCAAGGAACTTGAATCCCTGCCCACTGCACCAGTCCCTCAGCCACGCATTTATCCTCCACCTCATTTCATTCCTACTCTCACTGTCACGCGGCACAGGCAGTAATCCTGAAATCGTTACCCTTTTGGTCCTTCTCCTTAACTTTCCCCCCAACTCCCTAAATTCTCCCTTCAGGACTTTGTCACTTTTTCTGCCTATGTCATTGGTACCTATGTGTACCACAACATCAGGCTCCTCTCCCTCCCTTATCAGAATCTTTTGGACACGTTCTGACACATGCCAGACCCTGGCACCAGGGAGGCAAACTACCATCTGGGTCTCCTGACTGCGTCCACAGAATCGCCTATCCGACCCCCTAACTATAGAGTCCCCTATTACAATTGCCCTCCTATTTTTGCTACCCTTCTGAGCATCAGGGCCGGTCTCTGTGCCGGAGGCCCGGCCGCTGTTGCTGCCCCCAGCTAGGCTGTCCCCTCCAATCGTACTCAAACCCAAGTACCTATTTTCCAGGTGCACGGTCACAGGGGTACTCTCTAGCCCCTGCCTCTGCCCCTTGCCCTTAATAACTGTGACCCACTTGTCTGCCTCCTGTGGTTTGGGAGTGACTACCTCCCTGTAGCTCCTCTCTATTACCTCCTCACTCTCCCTGGCCAGACGGAGGTCATCGAGCTGCTGCTCCAGGTTCCTAACACAGTCCTTTAGGAGCCCCATCTCAACACACCTGGTGCAGATGTGGATGTCTGGAGGGCTATCAGATTCCCTGACCTCCCACATCTGACATCCAGAACAGTACACTGCCCTTGCCTTCATACTCCCCCCTTACACAGGATACAAAATGTTGTGTGCTCGAGACGTGTTTTATTCGGTACGATACAGCTCCCTACTCCTAAAATGGGCACGGGTGTTGCCCAACCTTAAATACCCCTATGGATCAACCCCGTGACCTGCGCCTCCCACACCGCAACACCTAACTGCTCCCTCCAGAGCCGAGGGTTCGCTCTGCCTGTGGCCCACCACCAGGTGTCGCCACATGATGCACAAATGCAGTGAGGTACAAGTATAATGAAGATCTTGCTTTCAGCAGCATTACCGCCACATAGAGTCGGATAACACACAAAAACATGAATAACTCAGTGAATGGCTGGCCCCTGGGAAGTGTTGTAGAGCAGAGGGATCTAGGAGTTTAGGTACATAGTTCATTGAAAGTCACAGGTAGATAGGGTGGTCAAGAAGGCTTTTCGTACATTGGCCACCATCAGTCAGGGTATAGAGCATATAAGTTGGAATGTTGTATTGGGGAGATCTTATAGAGGTGTCAAAGATCATGAGGGGAATAAATTGGGTAAATGCTTTTACACAGAGTAGGGAAACAAAAAAACACGGGACATAGGTATAAGTTGAGGGTGGAAGGATTTAGTAGAAACCTGAGATATAACTTTTTCACACATGTGGTGGTGGGTCTATAGAACAAGCTGCCACATGAGATAGTTGAGACAGGTACTATAACAACTTTTAAAAGACATTTGGACAGGTTCAGGGATAGGAAAGATTTAGAGAGCTGTGTGCCAAATGTGGGCAGGTGAGACAATTGTAGATAGAGCATCTTGTTGAAACAGCAAGTTGGGCTGAAGCGCTCATTTATGAAACTATATGAAACTATGGCTCTACACTTGAACCACATGTTAATTGATCTTCAATTGTATATGTTCTACAAGACAGTGAAAAAAATGCTGTGCAACAAACCAAGACATGCAAATGCTCAACAATCTTATCATGCAATGCAGCAAGATAATAGAAAAATATATACGTAAAAAACAATTATCCATTTTTTTCTTTTAAATGCAGTTTCTGTTATCGAGGCGTGATGCTGTGGACTTGTCAAAAATGCCAGAGTCTAAATCAGAGCGGAGAATGAAAATTATGAGGAAAGCAGTTGCAGCATTTTGGGTAATTGGTACAAACCATTATACTCTGATGAAGCCAACTATGAAGAGAGTACCAGAGGGAAAAGAAAGAGGAATTTCTTTAGAGAGAAGGTGGTGAATCTGTGGAATTTGTTACCACAACAGACAGTAGAGGCCAAATCAATGGATATTAAGGCAGAGATTGATAGATTCTGATTAGTACAAGTGTCAGGGGTTATGGGGAGAATGCAGGAGATACTTGCATTGTCTTTAGTGAGGAATCAGAAGACCGAAGGGTGGCTCATTTGTTCCTTTATTTAAGAAAGGTTGCAAGTACAAGCCAGAGTACCAGAGCCTGTGAGCCTCTATCAATGGTAGGGAAAGTTACTGGGAGACAGGATGTACTGGCATTTGGAAAGGTACGGATTGATTAGGGATAGTGAGCATGGCTTTATGCAAGGGAAATTGTCTTACAAAATTATTAACAAATTTTCCAAGAGGCGATCAAGAGGATCTCTTGGTTGATTCATAGACTTTCAACAGGCCTTTGACAAGGTCCCGCATGATAGGTTGGTCTGGAAGATTGGATCATATCGGATTCAAGATGAAATAGCCAATTGAATACTAAATTGGCTTGGTGATAAGTCAGGGGTAGGTAGTGGAGAATTGTTTTTTCGTTTGGAAACCGATGACCAGCTGTGTGCTCTTGCTTGTCATCTATATTAACGATTTGGATGAAAATGTGGTTGGTGTGGTTAGTAAGTTTACAGATGACACAAAAATTGGTTAAACAGTGGACTGAAGAAAGTTATTGAAAATTACACCAGGTTCTAGATTAACTGGGGAAGTAGATTAAGGAACACCAGGTGGAATTTAACATAAGCAAGTTGCATTTGCCCTACATTCATTTTAATGTGAAAGGCCTGACAGGTAAGGCAGATGAACTCCGGGCATGTATAGGTATGTGCAAACGGGATGCTTCAGCTGTTACAAAAGCCTAGCTAAGAGAGGGACAGGTCTGGGAGTTTAATGTTCCAGGGGATAGATGCTACAGGGGAGATAGAGGTAAGCGTAAAAGGGGAGGTGGTGAAGCTATATTGATTAAGGAGAATGTCACGGCAGTAGTCCGAGATTACATTACTGATGGGTCATCGAGTGAGGCTACATCTGTGGAACTGAGAAACGAAAAGGGAATGATCACCTTATTGGATGTGTACTACAGACCCCCCAAATAGTCAACGAGAATTAGAAGGACAAATATGCTTGGCAATTGCAGGTGGCTACAAGATTATTAGGGTTGGCACAGCAGCAGATTTTAATTTTCCCAGTATAGACTGGGTCTGTCATGCCTAGGCCTTGGATGGGGTGGTATTTGTCAAATGTGTTGAGAAATTTTTCCTCAGGCAATATGTGGAGGGCCCTACAAGGGAAAGGGCAAAGCAAGGGAGAGGTCAAAGCTACTCTTGGGAATGTGCAAAGGGCAACTGACGAAAATATCTGTTGGCCAACCTTTTGGAACCAGCGACCTCAGTGCTGTTAGCTTTCAAATAGTTATAGATAAGGACAAGGTGGGCCCACAAGTTAAAATTCTGAATTGGGGCAAGGCCAACTTTGATGGTAAGAGACAGGAACTTGCTAAAGTTGATTGAAGTAGTTTGTTTGTTGGCAAAGATGATAAGAGTTCAGGGCATGCATGTTACTGTTAGAGTGAAAGGCAAGGCAGGTGAGAGTAAGGAAGCTTGGATGAGGAGAGAAATTGAGCTCAAGTCAGGACAGAGGAGGAGGCATTGGACAGGTATAGACAGCATGGATCACATGTATCCCTGGAGGATTTTCGTGATGTGAGGAGCATATTCTGATGAAGAAGTGTAAATTGGGGGCAGGAGATAGTTCTGGCAGATGATATAAAGAAAAATCCAAAGAGATTTTGTAAGTACATTTGAAAGAGAGAATATGGCCCCTCAGAAACCAAAGTGGTCATCTCTGTATGGAGCTGCAGGACATGGCCAATGTCCTCAATTAGTATTTCTCTTCTTATTTTACCATGGAGAAAGATACGAAGACTGTGGAACTTGGGACTGTTAATAGTGACGTCTTGAGGACAGTCTTTGTTATGGTCAAGGAGGTGCTGGAAGTCCTAAGGCGGTAGATAAAAGACACAAGGTGCTGGAGTAATTCAGCAGGTCAGGCAGCATCTTTTGAGAACACGGAGAGGTGACATTTCAGGTCGAGACACTTCTTCAGACTAATTGTAAAGGGGGAGAAGAAAGTAGAGGGGAAAGGCAGCATAACATTTGGCAGGTAATATGTGGACGCAGGCGAGGGGGGGTTTGTTAGGCAGATGGTTGGAACAAAGGTCAGCGATTAAAAACCAAAGGTGTGAGACAAGGTTGAAGAATTGCAAATTTAGAGAGAGGAAAACAGGTAGGGTGGGGTCGGGGTGAAATGTGTGGATTTCTAGGTCGGGCACAGGGTAGGAGAGGGCTGGGGGAAAGAAAAGGGGGGAGGTGTGGCAGAGAAGGGGGGGGTGGAGATTGTGGGAAGGTTTAGTAGGAGGTTACCTAAAATTGGAGAATCCAATGTTCATCCCGTTGGAAATGGGAAGGGAAGTTAAAATGGTTAACAACCAGGAGATACAGTGGGCCTTAGCGGACCAAGTGCAAGTGTTCAGTGAAACGATTGCCAAGTCTACGCTTGGTCTCATTGAATTACAGGAGGCCACATTGGGAACACGATGTACTAGATGAGGTTAGAGGTGGTGCATGTGAACCTCTGTCTCACCTGGGAGAACTGCTGGGGTCCCTGGATGGAGGTGAAGGAGGAGTAATTGGGACAGATGTTACATCTTCTGTGGTTGCAGGGGAGGGTACAGTAACTGGGGAGGGGGTGGTTTGGGTGAGAAGGTATAAGTAAAACAAGTAGTTGCAGAAGGAGCAGTCTCAGTGGAAAGGGGAGAAGCCTGGAAGATGTGACTGGATGTGGGAATGTGTTAAAGTTGACGGAAATGTTAGAGTATGATGCGTTGGGCGTGGAGGCTGGTGGGGTGAAAGGTAAGGAGGGGGAGCAAGAGCAGAACAATAGGGCACAGAGCAGACACAGATGAGGGATCCATCTATAACGGAGGGATGGAAACAATGTTTACTGAAGAAAGAGGAAATCTCAGATGTCGGGACAGAAAGTCTCATCTTGGGAGCACATGCGGCAGAGACAGAGGAATTAAGAGTAGTCCTTGCAAGCGCAGGGTTGGAGGAAATATACTCCTGAAAATTATGAGGGTCAGTAGGGTTACACCAGATATCAGTCGATAGTCTGTCCCCTGTGATGGAGACAGAGAGATCAAGATAAGGGAGAGAGATATTAGAGATGGACCAGGTGTGTTTGAGGCCAGGGTGGAATAAGAAATTATAAGATTGAAGGTTGTAGATCGGATGACCAGAGGTGATGAGATCAGAAATAGTTTAGGAGATGATGCAAGTGGAGCTCAATAAGTCTCTCTGGCCTGATCAGATATATCCGAGGACACTGTAGGAAGCTAGAAGAGAAATTGCAGGAATCCTAGCTATGATATATGAATCATAATTAGGTGCCACAGACTGGAGGGTGGCCAATATTATGCCTATATTTAAGAAGGGCTGCAATGAAAAGCCAGGAAACTATAGACCTGTGAGCCGAACATCTGTTGCAGACTATGGAAATAATTCTGAGGGATAAAATATATATGCATTTGGGATAGACAAGGGCGACAGGGTGACTTGGAGTGGGCAGATGCATGGCAGATGAAGTTTAATGCGGATAAATGTGAGGTTATCCACTTTGGTAGCAAACACAGGAAGGCAGATTACTATCTAAATGGCGTCGTTGGGAAAAGGGGAAGTACAACGGGATCTGGTGGTCCTTGTACATCAGTCTATGAAAGTAAGCATGCGGGTACAGCAGGCAGTGAAGAAAGCGAATGGCATGTTAGCCTTTATAACAAGAGGAATCGAATATAGGAGCAAAGATGTCCTTCTGCAGTTGTACAGAGCCCTAGTGAGACCTATTGGAGTATTGTGTACAGCTTTGGTCCCCTAATTTGAGGAAGGACATTCTTGCTATTAAGGGAGTGCAGCGTAGGTTTACAAGGTTAATTCCCGGGATGGCGGGGCTGTCATATGCTGAGAGAATGGAGCAGCTGGGCTTGTACACTCTGGAGTTTAGAAGGATGAGAGGGGATCTCAGTGAAACATATAAGATTGTTAAAGGTTTGGACACGCTAGAGGCAGGAAACATGTTCCCGATGTTAGGCGAGTCCAGAACTGGGGGCCACAGTTTAAGAATAAGTAGTAAGCCATTTAGAACGTAGACGAGGAAACACTTTTTCTCACAGAGTGGTAAGTCTGTGGAATTCTCTGCCTCAGGTGGAAGCGGGTTGTCTTGATGTGTTCAAAAGAGAGCTAGATAGGGCTCTTAAAAATAGCAGAGTCAGGGGATATGGGGAGAATGCAGGAACGGGGTACTGATTAGAACTCACATTGAATGGCGGTGCTGGCTCGAAGGACCAAATGACCTACTCCTGCACCTATTGTCTATTGTCCATTGTCTATTGGCTGAATAGGATGGTCAACATCATTTTGTACATGGAAAATCGTGTTTTACAAATCTGGTTTCTCTTTTTAAAATCTGCCTCTGAGATTTTGCTAATGCATCCTACTACTTCCAAGGGCAGCTTTGTGTCAGACTTTGTTTGATAAAGGTCCCATGAGGAACTTTGGTCTGTTCAATGCATAAAGCCAGCAAGTAATTTCTTATTTTGTAAAAATAAGTACAAAGAATAGAAAACTACGTACAGCATTGAGCAAACAGTCTTTTCTATAAATGCAGTGGCAACAAAAGAAACATCGGAATTTGGTTAAGACATTGAAAGTGCCTTCATTATCAACGATCCCGAGTTCAGATAACGAGTCAGAACATGGCGAGGCATTTGCTGCCTATGAGGTACTCACCTGGATCGGTGGCTGGGGGCCTTGGATGGTTGTGAGGGAGGACATATATGAACTGGTGTTACATCTCCTGCATTTGTAGTGGGAAATATTTTGGGAGGGGGTGGTTTGTTTTGGGAAGGGATGAGCGAACCAAGGAATTGCAGAGGGAGTGGTCTCTGTGGAAACTGGAAAGGGGTGGGGATGGGAAGATGTGGCTCCCTCTGCAACAACTTGGTTTACTCATCAATTCCCACTCAAACCACCCCATTTCCCACCCCACACGTTCACATTTCACACCTCTTCTCTTCTGGGAACGGGCCGAGCAGCAGCAGCGGGCGGGCAGGGCAGGGCGGGAATGGGCCGAGTGGCGGCATCAGGATGGAGGGAGGGAATGACTGAGGGTAGGGGAAAGGAGAGGGAGGGATTGTGGGAGGAGGTGAGGGGAAAGATCGTGGGGTGGGGAGGAGACGAGTGGGGGGATTGAGGGAGAGGAAGGAGTAGGGAGGTAGAGGGGAAAAGTGGGGGAGGTGTGGAGAGTGGGGAATAGTGGGAGAGGAGGAGGGTAGTGGGGAATAGAGGAAGAGGAGGGTCGTGGGAGAGGCCAGGAGGGATAGTGGGGGGGATAGGGGATGTGAGGAGTGGGGGATAGAGGGATAGGTGGGGGTAGGGAGGGAAGAGGATTTATGGAGGGATGGATGGAGTGATGGTAGGGGAAAGGAGAGGGAGGGAGATGTGAGGGAGGGACTGGGGGAGGGGAGGAGGAGAGGAGAAAGAAGAGGGAGTGCTGGGGGATGAGGGGAAATGAGCCATGCCTGCGCATTTGTGGGTTACGTGTGAGTGGTGCAATATTGCGTTGGGGGATGGGTTGCATTGGAGGAACAGGTGAATGGTGGAATATTTCATTGGGGAATGGGTTGCATTGAGGGACAAGGCCTCCCGTGTGACAGGGACCCAATGGGTCCCACTTATTCTAGTTCATTAATAAATATATGGAGAATGCATGTGTAAAAAGGAATTGCAGATGCTGGTTTAAACTGAAGATAGATACAAAAAGCTGGAGTAACTCAGCAGGTCAGACAGCATCTCTGGATAAAAGGAATCGGTGATGTTTTGGCTCAAGACTATTTCAGATTGAGTCAGGGGAAAGGGAAATTAGAAGTATAGATAGCCGATGCTGCAAATATAGAGAGAAAATGCTGGAAATATTCCGCTGATCAGGAAGCATCTGCGCAGAGAAGCAGAGGTAATATTTCACGTTGAAGACGTCTCATCGGATTTAGAAAAGTGAGAAAACAACCGTGTTTTAAGTTGGATGGGATGAGCAGGTCAAAGGCTTGTAATTGACATAATTACTTTTCATGTTGTAATGAAAGAACACAAGAAGCCAAATCTGTAGTAGAAGATTGGGCCCTTCAAACTGTACTGCATTTAATATGATAATGGCAGATCTATGCTCACCAAGTCCTCTGTGCTACTTCTCCATATTCCTCTTTTTGATGTATTGAATATTCATTCATCTCCACTTTAAATACTTCTAATGATCTAACTACCTACCAGAGCAGAGAATTTGCCACATTCATCACCCTCTGCAAGGAGAAATTTATGCCTGCCTCATTTTTAAATGACCAGCCCCTTATCTTGCAGTTATTCACCCTGTTCAAGGCTTTCCCAGTGGAGAAAACACCCCAACACCCTGTAAACCCTTCTTAGGATCTTATATGTTTTAGTAAGATCACCCCTCATTCTTCTAAACTCCATGGAATACATAACTGAAAGAATACCTCTATTCACATCTCAAGAATCGATGCCTGAGGTGTTGAGTGTATTCAGCATTCACTGTAATTTAGATTTTCAACTTCTGCAGTTTATTGCTTTGAATTCTTTCCATCTTATCTTTGCTCATTCTCCCTTGTCCGGTCCCTTCACACCTGAATTTTCTATTCATGTTTGATTTTTGTTACAGTGTCTCTTGATTGGTTTCATGCCACTAATTCCAAGCTTCCCTGCCCATGTCTTTTGCAGTCCACCAACCCTCTGGCTTGGTCCGGACTTGTGATTAAACATAAAGGACAACTGCAAAAAGGCATATTCCTTGATGTACAAGTCTAAATGGAAAGACGAACAAATGATGCTAACCTTATTGATATCTGAATTATTAACAACAAACAAAGAACTAGGTTAATTTCTACAGGGGTATTATAGGAAAATAGAGATTTTATGTAAAATTTGTACAATCGAATTAATGTGATGGCATGGTAGTTATTGCTACTGACTAAAAGGTGCAGGGTCTGGGGATGGATCCTAACCTTGAGACCTATCCATGTGGAAATTGCACGTTCCACCCGGTGGCGCCGTACATGGCAGCTGCACCAACAGCCTTTGTCAGGGATCGACTGCAGGAGCTCCAACCGCATGAGCTTCGGCCACCCTGATTGCAGGAGCTTTGATCGTCAACTGCGGGAACTTCGATCACCCTGATTGCGGAAGTTTCGATTGCCTCGACCCCGGGAGAAAAGGAGGAAAGAAGGTATAAGTTATTTGCCTTCCATCACAGTGGGGAATGTAAGGTCACCGAAAAAACAAGATGGATGTGCTGCCTGCATTGGTGAGGACTCGGAGGGAGTGCCTTGAGTGCAGTGATCTCGGTGTTTTAGACAATAGACAGTAGGTGCAGGAGTAGACCATATGGCCCTTTGAGCCAGCACCACCATTCACTGTGATCACGGCTGATCTTCCACAAACAGTACCCCGTTCCTGCATTCTCCCCATATCCTTTGACTCCGCTATCTTTAAGAGCTCTATGTAACACTCTCTTGAAAGCCTCCAGAGAATTGGGCTCCACTGCCTTCTGAGGCAGAGAATTCCACAAACACTATACTCCTTGTTACGATGGCCATCATTCTTCACTGCACGCTAGACCTGCATGCTTACTTTCAGTGACTGATGAACAAGGACCCCCAGATCTCGCTGTACGTCCTCTTTTCCCAACTTGACACCATTCAGATAATAATCTGCCTTCCGGTTTTTGCCACCAAAGTGGATAACCTCACATTTATCCACGTTAAACTGTATCTGCCATGCATCTGCCCACTCACCCAACCTGTCCTGTCCTACATTCTCATAGCATCCTCCTCACAGTTCACCCTGCCGCCCAGCTTTGTCATCTGCAAATTTGCTAAAGTTACTTTTAATCCCTTCATCTAAATCATTAATGTATATTGTAAATAGCTGCAGTCCCAGCACTGAGCCTTGCGGTACTCCACTAGTCACTTCCTGCCATTCTGAAAGGGACCTGGTTTATCCCTACTCTTTGTTTCCTGTCTGCCAACCAATTTTCTATCCATGTCAGTACCCTACTCCCAAATACCATGCGCTCTCATTTTGCCCACTAATCTCCTATGTGGGACCTTATGAAATGCTTTCTGGAAGTCCAGGTACACTACATCCACTGGCTCTCCCTTGTCCATTTTCCTAGTTACATTCTCAATGAATTCCAGAAGATTAGTCAAGCATGATTGCCCCTTCATAAATCCATGCTGACTCAGACCGATCTTGTTACTGCTATCCAAATGTGCTGCTATAATATCTTTTATAATTGACTCCAGCATCTTCCCCACCACCGATGTCAGGCTAACTGGTCTATAATTTCCTGTTTTTTCTCTCCTGCCTTTCTTAAAAAGTGGGATAACATTAGCTACCCTCTAATCCACATGAACTGATCCTGAATCTATAGAACATTAGAAAATGATCACCAATGCGTCCACGATTTCTAGAGCCACTTCCTTAAGTACCCTGGGATGCAGACCATCAGGCCCTGGGGATTATTAAGCCTTCTGTTCCATCAGTCTGCCCAACACCATTTCCTGCCGAATGTGAATTTCCTTCAGTTCCTCCGTCACCCTAGATCCTCTGGCCACTAGTGCATCAGGGAGATTGTTTGTGTCTTCCTTAGTGAAGACAGATCCAAAGTACCTGTTCAACTCATCTGCCATTTCCTTGTTCTGCATAATAATTTCACCTTTTTCAGTCTTCAAAGGTCCACATTTGGTCTCAACTAATTTTTTCCTCTTCACATACCTAAAGAAGCTTTTACTATCCTCCTTTATGTTCTTGGCTAGCTTACCTTCGTACCTCATCTTTTCTCCCCGTATTGCCTATTTAGTTATCTTCAGTTGCTCTTTAAAAGTTATCCAATTCTCTGGCTTCCCGCTCATCTTTGCTATGTTATAGTTGTTCTCTTTTATTTTTATACTGTCCCTCACTTTCCTCGTCTGCCACGGTCGCCCCTTACTCCCCTTGGAATCTTTCCTCCTCTTTGAATGAACTGATCTTGCAACTTCTGTATTATTGCCAGAAATACCTGCCATTGTTGTTCCACTGTCATTCCTGCTAGGTTATCTTTTCAGTCAACTTTGCCCAGCTCCTCCCTCATGGCTCCATAGTCCTCTTTGTTCAACTGTAATACTGACACTTCCGATTTTCCCTTCTCCCTTTCAAATTGCAGATTAAAACCTATCATATTATGGTCACTACCTCCTAATGGCTCCTTTACCTCGAGTTCCCTTATCGAATCAGGTTCATTACACAACACTAAATCCAGATTTGCCTTCTCCCCGGTAGGCTCCAGTACAAGCTGCTCTGAGAATCCATCATGGAGGCACTCCACAAACCCCGTTTCTTGGGGTCCAGTACCAACCGGATTTTCCCAGTCTACCTACATGTTGAGTTCTGCAATAGCAACCGTAGCAATACCTTTACGATATGCCAATTTTAACTCTTGATTCAACTTGCACCCTATGTCCAGGCTAATGTTTGGGGGCCTTTAGATAACTTCCACTAGAGTCTTTTTAGTTCCTCAGTTCTATGCATACTGACTCTATGTCTCCTGATTCTATGTCACCCCTTGCAAGGGACTGAATTTCATTCCTCACCAACAGAGCTACCCCACCCTCTCTGCCCACCTGTCTGTCCTTTCGATAGGAGGTATACCCTTGAATATTCAGTTCCCAGCCCTGGTTCTCTTACAGGCATGTGTCTGTAATTCCCACAATATCATACTTGCCAATTTCTAACTGAGCATCAAGCTCATCCACTTTATTTCTTATACTTCGCGCGTTCATATACAACACTTCAACTTCGGTATACACCTCCTCTATCTGACTGGTCACTATTGGTCCTGACCTTGCTCTCTTATCCCTTCTCAAACTTTCCTTTAATTCGGGAGTCTTTTGTAACTTTTCCTGTACTCACTTCCCCTTCAACCTTTGTCAATCCCTCCCCCCCCCACTATTTAGTTTAAACCCGCACGTATAGCACTAGCAAACCTGCCTGCCAGAACGTTGGTTCCCCTCCAGTTAAGGTGTAACCCGTCCCTTTTGTACAGGTCACCCCTACCCCAGAAGAGATCCCAGTAGTCTATAAAGCTGAATCCTTGCTCCCTGGACCAGCTCTCCAGCCACACATTCAGATCCCCTATCGCCTTGTTCCTGCCCACACTAGCATGAGGTACTGGAAGCAATCCAGAGATAGCCACCCTGAAAATCCTGCTTTTCCTAACTCTCTAAACTCGTAATGCAGAACCTCCTTCCCCTTCGTCCCAATGTCGTTTGTGCCCACGTGCAGAACTACTGCCGGTTGTTCACCTTCCCTCTCGAGTATGTTCTGAATTCGGTTTGTGATATCTTGAACCCTGGCACCAGGGAGGCAACAGATCATCCTCGAGTCTCGCCTGCCGCCATAGAATCTCCAGTCCGCAACTGGGACAATGGAGTCACCCACCACTATAGCTCTGCCCGACATTAGTCGAGTCTCATCGTGAGGATTGGAGCTACCGACCTGTCCGCCGCTCGGACTGGAAACGTCGTCTACCTCGACTGCTCCCAAAACAGTATCTGTTTTCATTAGGCACAGCCACCTGGGTCTCCTGCACTCCACGTTTACTCCCCTTTCTCTCAGTCACCCACCTTCGCTCTTCCTGTATCCTTGGCGTAGACCTCACTGTAGGTCTTGTCCAGGAAACTCTCGATTTCCCGGATGGCCCTGATGTCATCCAGTTGCTTCTCCAGTTCCCCAACATGTTCATTCAGTAGCTGCACCTGGACACAATTTCTGCAGGTGTAATTTGAGAAGTCAGCGGTGTCCCTGCCAACCCACATCCTGCAGGAAACACCAAAATGCCTGCCATTTCTTCATAGACAAAATTTCTTTTTTGTAAAATATTTTTATCAGAAGTAAATACATATTAAGAAGGAATAACAAATCAAAAAAGAAAAAAAACATATTATTCGTCACATACATTCTTAATATTTTTAAAGTTTACAGTCGTTCTTATGTATACTTCGATATTTTTTATTATTTTATAACAGAAAGAAAATAGTAAAGAGAAATAATAAAAAGAAATAAAATAGAAGTAGAAAATCGATAAAATGAGTGGAGTATAAAGCAAGATATTCTTCATTGGAGATATATGTGTGGTCTATTGTACAGTGGCTTGCAAAAGTATTCATACCCCTTGAACTTTTCCACATTTTGTCACGTTACAACCACAAACATAAATGTATTTTATTGGGATTTTATGTGATAGACCAACACAAAGTGGAGCATAATTGTGAAGTGGTAGGAAAATGATACATGGTTTTCAATTTTTTTTACAAATAAAAAACTGAAAAGTGTGGCGTGCAAAAGTATTCAGCCCCCTTTACTCTGATACCCCTAAATAAAATCCAGTGCACCCAATTGCCTTCAGAAGTCACCTAATTAGTAAATAGTCCACTTGTGTGTAATCTAATCTCAGTATAAATACAGCTGTTCTGAGAAGGCCTCAGAGGTTTGTTAGAGAACATTAGTGAACAAACAGTATCATGAAGCCCAAGGAACACACCAGACAGGTCAGGGATAAAGTTGTGGAGAAGTTTAAAGCAGGGTTAGGTTATAAAAAAATATCCCAAGCATTGAACATCTCACGGAGCACTGTTCAATCCATCATCCGAAAATGGAAAGAGTATGGCACAACTGCAAACCTACCAAGACATGGTCGTCCACCTAAACTGACAGGCCGGGCAAGGAGAGCATTGATCAGAGAAGGAGCCAAGAGGCCCATGGTAACTCTGGAGGAGCTGCAGAGGTCCACAGCTCAGGTGGGAGAATCTGTCCACAGGACAACTATTAGTCGTGCACTCCACAAATCGGGCATTTATGGAAGAGTGGCAAGAAGAAAGCCATTATTGAAACAAAGCCATAAGAAGTCCCATTTGCAGCTTGCCACAAGCCATGTGGGGGACACAGCAAACATATGGAGGAAGGTGCTCTGGCGTGATGAGACCAAAATTGAAGTTTTTGGCCTCAATGCAAAACGCTATGTGTGGCGGAAAACTAACACTGCACATCTCCCTGAACACACCATCCCCACTGTGAAACATGGTGGTGGCAGCATCATGCTGTGGGGATGCTTTTCTTCAGCAGTGACAGGGAAGCTAATCAGAGTTGATGGGAAGATGGATGGAGCCAAATACAGGGCAATCTTGGAAGAAAACCTGTTAGAGTCTGCAAAAGACTTGAGACTGGGGCGGAGGTTCACCTTCCAGCAGGTCAACGACCCTAAAGATACAGCCAGAGCTACAATGGAATGGTTTAGATCAAAGCATATTCATGTGTTAGAATGGCCCAGTCAAAGTCCAGACCTAAATCCAATTGAGAATCTCTGGCAAGACTTGAAAATTGCTGTTCACAGACGCTCTCCATCCAAACTGACTGAGCTTGAGCTATTTTGCAAAGAAGAATGGGCAAAATTTTCAGTCTCTAGATGTGCAAAGCTGGTAGAGACATACCCCAAAAGACTTGCAGTTGTAATTGCAGCGAAAGGTGGTTCTACAAAGTATTGACTCAGGGGGGCTGAATACTTTTGCACGCCACACTTTTCAGTTTTTTATTTGTAATAAAATTTAGAAAGCATGTGTCGTTTTCCTTCCACTTCACAATTATGCACCACTTTGTGTTGGTCTACCACATAAAATCCCAATAAAATACATTTATGTTTGTGGTTGTAACACGACAAAATGTGAAAAAGTTCAAGGGGTATGAATACTTTTGCAAGCCATTGTATATAGTTCTTCATCTATTCCTTCATTCAGGCTTCAGTCAGGCCCTCAAACCGGACCTCCTTGCCCCTTTAAGTATTCAATAAATGGAGACCATATTCCTCTGAATTGATCTAGCTTGTCCAAAAGGACAAGTCTTAGTCTTTCCAGATGAAGTGTCTCCGACATTTCTGTAATCCACATTTTGATTGTGGGGTTGTAGGACCTTTCCAAAATCTTAGTATTAACTTTTTACAGATTATTAAACTATAACCAATAAAAATTATTTGCTGTGTTGTTAGTAGATGATCCATTTCTATTATTCCTAATATGATTAATTTTGAGTCTGGAGTCAGATTTGCATTAACTACTTTCGAGATTATGTTAAAAATTTATATCCAAAAATTAGTAATTTTTATACATTTTGTGAATGAATGCGTTAGATTAGCTGCTAAATGCTGACATTTATCACATATAGCAGAAACATTTGAAAACATTCTGTTTACTTTGGATTTCGAAAAGTGTAATCTATGTAAAACTTTAAATTATATCAGGGAGTGTCTGGCATTTAATGAGCAGTGGTGTATATGTTGTAAACTTTCATTCCATATGTCTACACTAATTGTTTGTCCTAATTCGTTTTCCCATGCTTGCCTATATATTTCCGAGTTTGGTAAATCATTTTCCAGTAAAATTTTATAAATATATGATATTAATTTTTCTGTATTCGGATATTTATTTAGACATTCATCTAAAATTTCTGTCTTTCTATTTCTAAAATCCTGTGTGTTTGATTTAACATAGTCTCTAATTTGTAAATATCTAAAGTATTCTTTTGAGTGTAATCCATAATTTTGTTGTCATTCCTGAAATGAAAGGAATAAACTTTCCCTATAGAGATCACCCATCTTATTTATTCCATAGTTCTTCCATTTTAAAAAACCTTTATCCATCATTGAAGGTTTAAAAGTGATGTTATTTGCAATGGGAAGAGCCAATGGCATACTTTCTAATTTTAATGTTTTCTTTAATTGTTTCCAAATACGTATGCCAATTTCTATTATTGGATTTCCTCTATAACTTTTTTAATATATTTTAGTATTAGCAAATAAAATCAAGCTAATTTCAAAAGGTGAACAATCTTCCTTTTCCATTTTTAACCAGTTTGGTTGTTTAGCTACTTCTTCCAACCAAAAATTCATATTTTTAATATTAACTGCCCAATAATAAAACATAAAATTAGGCAATGCAAAACCTCCATTCATTTTTGATTTACATAGATATTTTTTTATTTATTCTATGGCTCTTATAATCCCACATAAAGTTGGTAACTATAGAGTCCACTTTCTTAAAAAAAAATTTAGGAAGATATATCGGGATCAGTTGAAACAGGTATAATAATTGCGGAAGAAAAATCATTTTTATCGCATTAATTCTACCTAGCATTGAAATAGGTAATGTTTTCCAATATAGGATATTCTTAAGTAGTTTATTCAATAGGGGTGGGAAATTAGATTTAAATAAAGAATCATATCTTTTTGTTACATGAATTCCAAGATATTTGATTTTGTCATTTGCTATCTTAAAAGGATATTGTTGTAATATATGTTATTTCCCATTATTGGCATAGGTTCACTTTTATTCCAATTAATTCTATATCCTGAAATCAATCCAAATTGAGTTATTAAAGTTAAGAATACTAATTTCCGGTTGGTAAAATAAAGTAATACATCATCTGCGTATAAAGAGATTTTATTTGCAGTTTCTTTGGTTTCATACCCGTATATTTCATGATGTAATCTGACGCGCTGTGCTAATGGTTCAATTGCCAGTGCGAACAGTAGTGGATATATAGGACAACCTTGTCTACAGCCACGGAATAAATTAAATTTAGTTGTTAACATTTGATTTATTAATATTCTAGCTGTTGGCTTGGTATATAGTAGCTTAACCAATGTTATAAACATCTCTCCCAACTGAAAAGTTTCCATAACCGAAAATAAATGAGACCATTCAATCTGATCAAAAGCTTTCTCTGCGTCCAATGAAATAATTGATAAATCTTTATTAATGTTTCTTTTCGAGTATATAATATTGAATAATCTTCTCAGGTTGCTTGAGGAGTATCGTTTTGGTATAAACCCTGTTTGATCTGAATGAATTACTTTATTAATCACTGTATTTAGTCTTTGTGCTAGTATTTTGGTTAATATTTTTTGATCAGTATTTAAAAGAGCTATGGCTCTATACGACCCTGGATCATCCAGATTTTTATCTAACTTAGGTATAAGTGTTATAATAGATTCATTTAATGTTTCTGGTAACTTCTGTTGTGCATAAATGTGTTCATAAAGTGTCTTCAAATGTGGAGCTATCATATCATAGAATGTTTTATAAAATTCTGATCCAATACCATCCGGTCCTGGAGTTTTACCATTTTTTAATGACCTAATAGCTTCTTCGATTTCTTTAGTAGTTATTTCAGCATTCAGTGATTCTCTATTTTCTGAATCCAGTCCTTTTAGATTACAATTTTTTTTAATGTTTCTACTCCTATTCGATTTTCTGTCGTTTTGGCTGAATATACATTTTTATAATATTGCAAAAATCTCTCATTTATATCTTTAGTTTGTACTAATAATTCCCCTTTGTCTGATTTAATCCTATGGATTAATTTTTCTCCTTCCAATTTTCGTAATTGACGAGCCAATAATTTTTGTGGTTTATCTTCAAATTAAAATTGTATTTGTTTAGTATATTGGCATAGTTTTACAACTTGACTGTATTTTATTTAATTTATATTTCAAAGCAAAGATCTTATTATGTTTTACAGCGTTTTCTGTATCTAATTGTTTGATCTCCTTTTCCAATGCCTGTTGTTCCCTCCGATTCTCTTTATTAAAAATGCTTGAGAGGATATCATAATTCCCCGAAGATACGCTTTAAAAGTTTCCCATAATAGGGACGAAGATATTTCTGGCGTATCATTTATTTCAGAGAAAATCTTGATCTGTTTTGTGATGTATTCTTGAGTTATTTTGTCTTTTAGAATTTGTGGGTTAAATCACCATTGTCCCTATTTTTCCGTTTTACCAGTTATTTTCATCATAAAAGTTAAAGGTGCGTGATCTGAAATTATAATATTATGATATTTTGAATTATAAGTTTTGAATCTACCAAAAAATAATCTATTCTTGAATAAGTTTTATGCACAGGTGAGTAAAATTGTACTCCCGTCCAGCTGGGTTTTGCATTCTCCAAACATCTTTAATATTACTAGTATCTATATATGCATTTATTAGATCACTGGAATGCGATTTAAGTTTCCGTTGTTTTGATGATCTGTCCAAATAAGGATGTGGTGTACAATTTAAATCTCCTCCAATTATTAAGTTATGTTGTGATAATTCCGGAATAGTATTACAGTGGCTGTAAAAATTTGGGCATACATTGACGAAAATCAGTTTTTGTGTGTATAATTCTCCTAACTATCGTTATTGTTGAAGTGTGTTTAATGAAGTGCCTTTACGAATTAATATTGCTACACCTCTAGATTTGTGTGTGAAAGAAGAATGATACACTTTGTCAATCCATTTAGCTTTTAATCAATGTTCTGCCTCTTTTTTTTAGATGTGTCTCTTGGATGAATACCACATCTGCTTTAAGTGCTTTTAAATGTTCTAATACTTTACCTCTCTTAATTGGTTCGTTAATACCTTTAACATTCCAGCTACAAAACATTATTCCTCCATTCCCCATATTCATTTGTAAGTCTTGCATCTTTTATCTTATATAATAGGGCAAATGGTTCAGCTCGACATACCCGACTTTACACCCGAACTCCGAATAGATGAATTTCAAGACCCTTGAGTATCTCTCACGTATATACCTCCTTTGCATTAATTTATAACTCCATTCAAAAGTAAAATAATAATAACAAGTAATATTAAAAAAAGGATTGATTAAGAGATTAATAGGGTGCACAAAGAAAAAAAAACTACATGGTGTAGTTAGTGTTAGCCATACTACCATGGCTAGCAATCTATAGACTTCTGTAGTCAATGTTATTAACTTATCCACTTCCATGATTCATTAAAATTGGGGAGTATTAAACTCTGATGTGCACAAAATCCATCAGTCAAGTATTTGATAATATCTATACTTAATACTTATTAAAAGCAATAATAAGAAAATCTAAATAAAGTTTATATTTTGTGTATTTATATTTACTATTTACTTAATCAGCTATAGTTAGTTGTTAATCATTAATTGGTAGTTATTAGCTTTAATTAATAATAATACCAGAGTATTAATTTTTGTAGTGTACTATTCTAATTATAGTATCCAAAGGGAGCGTCAATCCGTATATCCCCGAATCTCCCATCCGCATCCTTCTCCATCTTCTTTAAATGAAAAAAGTCCATAGTCCATTCCAATCTTGAAAATACAATTTAATTGTTGTTATAGTTCATCTTTGAAGCTTTCATTCAGTCTACCTCTCGCTCCTTAATCTCTTGGGCAAAGCTCATTGCATCCGCTGGGTTTTTGAAATAATGTTCTTCCTGGTTGTAGGTAATTCTCAGTGTGGCTGGGTACCTCAGACTGTACTTCAGATTCTTCACTTCCCTCAAAATTCTTTTGGTCTCCTTGAACGCATTTTGTTTCTTGGAGACCTCTGCTGGATAGTCTCGGTAGATGCTGATCGAATCTTCTTCATATGTAAGATTTCTACTTTTTATAATTTTCTTCATCGTCTCCTCCAGGACATGATCATACTGGACTTTTACTATCATCTGTCTTGGAGGGACGTCTTGCTTTGTATAACGTCTCATTACTCCGTGTGCTCGGGCTAGTAAAGGCTTTTGTTCCAGAGATAAAACGTTTTGCAGTAAGTTTGCAGTAAACTCTCGGGTATCTTGATTCTTTTCTCTCCCTTCTCGAATACCCACGATGTTTAGGTTCTGTCTTCTCTGGCGTCCTTCCAACTCGGTACACTTAGCAGTAATTTTGCCCAGTAAGTCAGATAAACGTTGATTTTCTTTGAGGAGTGTTTTCGTAGTCTGAGTACTTGTTTCGACTAGTTCTTCAAGGTTCTTTATGGCTGTCGACTGTTCCTTGATTTCTTCCACCACAGGTTCCATTTCTATTTCCACCTTATTTTCGATTTTTTTTCATTTATCTCGTCCACTATACTTGTAGATTGATCCGTCAATATTTCTGCAATTTCATTTCGGAGTTTGTAAGATAATTCCGTAGCCGAGGTATTAATTTCAGACTTTAACTTCTTCATCTCCTCCTTGATTTTTTCTATTCCTTCCTTAATATTCATTTTTGCCAATTCAGTCTTTAATTACAACTTTAACTCAGCCATTTCTTGTACAAAAAAAAAGTTCTTCAATTTCCGATTTTTTCTTCGTTTTTTTCGACACATCTTCTAGGGATAGTGTCCTACCTGAGGCCGAGGCTTCATTCGGGCCTTGTTCTTGTTCTGCCGTTTTCCTTGTGTACCGGAGTTTTGTTTTATCTGTGAGTGGGCTGCGCTGTGTTGCCATTACGAGTCGCGCGCCTGATGACGTCACTCACGGCAGCCCGTGCAAGAACAGCAGGCCGCAGGTAGGTCTTTTCTCCCCGGTTTTTCTTCGTTTTTTTTTCACGGAGATGGCTGGCGTTGCTTTCTAGCCCTCCATAGCGCCACCAGAAGTCCATAGACAAAATTTCAATCAAGTGTAGCCTCCTTGCCTCAGCCTCCTCGCCGAAGACTCTTGAGCCAAAGACTCACATTTTTCTCACATGGCACTTCCCTCAACAAGGCCGCTCCCCTCGAGCAAACCTAATTCGTCAATTTACCAATTTGCAAATTAAATTAAAATCACTTGAATCGGGCTTTTGGCGTGCTTTTTAAATCTTCTTTTTCCTCTGACTCATCGACTTCCAGCCAATACTACGTCTCGCTGCTTCTGTATAGAACTTCTCTCCCCAAGTCTGCTGCTATTGCCTGTGTTGATTAAATCTTTCTGTTTCTAAATACAGGCAGTTCTGGCAGAATTGGAGAAAAAAACTCCAAGGGGATCAGTCTATGAGTGATTCACAACTTCTATGACATCTGTGTCTTCAGATTATATTTGCAAAATTGAGTCCATTTGTCTCCAGAGGGTGACTTCAAGGATTCCTCCTTCACTGAATGATGTTTGATTGAGACTGGTTCAATATATTGTCTTGGCCGAATCACTGTTGATGTCACAGAAGATAAAGGTAGCTGATTGGAAAGTCTAAACATCTGACAGTGCTCAGGGAGGTTGTGACACCCATTGTGTTTGCTGATCTTAATTAACTCACTGCCACAGAGGGACATTTGGGAGAATGAGGGGCTAAATGTCCAGTTTCTCTCCCTTGAAGCCGTGTTATTTCAACATCACCCAGTCAAAGTTGGCATTAGTATGTTGCTCTTGTCTGATCTCATTGATCAAATCTTTCTACTTATATACACAGAAGAGGAACGCTGCAGAAACTGATCCCAGTCAGGATTTTGAAGGAGAGAATCATTCACAAGGACAACTTTCAAGTTCAGGGAGTGAGGTATGGCTTCATTTACCTAGAAAAATTCCTGCACCATTCATGGATGATGGACTACTTCCAGAAATGCCCAAAGTTCAGGCTACTCAAGATGAAGTTGGTAACTGGCAGAAAGTGATCAGTGATCTAGTTTAAGCCTTTAAGCCTTGTTTGATGAATTTTGTTCAACAGAGTTTGTTACATCGGTTCAACTAATTATGGTATCCCTGAAGAGAGATAGCAAGTTGAACTGTGTGGACACCCTGTATTTTTTCCAATGGGGAAAATATGGTACTGCAGACACTGGTTGATTAGAAACATAGAAATATAGGTGCAGGAGTAGGCCATTCGGCTCCTCGAGCCTGCACCGCCATTCAATATGAACATGGCTGCATCTAAAATCAGTACCCGTTCCTACGTTTTCACCATATCCCTTGATTCCTGTAACCCTAAGTCTAAATCTAACTCTCTTGAAAACCTCCAGTGAATTGACCTCCACTGCGTTCTGTGGCAGAGAAATCCACAGATTCACAACTCTGGGTGAATTTTTTCCTCATCTCAGTCCGAAATAGCCTACCCCTTATTCTTGAACTGTGACCCCTGGTTCTGGACTCCCCCAACATCGGGAACATTTTCCCTGCATCTAGCCTGTCCAATCCTTTAAGAACTTAATGTGTTTCTATAAGATATCCTCTCATCCTATTAAATACCAGTGAATACAAGCCCAGTCGACCCATTCTTTCATAATATGTCAGTCTCGCCATCCCCTGAATTAACCTGGTGAACCTACGCTGCACTCCCTCAATAGCAATAATGTCCTTCCTCAAATTAGGAGACCAAAACTGCACACAATACTCCAGGTGTGGTCTCACCTGGGCCCTGTACAACTACAGAAGGGCTGCTTTGCTCTTAAACTCAAATCCTCTCGCAATGAAGGCTAATTAGCTTTCTTCACTGTCTGAATGCTTACTTTCATGCCTGACTGCCTGCATGCTTACTGCCTGCATGCTTACTGATGTACAAGCACACCCGGGTAAAGTTCCACCTCCCCTTTTCCTAATCTAACACCAGATATTAATCTGCCTTCCTATTCTTGCCACCAAAGATAATCTCACATTTATCCATATTATACTGCATCTGCCATGCATCTGCCCACTCACCCAACCTATCCAAGTCACCCTGCAGGCTCGTAGCATCCCCATCATAGCTCACACTGCCACCCATCTTTGTGTCATCTGCAAACTTGGAGATGTCACATTTAATTCCCTTGTCTAAATCGTTAATATATATTGTAAGTAACTGGGGTCCCAGCGCCGAGCCTTGCGGCTAGCCATCACACTAGTCACTGCCTGCCATTCTGAAAAGAACCCGTTAATTCCAATTCTTTGATTCCTGTCTGCCAACCAGTTCTCTGCCCTTGTCAATACCCTACCCCCAATACCATGTGCTCTAATTTTGCCCACTAACCTCTTGTGTGGGACCTTGTCCAAGGCTTTTTGAAAGTCCAGATACACCACATTCATTGGCTCTCCCTTATCCATTCTACTTGTTACATCCTCAAAAACTTCCAGAAGATTAGTCAAGCATGTCAAGCTAGGAATAACTGTGCATAGTTCCCTGAAGGTGGAATCTCATGTAGATAGGGTGGTAAAGAAAGCCTTTGGTGTGCTGGCCTTTATAAATCAGAGCATTGAATATAGGAGTAGGGAAGTAATGTTAAAATTGTACAAGGCATTGGTAAGACCAATTCTGGAGTATGGTGTACAATTTTGGTCGCCTAGTTATAGGAAGGATATCAACAAAATAGAGAGAGTACAGAGGAGATTTACTAGAATGTTGCCAGGGTTCCAGCAACTATGTTACAGAGAAAGATTGAACAAGTTAGGTCTTTATTCTTTGGAGCGCAGAAGGTTAAGGGGGGACTTGATTGAGGTCTTTAAAATGATGAAAGGGATAGACAGAGTTGACGTGGATACGTTTTTCCCATTGAGGGTAGGGAAGATTCAAACAAGAGGGCATGACATGAGAATTAAGGGACAGAGGTTTCGGGGTAACGTGAGGGGGAACTTCTTTATTCAGAGGGTGGTGGCTGTGTGGAATCAGCTCCCAGCAGAAGTGGTGGAGGCAGGATCGATTTTAACATTTAAGAGTAAAGTGGATAGGTATATGGACGTGAAGGGAATGGAGGGGTATGGTCTGAGTGCAGGTAGATGGGACTAGGGGAAAACAAATGGTCGGCACGGACTGGAAGGACCGAGAGGGCCTGTTTCCGTGCTGTAATTGTTATATGGTTATATGGTTATATGACTTTAACCGATCCTGTCACTGCTTTCCAAATGCACTGCTATAACATCATAACATCATAGACCATCAGGCCATTTTGGATATTTAGGCTGCTATTCCTTCTATAAATCATTGTTCATGGATGTTGTGCTTCCTTTGTCTAATAAGATTGCTTCCTGGGTGCTTGCACGGATCTAATGGGCCAAATGTCATCAACTTTTGTTGTGAGAGCGATAGCTTAAGGTGCAAGATGAGATCTTAGTTAAACTCTGCTAAGTACATAGTAATGGATAAACAAAAGCTGCAGATGCTGAAAATCTGAAAAAGTAACTTGGCAGTCCGGCAGCATCTATGGAAAGAAACACGGGCACACAGTTTTTACCCCCAAATTGTGAAATGGCCATTGACCCACAAGAAACATGAATAAAAGATTCACAAACTTCCCAGCTAGTTGTATGTGTGTCTGTGTCATGAATGAATGAATATGCTTGCTCTTATCACTAGAAAATGAAAACAGACTGGTGCCGTGATAGATATATTAGGAGAATTAAAGAATTTGAATGGGATGATACGTAGTTTATTTTTCTCTGACCAAATAATGACGAACATTGAATTTTCTCATTTCTATTAACCCTTGCTTTCTCCTCCCCTTCCCACCTCTCCCTCAGCCCTTGGGCCCTGGCATTCCCTCTCTCTCTATCTCTTCCCAAGTCGCACTAGCTTCTCATTTTCACACTACAAACAGCTTACAATGGCCTGTTTTCTTTATCATCGATACTTTTTTGCATATCTTTCATTCATTGTTCTTTATCTCTCCACATCACCGTCTATATTTCCCATTTCCCTGATCCCTAACCAGTCTGAAGAAGGGTCTCGACCCGAAACGTCGCCTATCTCCTTCGCTCCTTAGATGCTGCTGTACCCGCTGAGTTTCTCCAGCCTTTTGTGTACCCTCGATTCTCCAGCATCTGCAGTTCCTTCTTTAACACTTCAGGAAAAGAATATTCCTTCTACTCGGGTGTCCTCAAAGTGTAACAAGAATAGATTATTTCCTGGTTGACTCCACATTTCTGCCAAACACCTACAACCCAAAATATCATAATATCATTATTTCAGATCATTGCCCTCTTACATTTTCTGTAAAACACGAAGGAATGGCAAATAGACTGGAGATTTAACCCACAAATACTCACAGAGGCTAGATTATGTGACTACCTGAAGTTACCCAATGACTCTGTCAATATTAGGTAGACACTAACAACGTCTATGAAGAGACCAGAAGACACTCTTACCAAGAGAGAAATGTGAATTGCACCTCACGGCCACATAGGGTAGATGAGGCTGCTTATGAAAATATGGTTAAAGGAACCAAGTAAGGTTAAGCAGGAAAAATCAGATGAAGAGATTGGAAAAGATCTCTAGAAGTACTTTGAACATGTACATCAATGAGTGAGCCTGGGCTATTCCCAGACTTTCTGAGTAACTCAACCTAAATCTTGAACGTTACGTTCCTGTTTAGCATAATGATTCCACAGCTGTTGCGATTGCATGATTGTTGGTTAAATCTTTCTGTTTATAAATACAGGCAGTTCCGGCAGCATTGGATGTCGAACAGAGTGTAAAAGGAGAAAACCTCCCAGGGGATCAGACTTTGAGTGATACACAACTTCATGTAGCTGCGGAAACCGCTAAGCCTTCTGTGAGTCATCAGATACTTTTTGGAAAATTCTGTCAATTTGTCTCCAGAGTGTGACTTCAGGGATTCCTCCTTCACTGAATGCTGTTGGATTGAGACTGGTTCAATATATTGTCTTGGCCGAATCACTGTTGATGTCACAGAAGATAAAGTTAGCTGATTGGAAAGTCTAAACATCTGACAGTGCTCAGAGAAGTTGAGACACCCATTGTGTTTGCTGATCTTAATTAACTCACTGCCACAGAGCGACGTTTGGAAGGGTGAGGGGGGAACTTCATTGAAACTTACCAAATAGTGAAAGGTCTGGATAGAGTGAATGTGGAGAGGATGTTTCCACCAATGGGAGTGTCTAGGACCAGAGACCATTGTCTCAGGATAAAAGGACGTACCTTTAGAAGGGAGATGAGGAGCAATTTCTGTAGTCAGTGGGTGGTGAATCTGTGGAATTCATTACCACAGACAAATCAATAGATATTTTTAAGGCAGAGATTGACAGATTCTTGATTAGTATGGGTCTCAGGGCTTAAGGGGAGATGGCAGAAGACTGGGGTTGTGAGGGAAAGACTGATCAGCCACGATTGAATGGCAAAGTAGATTTGATAGGCTAAATGGCCTAATTCTGCTCCTAGAACGTATGAACTTATGAGGGTACATCCGAGGATTTTCCTTTGGATACATTTAAAGCAGAGCTGGAGTAACATATATGGAGGAGAATGATACACATTGGCTCAACTAATGATGGTATCCCTGAAGAGACATAGCAAATTGAACTACATGGACACCATGTATTTTTCCCAATGAGGAAGACATGGCACTGCGCACACTGATTAATTAGAAACAGAAATATAGGTGCAGGAGTAGGCCATTCGAGTGTGACTTCAGGGATTCATCCTTCACTGAATGCTGCCACAGAGGGACGTTAACTCACTGCCACAGAGGGACGTTTGGAAGGGTGAGGGGGGAACTTAATTTACTGAATAGTGAAAGGTCTGGATAGAGTGAATGTGGAGAGGATGTTTCCACCAATGGGAGTGTCTAGGACCAGAGACCATAGTCTCAGGATAAAAGGACAAACCTTTAGTGATTGATAAAAATACATTTCACTTCGGAGTCACGTGAGTGACTACGTGAAGAAAGCCGTCAGCCCGCATGCGCGTCATTACGTCTAGCGCATTGCGCTACGTCTGACTCGCGGTAGGTTTAAACCTGAAGGGAAGTTTTTCAACATTCCCAGGTTTTGCTTTTCCTCTTTCCTTGCAGGAATCTCTGTTACAGAGGTTTTTCCTGCTGGAACTAATTTCGGGGCGAAGTCCGGACGGGCCGCAAAACCGGATATGGACCGCGGGGAATCCCGGTCTCGGACCACGGGGAAACCAGGACCACGGAGAACCGGCTACAGACACCACGGATGTGCGGGTAGCCGACGGCCGTCGGGTTCGCCACCCAAGTCACTGACAGTACAATCAGTGGCTTCCAGACTGGCTGTGGTTCCCCAGAAAGGGGGTAAAACCGACAGTAAGCTGGTTAGGCTTGTGGAAGTCAGGCCACGAGGGACCCCTCCAACATACAGCGGTCAGCTGCTCCAGACCGCTGTGGTTCCCCAGAAAGGGGGTAAAACCAACAGTAAGTCGGTAAGGCCTGTGGAAGTCAAGCCAGGAGGGACCCCTCCAACATAAAGCGGTCAGCTGCTTCCAGACCACTGTGGGTCGCCAGAAAGGGGGTAAAACCAAGAATAAGTCGGTCAGGCCTGTGGACTAGGGGAGGCAGGCCAGGAGGGTTCCCCTCCGACATACCTGGGTACGACCTTGGACGTTTAACCTCAATGGAGCATGGATAGCACCCTCGGGTGTTTATCCCACAAATGTGATGCTCAAACCTGATATAGGTCCGTAGGAGGGGCCATATCAGCGCAGGTATCCTAAGGGGCCTGCGGCAGCACCTGTGGAGGAGAGTGCGAGTGGTCAGTGTGTAACTGACTACAACATTGAAAGTATGTCCGTGGAACATACTGGAGCACATGCATATGGCTTCAAGGGAATACTCGCAAATGAAGGTGTTGCTGCCGGAAGAGTTGGTCTCCAGCCGTTGGCAGAATACCCGGAAGGGGCCAGAGTTCCCCTCATGCTACAAGTGCTGGCAGTGAACAGCACCATCAGGGTGATATTGGAGGGGCATGAAATCCAGGAAATGAAACCAGCCGCCGAACCTTCTCTTCAGGTAAGACTTATCCAACAGGTAAGACCTGGATGAGGAAGCAAAAAGCTGTCGGACTAATCAAGGTACCGACGACGAGCAAAGCTTCATCATTAGGCGACGACACACCCCACATCTCCATTGGCGGTAATCGGTTCACTGAAGCCGGTGGCAGCTTGAAAGCTGGGCAAAGGTCTTTCAGGACAAGGCCCAAGCTGGTCTCAGGAATGATATGGAATCCACGCACCCTACCAGTCCTACTCTCCAATCAAGGAGGGAAAAAGAACCCGCATCTGGGGCCATTGGGCTTACCATAAGACCACCGGTAGCCATGGAGGTAGGTGGGTCTGGTTCTTCCGAAACATGGGGTTGTGGACCATTTACAAGTTGGTAATATTTACACTTGTTTTTTGTACAAATGACAATGATAACATGAGATTCAGATCTGTTTATAAACTAATGATAACATGTGAGTAATTTATACTGCATAGTATACAAGGGTTCCAAGCAGGCTTGAAATTGGGGCCAGAGTTGCCTTTCGAGGCATCCCCAGTATTATGGCCAGGATTGCCTTTCAAGACAGGCTCGGAAATATGGCCAGAGTTGTCTTTCGAGGCAGGCTCAGAATTATGGCCAGAGTTGTCTTTTGAGGCAGACTCAGTATGATGGCTGGGATGGCCTTTCGAGGCAGGCTCAGGAATCTGGCCAGAGTTGGCGTTCGAGGCAGGCACAGAATTATGGCAGGCGTAGCCAGTTCATTGTGAAAGATGGAGGATGTCACTTCATCCTTGATTTAACTCGTATGTGCAGTATAGACTTCGTTAATGTCTAACAACTGATTTCCATAGGATCTTTATGGTATGCATCGATCTCAAAGATGCATACTACTCAGTTCCCATTCACAGGGATCACCGGAGATATTTGAAATGTATCTGGATGGGGCAATGATAATAGTTAAAGCGTTGCAAAATGGGCTAACTTCAGCTCCCAGGTTATTTACCAAATTACTAAAACTGGTGCTTGGGCTGCTCAGAGCTCAAGAACATTTGTTATGGCCTATCTGGATGATGTTTTAAACGCTGTATTTTACTAAAATTAACTTTTGCAGCCGCAAACTATATTTCAGAAATTGGGGTTTCTCATCCATCCAGTTAAATTTAAGTTGATACGAACCACAGTTATTGATTATTGGGATTTACCTTTAAATATCAATTTAACGGTGACTCCGCCCTGGGGCAAGGGATTGGAATTAATAGAATCCTGTAACAACCTCGTTGTTATGAAGCAGCCTTCTATTCATCAAGTGTAATTGGCAATATAGTAGCTGTGTTTCAGCTGTGCAATTTGGGCCTTTGCATTATCAGAACTTACAACGTGCAAAGGAGTAACCTCTCAAGTACCATATAGGTCATTATTAACAGACCTATGCTATTACCAGCTGAAGCTACCAACGTCACAATGATGGACAAACAGTATTCAGCGTTGCTCCAGTAATTTTTTGGTCAGTAAATCTTCAGTTATATTACAAACTGATGCTCAAAGATGGAAAATTACGAATGCCATCTCTAATTACAGAGGCGGATGCGTTTTGTATGAGTCATCATTTCTTCAGTTATTGGTATCAACTACCTATAACCACTGGGTGCATTCTATGGGTTAAAGGATATTGTGCGAATATGCATAATTTGCATGCTCAACTCCAAGTTGATACACCATGGTGGTGGCATATGTTAGTCACATGGGTGCAATCAAGTCAAACTATCCTGTGATAATTTATCTAACCTCATTTGGCTCTGCTGTATCATCACGTAAAATCAATGACAACACAGAATGGATGCTGGATCACAAAGTATTTAATGACATTGTGGCTCGATGGAACACCAAATATCGATATGTTTGCATCCAGGCTCATTCACCAGTTACAAAAATATATGGCATAACAGTGGCGAGAGATACATTCTCGCTACACTGGGGAGGAATGTTCTTTTATGTCTTTCCTTCATTCTTCCTCATCAATCGGGTCTTGCAATAAATCCAGCAAGATCCCGCTTCAGGCTTTTCGTACTATGCAGCCATGGTTCCCGCTAATGTTGGCAATAATAATAGAACCTTATATGGTTATTCTAAACATAAAACTTTGCTGGTTCAGCCTGTGACTCGGGAAACCAGCCTCTGCATGATAAAATCAATTCATTGACTTGCAGACTCTGAGACGATTGTTCCTGCGGCTCGGGTTGTCAGACCGATCCATGTACGTGCTCAATGCAGAGTGCAGGGATAGCACCAAAAGCGTTTTTGTTTAAATACACATGTTACATATAATACAGCATGGAAAACTGACGTCTTGGAGTTCATTTTCAAATGGGTCCTTGACAATAAATTAAGTTATAGTGACATTAACTGTGCCAAACGAGCCTTCTAATCATATTTGCTGCAGTGAGTGGGACCCACTCTGTCGTGTCTTATCCTCTGATATCCAGAATTATAAAGGATAATCTTTAACACAAGTTCTCCCTGGCCCAGGTACATGGAAGTATGGAATATTGACGTTGTGTTAACACTACTTTACCAGGGGGCTCCAGCTACATCCTTATCTTTAGTCAGCTCTCATAAGGTAGTAATCCTCATGGCTCTGGTCTCAGCGCAACGGGTCCAGTCACTCCATAAATTACGACTGGACAGGAAGGTTACATCTGCAAATAACATAATATTTTATGTTTATGATTTAGTTAAGCAGAGCAAACCAGGGGCGTCAGGTCTCAAACTATTTTTCATGGCTTACCCCATGGACTTTCGGTTATGTGTGGTCACACATTTACAACAATACGTCAAGGTCACCTAGAGCATTAAAGGCTCTAAATTAGCAATGTTTGTTTGTTACAAAAAACCTCATAAGAAGGTATTAGTTCAGACCATCTCCAGGTGGTTAAAATGGGGTTTTGGCTTATGCAGGAGTAGATACTAATATTTTCAACTCTCACTCCACCAGGGCTGCTACTACATCAGCAGCAAGGGTTTGTACATTCCGCTGGACAACATCCTAGCGGCTGCAGGATGGTCAAACAAACATACTTTCCAAACATTTTATAATAACCCATTGCCAGACCGGGTGTATTTGCCAACTCTATTTTAGATTATGTCTTATAGTTTCCCCCTGGATGAGAGGGATCTCTATTATTTTAATTTTCTCATTAAAGCATCAGCATGTTCAAATTTATGTCATGTCTGAATGCATTATTTCTTTTTCACTCATCATGGTCAACTGATGCAGTGCGTGACGCATGGACTCGTATCCATGGCATGAAATCACAGAGCTTTGAAATCTTCACATAGTCACTCACGTGACTCCGAAGTAAAATAGTAAGATTAAATGAGAACTTACCAGATTGAAGTTTGATCTTTATTTCATGAGATGTTACGATGAGCGATTACGTGCCCTCCGCACCAAACCCTCATATCATAAAGGTCATCTGATAGTTCTACTCTTCTCTAATCTTACTATGTTCAGTTCAACAACTGTTATCTGTGATTTCACACCGCTGCTTTGACGATTGGCACGCATTTGGGCTGACCGCCTTCTTCACGTAATCGCTCATCGTAATTCCTCATAAGATAAAGATCAAACTTCAAACGGGTAAGTTCTCGTTTAATCTTACTATCTATTGATGCTCCTGAACACATCATCAGTGTTGTAACCTGGGGACATTGGGTGTTTCGGGTCTTTCAACATCAGACACCCTCACCCAGGCGAACCAGCCGTGGTTGATCAGACCACGACTTGTGTTCAGGTGGCATTCGGTCTTCCCCATGGACCTTCTCTCCTGATCCAGAGCCATCTCAAGGCCTTCTCCGCTGCCTCTGTGGTGGTCTTGGTGGCTCTTCTCCTCGCCACTCCATTGATGCCCAGTGCACTCAAGGCTTTGCAGAGCGATTGCCCTGCAAAACCTCTGCAGCCAACCTCGATGGGCATACACCTTGCCTTCCATCCCTGCTTATGGCAGTCTATGACCAGCTCTTCATACTTGGTCATCTTCCTCTCATGGGCCTCCTCCAGACTGTCCTCCCACGACACTGTCAGTTCCAACAAGACGATGTTTTTGGTCGCCTCTGAGACCAGGAGGATATCTGGCCCGCAGGGTGGTCATGGCAATGTGCCGTCGGAACTTCAGCTGTTTCACCTGGTCTACGGAAAGCTGCTAGTTCTGCACAGTCGCCAGGATTCCTGACGGATTCCTGGCTGCTGTGGTTCTTGGCAGCTGCACTCCGGCCTTCACAAAGGTGATCGTCTGGGTGGTGGGGCGTGCTCGTCTGCAGCTGCTGATTCCCATCCTGTTGGTTTCTGTCTGAAGAAGGGTCTCGACCCGAAACGTCGCCTATCTCCTTCGCTCCTTAGATGCTGCTGCACCCGCTGAGTTTCTCCAGCATTTTGTGTAACCCTCGATTCTCCAGCATCTGCAGTTTCTTCGTTAACACTGTTGGTTTCTGCAATGGGTTTAAGAACCTGGTCGTAACGCCAGGTATAATGGCCCTGCCCAAAAGCCTTTGAGTAGCAGCTCAGGATGTGTTCCAACGTCCCCTTGCCTGTGCATTGTGGGCAATCTGGAGATTTCCGCTTTGCCCCAGATGAAGAGGTTCGATGGGCTGGGCAGGACATCATACACTGCCTGGACCAGGAACTTGATGCGCTGTGGTTCAGCCTCCCAGAGCTCAGTCCATGTCACCTTTCGGACCATGGCCTGCTCCCACCTTGTCCAGGCTCCCTGCTGCCTCAATCCAACTGCTCTGGTACACCTCTCCACCTCCACCACTGCCCTCACTTCCTCCTGGACCAGCTTGCGCCTCTCCTTCCCCTTGGCCTTGTCAAACTGGGGATTTGGGAAGATGCCCAGGCCAGCTCTTCCCCGAGTCACTGCTCCCACCAGGACTCTGTGGCGTATCTGTGACTCCGCTTGCAGCACGACTTTGCCGGCTCTCCACTTCCTTCCAGTTTTCACCTCCACCCCTGCCTGAGCCACCTTGGGGTTGCTAGAGTCCCTGTTCAGCATCACCTCTCTGGCCCGAGTCACCTTAAACTCCTCCTCCAGGGACTTCAGGGGCAGCTGGAGCTTGGTGTTATTTCCGTAAAGGGCGATGCTGCTAAGGCTCCTGGGCAGTCCCAGCCACCTCCTGAGAAAGCTGCTGACTTTCCTCTCCAATCTCTCTACGATGGATATTGGGACTTTGTAGACAAGCAGTGGCCAGAGTATCCTTGGCAGGATACCATGCTGGTAAATCCATGCCTTGAACTTGTTGGGAAGCCCCGACCGGTCCACTGCTCTCAACCAACTCTCCAGCTCCTGACAGGTTGCCTGGGCAGATGCTGTATCTTTCAGGCTGCTGTTAAACACCTTGCCAAGACTCTTCACTGGCCTTTCAGAGACAGTTGGGATTGGTGTCCCTTCAATGCTGAAGCGGAACCTGTCCATGACTTTGCCCTTCTTCAGCACCAGTGATTTTCCTGGCTTAAACTTCATCCTTGCCCATCCAATCCGTTTCTCCAACCTTGGATCCACAGGATCCACCTGCCTCCTGGCACTGACTCAGTGGTGACAGTCAGGTCGTCCATGAAGGCTCTGATTGGTGGTTGGCGCATTCCTGACTTGGTCCGAGGGCCCCGGCACTCTGGCTCAGCAGACTTGACAATCATGTTCTTCACCAAGGCAAAAAGGATCACAGAGATGGTACAGCCTGTGATGATCCCAACCTCCATGCCACTCTGATGTTACTGACCCTGATGAGACTCTCATGCTGAACTGGATGTACTAGTCCAGGATGAGATCTGACACTTGGTCTGGCACATGATGCTTGGCCATGACTGTCTTGATCAGCTTGTGTGGGATGGAGCCGTAGGCGTTGGCCAGGTCAAGCCAGAGCACCGTCAGGTTTCCTTTGTTCTCCCTGGCTTCTCTGATGAGCTGGGTTACCTCTCCCATGTGCTCTAGACACCCTGGCATGACAGACAAGCCTCCCTTTTGCACTGAGCTGTCGATGTAGCCATTGCTGGAGAGGAAGTTGGTCAGCCGCCTCGCCACTATGTTGAAGAAGATCTTGCCTTCAACGCTTAGCAAGGAGGTGATCCTGACCTGATCGATCTTCTTGGAATCATCTTCCTTTGGGATCCAAACTCCTTCAGCGAATTGCCACTGCTGCGCCACTTTCCCTCTCCTCCAGATGACTTTCAGGATCTTCGACAGCCGTTTCAGTAACAAGGGGCAGTTCTTGTAGACCCTGTTGGGGACTCTGCTCAGACCAGGGGCTGAGTCAGATCTTGCTCTCTTCACAACGTCCTGGACCTTTTTCAGGAGTCTATCAAACTGTTTGATGGGTGGAGGTGGTTTTATCAGGATGTTGCACTGGCCCAGCTCCTGCTGCTTGACGGGGTCACTGTAGGTGGTCTGGGTGTGCCGGTCGATCTCCTCCTTAGAGGAAGCCAAACTCCCACTGCGCTTCTGCCCTAGCAGTTGTTTGATGAAGCTGAAGGGGTTTGCTATGAAGGATGCTCGCTTCCTAGCTCTTTCCTTCTGGCGTCTTCGGTGCCATTCAGCTCTACGGAGGGTCATCCGCTTCTTCCTCAGGATGGTTCGCACCTCACCCAAGGGGGGACGTTGTTCTTCGCTGGCCTCTTTATACTGCTTCTTGAGGGACTTCAGCTCCTGCCAGATCTTGTGGATCTTTGTTGCTCGTTGGTTCATGGTGAAAGGGGTTCTGGCCGGCTTCTTCTCCACTGCTCCAAACCTTTCCACAGCTAGGCTGATGATGATTGTCGTCATTGATCGCAGCCTTCGGTCCACGTCTCCCTTCACAGTTGCTTCTAGCACCTTGTCGACATCCTCGTCAAACTGATGCCAGACTGCCGTCTTGCAGGCATGAGGCCATTTGACTCGAACCTTCTCCAGAGAACTATTCCAAGGGACTAGTTGCGCCACTTGGAGGCTTCAGGCTCTATGGGGTGAAATAGGTAAAATACCTGTACGGTGTGACACTCCCTGCCCCTCCAAACACTTCATCCGGGTCTGGTGAATCTTCAGGCCTCGGCTGTTCTTGCAAACCTTACCACATCTGCATTTGATACTCATAGTCGGTTGTCAGAAAGGAGATGAGGAGGAATTTCTTTAGTCAGAGGGTGGAGGATCTGTGGAATTCATTACATAGAAACATAGAAATTAGGTGCAGGAGTAGGCCATTCAGCCCTTCGAGCCTGCACCGCCATTCAATATGATCATGGCTGATCATCCAACTCAGTATCCCGTACCTGCCTTCTCTCCATACCCTCTGATCCCCTTAGCCACAAGGGCCACATCCAACTCACTCTTAAATATAGCCAATGAACTGGCCTCAACTACCCTCTGTGGCAGAGAGTTCCAGAGACTCACCACTCTCTGTGTGAAAAAAGTCTTTCTCATCTCGGTCTTAAAGGATTTCCCCCTTATCCTTAAGCTGTGACCCCTTGTCCTGGACTTCCCCAACATCGGGAACAATCTTCCTGCATCTAGCCTGTCCAACCCCTTAAGAATTTTGTAAGTTTCTATAAGATCCCCTCTCAATCTCCTAAATTCCAGAGAGTATAAACCGAGTCTATCCAGTCTTTCTTCATAAGACAGTCCTGACATCCCAGGAATCAGTCTGGTGAACCTTCTCTGCACTCCCTCTATGGCAATAATGTCCTTCCTCAGATTTGGAGACCAAAACTGTACGCAATACTCCAGGTGTGGTCTCACCAAGACCCTGTACAAATGAAGTAGAACCTCCCTGCTCCTGTACTCAAATCCTTTTGCTATGAAAGCTAACATACCATTCGCTTTTTTCACTGCCTGCTGCACCTGCATGCCTACTTTCAATGACTGGTGTACCATGACACCCAGGTCTCGCTGCATCTCCCCTTTTCCTAATCGGCCACCATTTAAATAATAGTCTGCTTTCCTGTTTTTGCCACCAAAGTGGATAACCTCACATTTATCCACATTATACTGCATCTGCCAAACATTTGCCCACTCACCCAGCCTATCCAAGTCACCTTGCAGTCTCCTAGCATCCTCCTCACAGCGAACACTGCCCCCCAGCTTAGTGTCATCCGCAAACTTGGAGATATTGCCTTCAATTCCCTCATCCAGATCATTAATATATATTGTAAATAGCTGGGGTCCCAGCACTGAGCCCTGCGGTACCCCACTAGTTACTGCCTGCCATTGTGAAAAGGACCCGTTTACTCCTACTCTTTGCTTCCTGTTTGCCAGCCAGTTCTCTATCCACATCAATACTGAACCCCTAATACCGTATGCTTTAAGTTTGTATACTAATCTCTTATGTGGGACCTTGTCGAAAGCCTTCTGGAAGTCCAGATATACCACATCCACTGGTTCTCCCTTATCCACGCTACTAGTTACATCCTCGAAAAATTCCACAAGATTCGTCAGACATGATTTACCTTTTGTAAATCCATGCTGACTTTGTCCAATGATTTCACCACTTTCCAAATGTGCTGCTATCCCATCTTCAATAACTGACTCTAGCAGTTTCCCCACTACCGATGTTAGACTAACTGGTCTGTAATTACCACAGACGGCTGTGGAGGACTAATCAATAGTTTTTTTTTAAGGCAGAGATTTACAGATTCTTGGTTAGTACGGGTATCAGGGCTTATGGGTAGATGGCAGATGAAGGTGTTGAGAGGGAAATATAGATCAGCCACGATTGAATAGTGAAGTAGATTTGATCGGCTGAATGGCCTAATTCTGCTCCTAGAACGTATTAACGTATGAGGGTACATATATGCTGGAGTAACATATATGGAGGAGAATGATATACATTGGTACGCATTGGCTCAACTAATGATGGTATCCCTGAAGAGAGATAGCAAATTGAACTGCGTGGACACCCTGTATTCTTTCCAATGAGGAAGACATGGCACTGCACATATTGGTTGATTAGAAACATACAAATATAGGTGCAGGAGTAGGCCATTCGGCTCTTCGAGACTGCACCGCCATTCAATATGATCATAGTTGCATCTAAAATCAGTACCCCGTTCCTGCTTTTTCCCCATAACCCTTGATTCCTGTAGCCCCAAGAGCGAAAGCGAACTCTCTTGAAAACATCCAGTGAATTGGCCTCCACTGCTTTCTGCGGTAGAGAAATCCACAGATTCACAACTCTGGGTGAAGTTTTTCCACATCACTGTCCTAAATGGCCTACCCCTTATTCTTAAATTGTGACCCCTGGTTCTAGACTCCCCCAACATCAGGAACATTTTCCATGCATCTAGCCTGTCTAATCCTTTAAGAATTTTATATGTTTCCATAAGAACCCCTCTCATCCAGTGAATACAAGCCCAATCGACCCATTCTTTCATAATATGTCAGTCTCGCCATCCCCTAAATTAACCTGGTGAACCTACGCTGCACTACCTCAATAGCAATAATATCCTTCCTCAAATTAGGAGTCCAAAATTGCACACAATACTCCAGGTGTGGTCTCACTTGGGCCCTGTACAACTGCAGTAGGACCTCTTTGCTCCAAAACGCAAATCCTCTCGTAATGAAGGCGAACATGCCATTAGCTTTCTTCATTGCCTGCTGTACCTTCATGCTTACTTTCAGTGACTGATGTACAAGCACACCCAGGACTCGTTGCACCTCCCGTTTTCCTAATCTGACACCCTTCAGATATTAATCTGCCTTCTTGTTCTTGCCCCCAAAGTGAATAATCTCACATTTATCCACATTATACTGCATCTGTCATGCATCTGCCCACTCACCCAACCTATCCAAGTCACCCTGCAGGCTCATAGCAGCCTCATCGCAGTTCACACTGCCACCCAGCTTTGTGTCATCTGCAAACTTGGAGATTCCCTCGTCTAAATCGTTAATATATATTGAAAGTAACTGGGGTCCCAGCGCCGAGCCTTGCGGCATCACACAAGTCACTTCCTGCCATTCTGAAAAGGACCCGTTAATTCCTATTCTTTGTTTCCTGTTTGCCAACCAGTTCTCTGCCCTTGTCAATACCCTATCCCCAATACCATGTGCTCTAATTTTGCACACTAATCTCTTGTGTGGGACCTTGTCAAAGGCTTTTTGAAAGTCCTGATACAGCACATTCACTGGCTTTCCCTTATCCATTCTACTTGTTACATCCTCAAAAACATCCAGAAGATTAGTTAAGCATGACTTTGACCTATACTGTCACTGCTTTCCAAATGCACTGCTATAACATCTTTAATAATAGACTCAAGCATCTTCCCCACTACCGACGTAAGGGTAACTGGTCTGTTATTCCCTGTTTTCTCTCTCCATCCTTTCTTAAAAAATGGAGTTGCATTGGCTACCCTCCAGTCCACATGAACTGACCCAGAGTCGACAGAACGTTGGAAAATTATCACCAGTCTGTAGGGTCACCTCCAGGAGTACTCTGGGATGCAGACCATTAGGCCATTTTCGATATTTAGGCTGATATTCCTTCCATGAATCATTGTTCATGGACGTTGTGCTTCCTTGGACTAATATGATTGCTTCCTGGGTGCTTGCATGGACCTAATGGGCCAAATGTCAAATGCTTAAGGTGCAAGATGAGATCTTAGTTAAATTGCGCTAAGAATATAGTAGTGGATAAGCAAAAGCTGGCAGCATCTATGGAAAGAAACACGGTACACATTTTTATCCCCAAATTGTGAAATGGCCATTGACCCACAAGAAACATGAATAAAAGATTTGCTAACTTCCCAGCTGGTTGTATGTTTGGCTGTGTCATGAATGAATGAATATGCTTGCTCTTATTACTAGAAAATGAAAACAGACTGGTGCCGTGATAGATATATTAGGAGAATGAAATAATTTGAATGCGGTGATACGTTGCTTAATTTTCCCTGACCAAATAATGACTCTGTCAATATTAGATAGATGCTAACAACATCTATGAAGAGATCAGAAGACACTCCTACCAAGAGAGAAATGTGAATTGGACCTCACGGCCACATAGGGTAGATGAGACTGATAATGAAAATATGGTTAAAGGAACCAAGTAAGGTTCAGCAGGAAAAATCAGATGAAGAGATGGGAAAAGATCTCGAGAAGTACTTTGAACATGTACATCAACGTGTGAGCCTGGCCTATTCCCAGACTTCCTGAGTAACTCAACCTAAATCTTGAACGTTACATTCCTGTTTAGCCTAATGACCCCACAGCTGTTGCAATTGCCTGATTGTTGATTAATTCTTTCTGCTTATAAATACAGGCAGTTCCGGCAGCATTGGATGCCGAACAGAGTGTGAAAGGAGAAAAACTCCCAGGAGATCAGTCTTTGAGTCATACACAACTTGATGTAGCTGCAGAAACCGCTAAGCCTTCTGTAAGTCATCAGATACTTTTTTGGAAAATTGAGCCAAATGTCATCTTCTTTTGTTGTGAGAGCTATAGCTTAAGGTGCAAGATGAGATCTTAGTTAAATTGCGCTAAGAACATAGTAATGGATAAGCAAAAGCTGGCAGCATCTATGGAAAGAAACACGGTACTAATTTTTTATCCCCAAATTGTGAAATGGCCATTGACCCACAAGAAACATGAATAAAAGATTTGCTAACTTCCCAGCTGGTTGTATGTGTGTCTGTGTCATGAATGAATGAATATGCTTACTCTTATCACTAGAAAATGAAAAGAAACTGGTGCCGTGATAGATATGTTAGGAGAATAAAATAATTTGAATAGGGTTATAAGTTGCTTATTTTTCTCTCACCAAATAATGACTGTCAATATTAGATCGACACTAACAATGTTTATGAAGAGATCGGAAGACACTCTTACCAAGAGAGAAATGTGAATTGGACCTCATGGCCACATAGGGTAGATGGGGCTGATAATGTAGATATGGTTAAGGGAACCAAGTAAGGCTAAGCAGGAAAAATCAGATGAAGAGATGGGAAAAGATCTCTAGAAGTACTTTGAACATGTACATCAACGAGTGAGCCTGGCCTACTCCCAGACTTTCTGAGTAACTCAACCTAAATCTTGAACGTTACATTCCCGTTTAGCATAATGACCCCATAGCTGTTGCGATTGCCTGATTGTTGATTAAATCTTTCTGCTTATAAATACAGGCAGTTCTGGCTGCATTGGATGCCGAACGGAGTGTGAAAGGAGAAAAACTCCCAGAGGATCCGTCTTTGAACCATACACAACTTGATGTAGCTGCAGAAACCGTTAAGCCTTCTGTAAGTCATCAGATACGTTTTGGAAAATTGAGCCAATTTGTCTTCAGAGTGTGACTTCAGGGATTCCTCCTTCACTGAATGCTGTTGGATTGAGACTGGTTCAATATATTGTCTTGGCCGAATCACTGTTGATGTCACAGAAGACAAAGGTAGCTGATTGGAAAGTCTAAACATCTGACAGTGCTCAGGGAAGTTGAGACACCCATTGTGTTTGCTGATCTTAATTAACTCACTGCCACAGTGGGATGTTTCGAAGGATGAGGAGGGAACTTCATTGAAACTTACCAAATAGTGAAAAGTCTGGATAGAGTGAATGTGCAGAGGATGTTTCCACCAATGGGAGTGTCTAGGACCAGAGACCATTGTCTCAGGATAAAAGGACGTACCTTTACAAAGGAGATGAGGAGGAATTTCTTTAGTCAGTGGATTTCTTTAGTCGGTGAATCTGTGGAATTCATTACCACAGATGGCTGTGGAGGACTAACCAATAGATATTTTTAAGGCAGAGATTGACAGATTCTTGGTTAGTATGGGTGTCAGGGCTTATGGGGAGATGGCAGAAGAATGGGGTTGAGAGGGAAAGATAGATCAGCCATGATTGAATGGCGAAGTAGATTTGATTGGTTGAATGGCCTAATTCGGCTCCGAGAACGTATGAACTTATGAGGGTACATCTGAGGATTTTCCTTTGGATAAATTTAAAGCAGAGCTGGAGTAACATATATGGAAGATGATGATATACATTGGTACACATTGGCTCAATTAATGATGGTATCCCTGAAGAGACGTAGCAAATTGAACTGCGTGGTCACCATGTATTTTTTCCAATGTGGTGGAAGATGTGGCACTGCAAACACTGGTTGATTAGAAACATAGAAATATAAGTGCAGGAGTAGGCCATTCGTCTCTTCGAGCCTGCACCGCCATTCAATATGATCATAGCTGCATCTAAAATCAGTACCCCGTTCCTGCTTTTTCCCCAAATCCCTTGATTCCTGTAGCCCGAAGAGCTAAATCTAACTCTCTTGAAAACATCCAGTGAATTGGCCTCCACTGCTTTCTGTGGTAGAGAAATCCACTGATTCACAACTCTGGGTGAAGTTTTTCCTCATCTCAGTCCTAAATGGCCTACCCCTTATTTTTAAACTGTGACCCCTGGTTCTGGACTCGCCCAACACCAGGAACATTTTCCATCCATCTAGCTTGTCCAATCCTTTAAGAATTTTATATGTTTCTAAAAAGAAACTTAGCAGTCCGGCACCATCTTATGGAAAGAAACACGGAACACAGTTTTTATCCCCAAATTGTGAAATGACCATTGACCCACCAAGAGAGAAATGTGAATTGGACCTCACGGCCACATAGGGTAGATGAGGCTGATAATGAAGATATGTTTAAGGGAACCAAGTAAGGTTAAGCAGGAAAAATCAGATGAAGAGATGGGAAAAGATCTCCAGAAGTACTTTGAACATGTACATCAACGAGTGAGCCTGACCTACTCCAAGACTTTCTGAATAACTCAACCTAAATCTTGAACGTTACATTCCTGTTTCACATAATGACCCCACAGCTGTTGCAATTGCCTGATTGTTGATTAAATCTTTCTGCTTATAAATACAGGCAGTTCCGGCAGCATTGGATGCCGAACAGAGTGTGAAAGGAGAAAAACTCCCAGGGGATCAGTCTTTGAGTCATACACAACTTGATGTAGCTGCAGAAACCGCTAAGCCTTCTGTAAGTCATCAGATCCTTTTTGGAAAATTGAGCCAATTTGTCTTCAGAGTGTAACTTCAGGGATTCCTCCTTCACTGAATGCTGTTGGATTGAGACTGGTTCAATATATTGTCTTGGCCGAATCACTTGATGTCACAGAAGACAAAGGTAGCTGATTGGAAAGTCTAAACATCTGACAGTGCCCAGGGAAGTTGAGACACCCATTATGTTTGCTGATCTTAATTAACTCACTGCCACAGAGGGACGTTTGGAAGGATGAGGAGGGAACTTCATTGAAACTTATTAAATAGTGAAAGGTCTGGATAGAGTGAATGTGCAGAGGATGTTTCCACCAATGGGAGTGTCTAGAACCAGAGACCATTGTTTCAGGATAAAAGGACGTACCTTTAAAAAGCAGATGAGGAGGAATTTCTTTAGTCAGTGGGTGGTGAATCTGTGGAATTCATTACCACAGACGGCTGTGGAGGACTAACCAATAGATATATATTTTTTTCCACTTTTATTGCTTTTATGTATACACAAATAAAACACAAATATAACAACGAAACATACAACATTACAATGAACATACAACAGGGTAGCGGGGGATTCAGTTTACAATTAATGATGCAGTACACAGAACTATTTTCATATTAAAACATTTTCCAATAGCTTACATTATTTTCTATAAAATTATACAGTGTTGATGTCTTTATTTCTATACCTAATCCATTTTCCCCATTTTCTGTTAAACTCGTCTTCTTTCACTCTTAGTGAATATGTCATTTTCTCCATAAATATGTCCTGTACTATGTATAACCATTGTCTAAGTCTGGGTGTGTCCGCTGCAAATCAGTTTCTTGTAATGGCCTTTCTGCCAGCTGTGAGTAGGATTTTAACCAAGTAATGGTCTGCCTTCAGCACCACTGTAGTTATATTACCCAGATATAAAATGGAACACTTCTTGCAGACTATATATCCTAATACCTCCGTTAATTCTGAATTCACTCTGTCCCAAAATGGTTCTATTTTTGGGCAACTCCAGAAGATATGTGCATGGTTTGCGTCTGTTTGAGCACATTGCCCCCAGCATGTTTGCTGCCTGAGAATTTGCTTGCTTTTTATGTTAGGCGTAATAAAGAAACAAATCAAAATTTTCCAATTAAATTCTCTCCAATTTTGTGAATTAGCGGATGTCTGTAGTGTTACACACATATGATGCCATTCTTCTTCTGAGATTGTAATGTTCAATTCCTTTTCCCACTTAAATTTTACATAAAATGTAGATTTAGCTTGACATTCCATTAAACTATGATAAAGTTTAGAAATAATCCTTAATGTTTTTTGATCACTATCACTTTTATCACTGGATTCTTTTCTTCTAGTGCCTCCCTTTTTACCTTTTTATTGTAATAATCTCTCAGTTGGAGGTATCTAAACAAGTCTTAGTTCCGAAGTGCAATAGATATTTTTAAGGCAGAGATTGACAAATTCTTGGTTAGTATGGGTGTCAGGGCTTATGGGGAGATGGCAGAAGAATGGGGTTGAGAGGGAAAGATAGATCAGCCATGATTGAATAGCGAAGTAGATTTGATAGGCTGAATGGGTTAATTCTGCTCCTGGAACATATGAACTTATGAGGGCACTACTGAGGATTTTCATTTGGATAAATTTAAAGCAGAGCTGGAGTAACATATATAGAAGAGAATGATATACATTGGTACACATTGGCTCAATTAATGATGGTATCCCTGAAGAGAGGCAGCAAATTGAACTGCGTGGACACCATGTATTTTTTCCAATGAGGTGGAAGACATGGCACTGCACACACTGGTTGATTAGAAACATAGAAATATAGGTGCAGGAGTAGGCCATTCGGCGCTTCGAGCCTGCACCACCATTTAATATGATCATAGCTGCATCTAAAATCAGTACCCCATTCCTGCTTTTTCCCCATATCCCTTGAGTCCTGTAGCGCTAAGAGCTAAATCTAACTCTCTTGAAAACATCCAGTGAATTGGCCTCCACTGTTTTCTGTGTTGGAGAAATCCGCAGATTCAGAACTCTGGGTGAAACTTTTCTTCACTTCAGTCCTAATTGGCCTACCCCTTATTCTTAAACTGTGACCCCTGGTACTGGACTCCTCCAACATCGGGAACATTTTCCCTGCCTCTAGCCTGTCCAATCCTTTAAGAATTGTATGTTTCTAAGATCCCCTCTCATCCTACTAAATTCCAGTGAATACAAGCCCAGTCGACCCATTCTTTCATAATATGTCAGTCTCGCCATCCCGAATTAACCTGGTGAACCTACGCTGCACTCCCTCAATAGCAATAATATCCTTCCTCAAATTAGGAGACTAAAATTGCACACAATACTCCAGATGTGGTCTCACCTGGGCCCTGTACAACTGCAGTAGGACCTTTTTGGTTCAAAACTCAAATCCTCTCGCAATGAAGGCAAACATGCCATTAGCTTTCTTCACTGCCTGCTGTACCTTCATGCTTACTTTCAGTGACTGATGTACAAGCACACCGAGGTCTCGTTGCACCTCCCCTTTTCCTAATCTGATACCCTTCAGATATTAATCTGCCTTCCTGTTCTTGCCACCAAAGTGGATAATCTCACATTTATCCACATTATACTGCATCTTTCATGCATCTGCCATGCATCTGCCCACTCACCCAAGCTATCCAAATCACGCTGCAGGCTCATAGCATCCTCATCGCAGCTCACACTTACACCCAGCTTTGTGTCATCTGCAAAATTGGAGATGTCACATTTAATTCCCTCGCCTAAATCGTTAATGTATATTGTAAGTAACTGGGGTCCCAACGCCGAGCCTTGCGGCATTACACTAGTCACTGCCTGCCATTCTGAAAAGGGCCGTTAATTCATATTCTTTGCTTCCTGTCTGCCAGCCAGTTCTCTACCCTTGTCAATACCCTACACCCAATACAATGTGCTCTACTTTTGCACACTAATCACTTGTGTGGGACCTTGTCAAAGGTTTTTTGGAAGTCCAGATACACCACATTCACTGTGTTTCGCTTATCCATTTTGCTTGTTACATCCTCAGGATAAGCAAAAGTGGCAGCATCTCTGGAAAGAAACACGGTACACATTTTTATCCCGAAACTGTGAAATAGCCATTGACCCACAAGAAACATGAATAAAAGATTTGCTAACTTCCCAGCTGGTTGTATGTTTGGCTGTGTCATGAATGAATGAATATGCTTGCTCTTATCACTAGAAAATGAAAACAGACTGGTGCCATGATAGATATATTAGGAGAATGAAATAATTTGAATGGGGTGATACGTTGCTTATTTTTCTCTGACCAAATAATGACTCTGTCAATATTAGATAGACGCTAACAACATCTATGAAGAGATCAGAAGACACTCTTACCAAGAGAGAAATGTGAATTGGACTCACGGCCACATAGGGTAGATGAGGCTGATAATGAAAATATGGTTAAAGAACCAAGGAAGGTTCAGCAGGATAAATCAGATGAAGAGATGGGAAAAGATCTCGAGAAGTACTTTGAACATGTATATCAACGAGTGAGCCTGGCCTATTCCCAGACTTTCTGAGTAACTCAACCTAAATCTTGAACGTTACATTCCTGTTTAGCCTAATGACCCCACAGCTGTTGCAATTGCCTGATTGTTGATTAAATCTTTCTGCTTATAACAGGCAGTTCCGGCAGCATTGGATGCCGAACAGAGTGTGAAAGGAGAAAAACTCCCAGGAGATCAGTCTTTGAGTCATACACAACTTGATGTAGCTGCAGAAACCGCTAAGCCTTCTGTAAGTCATCAGATACTTTTTGGAAAAATGAGCCAAATGTCATCTTCTTTTGTTGTGAGAGCTATAGCTTAAGGTGCAAGATGAGATCTTAATTAAATTGCGCTAAGAACATAGTAATGGATAAGCAAAAGCTGGCTGCATCTATGGAAAGAAACACGGTACTAATTTTTTATCCCCAAATTGTGAAATGGCCATTGACCCACAAGAAACATGAATAAAAGATTTGCTAACTTCCCAGCTGGTTGTATGTGTGTCTGTGTCATGAATGAATGAATATGCTTACTCTTATCACTAGAAAATGAAAAGAAACTGGTGCCGTGATAGATATGTTAGGAGAATAAAATAATGTGAATAGGGTTATAAGTTGCTTATTTTTCTCTCACCAAATAATGACTGTCAATATTAGATCGACACTAACAATGTTTATGAAGAGATCGGAAGACACTCTTACCAAGAGAGAAATGTGAATTGGACCTCACGGCCACATAGGGTAGATGGGGCTGATAATGTAGATATGGTTAAGGGAACCAAGTAAGGCTAAGCAGGAAAAATCAGATGAAGAGATGGGGAAAGATCTCTAGAAGTACTTTGAACATGTACATCAATGAGTGAGCCTGGCCTACTCCCAGACTTTCTGAGTAACTCAACCTAAATCTTGAACGTTACATTCCCGTTTAGCATAATGACCCCATAGCTGTTGCGATTGCCTGATTGTTGATTAAATCTTTCTGCTTATAAATACAGGCAGTTCTGGCTGCATTGGATGCCGAACGCAGTGTGAAAGGAGAAAAACTCCCAGAGGATCCGTCTTTGAATCATACACAACTTGATGTAGCTGCAGAAACCGTTAAGCCTTCTGTAAGTCATCAGATACGTTTTGGAAAATTGAGCCAATTTGTCTTCAGAGTGTGACTTCAGGGATTCCTCCTTCACTGAATGCTGTTGGATTGAGACTGGTTCAATATATTGTCTTGGCCGAATCACTGTTGATGTCACAGAAGACAAAGGTAGCTGATTGGAAAGTCTAAACATCTGACAGTGCTCAGGGAAGTTGAGACACCCATTGTGTTTGCTGATCTTAATTAACTCACTGCCACAGTGGGATGTTTCGAAGGATAAGGAGGGAACTTCATTGAAACTTACCAAATAGTGAAAAGTCTGGATAGAGTGAATGTGCAGAGGATGTTTCCACCAATGGGAGTGTCTAGGACCAGAGACCATTGTCTCAGGATAAAAGGACGTACCTTTACAAAGGAGATGAGGAGGAATTTCTTTAGTCAGTGGATTTCTTTAGTCAGTGAATCTGTGGAATTCATTACCACAGATGGCTGTGGAGGACTAACCAATAGATATTTTTAAGGCAGAGATTGACAGATTCTTGGTTAGTATGGGTGTCAGGGCTTATAGGGAGATGGCAGAAGAATGGGGTTGAGAGGGAAAGATAGATCAGCCATGATTGAATGGCGAAGTAGATTTGATTGGTTGAATGGCCTAATTCGGCTCCGAGAACGTATGAACTTATGAGGGTACATCTGAGGATTTTCCTTTGGATAAATTTAAAGCAGAGCTGGAGTAACATATATGGAAGATGATGATATACATTGGTACACATTGGCTCAATTAATGATGGTATCCCTGAAGAGACGTAGCAAATTGAACTGCGTGGTCACCATGTATTTTTTCCAATGTGGTGGAAGATGTGGCACTGCAAACACTGGTTGATTAGAAACATAGAAATATAAGTGCAGGAGTAGGCCATTCGTCTCTTCGAGCCTGCACCACCATTTAATATGATCATAGCTGCATCTAAAATCAGTACCCCGTTCCTGCTTTTTCCCCAAATCCCTTGATTCCTGTAGCCCGAAGAACTAAATCTAACTCTCTTGAAAACATCCAGTGAATTGGCCTCCACTGCTTTCTGTGGTAGAGAAATCCACTGATTCACAACTCTGGTGAAGTTTTTCCTCATCTCAGTCCTAAATGGCGTACCCCTTATTCTTAAACTGTGACCCCTGGTTCTGGACTCGCCCAACACCAGGAACATTTTCCATCCATCTAGCTTGTCCAATCCTTTAAGAATTTTATATGTTTCTAAAAAGAAACTTAGCAGTCCGGCACCATCTTATGGAAAGAAACACGGAACACAGTTTTTATCCCCAAATTGTGAAATGACCATTGACCCACCAAGAGAGAAATGTGAATTGGACCTCACGGCCACATAGGGTAGATGAGGCTGATAATGAAGATATGTTTAAGGGAACCAAGTAAGGTTAAGCAGGAAAAATCAGATGAAGAGATGGGAAAAGATCTCCAGAAGTACTTTGAACATGTACATCAATGAGTGAGCCTGACCTACTCCAAGACTTTCTGAATAACTCAACCTAAATCTTGAACGTTACATTCCTGTTTCACATAATGACCCCACAGCTGTTGCAATTGCCTGATTGTTGATTAAATCTTTCTGCTTATAAATACAGGCAGTTCTGGCAGCATTGGATGCCGAACAGAGTGTGAAAGGAGAAAAACTCCCGGGGGATCAGTCTTTGAGTCATACACAACTTGATGTAGCTGCAGAAACCGCTAAGCCTTCTGTAAGTCATCAGATCCTTTTTGGAAAATTGAGCCAATTTGTCTTCAGAGTGTGACTTCAGGGATTCCTCCTTCACTGAATGCTGTTGGATTGAGACTGGTTCAATATATTGTCTTGGCCGAATCACTTGATGTCACAGAAAACAAGGGTAGCTGATTGGAAAGTCTAAACATCTGACAGTGCCCAGGGAAGTTGAGACACCCATTAGGTTTGCTGATCTTAATTAACTCACTGCCACAGAGGGACGTTTGGAAGGATGAGGAGGGAACTTCATTGAAACTTATTAAATAGTGAAAGGTCTGGATAGAGTGAATGTGCAGAGGATGTTTCCACCAATGGGAGTGTCTAGAACCAGAGACCATTGTTTCAGGATAAAAGGACGTACCTTTAGAAAGCAGATGAGGAGGAATTTCTTTAGTCAGTGGGTGGTGAATCTGTGGAATTCATTACCACAGACGGCTGTGGAGGACTAACCAATAGATTTTTTTTTTTTCCACTTTTATTGCTTTTATGTATACACAAATAAAACACAAATATAACAACGAAACATACAACATTACAATGAACATACAACAGGGTAGCGGGGGGTTCAGTTTACAATTAATGATGCAGTACACAGAACTATTTTCATATTAAAACATTTTCCAATAGCTTACATTATTGTCTATAAAATTATACAGTGTTGATGTCTTTATTTCTATAACTAATCCATTTTTCCCATTTTCTGTTAAACTCGTCTTCTTTCACTCTTAGTGAATATGTCATTTTCTCCATGACAAATATTTCCTGTACTATGTCTAACCATTGTCTAAGTCTGGGTGTGTCCGCTGCGAATCAGTTTCTTGTAATGGCCTTTCTGCCAGCTGTGAGTAGGATTTTAACCAAGTAATGGTCTGCCTTCAGCACCACTGTAGTTATATTACCCAGATATAAAATGGAACACTTCTTGCAGACTATATATCCTAATACCTCCGTTAATTCTGAATTCACTCTGTCCCAAAATGGTTCTATTTTTGGGCAACTCCAGAAGATATGTGCATGGTTTGCGTCTGTTTGAGCACATTGCCCCCAGCATGTTTGCTGCCTGAGAATTTGCTTGCTTTTTATGTTAGGCATAATAAAGAAACAAATCAAAATTTTCCAATTAAATTCTCTCCAATTTTGTGTATTAGCAGATGTCTGTAGTGTTACACACATATGATGCCATTCTTCTTCTGAGATTGTAATGTTCAATTCCTTTTCCCACTTAAATTTTACATAAAATGTAGTTTTAGCTTGACATTCCATTAAACTATGATAAAGTTTAGAAATAATCCTTAATGTTTTTTGATGATACGCACTATCACTTTTATCACTGGATTATTTTCTTCTAGTGCCTCCCTTTTTACCTTTTTATTTTAATAATCTCTCAGTTGGAGGTATCTAAACAAGTCTTAGTTCCGAAGTGCATAGATATTTTTAAGGCAGAGATTGACAAATTCTTGGTTAGTATGGGTGTCAGGGCTTATGGGGAGATGGCAGAAGAATGGGGTTGAGAGGGAAAGATAGATCAGCCATGATTGAATGGCGAAGTAGATTTGATAGGCTGAATGGGTTAATTCTGCTCCTAGAACATATGAACTTATGAGGGCACTTCTGAGGATTTTCCTTTGGATAAATTTAAAGCAGAGCTGGAGTAACATATATAGAAGAAAATTATATACATTGGTACACATTGGCTCAATTAATGATGGTATCCCTGAAGAGAGGTAGCAAATTGAACTGCGTGGACACCATGTATTTTTTTCCAATGAGGTGGAAGACATGGCACTGCACACACTGGTTGATTAGAAACATAGAAATATAGGTGCACGAGTAGGCCATTCGGCGCTTCGAGCCTGCACTGCCATTTAATATGATCATAGCTGCATCGAAAATCAGTACCCCATTCCTGCTTTTTCCCCATATCCCTTGAGTCCTGTAGCGCTAAGAGCTAAATCTACCTCTCTTGAAAACATCCAGTGAATTGGCCTCCACTGTTTTCTGTGGTAGAGAAATCCACTGATTCACAACTCTGGGTGAAGTTTTTCCTCATCTCAGTCCTAATTGGCCTACCCCTTATTCTTAAACTGTGACCCCTGGTTCTGGACTCGCCCAACACCAGGAACATTTTCCATCCATCTAGCTTGTCCAATCCTTTAAGAATTTTATATGTTTCTAAAAAGAAACTTAGCAGTCCGGCACCATCTTATGGAAAGAAACACGGAACACAGTTTTTATCCCCAAATTGTGAAATGACCATTGACCCGCCAAGAGAGAAATGTGAATTGGACCTCACGGCCACATAGGGTAGATGAGGCTGATAATGAAGATATGTTTAAGGGAACCAAGTAAGGTTAAGCAGGAAAAATCAGATGAAGAGATGGGAAAAGATCTCTGGAAGTACTTTGAACATGTACATCAATGTGTGAGCCTGGCCTATTCTCAGACTTTCTGAGTAACTCAACCTACATATTGACGTTACATTCCTGTTTAGCCTGTTAAAAAGTGGAGTTACATTGGCTACCCTCCAGTCTAAATGAACTGATCCAGAGTCGACAGAACATTGGAAAATGATCACCAGTCTCTAGGGTCACCTCCTGGCGTACAGTGGGATGCAGACCCTCAAGCCATTTTGGAAATTTAGGCTGATATTCCTTCCATGAATCATTGTTGTGCTTCCTTTGATTCATAATTGACATTAGACACTAGGTGCAGGAGTAGGCCATTCGGCCTTTCGTGCAAGCACCGTCATTCAATGTGATCATGGCTGATCATCCCCAATCAGTACCCCATTCCTGCATTCTCCCCATATCCCCTGACTCCGCTATCTTTAAGAGCCCTATCTAGCTCTCTCTTGAAAGTATCCAGAGAACCGGCCTCCACTGCCCTCTGAGGTAGAGAATTCCACAGACTCACAACCCTCTGTGTTTCCTCGTCTTTGTTCTAAATGGCTTATCCCTTATTCATAAAGTGTGGCTCATGGTTCTGGACTCCCCCAACATCGGGGACATGTTTCCTGCCTCTAGCGTGTCGAAACCCTTAAAGCTCTGTCCCACTGTATGAGTTCAATCAAGAGTTCTTCCGAGGCTGCCCTGATTCGTACGCGGAGATCTAGGGTAATGGCCGCTCGTAGGTACTCGGGGCTCTCGTGGATATTTTTCAACGTTGAAAAATCTTCACGAGTCTTCCCGAGCTTACCGCGTTTCCCGAGTACCTGATGTTAGCATTACGAGCTGCTAAGAGACGTCCCCGAGCTCCGACGTACCCACCACGTTCATTCTACGTGCTTACCACGAGTTTGATTTTTTTTTAAATCTGGGAGAGCACTTGAATGAACTTGTACAGTGGGACAGGGCTTTTAACAATCTTATATGTTTCAATAAGATCCCCTCACCTCCTTCTAAACTCCAGAGTGTACAACCCCAGCTGCTCCATTCTCTGAGCATATGACAGTCCCGCCATCCCGGGAATTAACCTTGTAAACCTACGCTGCACTCTCTCAATAGCAAGAATGTCCTTCCTCAAATTAGGAGACCAAAACTGCACACAATACTCCAGGTGTGATCTCACAAGGGTTCTGTACAACTGCAGAAGGACCTCTTTGCTCCTATACTCGACTCTTGTTATAAAGGCCAACATGCCATTCAATGTCTTCACTGCCTGCTGCACTGCATGCTTAAACCCCTGTCCCACGGTCCGAGTCCACCCACGAGTGATCCCGAGTTAAAAACAAATCAAACTTGTGGTAATCACGTATAATGAACGTAACGGGAACGTCGGAGCTCGTGGACGTAACTTAGCAACTCGTAACACTAACGGCAGGTACTCGGCAAACGCGTTAACTCGTGAAAATCTTTCAACATGTTGAAAGATTTCCACGAGTCCAATATACTCTTGAAGGAAATTTTTGAAACTTTTAAACTCGTAATACCATAGTAGCCCGTGAGTTTACCGTAGTGATTCGTGAGTTTACCTTGGGTACTCTTACAGCTGGACAGAGAAAAAAAAGGTGAGTAAAAAAAGGTTTGCCAAGTCTACCTGTCAGGAATGATCCCCTGATGCTGGAGACAGCTGTGGGAATCTCACCTTGGCCTTTGGAATAGAGCGGGTAATCGCATTAAATTCAAAGCATTTACAGCACAGACTATTGATACAATCCTCATAATATTTGTCGAATGGGCCCTCTGATATTAATTTAAAGCATCAGATAATAACCTTTAATGTTGGATCAAATAGAATATCCCCTCATGAAGTTGCTGATACTCCCCTTCTGCCCCAGTACAAAGTGACTATGTCCTAGACAAGTCTCGTCCATTGAGTGACTACTCGCAAATCTTGCTTTTGCCACGCAGAAAAAAAAGGTTCTCTTTTTCTTTCGTCGTGACAGGTCACATTCCGTCCCCTTGGTTGTGGGTTTGTTTAAGTAATCCCACCCCTCATTAATCTAACACCATTGTTAACACCATCTTTTTGTCTCTGGGTTTTCCAGATGAACGAATCTGTAGTTGGCCCGCAGAGCGAACATGGTGACTAGAGGCTCTGCAAACTAGTGTGGACTGCGCGGGTAACAACTAATATAGCGTTCACCTCACCCGTACGCGAAACATGGTCATTCACTATCAAGGCATAAGATTGAACATCCATTTGTTAGTTTAATAAAAAAGATTTGGGTGATGATTCAAATCTAGAATATTAGTTTCCCAGCATCTCTGGAAGAAAGGAATAGGCGACGTTTGGGTCCGAATCCTTTTTTAGACTGAAGAGTTCCTACCCGAAAATTCAACCATTCCTTCTCTCCAGAGATGCTGCCTGGCCTGCTGACTCCAACGTTTTGTGTTTATCTTTGGCATAATCCAGCCTCTGCAGTTCCTTCCTACACAGTAGTTTCCCAATTTGACGAGGAAGCCGAAGATCCGAAACCCTGACTGTTCCTCTTTCCCCATACGCTGCCTGACCTACTGAATTCACCCCGTATGTCATATTTCGTAATACAATTATTAATACTTTTTACAATTCCACTAATACGGGAGGAAGGCCCTATGAAACAATGAGTTTGGGTCTGAAGTGGGAACTTATTTGAAACAAGGTTTGGTGCGTGCGACTGAAAAAAAGGATAGTGTCTGACTTCATATAACCCTTGCATCTCCTCTCTCTCTCTCTCTCTCTCTCTCTCACCATACCCAAGTTGTACCAGCTTCAAAGTCGTCTTGTTGTCTCATTGTCTGTAACTCGTTCTCACCTAACACCCAGCTACCAATGGCCTGTTTCCTTTATCATCGTTACTTTTTTGCATATCTTTCATTCATTTGTTCTATATCTCTCTATATCACCGTCTATATCTCGTTTCCCTTTCCCCTGACCCTCAGTCTGAAGAAGGGTCTCGACCCGAAAAGTCACCTATTCTTTTTCTCCAGAGATGCTGCCTGACCCACTGAGTTACTCCAGCATTTTGCGTCTATCTTCAGTTTAAACCAGCATCCGATGTTCCGACGCAAAGGAAAGTCATCTTCGTTTGTGGATGAAAAATGGGAATCAACCAAGGTGTCAGGAAGTAAAGACAACGGATTGCATGACAAAGTACCTCTGGGTATTTCTACAACAAGCAATAACAACTGTGCCCCAATGCAACAATGGTTCAGAACTGATAATTAAACAACCGTTGTTTGAACCCATGACTCGAAGTGAAATGAGTGACAAAAACACCTGAAGGATTGTGAGATAATGATCATAGATGACTTTTAATGGAAAGTCCACACATACAGATAGGCAGCCAAGAAGAACTTCATATCTAAACTCAGATGGACTGGCAGATGGAGGAGATAGGAGTTGGGGAAAGAGAGGAAAAGCCCCAGAGAAATACAGGGAAAGGGATATTGGAAAACACAGATGCTGGAATCCTGAAAAGCATGTCAAAACATTTAAAAGGTATAAACACATAGCAAATAGGTGCAGGAGTAGGCCATTTGGCCCATCGAGCCAGCATTGCCATTCAATATGATCATGGCTGATCATCCAAAATCAATACCTTGTTTCTGCTTTCTCCCCGTAATTGATTCCGTAACTCTAAGAAATGTAACATGGGAGGCTTTTTAGGGTGAAAGAAAAACTGCATGACATCATTTTTATCATGTGATGATTTTTCCACACGTCGGTAGTCGTTGTTGGTTCAAGAGTAACTCGGGAGAGGAACTTGGTAGCTCGGGAGAGGAACTTGGTACATCGCAGAAATGAGAAGTAAACGCCAAACTTAGACATACACGTTTAAACTCGTGAACATAAACTTGGAATCTCGTAGAAAACTACGAGTTTGATTTTTTCTTTCACTCGCGATCACTCGTGGCTGGACTCGCACCGTGGGACAGACTATTACTTTCATAGACTGATGAACAAGGACCCCCAGATCCTGTTGTACTTCCCCTTTTCCCAACTTGACACCATTTAGATAGTAATCTGCCTTCCTGTTTTTGATACCAAAGTAGATAACCTCACATTTATCCGCACTAAACTTAAGCTGCCATGCATCTGCCCACTCCCCCAATCTGTCCAAGTCACCCTGTATTCTCATAACATCCTCCTCACAGTTCACACTGCCACCCAGCTTTGTGTCATCTGCAAATTTGCTAATGTTACTTTGAATCCCTTCATCCAAATCATTGATGTATATTGTAAATAGCTGCAGTCCCAGCACCGAGCCTTGCGGCACCCCACTAGTCAATGCCTGCCATTCTGAAAGGGACCCGTTAATCCCTAGTCTTTGTTTCCTGTCTGCCAACCAATTTTCTATCCATGTCAGCACTCTACCCCCAATACCATGTGCCCTTATTTTGTCCACTAATTTCCTATTTGGGACCTGATCAAATGCTTTCTGAAAGTCCAGGTACACTACATCCACTGGCTCTCCCTTGTCCATTTTCCTAGTTATATCCTCAAACAATTCCAGAAGATTAGTCAAGCATGATTTCCCCTTCGTAAATCCATGCTGACTCAGACCGATCCTGTTACTGCTATCCAAATGTGTTGGCTATTTCATCTTTTATAATTGACTCCAGCATCTTCCCCACTACCGATAGATATCAATAGATATTTTTTTAAGGCAGAGATTGACAGGTTCTTGGTTAGTATGGGTGTCAGGGCAGAAGGCAGAAGAATGGGGTTGAGAGGGATAGATAGATCAACCATGATTGAATGGCAAAGTAGATTTGATAGGCTGAATGGCCTAATTCTGCTCCTAGAACGTATGAACCTATGAGGGTGCAGCTGAGGATTTTCCTTTGGATAAATTTAAAGCAGAGCTGGAGTAACATATATGGAAGGGAATTATGTGTAAGACAATGAGGAAGAGGTGTGGTAAGATAATCTGATGCAGTACAAATGTTGACAGAGCTGAGTTGGACTAAATGTCCAGTTTCTCTCCCTTGAAGCTGTGCTATTTCAACATCAAACCGGTGCTGCCCCAGTCAAAGTTGGCATTGGTATGTTGCTCTTGTTTGATCTCATTGATCAAATCTTTCTACATATACACAGAAGAAGAATGCTACAAAAACTGATCTCAGACAGGATGTTGAAGAAGAGAAGCATCCACGAGGACAACTTTCAAGTTCAGGGAGTGAGGTATGGCTTCATTTACCTAGAAAAATTCCTGCACCATTCATGGATGATGGACTACTTCCAGAACAGCCCAAAGTTGAGGCTACTCAAGATGAAGTTGGTATCTGGCAGAAAGTGATCAGTGATCTAGTGTAAGCCTTTCAGAAGATGGTTCAGCATGTGGGGACTGTGCACTGCAAAATGAAATACATCAGTTTGGTATAAATGTTTCCTTGTTTGATGAATTTTGTTCAACAGAGGTTGTTACATTGGCTCAACTAATGATGGTATCCCTGAAGAGAGATAGCAAATTGAACTGTGTGGACACCCTGTATTTTTTCCAATGTGGAAGACATGGCACTGCACACACTGGTTGATTAGAAACAGAGAAATATAGGTGTAGGAGTATGCCATTCGGCTCTTCGAGCCTGCACCGCCATTCAATATGATCAAGGATGCATCTAAAGTCAGTACCCCAATCCTGCTTTCTCCACGTATCCCTTGATTCCTGTAGCCCTAAGAGCTAAATCTAACTCTTGAAAACATCCAGTGAATTGGCCTCCACTGTTTTCTGTGTTAGAGAAATCCACAGATTCAGAACTCTGGGTGAAATTTTTCCTAATTTCAGTCCTAAATGGCCTACCCCTTATTATTAAACTGTGACCCCTGGTACTGGACTCCTCCAACATCGGGAACATTTTCCCTGCATCTAGCCTGTCAAATCCTTTAAGAATGTTATATGTTTCTATAAGATCCCCTCTCATCCTATTACATTCCAGTGAATACAAGCCCAGTCTATCCATTCTCTCATAATATATCAGTCTCGCCATCCCAGGAATTAACCTGGTGAACCTATGCTGCACTCCCTCAATAGCAATAATGTCCTTCCTCAAATTAGGAGACCAAAATTGCACACAATACTCCAGGTGTGGTCTCACCTGGGCCCTATACAATTGCAGTAGGACCTCTTTGCTCCAAAACTAAAATCCTCTCGCAATGAAGGGTAACATGCCATTACCTTTCTTCACTGCCTGCTGTACCTGCATGCTTACTGTCAGTGACTGATGTACCCAGGTCTCATTGCACCTCCCCTTTTCTAATCTGACTCCCATCAGATATTAATCTGCCTTCCTGTTCTTGCCACCAAAGTGGATAATCTAACATTTATCCACATTATACTATATCTGTCATGCAACTGCCTACTCACCTAACCTATTCAAGTCACCCTGCAGGCTCATAGTATCCTTATGGCAGCTCACACTGCCACCCAGCTTTGTGTCATCTGCAATTTAATTCCCTCGACTAAATCGTTAATATATATTGTAAGTAACTGGGGTCCCAGCGCCGAGCCTTGCGGCATCACACTAGTCACTGCCTGCCTTTCTGAAAAGGACCCGTTAATTCCAACTGTTTGCTTCCTGTCTGCCAATCAGTTCTCGATCCAATTCAATACCTTACCCCCAATACAATGTGCTCTAATTTTGCGCACTAATCTCTTGTGTGGGACCATGTCAAAGGCTTTTTGAAAGTACAGATACGCCACATTCATTGGCTCTCCCTTATCCATTCTACTTGTTAAATCCTCAAAAACTTCCAGAAGATTAGTCAAGCATGACTTTGACCGATTCTGTCACTGCTTTCCAAATGCACTGCTATAACATCTTTAATTATTGCCTCAAGCATCTTTCCCACTACCGATGTAAGGGTAACTGGTCTGTTATTCCCTGTTTTCTCTCTCCCTCCTTTCTTAAAAAGTGGAGTTACATTGGCTACACTGCAGTCCACAGGAACTGATCCAGAGTCGATAGAACATTGGAAAATGATTACCAATCTATAGGGTCACCTCCTTGAGTACTCTGCGATGCAGACCATCAGGCCATTTTGGATATTTAGGTTGATATTCCTTCAGTGAATCATTGTTCATGGATGTTGTGCTTCCTTTGACTAATAAGATTGCTTCCTGGGTGCTTGCATGGATCTAATGGGCCAAATGTCTTCTTCTTTTGTTGTGAGAGCTATAGCTTAAGGTGCAAGATGAGATCATAGTTAAACTGTGCTAAGAACATAGTAATAGATAAACAAAAGCTGCAGATGCTGAAAATCTGAAAATAATAACTTGCCAGTCCAGCAGCATCTATGGAATGTGAATGGGCCATTGACCACAAGAAAATGAATTCGAAAGATTCACAAACTTCCCAGCTAGTTGTATGTGTGTCTGTGTCATGAATGAATGAATATGCTGCTTTTATCTGGAAAATGATAAGAGACTTGATAGGATATATTAGGAGAATGAAGAATTTGAATGGGGTGATACGTCGCTTATTTATCTCTGACCAAATAATGACTTTGTCAATATTAGATAGATACTAACAACGTCTATGAAGAGATCAGAAGACACTCTTACCAAGAGAGAAATGCGAATTGGACATCGGCCACATAGGGCTGATGAGGCATATAATGAAAATATGGTTAAAGGAACCAAGTAAGGTTAAGCAGGAAAAATCAGATGAAGAGATGGGAAAAGATCTCTAAAAGTACTTTGAACATGTACAGTGGCTTGCAAAAGTTTTTATACCCCTTGAACTTTTCCACATTTTGTCACGTTGCAACCACAAACATAAATGTATTTTATTGGGATTTTATGTGATAGACCAACACAAAGCGGCGCATAATTGTGAAGTAGACGGAAAACGATACATGGTTTTCAAATTTTTTTACCTAATTAGCAAATAGAGTCCACTTGTGTGTGGTCTAATCTCAGTATAAATACAGCTGTTCTGTGAAGGTCTCAGAGGTTTGTTAGAGAACATTAGTGAACAAACAGCATCATGAAGCCCAAGGAACACGCCAGACAGGCCAGGGATAAAGTTGTGGAGAAGTTTAAAGCAGGGTTAGGTTATAAAAAAAATCCCAAGATTTGAACATCTCACAGAGCACTTTTCAATCCATCATCCGAAAATGGAAAGAGTATGGCACAACTGCAAACCTACCAAGACATGGCCGTCCACCTAAACTGACAGGCCAGGCAAGGAGAGCATCAGAGAAGCAGCAAGAGGCCCATGTTAACTCTGGAGGAGCTGCAGAGATCCACAGCTCAGGTGGGAGAATCTGTCCATAGGACAACTATTAGACATGCACTCCGCAAATCGGGCCTTTATGGAATAGTGGCAAGAAGAAAGCCATTGTTGAAACAAAGCCATAAGAAGTCCCATTTACAGTTTGCCGCAAGCCATGTGGGGGGGACAGCAAACATGTGGAGGAAGGTGCTCAGGTCTGATGAGTCCAAAATTGAAGTTTTTGGCCTAAATGCTAAAACGCTATGTGTGGCGGAAAACTAACACTGCATATCACACTGAACACACCATCCCCACTGTGAAACATGGTGGTGATAGCATCATGCTGTGGGGATGCTTTTCTTCACCAGGGACAGGGAAGCTGGTCAGAGTTGATGGGAAGATGGATGGAGCCAAATACAGAGCAATCTTGGAAGAAAACCTGTTAGAGTCTGCAAAAGACTTGAGACTGGGGCGGAGGTTCACCTTCCTGCAGGACGACGACCCTAAACATACAGCCAGAGCTACAATGGAATGGTTTAGATCAAAGCATATTCATGTGTTAGAATGGCCCAGTCAAAGTCCAGACCTAAATCCAATTGAGAATCTCTGGCAAGACTTGAAAATTGCTGTTCACAGACGCTCTCCATCCAATCTGACTGAGCTTGAGCTATTTTGCAAAGAAGAATGGGCAAACATTTCAGTCTCTAGATGTGCAAAGCTGGTAGAGACATACCCCAATAGACTTGCAGCTGTAATTGCAGCGAAAGGTGGTTCTATAAAGTATTGACTCAGGGGGGGGGGGGGGGGGGGGGGGTGGGGGAGGGGGGGTGATGAATACTTTTGCACGCCACACTTTTCAGTTTTTTATTTGTAAAAAAATTTGAAAACCATCTATCATTTTCCTTCCACTTCACAATTATGCGCCACTTTGTGTTGGTCTATCACATAAAATCCCAATAAAATACATTTACGTTTGTGGTTGCAACGTGACAAAATGTGGAAAAGTTCAAGGGGTATGAAAACTTTTGCAAACCACTGTACATCAACGAGTGAGCCTGGCCTATTCCCAGACTTTCTGAGTAACTCAATATAAATCTTGAACCTTATATTCCTGTTTAGCATAATGACTCCACAGCTGTTGTGATTGCCAGATTGTTGATTAAATCTTTCTGCTTATAAATACAGGCAGTTCTGGCAGCATTGGATGCCGAACAGAATGTGAAAGGAGAAAAACTCAGTGGGCATCAGTCTTTGAGTGATACACAACTTGATGTAGCTGCAGAAACCACTAAGCCTTCTGTAAGTCATCAGATACCTTTTGGAAAATTGAGCCAATTTGTCTTCAGAGTGTGACTTCAGGGATTCCATTTCACTGAATGCTATTGGATTGAGACTGGTCCAATATATTGTCTTGGTCGAATCACTGTTGATGTCACAGGAGATAAAGGTAGCTGATTGGAAAGTCTAAACATCTGACAGTGCCCAGGGAAGTTGAGACACCCATTGTGTTTGCTGATCTTAATTAACTCACTGTCACAGAGGGACGTTTGGAAGGGTGAGGGGGCACTTAATTGAAACTTACCAAATAGTGAAAATTCTGGGCAGAGTGAATGTGGAGAGGATGTTGCCACGTGAGCCAGTCTAGGACCAGAGAACATAGCCTCAGAGTAAAAGGATGTGCATTTAAAAAGGAGATGAGGAGGAATCTCTTTAGTCAGAGGGTGGTGAATTTGTGAAAATCATTGCCTGAGACCGCTGTGGAGGCCAAATGAATGGATGTTTTTCTGGCGGAGATTGACAGATTCTTGATTAGTAAGAGTGTCAGGGCTTATGAGAAGAAGACAGGAGAATGGGGTTGAGAGGGAGTGAAAGATCAACCATGATTGAATGGCAGAGTAGACTTGAAGGACCAAAAGGCCTAATTATTTTCCTAGAACATGAACATGAGGGTAAGGCTGAGGGTTATTTTGATACATTTTCAGCAGAGCTAGATTCAGATGGAGGGGAAAGATATGTAAGACTTTAAGCAGGAGGTGTGGTAAGATGTAATGCAGTAAATTTGTTGACAGAGATGAGTTGGGCTAAATGGCCAGTTTCTCTCCCTTGAACCCATGTTATTTCAACATCAAACTGAAACTGTCCCAGTCAAAGTTGGCAAGAGGATGTTGCTCTTGTCCGCTCCCATTGATAAGATCTTTCTGCTTATAAACACAGAAGAAGAACACAGCAGAAACCGATCCCAGACTGGATGATGAACAAGAGAACCATGAAGGAGGACAACTTTCAAGTTCAGAGAGTAAGGTATGGCTTGATTTACCTAGAGAAAGTCCTACCTCATGGACTACTTCCAGAAATGCCCAAAGTTGAGGCTACTCTACATGGTTGGATTCTGACAGAAAATGATCAGTGATCAGGCTGGACGTCCTGTTCCCCCCCCCCCCCCCCAATTGGGAAGAACATGGCACTGCACACACTGGTTGATTCAGGCAGTTTTGGACATTTAGGCTGATTTAGATGCGATTTTGTTCCGTATCATATCTCTGTCCGCAATGCGGCCTAACAACGAGGAGTTGGCGGCCTTTATTGGAGGCAGATTTCGAGAGCTTCACCGTGAGTGCCTGTGGACTTTAACATCACAGAGCTCGCGATCCCTTTGCCAGGGATTGATCTCTGACCTCTACCGCGGACGTCTGCGGGACTTTCACATCATGGAGTTCGCTGTTTCAGGTCAGAGACCGACTTCAGGAACTCCAGGCTGCAGGAGCTTCGACCGCCCCGATGCGGGAGCTTCGACCGCCCCGATGCGGGAGTTTCGACCGCCCCGATGCGGGAGTTTCGACCGCCCGATGCTTGCGGAGTTTCGATCGCCCCGATGCGGGAGTTTCGATGCTTCGATCGCCCCGATGCAGGAGCTTCGATCGCCCCGATGCGGGAGTTTCGATCGCCCCGATGCGGGAGTTTCGACCGCCCCGATGCAGGAGCTTCGACCGCCCCGATGCGGGAGCTTCGATCGCCCCGATGCGGGAGTTTCGATCGCCCCGATGCGGGAGCTTCGACCGCCGGTTGCTGGAGCTTCGATCGCCCCGATGCGGGAGCTTCGATCGCCGGTTGCTGGAGCTTCGACCGCCCCGACTGCAGATGATTCGACTGCCCCGACCACAGTAGAATAAAAGAAGAAGAAGATTGGACTTTATTGCCTTCTATCACAGTGAGGAACGTGGGCCACTGTGGTGGATGTTCATATTAACTTTTCTGTAGTTGTGTGTCTTGTTACTTTTTTTTTGGTTTGGCTGTATGGTAATTCAAATTTCACTGTACCTTAATTGGTACATGTGACAATAAACAGACCTTGAAACCTTGAAAAAGCTGCACATGCTGAAAATCTGAGACGGAAACTCAGCAGTCTAGCATCATCTACGGAAAGAAACATGTTTTTATCCCCAAATTAGGAAATGGCTATTGAGCCACCAAAACATGAAATGAAAATAATTGAATTGGGTGATATGGAGCTTGTTTTCCTCTGACCAAATAATGACTCTGTCAATATTAGATAGTCACTAATAAAGTCTATGAAGAGATCAGAAGACACTCTTACCAAGAGAGAAATGTGACTTGGACCTCATAGGGTAGATGAGGCTGATAATGAAGATATTGTTCAGGGAACCAAGAGAGGACAATAGACAATAGGTGCAGGAGTAGGCCTTTCAGCTCTTCGAGCCAGCACCACCATTCAATGCGATCATGGCTGATGTGAAGCAATGAGAAAGAAATATAAGGGTAAGGAAGAAATGTTTGATGAAGAGATGTAAAATTACCTCTAAGAGTACCTTGAACATGTACATCAAAGAGTGAGCCTGAAGGCTCATTCCCAGACTTGTTCTGTGTAACTCAACATGAAACTTGAACTGTCACATTCCTATTTAGCATACTGAACGCACAGCTATTGTTATTGCCTGATTGTTGATTAAATCTTTCTGCTTAAAAAATACCAGTAGTTCTGGCAGAAATGGACTGCAAACAGAATTTCAAAGCAGGCAAAATTCCCAGCGGATCTGTTTTTGAGTGATGTAGCTGCAGAAACTTCTACACTGTCTGTGAGTCATCAGATGCCTTTTGCACAATGGAGTCAATTTGACAAAGGCAGCTGATTGGAGAGCCTAAACATCTGATACTGCCCAGGGAAATTTTGACACCCATTGTGTTTGATCTTAATTGATCGAAGGGCCGAATGGCTTACTCCTGCACCTATTGGCTATTGTCTATTGTCTAATTAACTCAAGCATCCTCTTGTATCCGTGCTCCTGATAGTTATTATGATTCTTCATTTGCCAGGTTTTGTCTTGTTCAACCCTCTCAAAACTCCAAAATATCATTCTCTTGTGTTCAAATGTGGTCCCATATTTACTGTGACCTTTTATTAGTTCATATATATAGTCAAAGGAGTTAACAATTAACTATGTCATTACTTACTGCAGACCTGCTTGTTCAACAACCATTTATTTCAGAATAATAATTTTACTCTTAAAACTTCCAAATGTGTAATATTCATTGATATGTCACTATATCACTACTTGCCAGACAAGAATAATAACATTTGTTCTTTACAGTGAATGGTACACAACGCTGGTGAATTTACAATACTTTACAAAACATCCATGGGACATCATTTTGTTTTCCTTGTTATTCCTCGTCTAGTCTATGATAACTGGTTGAAGGCTTTTACCACAGGCTTCAGATTCACAGTGTGAATCAAGGGACATAATAACTAGAAGTTATCTTGATTAGAACGGGTGTCAAGGGTTATGGGGAGAAGGCAGAAAATGGGATTAGGAGGCAGATCAACCATGATTGAATGGCAGAGTACTCAATGGGCCGAATTGCCTAATTCTGCTCCTATAACGTGTGATGTAAATAATGCTCACACTGCTATTCAGTAAAATCATTACTGAACTTTAACCTCAGTCACTCTTGCCGACACTAAACCTCATATGCTCTGACTCCCTCAATATGCAAAATATATTAGTCTTTCCTGAGCAGTTTCACTGACTGAACCTTCGCAGCCACCATGAGTGGATTATACAAAGATTCACCACTCTCAGGAAACTTCTCATCGCTGACTTGACTGGCCAAGTCCTTACTTTGCTATAAATGGTAGTGACCTGGCAAGTGCTGCAGAACAGGGACACAAAGGAGTATAAGTACTGTACATACCTCTCTGACGGTTGCATCACAGGTGGATACACTGGTGAAGAAGGCTTTGGGCACGCTGGTCTTCACCAGTAAAAGGCATTGAGTGCAAGATGATGAAGTATTATGTTCAGTTTTCATCATCCAGCTATAAAAGTGATGCCATAAGTTGGAAAAACTGCATAAAAGACTTAGGATGTTGCCAGAATTTGAGGGACTACATTATAGGGAGAATTTGGCTAGGCTGGGACTTCATTCCTTGGAGTGCAGGAAGATAAAGGGGGTTAATTTATAGATGTGTAAAATCATGAGGGGAATAGATAGCATGAATTTGCACTGACTTTTTCCTAGGTTAAGGGATTCAAGAACTACGGGGCATAGGTTGAAGAGTTTAATAGGAACCTGACAGGCAACCTTTTCACACAGAAGATGGTTTAGAATGAGCTGCCAGAGGAAGTGGTTGAGGCAGGTACTATGACAAAAAATTAAAAGACATTTGGACATAAGTACATGAAAAAGGAACGGTTTAGCTGGATATGAATCAAATGTGGGTAAATGGAACTAGCTTAGATGAGCATCTTGAACAACATGAACAAGTTGGACTGCATGCTGTATGATTCTATGTAACATAAGACTGGAACTGCCCAGGTCCCTGTAGCATTAGGATCTCACATCTGCTACTTTCGCCTGATCCCATTGATGAAATCCTTCTTCTTCTGAACACAGGGGACTCTAGCAAGAACTGATTCCAGACAGGATGAGAAAGGAAACAATTACTTAAGAGGACAACTTTCAAATTCAGTAAGTGAGATATGGCTTGATTTAATTACAGTACTTGCCCAGCACCCATCAATGCAGAATGTCCCAAAATTATGAAGTTGATAATAAAGCCAGTGATTGGCAAGAAGTTGCCAGGATTCCTTTGAAACAAATGCGGTGAGGGTTCAATGTTGATCTTGAACACAAGAAATTAGAGTTAATCTGTGGCATGTGGTTTCATTATTTCCTCTTTTGATGAATTTTGTTCCACGGACGCAACCAAGATAAAGTACCTTTGGGCCAACTAATCTTGGTATTTCTGAAGAAAAAGAGGGGAAATTGAAAGGCCTGGACAGCCTGTGATCCTGAGAAAAGGAAACATAGCTATGGGGGTATGAAGTACCCCAATCAATAACATCAGGTCACATTTGATATTTGAGCTGCCTGATCTTTACAACAATCCTTGTTCACTGATCTTTTTTTGTTAAATCCTCTTGGAACTCCATTTAATTTCTAAACATGTACAGTTCCATTTTTATCCCATACAATTCATTTTGGCAGAGACTTGGGATTTATGGGCTGTCCCAATGCCCCAGAAATAATGCAATGGCAAGTGGTTTTCCTGAACCACCTTAGCCTTGACCTGCCGATGAAACTCCTCCCACACTGCTGTCGCGGAGATAGTTGCAGGATATAGATCCATCAATATTTCTATGCTGCAAATTTAATCAGTCCATGCTCCAACGTTCTCTTGCATAAAGGGATGGGTTGGTTCATTGGCTGTGGAGTTGTGAATGAAACATAACATCATGCAATCATCTGCAGATGATTGTCCCCGCTTCTGACCTTGTGATTAAGGGAATTGGCAAAGGAGCTGAGAAAATTGTGCCACGGACACTGTCCTGAAGAGCTCCAGCAATGTTGTCCTGAGGCAGAGATGGTTGACTTAATCAAAGGGGCATTGACTATAAGAGTCAAGGAGTCATATTGCGGATTTATAAAACTTTGGTTAGATTGCTTTTGGAGTATTGAGTGCTATCCTGGTTGCCCCGTTACAGGAAGAATTTGGGGACTTTGGAGAGGGTGCAGAAGAGGTTTACCAGGATCTTACTGGATTTGAAAATATAAGCTATAAGGAAATGGTGGACAAACTTGGATTGTTTTTTCTTTAGAGCTGAGTTTGAAATTTGAAGGGTGATCCGATAGATTTTCCCAGCACGAAAATGTCTAAGACTGGAGGGCATACCTTTAAGGTCAGAGGAGGAAAGTGTAAGGGATATGCCCGGCACAGGTATTTTTTTCATAGAGAATGTGGTGGGTGCCTGAAACAGAATGGCAGAGACAGATATAATAGTGGCATTTAAGAGGCTTTGAGAGAGGCACATGGGTATGCAGGGATATGGATCCATGCAGGCAGTGTAAGTTTGCTTAACTCCTTTTGATGCAATAATTGCAAAAAGGGGGTAACATTGAACAAGTGTATGGGTGATCAATGGTCAATGTAGAATCAGTGGAAGGACCTGTTTCCATACTGTATCTCTGAACTAAGCAAAACTAAACTAATCTTGGTCAAGAGGAGCATTCATCTTGGAGGCAGTCAATTATATCGCCACAACAATGGAATTAATCTATTTGAGCATGTTTTGGAGTGGAGAGCTTGTGGCAAAACCCAAACTGGGCATCAATGAGCAGGTTTCTGTTGAGTAAGTTCTATTTAATAGCAATATTGATGACAGCTTATAGCATGGGAACAGGTCCTTTGGCACAACTCATCCATGCAGAACAAGTTGCCTGTCTGAGCTGGTCCCATATGTTTGCATTTTACTTGAATCCCTTTAAACCATTCACATACATGTATCTGTCTAAATGTCTTTTAAATGTTGTAATTATACCTGCTTCTGGCAGCGTGTTCTATATATGCTGCATTGTCATTTTGTTTATTTAACATGAAAACCTCTTATCAGCTGTCACTGCCTGATCATTGTGTGAAAACTTTCTGCTTATCAAATGCAGGATGTCCGAACGGAAACTGGTACCAGCCCACATATGGAGGAAGATAATACTTCCAGTGAACAGCCTTCAAGTTCAAGCGTGAAGGTACAACTTGATTTAATTGCTCAAATTTCTCCTCGTGTCTTGGCCGATCGGAATTGTCCTTGACTGGGAAGTTGTTGATTAAGTTAGGAACCAGCAGGCAGTAGTCAGTTATTCATTTGCATTAAGAATTGGCTTCATGGAAGGAAGCAGAGGATGATGGTGGATTGATGTTTTTCAGATTGGAGGCCCGTGAATAGTGCTGTGCTTCAGTGTTCAGTGCTGGGGCCATTACTGTTTGTCCTCTATATCAATGATTTGGATGAGAACGTACATGGCATGATTGGCAAGTTTGCAGTTGATACTAAAGTGGGAGGAACAGTGGCTTGCAAAAGTTTTCATACCCCTTGAACTTTTCCACATTTTGTCATGTTACAACCACAAACGTAAATGTATTTTATTGGGATTTTATGTGATAGACCAACACAAAGTGGTGCATAATTGTGAAGTGGAAGGAAAATGATACATGGTTTTCAAATTTTTTTACAAATAAAAAACTGAAAGGTGTGGCGTGCAAAAGTACTCAGCCCCCTTTACTCTGATACCCCTAAATAAAATCCAGTACAACCAATTGCCTTCAGAAGTCACCTAATTAGTAAATAGAGTCCACTTGTGTGTAATCTAATCTCAGTATAAATACAGCTGTTCTGTGAAGGCCTCAGAGGTTTGTTAGAGAACATTAGTGAACAAACAGCATCATGAAACCCAAGGAACACACCAGACAGGTCAGGGATAAAGTTGTGGAGAAGTTTAAAGCAGGGTTAGGTTATAAAAAAAAATATCCCAAGATTTGAACATCTCACGGAGCACTGTTCAATCCATCATCCAAAAATGGAAAGAGTATGGCACAACTGCAAACCTACCAAGACATGGCCGTCCACCTGAACTGACAGGCCTGGCAAGGAGAGCATTGATCAGAGAAGCAGCCAAGAGGCCCATGGTAACTCTGGAGGAGCAGCAGAGATCCACAGCTCCTGTGGGAGAATCTGTCCACAGGACAACTATTAGTCGTGCACTCCACAAATCGGGCCTTTATGGAAGAGTGGCAAGAAGAAAGCCATTATTGAAACAAAGCCATAAGAAGTCCCGTTTGCAATTTGCCACAAGCCATGTGGGGGACACAGCAAACATTTGGAGGAAGGTGCTCTGGTCTGATGAGACCAAAATTGAAGTTTTTGGCCTAAATGCAAAACGCTATGTGTGGCGGAAAACTAACACTGAACATCTCCTTGAACACACCATCCCCACTGTGAAACATGGTGGTGGCAGCATCATGCTATGGGGATGCTTTTCTTCAGCAGGGACAGGGAAGCTGGTCAGAGTTGATGGGAAGATGGATGGAGCTAAATACAGGGCAATCTTGGAAGAAAACCTGTTAGAGTCTGCAAAAGACTTGAGACTGGGGCGGAGGTTCACCTTCCTGCAGGACAACGACCCTAAACATACAGCCAGAGCTACAATGGAATGGTTTAGATCAAAGCATATTCCTGTGTTAGAATGGCCCAGTCAAAGTCCAGACCTAAATCCAATTGAGAATCTCTGGCAACACTTGAAAATTGCTGTTCATAGACGCTCTCCATCCAATCTGACTGAGCTTGAGCTATTTTGCAAAGAAGAATGGGAAAAAATTTGCCCATTGCAGCTGTAATTGCAGCGAAAGGTGGTTCTACAAAGTATTGACTCAGGGGGGCTGAATACTTTTGCACGCCACAATTTTCAGTTTTTTATTTGTAATAACATTTGGAAACCATGTTTCATTTTCCACTTCACAATTATGCACCACGCTGTGTTGGTCTATAACATAAAACCCCAATAAAATACATTTACGTTTGTGGTTGTAACGTGACAAAATGTGGAAAAGTTCAAGGGGTATGAAAACTTTTGCAAGCCACTGTATTGTAGATAGTGAAGATGGTTGTGAAAAATTGCAGCAGGATATTGATCGGTTAGCCAGGTGGGCTGAGGAATGGTTGATGGAATTTAATACATAGAGTGTGAGGTGTTGCAGTTTGGAAAATCTAACATGGAGAAGACCTACACAGTGAATGGTCGGGCTCTGGGGAGTGTTGTAGAGAAGAGGGATCTAGAAATGTAGGTACATAGTTCCTTGATAGTGGCGTCACAGGTAAATAGGGTAGTCAAAAGGGCGTTTGACATATTGGCCTTCATCAGTCAGCGTATTGAGTATTGAAGTTGGGAGGTCATGCTGCTGTTATAGAAGCCATTAGTGAGGCCACATTTAGAGTATTCTGTTCAGTTCTGGTCACCGTGTTATAGGAAGTATGTTATCAAGTTGGAAAGGGTACAGAGAAGATTTACAAGGACTCGAGGACCTAAGTTATAGGAAGAGGTTGAGCAGGCTAGGACTCTATTCCTTGGATAGCAGGAGGATGAGGGGTGATCTTATAGAGGTGTACAAAATCATGAGAGGAATAGATCAGATAAACACACAGTCTTTTGCCCAGAGTAAGGGAATCGAGAACCAGTGGACAGAGGTTTAAGGTGAGAGGGGAAAGATTTAATAGTAACTGAGGAGTAGCTTATTTACCAAGCGTGGTGGGTATATGGACGAGTTGCTGGAGGAAGTAGTTGGGGCAGGTTCCATTTCAATGGTTAAGAACCATTTAGACAGGTACATGGATAGGTTAGGTTTAGAGGGATATGGGCCAAACACAGGCAGTTGGGACCAGTGTAGCTGGGCATTTTGGGCCAAGGGGCCTGTTTTCACTCTACATGACACTATGACTTTGCTTTATGGACTGCTATGTACTGACTTTGGACAAAAATATATCGCAATTTATTTGCACCCAAAATGTAAACAGCCAGGTACAATGGTGGCGTTTAAGAGACTTTTGGATAGGTACATGGAAGTGTGGGGCATAGAGGGATATGGTTCATGTACAGGCAGATGATATTGGTTTAATTAGGCATCATGTTCAGCACGAACATTGTGGGCTGAAGGGCCCATTGCTATGCTGTACTGTTCTGTATTCTAGTGCACAAGAGTCACCACATTTTTGGCACCATATTGTATCCTTTAAGTTCAAAGATGTTTTGGCGGTCGCAAGAATGACAACTATGTTTTGTAACTTATTTTACTCTTAAAATAGCTTCTTAGCTCACAGGTTCTTACAACACGTCTGGCCACAACGGTGGTCAGCACTCAACTGCCCCACAAAAGCAAAACCGTGCGAAAACTAGCAGCCCCTACCGAGTCACGTGACAACGGCCTCCGAACGCCGGGTTCAATACCTGCGCGCGCCAGCAGGCGCCGCTACATGACACCCCCCCCCCCCAGAATCCGCGGTACAGAAACACACGGGTAACGGGACGGTTCGACCGGAACGCATAGTCCGAGGTCGCGGTGTGAGTGTAACAGTAGGTTCTGATGCCTAGGAGGAACCAAGGCAACTGGTCAACCCAATCGGGGCCAGTGAGCCAAGCCTTCAACGCCAACTTTAGGTGCCTGTGGAAACGCTCAACCAAACCGTTGGACTCTGGATGATACACGGTGGTCTGGTGCAGCTTTGCACCATACTCCTGCGCCATACAACTCCACAGGGTGGACTGGGCTCCTCGATCAGTGGTGATATCGGAAGGAACCCCGAAACGAGCGATTCAATGTGAGACGATAGCCCACGCACAAGCCTCATCGGAGGTATCAGTTAACGGTATAGCCTCCGCCCACCTGGTAAACCTGTCCACGATAGTCAGTAGGTGAGTGGCCCTGCTCGAACACGGCACAGGACCTACCAGGTCGACATAATTGTGCAGGAACCTGCCTTCTAGGACAGCGACATCCTGCACGGGCGGGCGCACTTGCCTCTGCACCTTGGAAGTCTGACAGGGGATACAAGAGCGGGCCCATGCTGCGACCTGCTTCCGTAACCCGTGCCAGACGAGCTTGGCCACGACCAGGGCAGAGCTGGCGCGAATGGACGGATGCGCTAGGCCTGGTGCTGAAAATCCGACGCCTCCAGGCAATCGGGACAAAGGGGCGGGCTTTGCCCTTGCAGACATCATAAAGGACCCACACACCAGCGGCGCCGCAGGGCACCTTAGCCAACTTAAGGCCCAACTCAGTATTGCGGTAAACCTCCATACCAGCATCTGCCTGTTGACGTGGACGGATTACGCGGCTTGGCAGGGCACAGAACCGACACAGGGACCATGCATCCGCCTCGCACATTGACTAACAAGGAGAACGCACGCACAAAATCGGCACCCAGTATCGGTTGGGCGACGTCAGCAATGGCGAACTACCACGTATATGGGCGGGAGTCGAAATTTAAGTCCAGGATCTGTGTACCGTAAGTGCGAATGTCGCTCCTGTTAACGGCTGAGAGGACGGGTCCTACCTTACCGACGCGAGTATCTCGGACGCTCGGTGGCAGGATGCTGGCAATGGCACCGGAGTCCACCAGGAAACGGTGGCCGGAGTGGCGATCACGGACGTAGAGGAGTTCGTTTGGGCCGATTGCGTTCGCCTCGATGGATAATCGGCTGAGGCATTTCCCTGAAACAAACAGGGGCTTCGGCATCTTCGGGCTTCGGTGCGGTGGCGCTGATGGTGGTAGCACCTGTAGACCACTGGAAGCAGGCGATGCTTCTTCGGCGCTGGGCTGGGCTTCTTCTACCTCCCGCTGTCGTCTCCATTGCACCCGCGCCGTGACAGGGGTGCAGGTGAAGGCACAAACGTCCCGCCATCTGTGGGCCCACAATTCGTCAGCCCTCTCTGCGAGGTGCTGGGGATCGCTGAAATCAGCTCCGGCGAGCATCAGTCGAACTTCGTCGGGCATCTGCTCCAGGAACGTCTGTTCGAAGAGCAGACATGAGCGGTGCCCGTCCATCAGGCCTAACATCTTTGCCATGATGGTGGATGGCCGCCGATCGCCGATGCTGTCCATATGTAGAATCTTCGCCACCCTGTCTCTGTGACTGAGACCGAAGGTGTGGAGCAGGAGGGCCTTCAGCCCTTCATACTTGGCGATCGTCGGCGGGTCCCTGATGGAGGGCAACAGCCTCGAGGCACAGTCCTGTGGCAGAGCTCCCATCACATGGAAATAAATAGTGTCATCCGCAATCATATGGTGCAGGTGAAACTGTGCCTCAATGTGGGCGAACCACCCCTGAGGTTGATCGGGCCAAAACGTTGGAGGTTTGAAGCCCAGTGAGCCCTGCCTCTTGCCGGCTGATTCTGCGGGAACGTAGTCTTCCTGCATGATCTTTTGCTTGTCTAACAACGGCTAGACAGATCGGGGTCACCAATTTGGCGATCGCAAGAATGACAACTAAGTTTTGTAACTTATTTTATTCTCAAAATAGCTTCTTAGCTCACAGGTTCTTACAACACGCCTGGCCACAACAGTGGTCAGCATTCAACTTCACGTAGTCACTCGCGTGTCCCCGAAGTAAAATTTCTTCTCTAATTCTGGCAATTGCGGGGCCTTTATATAATCCCACCAAAGTGAATACCCACTTCTTATTTCTCAATTCCAACCACTTCATTCCTCAGGAATATCCTCTTTAATTACCAACATGATGTTCTCCCTCATTAAAAGCTCAACTAGTCCCACCTCTATCCCTCTTGTATCATTTGTACGTTGGAACATTGAGCTGGCAGTTCTGACCCTCCCTCAGCCACATTTCTCTAATAAATATAATTTCTAAGTCCTGAACAGCAGTTAGGAGTTTTGTAACTGACCTTTGGACTAAGTGTTTAAGAAAGAACTGCAGATGCTGGAAAAATCGAAGTTAGTCAAAAATGTTGGAGAAACTCATCAGGTGAGGGAGTATCTATGGAATGAAGGAATAGGACTAAGTAGTTATTTTGTCACTATTTTCTTTTTATGTATGTTATGCAATTGAAGACTGCATCTGGCTATCCTGGTGATTGCTAATGTTTGAGTACCTGACAATCAACCATTATTTTAACTGCTGTATTCAATATTGAGTGATTGATTTTCAGATGAGAAAGAAGACACCTGGTACAAGTCAACATCAGTCAGATTCTCAAGGGTCCAAAGATCCACCAGGTTCCAATAGTCAAAGCAAGGAAGACATTTTTGAAGCTATGATTGCCTCAGCATTGAAAGAAGTGGAAATGGAACAGAGTTATGCAGAACAGGTGAGGGGGATATAAGATCTTTTAATTACTGTACAGGTTACAAGTCAAAGACGTGCTTGTACAAACCTCCAGAGAACTGAAACAATCCAATTAAATAACTTTTATATTGTCTTATTCATTTTATATTAACTTGCTGAGAAAAATATGCTCTACCAAGATGCCAAGTCTTGGCCTGACGGTTTCATGGTGGATTTGACTGCAATGTACCAAGGGAAAGGGCAGAAGCTTGCTGTTAGTTCATAGGAATTTCTCCCCATTTTCTCATGATTCTCGTGGCATGCAAGTCAGAGATGTGCACATTTTTTGTGTGCTCGAGAACCACATGTACATAATAGCATTTTGGTAAGTGTCAAGTTTAAGCCTCGGCCCATTTCAGCTAAATATACAGACAGATCTTTGTGTTAGGATGTAGAATTCCGCTACAAGCTTGTTTGATTTGCTGAACTTCACCGGGCAAAGTCAGCAAATGCCTGCAAGCAGGGTTGAGTTGCCTGGTCTGTTTCAGAGCAGGTTACCTATGCTCAGTAGCGCAAGACACTAGATGGAATGTCACCTCTCTTGTTTGTACATGCGACTGCCCTGTTTTGAAGCAGTCCTGAAATATAAAAATACTGTTCCTTGCTTGATGAGTCAGATTCAGAACTTCTTCTTAGTCGAGCATAAATCTGTCAAAAAAAGGGATGGACAGCGGGAGCCGAAAAAAACGTAGAAATGAATTGTATTCTCCATATTTTATTTTCCTGACCCTTTTCCGATGTATTAACTTTTCAGCGATCTTTAAATATTATCAAAAATGGAAAAGACCAGGGCAATAGTACTGTACTCATATGTGACTGAACGTGTCCAAGATATCTTGAAATGAGAGGGAGAGGAGCCAGAGGTCGTGGTACATATAGGTACCAATGACATAGGTAGAAAAAGAGAGGAGGTCCTGAAAGGAGAATTTAGGGAGTTAGGAGGAGTGTTAAGGAGAAGGACCGCAAAGGTAACAATCTCAGGATTACTGCCTGTGCCACGCGACAGTGAGAGTAGGAATGGAGCAAGGTGGAGGATAAATGCGTGGCTAAAGGACTGGTGCAGAGCGCAGAGATTCAAGTTTCTGGATCATTGGGGAAGGTGTGACCTGTACAAAAAGGACGGGTTGCACTTGAACCCGAGGGGAACCAATATCCTGGCTGGGTTACTGGGGAGACTTTAAACTAGATCGATTGGGGGGAGGGACTCAAATAGAGAAAGCAAGTAGTCCGTTTGTGAGGCAGGAGGCAGAGAAGAGAAGCAGTCAGACGCAACACGTAGGGGGGATAGAAGAAAAAAAATAACAAATGGAGAATAAGAAGTGGAGGGTTTCTTAAATGTGTGAGCAGAGAGACAGAAGGGTGTAAAATGAGGATAGGAGCAATAGGTATCAAGGTGAAAAGTGGCAGGCAGACAAATCCAGGGCAAAAATTTAAAAGGGCCACTTTTCAACATAATTGTAAAAGGGGCAAGAGCGTTGTAAAAACAAGCCTGAAGGCTTTGTGTCTCAATGCGAGGAGCATTCGTAATAAGGTGGATGAGTTGAATGTGCAGATAGCTATTAATAATTATCATATAGTTGGGATCACGGAAACATGGCTCCAGGGTGACCAAGGCTGGGAGCTGAACATCCAGGGATATTCAATATTCAGGAGGGATAGACAGAGAGGAAAAGGAGGTGGGGTAGCGTTGCTGGTTAGAGAGGAGATTAACGCAATAGAAAGGAATGACATTAGCTTGGAGGATGTGGAATCAATATGGGTGGAGCTGCGAAACACTAAGGGGCAGAAAATGCTAGTGGGTGTTGTGCACAGGCCGCCTAACAGTAGTAGTGGAGTTGGGGATGGCATCAAACAGGAAATTAGAAATGCATGCAACGAAGGTAAAACCGTTATAATGGGTGACTTCAATCTACATATAGATTGGGTGAATCAAATTGGCAGGGGTGCTGAGGAAGAGGATTTCTTGGAATGCATGCGGGATAGTTTTCTAAACCAACATGTAGCGGAACCAACGAGAGAGCAGGCTATTCTAGACTGGGTATTGAGTAATGAGGAAGGGTTAGTTAGCAGCCTTGTTGTACGTGGCCCCTTGGGCAAGAGTGACCATAATATGGTTGAGTTCTTCATTAGGATGGAGAGTGACATTGTTAATTCAGAAACACGGGTCCTGAACTTAAAGAAAGGTAACTTTGAGGGTATGAGACGTGAATTGGCCAAGATGGACTGGCAATTGATTCTTGAAGGGTTGACGGGTGGATATGCAATGGAAGGCATTTAAAGACTGCATGGATGAACTACAACAATTGTTCATCCCAGTATGGCAAAAGAATAAATCAGGGAAGGTAGCGCATCCGTGGATAACAAGGGAGATCAGGGATAGTATCAATGCCAAAGATGAAGCGTACAAATTAGCCAGAAAAAGCAGCCTACCAGAGGACTGGGAGAAATTCAGAGACCAACAGAGGAGGACAAAGGGCTTAATTAGGAAAGGGAAAATGGAGTATGAAAGAAAACTGGCAGGAAACATAAAAACTGACTGCGAAAGATTTATCGATATGTGAAGCGCAAAAGATTAGTTAAAACAAATGTAGGTCCCTTGCAGTCAGAAACGGGTGAATTGATCATGGGGAACAAGGACATGGCAGACCAATTGAATAACTACTTTGGTTCTGTCTTCACTAAGGAAGACATAAATAATTTGCCGGAAATAGCAGGGGATCGCGGGTCAAATGAGATGGAGGAACTGAGTGAAATCCAGGTTAGCCGGAAAGTGGTGTTAGGTAAATTGAATGGATTAAAGGCCGATAAATCCCCAGGGCCAGATAGGCTGCATCCCAGGGTACTTAAGGAAGTAGCCTCAGAAATAGCAGATGCCTTAGTGATAATTTTTCAAAACTCTTTAGATTCTGGAGTAGTTCCTGAGGATTGGAGGGTAGCTAATGTAACCCCACTTTTTAAAAAGGGAGGGATTGAGAAAACGGGGAATTACAGACCAGTTAGTCTAACATCGGTAGTGGGGAAACTGCTAGAGTCAGTTATTAAAGATGGGATAGCAGCGCATTTGGAAAGTGGTGAAATCATTGGACAGTCAGCATGGATTTACGAAAGGTAAATCATGTCTGACGAATCTTATCGAATTTTTTGAGGATGCAACTAGTAGAGTGGATAAGGGAGAAGCAGTGGATGTGTTATATCTGGACTTTCAGAAGGCTTTCGACAAAGTCCCACACAAGAGATTGGTATACAAACATAAAGCACACGGTGATGTGGATAGAGAACTGGCTGGCAGACAGGGAGCAAAGAGTAGGAGTGAACTGGTCCTTTTCAGGATGGCAGGCAGTGACGAGTGGGGTGCCGCAAGGCTCAGTGCTGGGACCCCAGCTATTTACAAAAAACATTAATGATTTGGACGAGGGAATTAAATGCAACATCTCGAAGTTTGCGGATGTCACGAAGCTGGGGGGCAGTGTTAGCTGTGAGGAGGATGCTAGGAGGCTGCAGGATGACTTGGATAGGCTGGGTGAGTGGGCATATGCATGGCAGATGCAGTATAATGTGGATAAATGTGAGGTTATCCACTTTGGTGGCAAAAACAGTAAAGTAGACTATTATTTGAATGGTGACCGATTAGGAAAAGGGGAGATGCAACGAGACCTGGGTGTCATGGTACACCAGTCATTGAAAGTAGGCATGCAGGTGCAGCAGGCTGTGAAGAAAGCGAATGGTATGTTGGCATTCATAGCAAAAGGATTTGAGTACAAGAGCAGGGAGGTTCTACTGCAGTTGTACAGGGTCTTGGTGAGGCCGCACCTGGAGTATTGCGTACAGTTTTGGTCGCCTAATCTGAGGAAAGACATTCTTGCCATAGAGGGAGTACAGAGAAGGTTCACCAGACTGATTCCTGGGATGGCACGTCTTCCATATGAAGAAAGATTGGATAGACTCGGCTTGTACTCGCTGGAATTTAGAAGATTGAGGGGGGATCTCATAGAGACTTACAAAATTCTTAAGGGGTTGGACAGGCTAGATGCAGGAAGATTGTTCCCGATGTTGGGGAAGTCCAGGACAACGGGTCACAGTTTAAGGATAAGGGGGAAGTCTTTTAGGACCGAGATGAGAAAATCGTTTTTCACAGAGAGTGGTGAATCTGTGGAATTCTCTGCCACAGAAGGTAGTTGAGGCCAGTTCGTTGGTCATATTTAAGAGGGAGTTGGATGTGGCCCTTGTGGCTGAAGGGATCAGGGGGTATGGAGAGAAGATAGATAACAGGATACTGAGTTGGATGATCAGCCATGATCATATTGAATGGCGGTGCAGGCTCGAAGGGCCGAATGGCCTACTCCTGCACCTAATTTCTATGTTTCTATGTTTCTATATATTGCATTGCTCATTGTGAAGAGATAAAACATCCAAAGTAAGAAAAACAGAAACAAATAGTTGCATTGTTTTTTTTTGTTCAAATCCAGAAACGTCATCCAACAATCCATGAAAGATGTAAAAAGACTATTTTATTTCCAGAAGTAGTGGTGGCAGACCGACAGAAAGGCATCCTAAGTTTTAAAATGCACAAATATGTTCTAGAACAAGATAGAACAATTACAAGACCGCCCAAAACAAAGTCAGGTTCTGCGAAGACTGAGCCCCAGCCACGTTCTACATGCAAATATGTTCGAAAGGCTGAGAGTTCTCTGGAGAGTACGAACTCCAGCGAGGACATTCTAGGCGCACTAGATGCAGCTAACGCACAGAATGCTGATCCACAACCAATGACCAGTTCAGCACCGAACAAGCAAAATGCTCAGCAGGATGACGAAATACGCGAAATGCTGCCCAAGAAATGACCTCACAAGAGACCGCCAGAGAGCTAACAACTCAGTCACCCTCAATCCAGAAGGAACATCTTCTGATGAAAGCTGAGCATTTTAATTTATTGACTTAGTCATGATTTTTGATGATGTAACATGACTTGTTTGACCTAAATAAATCCACCACATTTAGGGGCAATGACAAGTTTTTTAAGTTTTTGCCACTAAACCGTACATTGTTTGTCTGGTAGATTATTTAAACTACAAATATGTGTTGATTTCATTTGCTCATAATCATACCCACTTATTTTAATTGCCTATTGGTGTGGTTGCCTCAGAGTTTAGATTCTAATGGTTCTCCTTTCTCCTACCACATCTAATATTTCACTGCTCCACAATATTGGATATTGTATTGTCTCCCACTTATGAATACATACACCAATGCCATCTGTATCCACACTTTTATCATCGTTTTGGTCTCTCTTACACTTTCCACTTGCCTTTTACACTTTTATCAAACATCCTGAGTATTCTTCGATTTATCTGCCACTATATTTTCATGCACCACCCTTTGCCTTCCTAATTTTTAAAAAAATTTCATCCATGCACTTTTAATATTCTTACGATTTCTGTTGAATTCTCATTATGTATAAAATTCTCTTTATTTCCTTAAAATTTCCTTATCTGTACTCTTTGCGTGCAGGTAGGTTTAGATTTAGGAGTGCCGACTCCTTCCCACCCAACCCTTCAATTGATAAGTTGGACATAAAGTGTTGGAGTAACTCAGTGGGACAGGCAGCATCTCTGAAAAGAAGGAATGGGTGACGTTTCAGATCGAGACCCTTCCTTCAGTGAACAATTGATAATGTTTAGTCTGAACCATACCTCTTTTAATGTCCCTACAATCTGATAGATTCCTGTCATTGTTTTCTGTCTGAGATACATGATGTATGCTGAATGGGAGCTCAATGATTTTCCTCGGCTATGAAAAGCCATACTGCACATGACAAATAATAGCTACATCCATAATGTCCAAATTACCATTGTATATGAGGACAGTTGCAGGTTATCTCAAACAAATTTTCAGACGCCAAAATGCGTCATTTGTGACTCAATGAGCAATCGCCAGTTCAAGTCCCACTCCAGACGTTCTCCACTGACAGTCCAAGAAGCACATGATGATATCATCAAGTACAAGTTTAGATCTTGTCTGCCCACTAGTGTGCTCCGGTACCCGGACGTGGCGCCGACAGACATGAAACCAAAGTAGTCGAAGCCAAAGAACCGAATGGAAACGAGGCCGAAACGCCAATAAACCGAAAGAGTCCGAAAAGACGAAACGCCTACTAACCGAAAGGATGGGATGCTTAAATGCAAACTAACCGAAAGGATGGGACGACTAAAAGCCAACAAACCAAAAAGCTGCGTCGCCTAAAAGCAAACTTACCGAATGGCCGCTCTGTCGAAACGCCACCTACCCGAAAGGCGGCGTCGCCTACAAGCCAAAGGACCGACTGCCGCTCAACAGAAAAGTCCAATAACGGACATGACGTTGCCGGGGGACGGGATTTGTCAGCGATTGGTCCAGACCCCCGCGTCCATCACATCACCGTGAAGGCATGAACATTGTCCCACACCTCCGCTCCACCCGACACGCAGCTCGTAGAGGGTGGCCGTGGGAGAGTGGGGGCTGTCCCGAGGGATGCACACCTTTGGCCGCTTTCAACTTGGTGCTTGGGTTCAGATTGCCGAGTCACCTATGGCTTGTGCGGGAAAATGAACCCCACGCTCCCGTCTCCCCCTTCTCTCTCCCCATTCTCTCTCCTCCTCTCTCTCCCCTCTTCTCTCCTCCTCTCTCTTTTTTCCACTCCTCTCTCTCCCCCCCACTCTCCCCCTTCTATCTCTCTCCCCCCCTCCCCCTTTTCTCTCTCTCCTCCGTCTCCATTTCGTTTATTTATTGCCGTCTCGGAGCTTGCGGAACGCACCCAAGCTCCCATGCACAAAACAGGCAGCATCTCTGGAGAGAAGGAATGGGTGACGTTCGTGCCGAGACCATTCTTCAGAGTGCGTGTGAAAGGTCTCGACCCAAAACGTCACCCATTCCTTCTCTCCAGAGATGCTGCCTGTTTTGTGCGTGGGAGCTTGGGTGCGTTCCACAAGCACAGAAACGTAATGTCAGTTATTGGACTTTTCTGTTGAGCGGCAGTTGGTTCGTTGGCGTGTAGGCGACGCCACCTTTCGGGTAGGTGGAGTTTCGACTGAGCGGCCATTCTGTAAGTTTGCTTTTAGGTAACGCAGCTTTTCGGTTCGTTGGCTTTTCGCCGTCCCATCCTTTCGGTTAGTAGGCGTTTCGTCTTCGTAATCTATTGGTTTATTGCCGTTTCAGCCTTGTTTCCATTTGGTTCTTTAGCTTCGACTTCTTTGCTTTGGCCTCTCGTCCGTCGGCGCCACGTCCGCACACGGTGTGCTCCAAAGACTATGAGGCACTTTTCAAAGATCATCAGAGTTTTTGGCTGGTAGTTACATCTTTACCAAAACATTCTATTTTTAAGATTGTTTTCACTTTGCTGGCAGAAGCAGGTGATTATACACAAAGTGCTTACTGTGTTCCAAATGCTGGGAAGCATCTCAAGGTTCTGATCTGCTATGATCGTGATGTGTTTTAGGACATCCCAAGATAATGATAAGACACAAATCCAAACCAAACAGACTTTCATCATGTCATTCCAGTTGATCTGGTTAGAAGTCATACAAAGAATAACCACCTATTTTGGTAGATGCAATCCCAAACCATAACATTGAATCTAGTAAAAATATGATACTGTTATCTTAACATTTCTACATAAGTATACTTATTTCACACATTATCTGTCCCGATCGTTTTAGTATTTAGATGAAGGGAATGAGAAAAATGAAAAGATTTCTTTCTCTTCCAAACAAAAAGAACCCGAATGACTGCTCACCAGACAAGCCAACCTGCCAGGCATCCTGGAAACATAGCAAACGGTGTATCAGCCTCAGGTGTCATGTACCAAGGCCCAAACAAGCTTCAGCAGCTTGGTGGATATCAACATTTTTTTAAGCTTCAGATATTTTTTTAAAATATTCAAATAATTTAAAATATTGAATTAAAATTATATATGAAATTATAAAATAAGTTGAGTGTTTATATTTGTCTTCAAGGTCAGCCACCCTATTTAAGTGAATAGACCATTTGTACATAAACCCTCCTGGGAAAAAGCTCAGGGCAGACTCTCCATGCCATTTCTCCAGTGGGACCATCAATAGCCATTCCATTGTTATAAAAGACAGTCAAGCACGTCAATGTGATGTCACGCACGTCAGACCTGCCTGTGATGCTGCTGTAAGCTTTTCACTCTACCTGTACCTTGCTGTACTTGTACATATGATACATCTCATCCTTCTGAGCATGCATGATGACAGGTAGTTAGTTATGTGTCAGACTAAGCTGTAAATAGCAGAAAGTTTATAAAGGAAGATGTTCCCTGAAGAAATGTTAGCATTTTGTAACATGCATCATGTTGTTTGTCCCTGCTCCAGAACTCAATTACTCAGTGACACGTGGGTTTAGAAGTCATTTTATTTTTATATACAAGAAATTAAACATTATGCTTACAGTAATATGTTTGTACAAAAAAAGTGATTTATAGCATTGTGCAAGAGTTAAGAGTGTCTAATTGTCATATGAACGACAACGGAACAAAATTCTTACTTGCTGCAGCTTAACAGGTCTGTAAACGTAATCTGACAGGTTGATCATTCCTCAAAGAGGATGCCCCTTGTTACCACAGCAAAATATTCAAGAGTTTCTTGTGCAGAGTAGCTTGGCTGTTTCAAAATAAACATTACAATTCTACTAAACATGTTCAACAAAAGGGAGGGATGTTACCTCTAAAATGTTGATAATTTCAATCATTCAGTATTCAGCATCAATATTATGTATAAATTCCTACAACACATGTGCACGGGTTTTCTTTTATCTGAACCTTTCAGGTTTATAGGTAAGTTTCAGTATTCATGTTAATGTACAAGATTCTCTGATTGGTGTGTATGCTAGTCTGAGGTGAGATAATTGTTTCACCATAAAACATTACAATAGCAAGAACTGCCACTTGAATAGCACCTACCAGGTAGCAAAATGTGCTTTGTTGGCCTGCTCTTAAATTAAACCTGGTACGGTGTCACTTGAGAAATCAATACAGAAGCTACATAGTTTGATCAAGGGGGAGCATCTGAAAGCGAGCAAAATGTAAAGGGATTTATGGAAATAATTCCACACCAAGCAAATAAAGGCATGGCTGCCAGTGAAGGTGACATTAAATGTGGGGGTGACCAAGAAGCTACTTTAGAGGAGTACATCTCTCTGAATTTTATAGGGCTGGAAGATTGAATAGGGTGCGGTAAGGCCTATTTAAGTATTGTAGCTGCTTGGAAATGTTCAGACTTTATACCAAATGCAAATACTATTTTCTTGGTAATATAGTGATAAATGAGAATTAAATACCTGCCATCAGCTATATTCAACAGAAAACATTTTCTCCAAGAAAGAATATGCTATTCAATTTATTATTCACTCTGACATTTGTGCAACAAATGTCTATTTCATAAATCATTTGGTTTGCACAATGAAAGACAAGTATTAAATAATCTTTAACCTCAAACCAGAAATAATTAATTCAATTATGTTCTAATATTAACTTACCTTGAACATCTTTAGTGTTTCAATTATAACTTTTTGACAAGCATATTCTAACTAACAATTTGGCTGCTGCTCTAGCTTTTAGAAGGGGGAATTTGTTATACATATGGTTTTTGCTTCAAATGCAATTCAAGGACTAAATTACTCTGTTGTAGATCTGCTTAATTTGTCAGATATAATTTGTTTTAGCAACTATCTATCAATGAGATTGAGCTACTGTAACTGTGCTAAGACCAATAATTTTCCTCATTCAAGATTTCATAAGGATTTCTAATTGTCATAAACAGCAGCTCAAGCTTCCTTTAGGTGTGCCATTTTACAGTATGCTGATTGGAGGTAATGCAAATTCAGACCTTTTGCATGGGTCTCACATTCTTTGAAAGCATGATGACTCCTATCTTTCATCAGAAATAGTAAACATACTGATAATTCGTGTTCCGAAAGCAAGCCAGAGTGACTTTCCAACCAAAATATCTGCTCTAAATGCCGCCCCTAATCATAGACTGGGCATGTGAAATTGCAATCAAAATAAGTGTAGCCAGATCTAAGAAACTATAGATGCTGGAATATGGAGCAAATACTAATTGCTGGAGGAACTCAGTGGGGCAGGCAGATATATGATGAGAAAGATATGGTTGGTGTTTCAGGTCCTGATCCACAGATGCTGCCTGACCCACCAAGTTACGCCAGCTGTTGTGTTTTTTTGTTTAAACAAATAAAGATGGGTTCTTTGGATATTTTGCAATATGGCCGGTTTAACAATATTTTTTAAGATGAATGAATTGGTTGCTTTTAGGTTTTACTTAAGATATGAAATATATTTTCCACGGTGAATCTGAGCTCGTATGGAAGGGAAATTGCTCAAAGCTGGCTTGTATTAGAATTTTTGATATGAAATAACCTGTGCAATTAATAGGTACTTAATGTCTTCTGCCAGTATCTAAAGTGCCCTCCATAATGTTTGATACAACACTATAATTTATTTATTTGCCTCTGTACTCCACAATTTGAGATTTGTAATAGAAAAAATGATATGCGGTTGAAGTACACATTGTCAGATTTTAATAAAGGCCATTTTTATACATTTTAGTTTCACCATGTAGAAGCTGTGTTTATACATAGTCCTCCCATTTCAGGGCACCATAATGTTTGGGACACATAGCTTCACAGGCGTTTGTAGTTGCTCAGGTACGTAATAATTGCCTCCTTAATGCAGGTATAAGAGAACTCTCAGCACCTCGTCTTTCCTGCAGTCTTTTCATCACGTTTGGAAACTTTTATTGCTGTTTATCAACATGAGGACCAAAGTTGTGCCAATGAAAGTCAAAGGAGCCATTATGAGACTAAGAAACAAGAATAAAACTGTTAGAGACATCAGCCAAACCTGAGGCTTACCAAAATCAACTGCTTGGAACATCATTAAGAAGAAAGAGAGCACTGGTGAGCTTACTAATCGCAAATGGACTGGCAGGCCAAGGAAGACCTCCAGCTGATGACAGAAGAATTCTCTATAATAACGAAAAATCCCCAAACTTCCTGTCTGACAGATCAGAAACACTCTTTGGGTGTGGATTTGTCAATGACCACTGTCCGCAGAAGACTTCATGAACAGAAATACAGAGGCCGTACTGCAAGACTGGTTTGCCGCAAAAATAGGATGGCCAGGTTAGTTTGCCAAGAAGTACTTAAAAGAGCTACCACATTTCTGGAAAAATGTCTTGTGGACAAAAGAGACGAAGATTAACTTTTATCAGAGTGATGGCAAGAGCAAAGTATGGCGGAGAGTAGGAATTGCCCAAGATCCAAAGCATACCACCTCACTTGTGAAACGCGGTACTGGGGGTGTTATGGCCTGGGCATGTATGGCTGCTGAAGGTACTGGCTCAGTTCTCTTCATTGATGATAAAACTGCTGATGGTAGTGGCATAATGAATTTTGAAGTGTACAGACACATCCTCTCTGCTCAAGTTCAAATAAATGCCTCAAAACTCATTGGCTGGCGGTCCATTCTTCAGCAAGACAATGATCCCAAACATACCTCTAAAGCAACAAAGGTGTTTTTCAAAGCTAAAAAATTGTAAATTCTTGAGTGGCCAAGTCAATCACCCGATCTGAACCCAATTCAGCATGCTTTTTACATGCTGATGAGAAAACTGAAGGGGACTAGCCCCCAAAACAAGCATAAGCTCAAGATGGCTTCAATACAGGCCTGGCAGAGCATCACCAGAGAAGACACCCAGCAACTGGTGATGTCCATGAATCGTAGACTTCAAGCAGTCATTGCATGCAAAGGATATGCAACAAAATACTAAACATGACTACTTTCATTTACATGACATTGCTGTCTCCCAAACATTATGGTGCTCTGAAATGGGGGGCTATGTATAAACACTGCTGTAATTTCTACATGGTGAAACCAAAATGTATAAAAATTGCCTTTATAAAAATCTGACAATGTGCACTTTAATCACATGTGATTTTTTTCTTACAAATCTCAAATTGTGGAGTACAGAGGCAAATAAATAAATGATGGGGACCTTGTCCCAAACATTTTGGGGGGCACTGTACATTAGCTTATCTAAGAATCTTCAAAAAGTTTCATTAATGGCATTGCAGTAAACCTGAAAAAAAGTCCATTCCTCTGCATCTGTGCAATCACAATCTTTTCCCAACACATCCCCTTTGGTCAAAGTGCCTTGATGCTGAGTGAACATATTAGCCGAGGTATAGATTTTGATCACAAAATCATGTCTGATACAATATTCATTGTGCCCCATAAAAGTTCTAAGACAATATTTTTGGAATTATGACACAAGAATCTCTTTGGTACAAGGCACATATTTCTTTAAATGTTTTCATCCAACTTCTTCCCCCCCAAACACATTCACCCAATATGGCAATATTAGAAACAGCATGAAGAATTCATGTACAGCTTTGTGTCCAAACCATGCTCTTCGTATGTCCTCTATTATATCTTTGAATGACACAATAATCAAATCTCACATCAGATAACGGAGAATTAGTAAGATATAGTGTACACAGTGCATTCAGAAAGTATTCAGACCCCTTCACTTTTTCCACATGTTGTTACGTTACAGCCTTAACAAAAATGAATTTAATTCATTTTAAAATATGAGCAATACCTCAGAATGAAGAAGCAAAAACAGATGGTTAGAAATGTTTGACAAAAATTCAAAAGAAATAACTGAAATATCACATTTACATAAGTATTCAGACCCTTTGCTATGACACTCAAAATTGAGCTTAGGTTCATCCTGTTTCCATTGATTATCCTTGAGATGTTTCTACAACTTGATTGAAGTCCACTAGTGGTAAATTAAATTGATTGGACATGATTTGGAAAGGCACACACGTGTTTATATAAAGTCCCACGTGCACGTCAGAGCAAAAACCAAGCCATGAAGACAAAGGTATTGTCCTTCGACCTCCGAGACAGGATTGTGTCGCGACGCACATTTGGGGAAGGGTATAAAACAATTTCTGCAGTATTGCAGGTCCCGAAGAGGGCAGTGGCCTCCGTCATTCTTAAATGGAAAAACTGGAACCCCAGGACTCTTCATAGAGCTGGTAGCCCGGCCAAACTGCGCAATCAGGGGAGAAGGGCCTTGGTCAGGGAGGTGACCAAGAACCCAGATGGTCACTCTGACAACTATATCCGCAGCACTCCACCAACCAGGCCTTTATGGTAGAGTGGCCAGATGGAAGCCACAACTCAGTAAAAGGCCTGACAGCCTGCTTGGAGTTTGCTAAAAGGCATGAGAAACAAGATTCTCTGGTCTGATGAAACATGGTCTTTGGCCTGAATGCCAAGCATCACGTCTGGAGGAAACCAGGCACTGCTCATCACCTGGCCATACCAACGGTGAAGCATGGTGGTGGCAGCATCATGCTCTGGGGATGTTTTTCTGCGGCAGGAACTGGGAGACGAGTCAGGATTGAGGGAAAGATGAACGGAGCAAAGTACAGGATGAAAACCTGCTCCAGAGCGTTCTGGACCTCAGACTGAGGCGCAGGTTCATCTTCCAACAGGACAACGACTCTAAGCACACAGCTAAGACAACGCAGGAGTGGCTTCGTGACAAGTCTGTGAATGTCCTTGAGTGGCACAGCCAGAGCCGACTTGAACCCGATCAAACATCTCCGGAGGGACCTGAAAATAGCTGTGCATCGACGTTGCCCCTCCAACCTGACAGAGCCTGAGAGGATCTGCAGAGAAGAATGGGAGAAATTACCCAAATACAGGTGTGCCAAGCTTGTAGCTTAATACCCAAGAAGGCTTGAGGCTGTAATTGTTGCCAAAGGTGCCTCAACAAAGTACTGAGTAAAGGGTCTGAATACTTATGTAAATGTGATATTTCAGTTATTTATTTTTAATTACTTTGCACAATTTTCTAAACACCTGCTTTCGCTTCTTCATTCTGGGGTATTTTGTGTAGAATGATGATAATGAATTTCATCCATTTTAAAATAAGGCTATAACGTAACAAAATGTGGAAATGTGAATGGGTCTGAATACTTTTTGAATGCACTCTGTGGGTTTTGAGTTTGATCCCATTGAACAGATTGGAAATAAATGGCAACAGAGCTCTGATGTGCTGAGGGTCTGGTGAGTGATAGCTTCATGATTTCAAATGGAAAAGAACCAAAAAAACATTATTACAATGGCTCCTGAATAAGTTAGGAGTAAATGGAATTTATTTGGAAACATTTTGTTTTAAGAGAACAAATTAAACAGATATTTTCATATAAAGCAGACTGAATTTTCTATTTAAAATGTTTTCAATATGTATTATTTTTAAAGGTGAACCCAGCTCCATAAATATAAAGTGAATTGAGACATTGGGTTGCATAGTTCATATATTTACAATCTAAATGTTTTGTTGTAGAGCAAATCATTTGCATTGTTTTTTGTTACCAAGAAAATTGAAGTCCTCCTTTCACAGCTACAAAAAAATATATATAGCAGCAGGACTATAAAGGCACATGTGCTATATCCATCATTTTTATATAGCTTTATTGGTTTAGGTAATACAACCTGAGACTATGAGATTTGTTCTCATAGTTTAACACTTTCTAGCTCTGGTAACATTGTAGTGAATCTACATTGAACCGTTTCCAAGATGAGTTATAGTGCTCAAAAGCACAGTACTGTAAAATATAGCCTCAGAATTTGGTACATACGAACTACACTTATGTATGTCAGCACCCTGAGAATAAAGGCCAATGTTACAATTGATTTTTAATATTTTTTAAAAATTTGGATTCTCGAATTTCTTTCTCACTAAACGTATCCAAATCGAAGTCATTAAGAAAATGTTCTCTTTGGTGGTGTTCCCTCAGATTCTAAACGGATGATCAAATCAGTTTTGTCCACTCAATCCAATCAAAGGCCTTTTTTTTTGTTGCATTTCCTCAAATAATTGGATGCTCAATCTTCTATCTCAGCTTTGCTACTTCTGTTTCAGCCCAATATCATCCCATAGCAGAATTAACAGCAAACCACAGGGTGATCTTGAATTTCAAACCCATTTTAACCTTCTAAGACACAGACTTCACTGCGCCTCCAAACCACTAGATGTAATAAAGGTTAGCTGTATATAAAGAAAATACAAAGATATGTTCAAAAATATATTTGTGCTTGTACATTCAGCTGTTTTCAGTATCTTGGGCAACTACA